>SMMW01000521.1:2692500-3292500 GCA_004794655.1 Marisa cornuarietis
TTACTTAACGTGATAAAATGTATCATTTTTTCTATTGCTGTTAAAAACCCATAGATGCTTAAAAGATGGTCTGCTGTTTTGTTTTTGGTTTTTGTTTTGTTTTTGTTTGTTGTTTTTTAGGTCACCCTGTTCTCAGCAAATGTCGAGTTTATGCCAGCACCACTAGTGGGAACGTGTCTGGATCCTGTTTTGCAGACAAAATGTTTTCCTCTGACGGCCTGTATGCTTGTGATTGGAACGTGAAAAGTCCCGTATGTGGCTTTAGCTGCAAGTTTAAGAGAATAAAACCGAAAAATCTAGCGTTTTTTTTTTGTTTTGTTTTTTACTGAGTTGGGGTGAATATTTGTGTCATCTTGCTATATGTTACATAGGACCAGGTGATCTAAGCCTATTAATCGTGCAGAGATATAACTATCACTTTCATAAATTATGTGCTTTGGAACAAATTTCTTCACGTCCGCTATCGTTAAAAACAGCACAAGTTTCTTTATATGTTTGACATGTTTCTTAAAAATACTTTAAAAATCAAAATACCTCAAGGCGATTTCATGTTTAAATAATTGTGATTATTTCTTTTACGAAAACATTTTAATTTTGCAGAAGGGGAAAGTAACGAAAAATAAAGCCGGCTGGTGGGGAAATACCCGGACATGTAAGGGAGACCACTGCTGGGGGACTTGCTCCTTTTCACACCCACAGCCGCAGGAGAAGGGACTCTACACCTACACAATTATTGTTCTTGATTCTGAGAGAGCAGTATACTCACAGAACATTGCACTAGGTACTTTGTTTAAAAGTTCCGATGTACACTTGCACAAGGTATACGTAATAGTAGACGCCCTTTGTGATCGAGCTCTTGAGATTGTTTCATTAAATATTTCATAAACATAGCATATAATTATAAGAATGTGGGTTAGAAAATGAAGTAAAGATAATCATGTTAATTGTATATTATCTTAATCTTTTTTGTTGTTGTTTAGACGGGAATCTAGCGGAGGACGAACATACGTCTCAAGTTAAGAGAATCATTGGAGTTGTGGTACCTGTAACCATAGTTACTGCGGCCATGATTACTTTAATCGTGGTGATCACAGAGAAGAGAAACCAGATTCAAAGTATGTAAACTTTTCTCCTGATGGATTGCACATCGTTTTCTATAAAGTCTTTTTAAGGTGTTCTTGATGAACTTCTCTATATATTTAAAAAAAAGAAATATTCCGTTTTATTCATAATACTACGCACTGAGTTATATTTCTAAAATTAAGTTTAACTTTTAGATGTTTTCCTTTAAAAGTCAACTTCTTAAGTGTAAGACGACAGAAGTTTTTAACCCCTGATAATAAATATTTTTAGTTTTTCTTAGACCTGGGCTAGTCTAAAAACTTTATAAAATAGTATAAAAGTTATTACTTTTCGTTTTAGTCAACATGTAATCGTTTAATCTAAACCTCCAGTAATAGGTCAGTTATAAAGGACAAATAGAAAACATGGCATGTGAGCGTGTGTGTGGGAATGTATGTCTGTATGTGTTTGTATACGTATTGTGTGCCTGGGTCTGTATGTGTATGAGTGTTTGTATATGTGTGTGTTTTTCTGTGTCTCTTTGTGTATCAGTGTGACTGTGTGTTTGTACGTTAGTCTGTTTTTGTTCCCCATTCCCATACGACAGTGAAATTTTCTGTTTTTTAAAGTGAATGAAAGTGTCCAATTACGTTTAATCACAGCGATGCTTATTATTGTGCATGAAAATGTTCTGTTCATTTCCTAGACACTGAACAGTCCAGAAATCGCCAAGACCCTACCGCGGTCTGCATCAAAGAAGACACAAGGAAACGTTTGAGGGGATACTTACAACAAAACGAAATGTTCTCTTGTGAAGATGACACCGACTGTTACGACGTGGTTTGTGATGCCATAGACAGTGGTTACGAGATTTGCGATGACAAAGATCATTACGATAAAGTACTCGATGACACGAACTCAAGCGAACATTTGTCACTGTCTTCAGAATATCAATCAGCAGACTTGAGGGTCAATGTTTGACGAGGTGGGTTACCCGTAACGGATGTGAGAGAACTTGTGAGTTTCTCATTTAAACGACAGTAACATCTCTTTTTGAATGTAACGTGTCTATGTCAACTAAACATTAAGATGAACAGAAGATGTAATGTCGGACCAAGCACATTTTATTAAAACTTGTGAAATGCACCGGGTTGTACCGTCATAAGGGAGAGAAACACGCAACATCACCAAGAAAGACTGTCCGATGTCCCTCTGGGAACTTCTTCCTCTCTCTGCATCGCTTTCATTCCCTCCCTTCGACGTCTGATGGCAAGAATAGCTAGGTGGATGATGAAGACGAAGACAACAAAGGCTGCAACGGCAATGATAACTACCTCCGATGATAATTCTGATGGTATGGGAGGATCTGATTTGTAAGCAGATGCCATGACAGGACAGTCAGGAATCCCTGCTTACAAAAACAGAAATGAAGAAGTATTAACGACAAAACTCCTAGGATTGAATTTACATTTCTACAAATTTAAAATCATCCTCATATCCCATAATTCTATTCAGGAAGTTCTATGGAGTAATGACCTCGTGGGGCTATTGTTGGTGTTGGTAGCGTTGTTGGCTGCACTGTAGTGACCGTTGACTCGTGTGAGTCATCTGAAACAATACCCAAAATAGCCTTTTTTTAAAAATTGGAAAGCCTTGAAAAGTATATTCATTTAAAGGTGTCTCATAGTATTTACAACTTTGCAACTTTATAGTTTACAGGCACGGTTGTTATCATTAATATAAAGTAGTTAAGAAAGGAAGCTGGAGTTTTAGGTGTCTATGAAAGCAAAGAAACAGCGTGTCATACATTCTACCAGAAGAGAGTACACAGCTGATGTGTAGATGCCACCACCCCAAGTCACATGACATGTAAACTGCGTTCCATTGTCTTCCCTCCGAACGCCGCCTATAACCAACAAGTCGCCATCTTGGCCCTCCCATTTCACGACAGCTGGTGGACTTCCCGGGTGTTCTATCCGGCATGCGCATGATACATTGCCTCCTTCTGGAATTTTCCATGAGCACGAAGTGGCTATGCTTCCAGGAGCAGCTGCGTGTAAAGATCAGTGTGCTTTAACAACAAGAAGTAGATCGTCATCCATGAGTTTGCTCTACAGCTGATGAGAGCTGTGCAAGGGTTTTATATGAAGCTATATAATGAGCTAAATAAATTTTCAAGATGGTTTTAACAGATTATTAACTATTTGCCCAAGAAGATAAGTAAGATTATGTAAACTTATGTAAATAGTTTGATTGTAAAATTCATTATTTGCCGTTGAAACGATTAACATTTTTTTTGTAAAGCACTCTGCCCTAGTCTTTGATGTTGGAGTAAAGTAAAATTAACTTTATTACTATTATGATGATGATTATGATGGTTCTTATTATTAAATGACTATTTGTATTACTAGAAGTAGTAGTTTTAATGTTGTAGAAAGTTGTTATAGCAGATGTAGAAGCAATTGTATAAGGTTTTATAAAGAGCTGCATGAGAGGTATAAAGAATTGTAAGAAGTTGTATAAGGCGTGTATACAGATAAAATATGATATATATGATATATATGATATATGCTACATATGGTTCTTTAAGAGGCTCTTTAATAGCAGTCGTTAATGTAATTTATTAGAAATTGTATATAGAGCTTTAGGGAGTTTAAATTTCTTAGCGAAACATTGTGTTATCTATGTGTTAATATTCGTTATTTTGAAGAAACCGTTGCCTGTTGTGCACTTACCTATTTTGACATCTTGAGAAAAGCTGTTCGTAGATGTAGGTGAGACAGAAACTTTGTATGTGTACAGTCCCTCCTGGTGTGGCAAGGGTTGTGTAAATGAACACACCTGGTGAGTGATTCCGTCCTCAAACGAACCAAATACACTCTGCACGAAACGAAATTTATTCTAATATCTTTAATCTTAAGAAGAAAGGAAATGTGTATGTCCTTCAAATTCCATAATTATCATCACGGAACTATATTGTTGTTGATGTTTGTTTCTGAGACCCGCCTCGTTATAAGCTCTTATCATTATCGATGACAGCGATGCTGCTAGTACTGCTAGTGCTGCCATTAAAAACTACTACCAATAATAAAAATACATTGTCTGGTCCCGTCCATTGGCATGTGTAGCTGTTGTCTGAGGCAAATGCTCCCTGGACCTGGCAAACGCCTGAAACAGTCCAGTGCTCTGTGTCCGTTGTTATCTTGCACTGGTTGAGGACAGAGTGATCTGAAACAAACTTATCTTTCAGACTGGCTCAAAACTATTAGAGGCCTGCTTTTTAGTTTCTTGTTGTCACTCTTTAACCATCAGAAAAGCCTTTTAGAATTATCACAAATTACAAATACATTAGACTGCTTTTCTTCATTAAAATTTGACTTCAACCCATGCAATAATGAATATGGTTCTTTAAGAAAGAACAGAGAGACAGTGATAGAGAGAGAGAGAGTGTGTGTGTGTGTGTGTTACTACTTTCGTGTTTGAATTTTTTTCTTAAATTTTGTTGTTTTGCTTCTGTTTTCCTTTCCCGTTTTTCTTATGTAAGATTCACTTTATCTTGACTACAACAACTTTTGACTACATGCTATTTTGTAATTGACTCTTGCTAAACAGTATTCTCCATGAAAATCTTTTCAGAAGCATTTCATTATCAATATTTCTCTTTACAAGGATCTAGGAACTTTTAACCAAAAGCTTTTAACTGCGTATTTGTCTCATCATTCACCTTCCATCAGCAGGTTTTATTTCGACATTAAGCCGTCTATTTGCTCTTATTTTATGTCTTCCTTCGTCAAATTGCAAATCGAACACAAACATCGGGCATTTTTCTGCATTTCCAGATTTATGATACCCTACTTAGCTGATGTTAGTCCCACTCTGAATCCCAAGTGACTGAGTGAATTATTCGTGGATATTCAATAAATGGTGGGCAATCGAAAATCAGATATCGTGTGCAGTCAGCCTTGCCTTGGTAAACAAGCTGTGATTGGCTGTTACATTAACTTCCCCGCTGCCTTTTTCTTCATTTTGCTGAGGGAAAATAGTCTTGTTTATGTTTACTTTGCCATCGTTGTGGGGTTGACTTGTGATAGTGTCAGATTTTCGTAAAACTAAAAGACTGACAAAATGAAATTAGGTAAAATCCGTGAGTAAAAAACAATAAGCTTAGGTAAAGAAAAAAAGACTGCAAATACGTTGAGAAATGAGAAATAATACAGCAAGCAAAATAAATAATCTCAAAGTATTCCAAAAAAGAACACCGACACGATAGCACAATAATTTAGGAACGGAGTTTTGCACAGCAGCAATTTAAGCTGTTCTTTTCCCCTTCCAACACTTTCCGACAACATTACAGGTCACGCGACTAAACACCAAGCTGAACATAAAAAAATAAAACAGAACACGATGAAAACAAAAGTTTCAAAGACTAAACATATTAATAAAAGTCGCCGCTATGAGTTAAATTCAGAAATACACAAATAACAAAAACCAAAGATACCAGAAAGCTAAAACTAATTTAAGAAATAGTGACTTTAATGGTTTGAAAGCAGAAACGACAGGAATAATAAAATATTTCAATAGAATAAAGCATTAGTAAATTATCAAAAATGTAAGAGAGAAAATTTCAAGACATCACATACGCTTGATGACTAGCTTGCATTTGGCTGAAGACGTGCTGCCCATCTGCTGACACGTGACCTCCAGGCCGCCGTTACCCCGGTAGTTGCGCAGTATGATCAGGCGGCTGTCGCTGCTGTAGGGGGCTCGACTGAGGCTGTAGTCCTGGTACAGGTAGACAGGGTAACAGGTGCCGTCTGCCTTACACTCACCGATGGCTTCACCAACAGCGCCGCGCCGCCACACCACGTCGGAGGGGTTAGCGATGTCGCTGCACGTGACAACTGTGCCATCATCCTCGTACACTTCAACGTTGCCGTTGACGCAGTTGCGGATGGTAAGGGCTGCTGTAGCAGAAATATTGCAAGAATGGCACACTGCTTCGTGAGATCACCTCTTTTCTGTGCACAGATTCGTTTTAATGATGCCCGCTTTCTCTTAAATATTTAAAGAATTATTTTTAAACTGAGACATAAACTCAAAAACTGAGCTCAAGCTTAAACTCTAACTATAAATTCTTTACAAATCACGTGCACACACGTGTGCGCGCGCACACACACACACACATACACGCACACACACACGCACGTACACACACACACACACACACACACGCGCGCGCGCGCGCACGTACACACACACACGCACACACACTTGTAGAACACAACGAACTCTTTTTCAGCCTTAGTTTTTTAATTCTCAGAGTTAACTTTTCCTTTTTTGATAAACTCAAAGTATTGAGGTTTATTGCTAATCTTGTGCTTGCGGTATTTTGTTTCCTGTTCCGTGTATATGTGCCTGCTCTCCCACGATCGAAACTGAAAACGGGCTATGACTAAGACCTCACAGTCTCGCGATGTAGCCCTATAAGAAGGAAGTACCTGGGCGTCATTATCTCAAGCAAACAAGAACCTAAAGCTCGCTTGTTTGAACACACCTGGGGTACTACATTGACAACGCGATTTAAAACACCTTATCTGATGTAAAACAGCTGAGAAATTTCAGATCGAATAGAATTTCAGTTATAGCTTCCAACCAAGAGAGTAATTTCTTTAATATTTCAGATATACATCTCTACATCCGATTTTTACACCCTTTCGTTTTATTGAAAATCAGGCAAATATTTAGAGAGCACAAACGTTTAACCGAATTAAGTATTAAGTATTAGTACATTTATTACCTAAGCAAGACCATGTAAAGGACACGTGACCTGACAGTTTTTTTGGCTTTAACAACGTCAGTATGGTATCTATTATAACTGGCAGGAATATTTGGGAGATAAGTTTATCTAGCAATTTTCAGCATTTTCAGGATTGAATTCACTAGAAAAGAACTTTAGAACAAGTAACAATTGGACAAAAACATGTCAGGGAAAGATTTACTGAATTTCTTACTATTTTTGTTTGTTTTTCTGCAAAACTACGACTAAAAAAAAGCATTTTATTCATCAGATAAGTAGATCTTTAGATCTAAAGAACCCCTAATATCATTGTTTAAGGGAGACATTTTATTTAAGGAATTATGTAAAGCTTGAGATAGTTTAGACCTGTTGTAATTTACAGTAATAATGAAAAAGAAATAAAGACTCCTCTCATTGCCGATGTTTTTGACTTTTTTGCATAATTCAACTCAGGACTAGCCGTTATTGTACAACACTAAATAACTATTTTCTCAGCGTAATGTTACACAGATCCTCTAACAGCGAGTTTAATGTTCACAAAATGTACTGAAATGTACTCCAGTTGTGACTATTATCAAGAGCAAATAAAGCTGGATTAAAGCTCTTACCAGCAGATCTGCATAAGACGAGAAACACGATAAGAAGATGAACGGTCATAGAGTGGTTCATGGCTATCGATGATCGTTGAGTCACATTTTTACAACAGCCATCTGCACTTTTGCAACATCGTCATCCCCCGAACGTTGAACCCCGTGGACTGGTCCCTGGACGTTTTGCTGCTGTGTTCCGTTATTATTGATTGTTTTTGTTCTAGGGATGGGAGTTGTTTGTGTGTGTGTGGGGGGGGGAGTGCTGCAACAATGGTGAGTTAAGAGTCGGTGGAGATGACTTAATACCCTGTTGCATTTACCATGTCGAGCATTAACACCAGTGCTGAAAAGCCTGCACACACAGAGGCTAAAAACAAGAGAAGCAAATCTTTTGTTTTAGTCATGAACGTTTTTTATTTAACACGCTTTTGAAGTTCTTAGTAGTTTACCCCAAACTATTAACTGTGAAAGGAAAAAGGACAAAAGATATAAATACAAACAGGTAAAAGAAATGTTAATGAAAGAGATACGTGTAGGATAACCAAGAAAGGGACAAAAGAAAGACAATTGAGTGCAAAATAAGACTAATAAATAAGAATGTATACTAAGGAGAAGTGCAATGTTTCGGGTTCCTACCGAAGTTAAATTGAATAAGCTGGCCGTTTTGTTGTGAAGAAATAAAATGTGACCTAAAATTAAAGTTGAATATTTATTTGTAATTTTTTAAGAATTTTATTTTTATTTTTTTAATTTATACATTTATTTCATTTATTTACTTTTATAAAACTTTCTCTCATGGACTCGTTTCATGCTCATAGAGCCTCATAATCTGTTTAAAGCACTCGCCCACTACATATAATAACAGCAATAACTAGCTAGCTGGAATAGAACTGATCTTTGTTTGCTTCTTGTTCCACTAACCTGATCAAATCACTCAGCCAGTCGGGCAGTCGATATCTGCTTTGTTTCGGCCATCGATTCCTTTGCTCCCTCGACTGAGCGACAAGGGACATAACTGAGTGTGTGTCTAGTCGTTTTGTTGTGGGTTTATCGTTCCTGATAAAAGCTGACTCACGCGGGACTTCCTTTCCATTAAGTTGGCCCTGCGGTGTATAACAACCTACTTTTTGTTGCCCGACAGTCATAAACTTCAGGCCGCTTCAAAGCGTCTTAAGAAACCAACTTTTTTCCAATCTGTAGACCATAAGATCTGTAAAGCTTTGACAGGGACAAATGTCAACGGGGTGGACGTTTGAAGATTTTTTGGCTCGGTTTATCGGTTGCACTGGAGTGAAGGGTGTTTGGTATAATTAGTTTGCTCATGTGTATGTTGTTGAGAGGCGTTGAATGGGTGTGTGTTTGTAGAACTTTATTCGATTAGGATTTTATTTTGTTGTTGGTAAACGACACAAGCTCTCCTGCAATGGGGGAGAACGTGCTGAACAAATCATCTTAGTTCCCTGATTGATCTTTGTGTTTTCTATGTTTGTCTTTTATCATTTGTCTGTATATTTCTTTTACCTTCCTTCCTTCGTTTTCTGCCTATGTATCCTACTTGTCTAAACGACGACGACGATGATGATGATGATGATGATAATGATGAGGAGGAGGAGGAGGAGGAGGAGTAGGAGGAGTAGGAGGAGTAGGAGGAGGAGAAAAAGGATTATTTTGCCGTCTTTTATATTGTACCTATTTTTCATCTTTATTCTTAAGCATGATGACTCATTTCATAGCTACAAATATCTAAAGAAACAACACCCTTTCTTTCCAGAAAGACACATCTTTAAAAGCACCATGAACATAAAAAGGTAAAAAGATGTAGATACAATATTACTCTTTTGAACTCTTTCCGGGCACAATGATGTTTGGTAACATCTGTCACGATAATAAAGGAGGGTTACTACTCCAGATGTTTACAAAACTATTTTGTACCGGTTGCTAAGTCCATTTAAAAAAAAACAATAGCTTCTGGCTAGACCTTTACATGAACAGGTAAGGCAGATTTTAATTTTTTTTTCAATTTATTCTAGAAGAGACTGGCAAAATAAACACTGACACATTTCTGGGTAAATGCCATCCCATGGTTAATATATTCTTTTCTTTAAAACAAACTTGTACTAGAGCTTGTGTAAGCAACAACGGCCATAAATTGCTTAGGCTGAGCTGTCAACTCAGAAAGAAATGGTCTGAAGAAATTTACATAGAGAAGTAAGCAGTCTGGGAGTTTGCGGTTGTAAGACTTTTTAAGTCCGTACGAACCTGGTAGACGGGTATTGACAGGTAGGAGAGGGTAGTGTACAGAATATCGCACCTGAGGGCGATCAGCTCGTGTCGTCTTGCGGAGAGAAGTATTTTCATATACTGATAGGTAAGGAATCCTTTTGCACTTATGTTTTAAACATACACATATTCCGTAAATTTTGTCACTCCTTATTGTTGCTTATTTATTTCAATACATTCTTTTGTTTTTTCTTATTTCGCAGACTTTTATATTAGTTGCATAATGCTTGATGTTGAGTGACATATTTTAGAATTATTTTGTCGACAAGTTTCGGTTAATGTCCTTTATTTAGTCTGATCAGGTATTGCCGGTACACTGGTAGTGAACTATGCAAGTCCTGTAGTACGATAACACAAATTGATACAAATTACATAACAGTAAAGGTATAGGGGAAAACTTTGTTTGATTTATTGCATAGATCCAGTGGCTTGACACTTAAAGGTTGAGCAACATTAGTGTAACGCGTGCCCCAGCTCGGATGCAAAAGATTGGCTGGGTTGTTTTCAATGTTTCCTGTCCCACCCTGTGGACATTTAGTCCTACACATGATGCACGATAAACAACCCCTGGCCCCTAGTTTTGTGCCAAACCAAGTGATAAACGCGTCGAGTGGAGTTGTGACGGAAGACACAGACATGGCATCAACTACCGGGACACTAACAGAAAATAGAATTAGTTGCCATCGAGTTTTCTTGTTTTCGTCCTGGTAAAGATGAACAATGGGCCTACATCTGTAGAAAGTGCATTTCTTATCAGATATTAACCCGTTTTATACTTTACGGTGTTTCACTCAAGGCGACTTCTGAACCAAGGACCTGAGGATTCTAAGAGTATTTGTTGACAAGAAGTATTGTCACTGCTTCACTACTAGAAAGACTACACAACTGTTTCACCTATCTATTCTTGGGCTTGACATGTAAACAAGTCACAGATGGGTTACTGGTTGGGCATTCTTATGTCTTAGTTAACGATTGATGGAAATGTGAACATTAGCCAGAGCTATACTACATAAGGCCGATGAGTTACTCGAGAAAGAATGTAATGGTGTCAGAGAAAAACTATTTGTAATTTTGTAGCAGAAATGTTTCCTAACTATCCTATTTATCTTAAACTCGAGATTAAAAGTTGTAAAAAGTCTTCAGCTTATCAAATATACAGAAGATTTTTTGTTTTTATCATTTAAGATATATAATCATCATATATAAAATACAGATATAATCCAGAGATATAATTCATATATATATATATATTTCGAAATAATATTTTTTTAACATTTTTCTACATTTTTGAAATATCTTAATGTTTCTTTAACACTTTTTCTTTTATCACAGAGACATGGTAAACGTTCTCTAACATTCAACCTTCAAGAACCTAGCGACCTGGAATTGTTCCAAGTCTGCACCTGACAGAGACGATAAGGCTTTACAAATGGGTGATTGTGATTAAAGTGTTTCCGAGTGCATTCGCAAAAGTTATTTGTATAGCATATGTCATCTTAAGAACCACTGGGCAGGTGAAAGGGAGAAGAAGGGGACATTTCTAGCTTTTCTCCTTGGCTGTGGAACTTGTTTACTTTGAAGATCATTCTAAAGCACTTACGACAGCGCCATTTTCCAGGCTGGTATTCAAAGGAAACGATAATTTTTGTGATGCATGTTTGCTTGGATAAAAAATTATAGTTACAATGGTTAAAAGACATTATGCTAGCTGAATTTTCTAAAAAAAAAAATTTTTTATATATTAAGAAAGATTTTACTTTAACAGTGCAAATTGATAGTGAGCACCTAACTGAAAAGATTAATGAAAATGTTACTAATAATTTCAGGCGTACATACATACTTATTACTGATATATTTGTATGTATGTGACTCTGTGTGTGTGTGTGTGTGTGTGTGTGTGTGTGTGTGTGTGTGTGTGTGTGTGCCTATGCTAACATTTTTGAGTCTGTTTGTATTTCAAAGCAGTCTCCAAGATCAACTTTGAAAAAAGGTCGCCGACTTTACGATAACCTGTCTTTTGTTGCGATTGCCCAGCTGGCATACAGAATAACTTTAGATCCTTTTGACAGCGTTAGACTGACGAGCACAACTGTCTGCCGAGGGCAACAATACAAACAGAAGATCTGGTATTGTCGTGAGTCGCTCAAGTATGTGACGGTGTTGGCGGCCATACACACACTGGTCACCCTGGGAAATGGTGCAACAAAAGTCAGCAGATTATTCTGTCGTCTTACTTCTTTAAATACCCTTATATTTTATTTGAGGGACCAACAGCTACCCCCTGAATCCCATAAACAATCACTCATCATGATACGTTAGTGAAACATATACTGTCAAGAGGCTATTAGGACAAAGGTATTTATACCTATCTCTGCCACTTTTATCTTCCCCCCTCCTCTCTCTTTGGCTTTTACTGTAACTGTATGCAATTAATCTTTCCGTAATTATTTGATGTCAGTTCAACACATTTTACAATAGTTTTATCATCCCTTACTTAATTATAGTCTGACAACACATCGTCTGTGCACATGTACGTCTTCAATTCAACACGTCTGTTCGTAAGTCAGTTATTGTGTCAGTGCTTTCGTCCATAACCGTTTTTCGTTAGTAGGTCTGTTTGTAAGTATGTTTTGACGTCGGTATGTCTGTCTGTGACTCAGTTTCAGTAGACCTGTAGACGAATATGTCTTCTTGTTATTGAGATTGTCCATGGCTTCCATTTTGCGTCTGTGCGTCAGTGTGGTCCATCTTGTCAGAAGATACGTTCATCCGTGACTTAATGTCATTCATGTAAATACGTTTGTTTATGAGTATGTAACATCAGTACAACCTTCCATGACTTTCCATGACTTATCACGTCTATGCGTTTGTCCATCCGTATTGCCGTATTGTCAATACTGTCAATATGTCAATATGTGTGGACAACTCATGAAAATAAGTAGGTGTTAATGTGAATACATTTGACCATAAGTATATTTAGTGACAGTACATCTGTCCATGATGTTGAAATGTTTGTCCATTTGTGCGTCTGTAGCTTGTCTAGTATTCTTTGCGTCAATTTGTCAGAACGACAAAAATTCGCTTACTCACGTCAGTACGTCTGCATGAAAATAGGTTTGTCATCGAGTACGCCTTTGTTTCTCTTTGAATACGTCTTTACGTCAGTATGTTTGTCAACGTGTACGTCTTTATGACAGTAAGCTTGTCGACTATTACGTTTTTAACGTATAAATTTGTCAATGAAGTGCGTCTTTACGTCAAAAAGTTTCTTTTTGAGTACGTCTTTACTTTAGAACGTTTATCATCGAGTACGTCTATACGTCAGACCGTTTGTCCGAGTACGTCTTGACGTCAGTCCGTTTTTCAACAAGTACGTCTTTACGTCAGTACGTTTTCAACAAGTACGTTTTTACGTCAGTACGTTTTCAACCAGTACGTCTTTACGTTAGAACGTTTGTCATAGAGTACGTCTGTACGTCAGACCGTTTGTCCGAGTACGGTTCTCGTTGAGTACGTCTTTACGTCAGTACGTTTTTCAACAAGTACGTCTTTACATTGTAACGTTTCTCTTTGAGTACGTCTTTACGTCAGTACGTCTATGCGTTAAAAACTTTGTCAATGAGTATGTCTTGACGTCAAAATGCTTGTCAACGAGTACGTTATCATTTTAGTACGTTTGTCCTGAGGTATGTCTGTACATCACGTCTATACGTCGTCACATAGGTACGACTTTGCATGTCGCCTGAACACCAGTTCGTCGGTACGTATGTCAGTAACTCTTTGTATATGCACGACTTAAATTCACTATTCGTACACACTAGTATGTCGCTACGTTTGTCTATCAGTTCGTTATGGTATCAGTAAATGTTCCCATCGGTCCGTCTTAACATCGGTGCGTGTCGAACAGTACGTCCTTACGTCATTCCGTTTGTACGAGTTCTCGTAATGTCAATTTGTACATGGCACACAAACTTTTGGAAAGAATACCCCCTCTCTGATAGCAAAAAGACTGAGGGAAAGAGTTATTTCATGTTCAAACCCTTACATCATCCCCCTTTCTTCCTCAGTACAAGCTGTTATCATTGGTGCAGTTGTTGGAGGTGTTGCCGCCTTCGGTATCATCGGCACAGTTGTAGCTGTCGTTATACTCAAACCTGCGAAAGTAGGAGTCATGCCCCTTACCTCAAGTTCAACATAGGGGTGAGTAATGCTTAGAACACAGCAACGACACAAGTGATCATTAAACAGGGTAATCAATTTTTTTTCTAAATTATAATAATAACAGGAAGAACAACGACACCAAGAAAAAGAACAAAAACAAGAAGGAATATAGTTACACTGTAATAGAAAAGTCTTATGTGGTGTCACAAATACCGACAGATATAAATTACAATACAAGAAACATAAGCATTCAGAAAATTTCAAATCAAGTTTACATACTTAAAAGACGTCATTGTTATAGTTTGAAAGATTAAATAAAACTATCAACTGATATAAATTAGAACATGAGTATACAGTACCTAAATCGGATTTTTAGCCGTATATGATATTTTTGGTCTCAGAGCACAACACAATAAGAAATACTGTAGTTGTTATCAGTTAATAGCAGCAAGCTTTTTTAAAAATGGAATTCTTTTTATTTGGTTTTCAGAGGAGTTTTATTCCTTCACTCAATCTGCCTGCTGAAGGAATTTTGTACAGAATATTAGAGAACCAAAAAATTATTGCCTGGAGTTCACGTGCATGTTTAATATCGTGTTCAAAGCATGAAGTGCTACGAAAATAACAGTAACATTGTTTAAAAGAGGCATTGTGCATTATTTCTTTCTTTCTGTCTCTTTTCTTTATATCTCTTACTCTTTTTCTTTCGTTATTTTATTTATTAATTTATTTATATGTCCTTTTCGTTTTAAATATTTGGATTATTTGTATGTTTTATGCATCTGTAAATAGAGATAAATTTGTATTTTATGTGGATATAATTGTTTGTATTTATTTCTAAAAGCCGCGAACATCAGTTGTAAACTTTCACTTTCTTTAGTATAGGGTCTCCGACCTACTGTACATAAAGTCAATTTTACTTCTTTTTCTGTTCACAAACTTTTATCAAATATTCTATGCCATTTATAACAGAAGTATTTTTTATTGGTGACGTCATATTGGATACAATAGACATATTGTCAAGAAATATTGCTGACCAAAGTCTTTCACAGGAAATACATATCAGTTGATCAGACAATTATCATTTCACCGTCAACAAAATCATGTTAAAGGAATAAAATTATTGTTGTTCTTACTTTACTTCGCAGTCTATAATCTTTTCAAATTAATGTACCAATAATTCATGCTGTGTTAGAATATATATCTATATATATATATATATCAGGAAGCTTCAAAAGAAGTTTTTGTCCAAGTTCATATCTATCTATCTATCTATCTATCTATCTATCTATCTATCTATCTATCTATCTATCTATCTATCTATCTATCTATCTATCTATCTATCTATCTATCTATCTATCTATCTATCTATCTATCTATCTATCTATCTATCTATCTATCTATCTATCTATCTATCAAACCATGCGTCTTCCTCTCTCTCTCTCTCTCTTAGTCACTTTCGACCCCTACCCTGCTACTCTAGTTTGTGACAAGGGACACAACTTTTTATTTGACTATTTATATAACTCTGCATTTATCTCTCTTGACGAAAGCTGAATTATTTAGAACGTGCTTGCGAAATTCCCACGTTTTATTTTTGAAGAATTTTCTCGCTTTCCATGTAGCGTCCTTCTTTTACTTTGTAAATTATTAATGCTTAGGTTCCTCTAAACGCAAGCCCCAACGACAATAAAATCTGGATTTATCAACCATTTCAATCTGTGACTTGTCTTTAAATGTGCTTCTGCATTGTGGCTTGTACTTAATTCTGGCGCAAACCTATAAAACGTTTTAAAAAATTTTAAACAGGTTTTAGAAAATGTTTAAGAGCATTTTACAACCCTATATTAAAACGATTAACTAACAAAAAAACAAACAAAAACAAAACGAGGCTATCTTTAGCACATATCAACCCATATATCGTGAGCTTTAATATATGTTTTTTTGTATTTAGAGTTCAAGCCAAGGTGATCATATTAGGCGTGTGATTATATAAACTCGTATGACCCCAATATTTCCCATCTTTCTGTTCATGGCGACATTATTGAGTCCGCATTCATGTTTTGTGGAAATATGATATCTTACTTTACTCAGCCATCAAATGCAAAATTTGGAGTCCGACACAGGTAAGCCTACAGAACGCTATGAGAACTGAAGGAGTTGAAGACACATGTAATTAATTAGGAACAGGCTGACTCGTAGATGACTGGTAATAATCGACAGATGCCCGACATAAAAATGTCTTCAGCTATAGCTTACTAAAGTGGTAAATGTAAAGCAGAGGTAAAGTATCTCTAGGGTACAGAAGCAACTAACCTCCACCCCTAAGGAGAAGCAGAATCGACTGAGATTATGTCTGTGGTAGAGACTGTGAGACAGAACAATAAGTATTTGTCAATCCACTTCTGAGCGAAGGTTTGCTGAAGTGGATGCTTACTTCGGAAATCCAGTTAAAAGACGCTAAATAAAAAAAAATTATTCAAGCATGACTGACATGCATCTGTGCAAAATAAAACAAGCGACAGGACATAACGACACAAAAGATTCGCGAAAAGCCGGAAGGTGTCTACGTCAAGCACACCTGACGATTATTTGAAAATGAAACCACCCACCTACACAGTTATTAATAGAAGGAACAGTAAACGGATCTGTACATTGTGGGTTCATTGCAGGATTCATTACATTTATGTAGTGAGTGGGGTGTTACGATGTGTGTGTGTGTGTGTGTGTGTGTGTGTGTGTGTGTGTGTGTGTGTGTGTGTGTGTGTGTGTGTGTGTGTCTCGACGTATGTGTTTAACCTCATAGTAACATCACCAGTTGTGAAAGTGTCAAAATTTATAGAAAATGTTGACCCAAACCTCGTTGCAAGAACAGAGCTAAATGATAGTGTACTTATTGTAAGTCTGCCTTAGGAAGGAATTGAGGAGATGAGGGAGAAAGAGAAATAAAAAAAATGAAGAATAAGAAAGCAAGGATAGCAGGAAAGTTCTTCCACCTTTTCCTACTCTTTCGTTTTCTGTCTTTGTCAAGAGAGAGGGAAATGGAGCGATACTTGTATTCCCGTGAACGAGCTCAAGAGCTGAAAAAAAAGCTTTGTGTGTTAGCCTTAGAAACCCCCGCTTCCCTGATCAGGTGAAGTCACAGGTGTGTTGCCACCAGTGTGCTACGTACAGTGGGGTTTTAAGGTACATAATAGTTGCACAGTTCACCAGGTAGTTGTGTGTCGAGACCTGAGCTGTAGGCGACGTCCATTATCAGGAAGATTAATCAACTCGTCCTCGGTATGTACAAATATTTGTATCGATATGTCACATCAGATTTTTCTTCATATCTAAGTATGTGTTGTGCATATATATATATAAGTATGATATATATTTATGGTAATGAATTTTGTCATAGATTTTAGTGTGAAATAATTATTCTAATGACTATATAATTCAATGCAAATCCCCGTCACAAAATTATATTGTATACATATGTATGAACTTAAAGACAACGTTCACGCTTGCACACACACACACACACACACGCCAGCGCACGCACGAACACACAGACGTTCTGTGTGTGTGTGTGTGTGTGTGTGTGTGTGTGTGTCAACCTGCATTCTCTAACTGAGCGTGAGATGAATGTACAAAATATCGTGTATAACACAAGCAATGCCCTTATCGTATACATACGAGGAAGTTAAATGGTGGCTATGGCCTCAGGTAAGTAGCGGCAACCTTTCCCAACCCCTACAGCATAAAAAATACTCCAGTGACAAAATGTCCCCGGGGTAGAGTGTAGCCAGGAAGTTATGTACTATTTGCAACACTTTATTTCTTACTTGTCTCATTACAGTTTCATCTTCCCAGTCATTTTCTCAGTGGATATCATATCTGATTGACTCCCAGTGTTACTACATTCTCGAGTGGGGCATCTGAAAGGAGTATTCACTAAAGAAACAAAGTCCTTGTGTTATCTTCGATATAAGCGCCTAGTTTTGTCATGATTTTATTATTATTATTAAGCAGCTGAAGGTTTTGTTGCCGTGTTTGTATGAAAGAGGAGAATCCTGCCAGTGATTTTTTTATGTAGGCGTACATTGCAATATGCTTAACTCACAAAAAGAAGAAGCTAGTGATATGATTTACCTTTTAGGTATGGCATGCATGCTTGGTTAACACGTGATTGCAGAAGTCAGTTTGCTTGTGAATGTGTGATTGTGTTGGTATGTGTTTGTTTGCGTGTCACTGTATGTTTGCATGCGATTGTGTGTGTGTGAGTAATTTCAAATCAGTTATTAAAGTAGTCTTAATCAGCTATGAGATACTTGCATTGATCTCGTTTTTTCAGTGATCAAGCCAGTACACAGCGGCACCTGCAGCGGGTTTTCCCCGTGATGTCACACCCACCGACATTATCGACATCACCACCAGCTGTGCGGCTGGTCACCAAGGACGAAGGAAACTCGATACAAAATCGTTATCAGAGCACAAATATGACGATGATTGTCTGTGTAAATCACTGACAAACAACTGCAAACGATTTCAGTCCGCATTAAACCAATTAATGTGTGTGTGTCCTGTAACGTCCTGTTACGTCACGTTAGTCCAAGTACGTCTGGTCACGTAACGTCAGTCCCAGTACGTTCCGTTACGTCCAAGTACGTCTCAGTTCGTCCGTTTGGATGTCCCCGCTTCTACACTTTGATGAGCATCCACGCACACTTGAATAATTGCCTATGGTCGTTCTGTACACCCATTGTTGCCGAGTTTGTTCGTGGGTCACTACGTCTCCCCGTCATTACGTCTGTACGTCAGGTCATCTGTTCGTTTTGTCTACGCCGTTCCTAGAACAGCCAACGAAAGAGCAAATAATTGTAAAAACCCTCCACTAAGAGGTTTTTTTTCTCATCAAACGGACACGTGAAGCATAATCGTCTTTTGTCTGCTCTGTCATCAGATAGCACCGACTCCGAGCTCACAGGCATTATCGTTGGTGTTGTCGTGGGCATGGTGGTGTTGAATGTTATCAGCGTCGCTGCAGCAGTCTTCATAACAAAGAAAAAATTAAAGGGTAAAATATTTCCATCTTTAGTATATAAGTATTATTCTTAATCAAAGTTGTAAATATGCATTCGCTTTGAAAAAATTCTGCTCGAAACATTCTTCCCCTCCTCTATTATTATTATTATTATTATTGGTACTATTATTACAGCAGTCACGTTCTTTGTGACGAAGGGGCGTAACTCTTATCTAAAAGGAACATAAACTCACGAGCGCGTCCAACACATCGTCTCAGATGACAACAACTCCCACTCACTCACACGAGAATTATTACAGTCACAAGACGTCCTCTGGACACACACTTACCCATTATAGAAAAACACAAGGGCCAGCAGTATCGTAGCTGTCGAGACTCGCTATCCTGACAAATAGTTCGCGTTCTCCTCCCTTTATGTTAAGTTGTTGTACCTGTTAACCTGCTATAAAACAGAATAAGAATGGGAAAAGGATGAAATTTCGAAGGAATTACACTATGCTCGGATGCAAAAATGTTTTCCCAGACCTTGCTTGGAAAACACAGCCTCCACCACCCACAGGTATGATGTATTGTCGTTTCTCGATGGGAAGTAAGGAGCTGACTTGTGCTGGGTATTTCTACTACATTTACTCGGGTGATATGTGTAGCTAAAAATCTATAGGTAAGAAGAAAAAACAACAAGAAAGCAGCAACACGGAGAAAAAGAACAGGAAGAGCAAGACTGCCGCATGTTTTATACAGTTCAGTACAAAACTGATCTACTTATCTTGTTATTATATCTTATTATTCCTGTACGCTCCCAGTGGAGCATAGGGCCGCAACCACACCCCGCCAACGGACCCGGTTCTGGGCACTCCTTTCTAGTTGGGACCATGTCATGCCAGCTGTCTCTGCCTCTCTGTGGACTGATCTCCTCCACGTCTCTCTGGGTCTCCCAGCCCTGCGCCTCCCCTGTGGGTTCCAGCCCAGAGCTTGTCTTGTTAAGTTGTCGGCTGGCTTTCGTAAGGTGTGACCAATCCAGCCCCACTTCCGCTTCCTGATGTCTTGGCTAGCAGGTTTTTGATTGGTTCTCTCCCACAGGTCTATATTGGAGATCTTATCAGGCCATCTGATGTGGAGGATGTGGCGCAGACATCTGTTGACGAATGTCTGTATCTTGTTAGTAATGGCATTTGTCACCCGCCATGTCTCGGATCCATATAGAAGTATTGCCTTTACATTTGTGTTAAAGATGCGGATCTTGGTGTGTAAAGATAGAGCTTTGGAGTTCCAGATAGGTCGTAGGGTGTGGAATGCAAGCCTGGCTTTGTTTGTTCGGCTTCTTGCATCCTCATCTGAACCTCCATTTTGCTGACTATGCTGCCAAGGTAGGTGAAACGGTCAGACTCTGTAATGCATTCCCCATGCAGTTGTAGTGGGGCTTCTTGCTTGTTGTTGACCCGCATTACTTCCGTTTCTTGATGTTGATGGTCAGGCCCGTCATTGCTGCTTCTTCTGCGAGCCGAGTGAGCTTTGTTTGTGCGTGTTGTTGTTTGTGGGACAGCAGGCTGATGTCGTCTGCAAAGTCGAGGTCTTCAAGTTGCCTGGCGAAGGTCCACTGAATGCCCGTGTTACTGTTAGAGGTTGTTCTTCTCATGATCCAGTCTATGACGATCAGGAAGATTGTCGGTGAGAGCATACAACCTTGCCTCACTCCAGTCCTCACTGTGAAGGGGTCAGTCAGCTTTCCGTTGTGGATCACCTGGCATTTTGAGTCCTCATACAGCTGTTGGATGATGGCAATAAACTTTGGTGGAAATCCGTAGTGCTGCATCACTTTCCAGATGGTTTCCCTGTCTACGGAGTCAAAGGCTTTCTCAAAATTCACAAAGGTTATGTATAGTGGTGCCTGCCATTCAATGGACTGTTCAATAATATTTCGTAGTGTAGCGATTTGGTCTATGCATGATTTTCCCTGCCGAAAGCCTGCCTGTTCTTGCCGCAGTCTCTTGTCTAGGGCATTTTTTAGTCTCTCCAGGATGATTCTGGTCAGCACCTTGCTAGGAGTGGACAACAGCATAATCCCACGCCAATTGCTGCATTGTGTAAGGTCGCCTTTTTTGGGTAGCTTTACTAGGTAGCCAAGCTTCCAGTCTGCTGGAACTTGTTCCTGTTCCCAAATTTTCTTCAGCAGTGGGTGTAACATCTCTGCTGCGGCTGTTGGATCTGCCTTTAGTGCTTCAGCAGGAATGCCATCTGGGCCTGCCGCCTTGCCAGACTTCAAGGACTTGATGGCTTTGATGATTTCTGCCTTGGTTGGTGGGCTGGTGTTTACTTGAAGCTGTTCGGCGGCTGGGGGAATGTCCAAGGTGGTTGTTGGTGATGGTCGGTTAAGTATTTCATCAAAATGTTCCACCCAGCGTGATCTTGTTTCTGCATCTCCAGTGATGGCGCTGCCATTCTTATCCTTTGGTCTGCACGCATTGGTGTTTTTTCTTCCTGCCAGAATTCTTGTAATTTCATATAGTCTCTTTGTGTTATTTTGCCCAGCTGCTTGTTCTGCCTCTTCTGCCATCTTGTGTGTGAACTGCCTCTTGTCATCTCTTGCGCTCTTTTTTACTTCTCTGTTTATCTCCCAGTATTTTGCTCTGAGTTCTTCTTTTTCCTGCTGGTCTTGACATTGGTTGATCTTCTGCTTCAGCTCTTTCCTTTCCTCTATTTTTTGCCAGGTCTTTATATTCAGCCATTCCTTATGCTGTTTTCCTTTCTTCCCCAGAACGTGTGTGCAGGAAGTTTTCCAGGTCTCTTGTATTCTTGTCCAGTGGTTGGTCACTGTTTCTTCCAAGAGTCCTTCCAGTGCCGCAAACCTGTTTTTTACTTCGCAGTTGAACTCTTCTTGTTTATTCCGATCTCTGAGGAACTGCACGTTGAATTTGTGGTGCGGTCTGTCCGATGAGTCATGGAAGGACCTCAGCTTTATCTTCATGGTTGCCACAAGTAGATGGTGGTCTGTGGCTGCATCTGCACCTCGCTTTACTCTGACGTCCAGCAGACTTCTTCTAAACTGTCGATCGATGGTGATGTGATCGATCTGGTTTTCTGTATTTCCATCTGGTGAAGTCCAGGTGGTCTTGTGAATGGTTTTGTGAGGAAAGACTGTGCCTCCGATTACAAGGTCGTTGAAAAAGCAGAAGTCTGTGAACAGCTCACCATTCTCATTGCAGTTGCCCACACCGTGCTTTCCCATTATGTGTTCTTTGTCCGTGTTGTCATCTCCAACTTTGGCATTCATGTCGCCCATGATGATCTTCAGGTCTCGTCTTGGAGTACGATCAACCAGCGCTTGTAGGGAGTTGTAAAAGTCCTCCTTCTCCTCTTCTTTTGCTGCGTTGGTAGGTGCATAGCACTGGATGATGGTGATCTTTCTTCCTTTGGAGTTGAACCGAGCTGACATGAGTCGTGGAGAAACTGGTTCCCATGTTATTAGTGCCCTTGCAGCCTCCTGTGTCATCAGTACTGCTACTCCTTGTGAGTGGTCATGGTCAGGATCTTCATGTTCAGAGTAGATGATAGTCTCCCCTGATGAGAGTCTGGTCTGACCGCTACCATTCCATCTGGTCTCGCACAGGCCAAGGAGCTTGATGCCATAGTTCTTCATCTCCTGTGCTACCTGAGCTGATTTACCTTGCTCGTATAGGGTTCTGATGTTCCAGGTCCCTATCCTGGTTTTTGCCTTGGCCGTGAGAAGATAGGTCGGCGAGCTGACTTCCCGAGGGCTTTCGTCAGCACACGTCATAGGCCCCTCCAAGGAGGGATCTTCCCGTCCAGGCTCTCGTTGTGGTAATGTTCTTTTTGCGGTTTCTGTAGCAGGGTTGTTTTACAGGGTGGGGTTGCTAACCCCACGCCCAACCCTCCTCCTTCATCCGGGCTTGGGACCGGCAGGTTACCCGGGGGGTTTCCAGGCGGAGTTAAACTGATCTACTGCCAACAGCAAAATATTGTTGAAATCTTTGTTACAGATATCGCTTACAGCAAACCAATGAGAATGCAGAACCAACACGTCTACGTGGACCTCAACAACACACCCACTGGACATCATGGACATGATGGCGGACTTAATGGAATTCAGAACCCAAGGATGCCAGACGACGAGACAGCAAGCACATATGAAACTATTAAATGAGGTAAAAAAAACAGAAAACATTTTTCCAGGCTTTTACCATTGAAAGTAAATCATTTCAGTGATGTGTAGATGACCATGCTTTTCTCTCCGCACGCTTTTCTTCAAAAGAATCTTACCGTGAGGGAGACAGATGTACGATTTCCTTTAGTTTAGAGTGTTTATTAAAGGGTGTTTCTGTATATATGCATTGTGGCTATATATATATATATATATAGTTTCCATATTTCTTTATTCTTTGATCTTCATTTTTAGTGTATTGATGAGCCTTTCACACGCATTTTATCAATGTCTGAATAATCATTTAAGGTGAGCACAAAACTGAAACTGAAACAGGTTAAGCGTGATTTATAAAAGTTTTTAATTAAATGCTTAAGGATTGCATTTTTCTAAATTTTTGTTCAGACAGTTCTGAGGATGTCCCGAGCAGAAGCTTACACTCATTTTGTTGTGATTTGAGTGCGTTTTGCCCAAAACATTTGTCCAGGCCCTGAATGTGACCTGTACAAGCAGGCATGATCATTATTTGACTTCAATCTGATTGATGAAGAAGATGCAATATAATGAAAACAGCTTATTAGAGGACATGCGTCTTTACTTTCTCTCCCCTCTCTCTCTCTCCTTTCAATGCGTTTGTTATTATAATATGTTCATTTTATTTATATTTTGAATTGGTTTTATTTATATTTATATAATCAAGTGGGTTATATTATAAACTCACGAGGGCATGAATGTTCATAATACAAACGGACTCTCAGAGATGTTCTGAATAGATAGCTCTTTTTATCTAAAAAAATTAGGAACAGAAATAAATTCTGTGATGGTATCGATACATGTAAATGTTAGTATGTATACTTTAATGGTTTTTGATGTTTATGTATTTACATTTTAATTGGTTTTATTTATATGCACGTAGTCTAGTACAATTATATCACACATTTTCGCGCAGAATGATATCACATGAAGTAGCACTGAATAGTTTATGAACAAATATCATTTTATTTGACAGGCACAGCAAGTTATCATATCAAAACAGTCCTATAGAATCAAGATATAATGAATTTCAATTGTAACACATCATTGCCTCATGTGAAGCAGCCTTAAGGTTACTAAAGTAATTTGATACAACAACGCGGTTGATAAACAAGGAAAACCAGTATTTTCCTTAATACTGAAATTGTATGGCCCTAGTAACACAAAGAAATGAAACACGTTTTTAGAATTAGCATCTGCTTGCCTGACTGAGTGCCTCTGTGTATGCATGTTTGAGTGTTTATAGGCACAAATGAATCTTTGTACACATATATGTATGTATAATATAAACATTCTCATGGCTCTTTGAATGTGTAAGCTTAATACGGAAAGGAAGGAGGATACAGAATATATGGACAGCAAGAAGAACAGATTATTTTTTCGACTTTATCTGTAACACATGCATAAATATAGAAGCTTGCTAACACACACACACACACACACACACACACACACACACACACACACACACACACACACACACACACAGATACATGAACACAAACTAAGAACACAACTACTCACACACAAAAACACTCATACACTCTCTCTCTCTCCCTCTCTCTCTCTCTCTCTTATACACACACACACACACACTCAGGCATACAGACAACTAAACACATGCACACACACACGAACAAACTCACACACTCTAACTCTATATCACACGCAAAGTAACACACACACACACACTCCCTCTCTCCAGCGCACTCACGCACAGTTATATACACACTTTCTCTCACATACATTCTCTCGCTTACACACAAACACACTCATTCACACACGCATACACTTTCCTACTTTCACACGCGCACACACTGTCACACAATGTCTTTTTATACCCCAAACAAATGTGATCAACGTGTACCCGGGTGGCTTTTTGTAATTTAAAATAACCCTTTCCTCTCTCTGTTCCTCGCTCTCTCTCTCTCTCTCTCATACAGAGTAATAAGCAGACCCGCGCACAGACACATACACACGGCCACCATCAACTGACCCCTCACCAAAGAAGTGGAGAGGATAAGGAAAAATGTTTTATTCAATCTTCTTGTTTCGCGTTGAACACCACAAGCACACGGCTAGAAAGAGAGGTTCCTGCATGAAGTAAGATGCGACTAGGAAGTACAATATGCTAGTCCTGTCAAAACAAACATATTTTCTGAGCTTGCCGCGACCAATATCTATAGTTTCTTTAGTCATTTTACCTGCGACAAAGTCAAAGGGTAAAGACACAAGAAACATCTGCTGTTAGCTGCTTGACTCTTCCAATATCATTTCCATGTACTAAAGTGCATATGAATTTAAGAGAGTGAATTGATAATTGTAGTGAACTAATCGTGCAACCGAACCCAAAATGGTGCGAAGTGAGATTAAAAAAAAGAATGAATTTTATAAAAATGCAAACATATTCGACACATAATAATAAAAACACACTTTCAGCTACCAGCACCATCAAAAACGCTCATAATAACGGTTCCATCCATAAATTCACACCATCACACAGGCATAGAAAAACGCAGACACGTGCTGGCACACTCACACACATGTGCAGACTTATATACAGACGCAGTCTTTAACGGTGGATAAAACTGTTTTTTTTCTCATTTTTTAATAACTTCTGCATAAAGCTCCCTACTGTGTTTCTTTGAACCCTGACATGATGAACTGTTCTGACCTACGTGTCTGCTGGTACTTTGTAAATTCTCATACTCGCTACTGTAATCCACGGCTGCTGAGCTGCCATCACTTGAGACAAACTGTTTCTCCTCAAGGGGAAGGTCTTTGGTTTGTGCACCTTTCTCGATGGAAAGCTTCCGTGGAGGTGAGACATCTGGTGCGGCATGTAACTTCAAGGGTGGTACGTACATATCTGTCGAAGTCTCGTTTAGCGGAACGTCAAGGTTCGAGACCTGGGTCTTTGTCGTCGATAGACAAGGGTTCATCGCCATATCGATGTAATCTGAAAAATAATAAAGTACGTTTTCTATAAAAGCTGAGTTTTCCGCGGATCAAGTCTTTGTGTGCTCGTCAAAAAGATTGTACATTATCCGTAATTAAAATCATTTTGTATATGTTAGCTCAATTATACGATCAACTGTATGTTTTTTTTAAAAGTGATAACTAAATTAGTCCTCAACTCTTCGTAGCATCGTTATCTATAAAGTGGGAGAGAAAAAAGTCGGCATCTACAAATTCTATCTGAAGTAAATAAAAGACAACGCAAATAACCTTTTCATAATATATTTATATATAGATATGTATAATTATAGATATTTGAGTCTCAAATGTTCCTTCATGTTAAAAGGGTCACATGGTAATAGCAAATAATTATAATAAAAAGAAAAAATAGTAGGAGTAAGAAAATCAAGTGCGACAAAATGAACTATAGAGTTCTATCATCTTGAAACGGAGACTCATGCCTGTCTGTCGGCGTTACATTTCTACCTGTCACAGGTACCAAAAGTTTTGGTCACCTATCCCTTGAAGTTTTGCTATGAAATTTTGCAGTTTCATTGTCACTTACTGGTTCCTTGCGTCAAGGTTCTCTCACATCTTTCGTCTTACTTTCAAGTCTCTGACCTGGGTCGTTTTAGTCTCGAAGAAAAGTCCCTTTGCGCTGAAGAATGCAAAGTTCTTTTTCTGTCACTTAATCTTCGTGCATTCGCAGGCATTGCATACAACCAGGGATGCTATTGGAGGACAACAGCGTCGAGAGGCCTTTAACGAGTTATCAGTTAGCTAGAGAACAGTAGAGTAAGACCTCACCCCGTGGCTAACCCTAGTCATGTCTTTTTATTTTGAAGAAATGAACGATAACGAGACAGCCTCTGACCGTGTGAACAAGTGTGACAAGCCTCCGATGTTTTCTCTCAATTAAGCTGCCAGGCCCAAACGTTCCCCCAGGACCCTTGTCTTGCTCATCTGCGCTGAGGTCTCTTTGTTTTTTAACTGGAGTCTCTCTTGTTTTTTTATATTCTATATATGTTTATATTTAATGTCATACTTGAGGTATCATGTAATATCTGATGTATTATGTAATAGTAACATTGGCAGACAAACATTTTCCTAATAAGGATTACTGAAGATGTTTTGTAGTGTAATCTATTGTAAATCCGGTACCAAAGCTTTTTAATGACTGAGGTGGTCTTTCTTGTAGTCACATGAAGAATAGCAGTCGAAAGAGAAAGAGAGAGTTCCCCTATCTCACTTAAAGGTACCAAAATAACACATATTTCTCTCTCCCCACCCCCACCCACACACACCTATATATACAAACACAGATGTACATACAGAAGAAAAAGGTATAAAGAGAGAGAGAGAGACAGAGACTTAAAGAATCTCTGTAAAAAAGTGGTCTTAAGACCAGACATGAGAGCATCACAGGTGGTACATGTGCAAAGTGATGGTGACCAAGGTTTCCAGGCGCTGAAAATCGAGAACCAAAAAAAAGGGGGCGGCCACTTGAAAGATGAAACATGCAGGCACTGGTTAACAGCAGAGACAGCGACAAAACCGTTGAAAGCCCAGATATCATGTAATACGTTCATGAGGATAACGACAGCACAAAACACCAGGACTGGGACACGAAGTAGTGGTGGTGTCCCAAGATTGTATTTGAAATTAAGACAATGACGCTTGTTAATGACTGTTTTAAACCATACCTAATGATGATGACAATAATAAGAAGAATAAGAAGAAAAAGAAGAATAAATCCATAAAAAAACATAATAATTTCCTTACCCTCCGCTTCCTTGCCCTCTGCTGTATCTGTCTGCTCGGTAAGACCATTCGTATTGCTGTATATGGATGTTTCAATGTCCACGTCGTTGGCGTAGATAGGATCCACCCGAATCTCTGGCGTCCTGCGAACTGAGCGACCAAGCACCCGGCAATCGGTGCTGCTCCCCTCAGGTTCAGATCTCTCGGATATCTCCTCAAGAAAGGTAAGCCCTGTGACCCATAAGTTAATAAATACGAGAACTCAGGTGCAATGACGACGGTAACGACAAAGCAATGATAGGGATTATGACGACGCCAACAATATACATCATTTATGGGTTTTTTTCTGCATTTCATTTTTGGGTACATTCTTGTATAAAGCCTTTCATTTCCTCACCTACTTTGATAAATAGATAGATAGATAGATAGATAGATAGATAGATAGATAGATAGATAGATAGATAGATAGATAGATAGATAGATAGATAGATAGATAGATAGATAGATAGATAGATAGATAGATAGATAGATAGATAGATAGATAGATAGATAGATAGATAGATAGATAGATAGATAGATAGATAGATAGATAGATAGATAGATAGATAGATAGATAGATAGATAGATAGATAGATAGATAGATAGATAGATAGATAGATAGATAGATAGATAGATAGATAGATAGATAGCCTTTTTAATTTTTATTCGACACAAAAATTGTCTAAGGGGAAAAAGTCTAGGTTCAGTCTATCGACATTGTATGCTTCTGACCTCGTGATCAATATTATTAAAGATGTAAACGAAAATAGATAGATAGATAGATAGATAGATAGATAGATAGATAGATAGATAGATAGATAGATAGATAGATAGATAGATAGATAGATAGATAGATAGATAGATAGATAGATAGATAGATAGATAGATAGATAGATAGATAGATAGATAGATAGATAGATAGATAGATAGATAGATAGATAGATAGATAGATAGATAGATAGATAGATAGATAGATAGATAGATAGATAGCCTTTTTAATTTTTATTCGACACAAAAATTGTCTAAGGGGAAAAAGTCTAGGTTCAGTCTATCGACATTGTATGCTTCTGACCTCGTGATCAATATTATTAAAGATGTAAACGAAAATAAAAGAAAATTTGCCTTCGTCTCTTTTTTTGATGCTCCTGACGATCTTATGGATGATGAAAGTGATAAGAAGAGTACCTATGCACGATCCAGCTGCGATTAGAATGTAGATGGCAAACAAGGGAAGATCACTGATGTCAAAGGGGCGAGTTGCCGACATGGGGTTCCCTGTGCAACAGTTCTGAATCCTATTTAAAAACCTATATTTTACGAACGGGCATGGGACTAAACATTTTAAGTTTGTGGAGTCGAATTTCATACTACACAGGAGATCTTTAAACTCTAGTTATCAATTTTACTGCACTATGTCAACTTCACACAAAGAGAAAGGTAAATTACACACACACACACACACACACACACACACACACACACACACAAAGAGAGAGAGAGAGAGAGGTTAAATGTGTTCTGTATTCGATTTCTGGAAAATGTTTTCAGTCCGCCCCTACCTGTGGTTGTTGGTGATGTGAATTCACTGACTTGTGTGAGAGACATTCTTCATTTCTTTGTTGTTGATTGTCCTCGTAGACGATATATGTCCACTGAGTTGGCGTCCTTACTATGCCACTTTTTCAGGATGTTTACTTGAAAAATAATAAACATTGCTTTCCAGAAGGTTTAATCATTCAATGTTATAACAAGGAGATTATATATGACTGTCAAGAGATAAAATAAGAATGTTTAACATTAAATTCAGCATTAACTAATGTATTTACATCACGTTGTACACGCGAAATGCATAATTATCCTATGATAGCTACCCTAGTCTACTCAAAGTTTGCTAACTTTTTTTAAAGTAACTTCAGTTGCAGATTTAAGCAGGTGTGCTGACATACTTAATAACTCGTGTGGTTACGGAACTACAACACATGTAAATGTAGTCCGTTAATTGTTTGGTCTAGTCGCTGAAATTTTCTCAAGGCTAGTCTTTTCTAAAAGATGGTGCCTTATTTCTTTTCCTATCGCCTATTCCTCACTCTAACTTTTTCAGTTGTTGGTGCTAATTCAACATTTTGGTCAGCCGGAGAAATTACGTTTGCCTCAAGGGTATCGAACCGTCCACCTTTGAAACTCCAAATCTGGCGTCTGCTGCTTTCTCTATTGTGCTCTTCTATTACGATCGTTAACAAATCAGTTACGATTCAGTCGTCGGTCAATGATTCTCGATGTTGTATCAATTTCATCGCTTTCATCGCAAAATCAAGTATAACTTCCTTCACACTCACCTGTTAACGAACGATTCTCTTGCAGCAGAAGCCTTTGCGAGGTGGTAGGACGAACATGAACATGTGGTTTGCTCGTTTATCTCATTACTAACTTGCAGCACACACCGAGACGCAGGGAAGAATAAAGTTTCTATCTTTAGAAGCTATCTCCTTGGGTCTCATCATTAAATTAGTACTTTCAGGATTTTCCTTGAATTTAATCTGCAGCGAAGACAACTTCTTAAGATGTCCGTTCTGTGGCTCTTTGTTCTAAGGATGTGTTTTCAACTTTAACTAGATCCGGATTTTGTTTTACGATGTGTTTTCTTCTAAGTAAATCCGGACTTAACCTTACGAGAAAATTTAAGGTTAAACCTCGTAAAATAATTGTCTTTGTTTGTTCTGTTCACTTTTGATTTGATGTAGCTTGTGTTTTTTGTAATGTATTTTTGTTGTTGTTTACTTTTTTTAGGTTTACTTTTGCAAATGGTATTATCGCCTATCGGAACTGTGTTCATGAAGAAAGTATATGTAACCATTTGTCGTTACAAAGGCTTCAAATAGTAAGCAAACAAAAAAAAAAACAATCTTCGCAATCCCATACTAAATCTTCTCTTCCCCTGTCCCCTTTTATTCGTCCCGTGATACTCACCACCCACGAAAGATACTCGCGACACAATAATGGAAGGACATCCAATCATATAATCAGGCTAATAAACATAAAAACAACCGCCTACTCAGACCTTGAAAATTAGATACGCGTGTAAATCTGCGTCGAAAAAGATGCACCGTTAATAAACAATGACACGGATCCCGACATACAATACTCGGAGTCTGCCGGCAGTCACGTTGACGTGGGTCAGGTGTGAATGGTCATCAAGTCTTTCACACTCAGACTTTGACCCTGATGTAGCCTTGAGGCAAAAACGTCTCGAAGAAAAGTGATAATAATGGGAAAAGGGTTAAGACATAAATGTAAATAAAATATCATCGACAAGTACACGCGACAGGTACACGGTTAAGAAGGGAAGTAATGATGAGACTGTCACGGTCATAGAGGGTTCGTGTCAGTACACTGGTGTTTAAAGATTTCCCGCCACCCACACTGCACATTAGAAGCTGGATGGGGGAAGACTCGCATGATTTCCTGGGCCTCACATGCTAGTCGTGTGAACCTCACCGGGGTAGTAATTTACCGGCCGTGCACAGCCTATAGGGGCAGGTTAATTTTTGCGGTGAGAGCACCCGGATGCTGGGAAAACATCGACACGTGGGAAAACTGTTGGTACCTCTGGACAGCCATCGGCCTCGGGTCCAGTTAGAAGCGAGTTCGAAAACAGAGCAACAGGGGTACGAGACTGGCCGGTGCTGCGCGGAAGAACACGTGAGGGTAGCCCCGTACTGCTTCCTGAGAGAGACGACAAAAGTACTGCAAGCACTACAGATGTTCAGTTAGGAACCTCCACTTTTAATATATATATATATATATATATATTGAGAGAGAGATAGAGATATATATAGAGAGAGAGCTCCGTGGTTGCAGCATTGTTAAAGCTTCACACGTGTTACAGTTAAACTTTTTATCTCTCTTTTTGTTTCTTTCAGTTCGATGGTTTCCTCTATTTTTTCACTATCTCTTTTTTCGCGGTAAGATAAAGAAAAGTAAGACGGAGATTTCATTAATGCAGAAGTAGAAAAATAATACAAAAAGGTGAAGATGATCAAGAGTGATAAAGGACTAAATACTATTCCACCTGGTCGCATTCGACAAAGGTGTAATTTTCTTTTCCAACTTCTCAACAGTTTATGTAACAGGGAGGTAAATCTTGCTATTAAAAGGCGAATCATTTTTCAAGCTACTTCCCTTTACCTAAGACTACTACATCATGAGACAATATTTCCAGCCTTTTACTTCAGAAACACCTTTTTTTGTTGAGACCGAAAAAATAACCACACGAGACGATAATTCACGTTTGTCCCATAGTTTTTGTGCGACAAAAGCGACGAAAAATGCTACAACATCAGCAATTGTCTGATAACTCATTGGACATAACACGCCACATAACTGACAACATGGTTCTGAAGGTAACCGGTCGTTTCGACTAAGGTCGTTTCGACTAGGGTCAGTTCGACTAAGGTCGGTTCGACTAAGTCGTTTCGTCTAACGGTCGAGTCGTTTATAAGACGCAAGAAATGCTATAGGACGCGGGTCGATTGATGACAGCCAGCTGCCTCCTCGCAACTCTCCCTTCAAGGTGCATCGGGGAGGGGGGTTGTCTTATGTTGTACCCGCCTTACGTGTGGTTGCACCCCTGTACGTCGCTGCTCGGGTTTCCATTAATTTGTTTATTCTGCAGGGACGTTTATTTGTATGTGTTATCTTCACATTATTTTTGGCAGTGTTCGCCCTTTCTTCTTCTCTCTTACAATTTTCTTCCATCTTTAATAAACGCGTGTTATTTTACTCTTCCCACGTGTGCGCGTCAATTTTTAAACTTAGGGACGGTTGGATGCGTCGCCGGCATTGGGTGTTTGAGTGATTGTTGAGTCTGTGTGACAATTAGTCGAACCGACCTGAGTCGAACTGACCCTAGCCGAAATGACCGTTAGTCGAACTGACCTTAGTCGAATCGACGGGAACCGGTTCTGACAACGGGTAGAGTGAAAATAATTATTCCATGCACATGATGATGATAATAATAATAATTAGACTTGTATAGCGCATATCCCAACTAAAAAGCAGGTGCACTGCGCTTTCCAGAAATAAAACATGCCCATATCTGTAAATGTAGATTTAGTAGTAACATGGGATACATGAGTGAACCAAAATGTAACGAAAAATATTTTTTTTTAAACGCAAGTAGAGTGTATCTCAAAGTAAGTGAGAGATGGAGAAAATTCGATCCCTTGTACAGTCTTCGACAAGGTGTCGCTTGAGTGTTGCACATAGATTATCCTGGTATCCTACAAGTGTGGCAGCCGTGCTTTGTACAAAGTTTTGTGTTTTATGTTCCTTGTACGAGACCCAGAGCCGTCTCCTCAGTCACTCATCTCTCAAATGCATGAAGTTTTCTTTCCGTGTCGGCGAGCATATTCCACTTTTTACACCCGTAGAGCAGGATGGGTACTGATGCAGTTTCGTACATATTGTACTTTGAAGTAAAACTAACTCCATCCGATGCTGAAAATGATTCTTTATAAGGATCCATTAGTCGAAAAACTGTGCTGCTGCCTGGTCTGAAAGTAACTTGTTTTTCTACTAGCAGCTCCTCTGCAGTGATGCTGATGTGGTTCTGTATCATTTTCAGCTTAGCTTTGCTAGGGTGGCTGATAAGTCTTGTGGTCTTTAAGTTCTGACACTGTTTGCTGTTTCCTTTAATGGGAAAGCTGTGACAAGTGACTGCCAGTCTTTGGGTCATTCTTTGCATTCCCAGATTCTATCTCACGGAAAAGAAGGCCCTTGTAGTTTCTCGTCCATCCCACTTGAGAAACACTGTCAGTAGCGACTTTTCTCCCTTTAGACTGGTACTGGTCTTTCATCCTCTTCCCGTACGATGTAGTTCTGTATCATTTTCAGCTTAGCTTTGCTAGGGTGCCTGATAAGTCTTGAGGTCTTTAAAGTCTGACACTGTTTGCTGTTTCCTTTAGTGGGAGGGATGTGACAAGTGACTGCCAGTCTTTGGGTCATTCTTTGCATTCCCAGATTCTATTTCACGGAAAAGAAGGCCCTTGTAGTTTCTCCTCCATCCCACTTGAGAAACGTTCTCCCTTTAGACTGGAACTGGTCTTTCATCCTCTTCCCTTACGACTAGTAGGTCTTCAGATTAAAAGATATAGAAGAAAGTTCTCACCTTAAAATAAGGGGAAAATGAAGAAAAAAACTTGTTTTCATGTTGTGTTTAAGCAAAGTTCTAGGGCATATACTTTAGTTTTCTGATAAATATCCAGAAGGCATTCCTGTGTATAACAGTAGCTTAGACAATTATTGAACAGTGGGGTACAAAACATGGGTCATTTGGAGTTCACCAACATTCCTATTCTCAGTACAGCTCTCAATAGTTGGCGACAGCTTCAATTTTAGCACGTCTGTCTTTACCTATAAATAACACATAAACATTTCTACCGTTCTCAACTGAAATAGATAACGTGTGAAATAAAATGGAAGATCGTAAACGAAACGAAGATTTGCCCATTTCATCAACATGTAAGAGGTGAACATATTGACTTGCTGCACGTGTTTTGTTTGCGTACCAATAATTCAAGCAATGGAAGCGATTTCTTTCTGCATATGGTTACTGCTGACTACAAGTAAAAGATAATTGGTTCGATGCTCCACTAATCAAACATTGTCATCAATCGATCTGTCTACATAGGTAGCATATATGATGGTCTTACTCAACAGAATAATGACAGTGATGTATGTCTAAAAAATGCCCCAAAACATTCTTCAAAATGGTTCGGATCCATAAGCAGTTGGTGGTTTTAATAAAAGTATTGAACGTATTTCCTTAATAAATGAGTTATATACCGAGAGAGTAAGAGAGAGTGCATAAAATGATAGGAATGTATGTATATGGATATATATAGATATATATATATATAAACTGATATATATATATATTCTAATTGTCTCTGAGAAGGAGAAAGCATCTTGGATTAAACATACTGAATCTTAATTAAATGAGATAAAATGTGTAAAAGCTAAATGGATGATCGTAACCAAAACTAAGATAATAACATCTCATCAACACCTAAAAGTTCGGAATATTGATTTGTTGAACAGGTTGCTTTATGTACTAATAATGCGAGATATGGAATAAATGACATTCAAGATGCAATCACTTTTTAACATTTAAAAAAAGCGGGGTGGGAAATGCGAGGAAAGATGCAGTATGCTCGAGGTTACTAAGGACAACACTGACATTTGTTTGGTCCACTGACTAGAAAAATTCACAAAACCATCAAGTACATTAATTACTTGAGAGATAAATGAGTTTAAAAGAAAAATATCGACTATCCAGCTGCCTTTTTCTAGACACAGCGGACCACATCGTTTTCTCGCGTACTCGCACAAAAACTCGCACTCACGCGCGCGCGCGCGCGCACACACACACTCACACACACACACAAACAAACAAATAAAGAGAACGGGTACTCACCATAAACAAACACACGCACCCATGCGTTCAATACTGTCCACAAACCAACGGTGGGAGATTAGGTTTTTTATTCTTTCAAGCACATCTGATGTCAGCATAAAATTATAAAGACCCTGATAACAACAGAGGCAAAAATAGAGTCAAGTGCATAGCAGATTGATTATAAATGAAAAGTAAATCGTAATCAGGTGTTAAGCCTGTTTATGTATTTCTAGAGAATTATAAATACAGTCAGAACAGGTCTTGTCAGGAATCTCTCTTCTCTTCCAGCAAACAAGGTTCGTACATCTTAGCCTACCTTAGTGGCTTGCCAATGCTAGACAGGGAATTTTTCTGTCTTAGAAGTTGTCATTAGTGTAATATTTCACAAATTGCTTTCTTCTTTTTATGATTTTAAGATAAATTTGCCATCGAAGTTACATTACAGGACTTACAGTAACCTAACCCTGACATATGGGGCATGTTTGTGTCTGGTTGAAAATATGAAGAAAGTATTTAACCTGACGGTAATCACACCGTAATAGATAAAATATATATTTTCACTCACATACCTTTCCATCAGGGTTTGCAGCTATTTTTAAGCTGCTATTCATATTGGAGATTTTATCCTGACATTGTTTAATTGTTAATGTGGCAAGCAAATAATTATCATCTTGATAATGACTTTACTTTTAATTAGCGAATTTTCTTTCAAGAACAGTTTCACGTTGCTTCCATTGCCATGGCATCCAAAAGAATGATGGTTACAGTGCTCATCCTGATGGCTGTGGTCATGCTGTCAAATGCAATAGATCAAAGTGTAACTATATATTTGTATTTACATCCTTAACCTTTGTACATAAAGCTAATAATAGTAACTTGCATTGCTTTCACCTACCCGATTAACGATATAAAATCAATTAGTATTATTACATGAAGTGAGCCTTTCAAAACTTGTCGGTGTATTTGTACTTATGTACGTGGAAACTATTTATTCGTTGATGTAATTTCTACTTCTTGCTCTCTTGGTGTGTGCATGCTGCATTTGTGCACATGTAAATGCATGATCACGAGAGTGGATTGTGATTGGTACTTGACTTACTATATTTATCTGTTACAGTGCACATACGAAGGCGGTCCGTGCGCCTACGGTGACATGCGAGAATGTTGTAGTGGGTTGATGTGCCACGGGAGGACCTGTGTGGATCCTCGATTACGCGGTAAAAGAGCAGTTTAGTCAGCAACTTGATTCTCTGAGACGATTATGAAACTTCATTTCCTTTCCGATCATTTAAATTCCTTCTTACATGTAATAACATGTAATTGACTTTGGCATTTGTTATTATGTTAAAAATTTCTCTTCTGACAACAACCTATAAAACTGCTATAAACAAGTCTCAGAAGGTGTTGCTACAAATAAACGGAAAAAAATATTTTGTGACTTGTGTGTTTAACATATAAGTGCGGGAGAGAGAGAGTGTGTGTGTGTGTGTGTGTGTGAGTTCGTGCGTGCGTGCGTGCGTGTGTGTGTGTGTGTGTCAAATTACAACTTTACAGCGATGTTCGGACTAGATCAAATATTAAACAAAATCTTAATTTAAGAAATAATAAAAGGTGTAACAATAAACAAAATAATTAAACTACTTCACCACACATTGAAACACATAAACAATAACCTTATCCTTTGTTCACGATAAAATTCTTTAACTACATTTACATCCGAAAATGCTACAACAGCAACCGTCTGATAACTCATTGGACATAACAGGCCCTATGACAACAAGGTTCTAACAGCGGGTAGAGTGAACATATTAATAAAAATATAACAACGACCAATGGCCTCGTCCATTAATGTGATGTTTCGTGAGATTACGCTGCGTACTTGTTCTCTCGCTATTTATTTATTTTATTTATTCCATGTATATGATAATAATTATTATTAATTAAATACCGCAGCTTTCCAAAAGCAAACCATTTCCATATATGCAAAGGTAGACTTAAAAGCAACATACCAGACATGAGTAAACCAAAATACAACGACGAATATAATCAAACACAAGAAGTGCGCATTCAAGTACAGGAGCATATCTCAGAGTAAGTGAGAGATGGAAAAAATTGGATCCCTTGCTTTGAGTTTGAGATTTTTATAGACTTTTGTGGGAACATGCTTGTCGATTCCGGGTATATACCAAAAGAGAAGTGGTCAACATGATGACAGAAATTTTATTGAAACAAGTGGCACGAAACAGGTGTCACAGGAAGTACTGTCAGATGTTTTCGCACACGAAGTCTTTCAAGAGGTGACATCCGCTTCATATTTCAATGCTTACCACTAAAAATTTAATGCCACTGCATTTTTTATTTTCTAATCATAAATTAACCAAGATCTTTTCTTATATTGATAAAAAAATCAAATAAAGTATTGAAATAAAATGAATTCTCTTTAACAAAACGAAGATACTGACTTCTTGCACGGGTTGTTTTAGTACCTATAATGTCAGTAGTGTAATAAATGTTATCCAAGGTGTAGTTATCTTTATCTTTATCTACTAAGGGACAACTGCTGTTACCTCGTTAATATTGTGGTCAAGAGTGGGGTACACGGTCATTGGTTCAAAGTTCGAAGGTTCACTGCCTGGAAAGCTCTTGTCATTTTAACCAACCATATGAGTAACTGGGAGGCTGATAATGAGATGGGATAAAAAAAGATTAATTTTGTCTTTTTGATGCTGTTATCTGGACACAGCAAACCAAGTTCTTCTTCCATAGTGTGAATTTTAAATGTTTGCATTAAAAGCATACTTATGAGAATATTGGTGATCGAGGAAAATATATTTTGATAGATAACAGATTGTAAATCCTGACCTCTCCTTTAATTTACAAGTTTAACAATAATTGTCGTTTCTGTATTGATAATTGAAATAAGTGTTTTTTGGACACAGCTTATACTTATGGGACTACTAGTGATCACTCATACTACTATCTCCTCTCTTTCCCTACTACCCTGTCCTACTCTCTCTCTCTTACCTGTGACAAGTCTTAGGGGTGGGGGAGGCTGATGATAGAGAGCAATGATGAAAAGGAGCCAATTCTGAGCCCCATCCAGCAGGTCTTCCATCTGACGGTTTGTACACTCCTTGATTTTTGGTCAAACTGTTCTACTGACGTTAAAGTATTTCGCTAGGATTGTGGAATATCAGTTCATAACTTAACTCACATTAAAACTTTTTTACTATGGTTAGCATTGACAAGGTGTATGTATAAGCCCAATAAAGACTTCAGCGTTCACGTGTGCGTGTGCGTGTGCGTGCGTGTCTGCTTGTCTGCGTGTCTGCGTGTCTGCGTGTGTGTGTGTATGTGTGTGTAAGAGAGAGAGAGAGAGTTCAGTCTTCGACAAGTTGTTGCTTGACTGTTGCACATAGAGGATCCTGGTATCCTGCTAAGGGGTTTTTGTAAAGATTGTACTTTGTTGTAAAACCAATGATGTGGTTAGTGAAAATCCTATCAAGCCAGGACGTCCCTGCTGTTACGGTTGTGATCCGCATGCAGATGCCTGTCCTTGGAGAAAGTGGCTCTTAAGTAGTTAAATCTGATTATTTTTTCGAGCCATACTCGGTGTTTCAAAATCCCCCCCCCCCAAACATGCTTGAGCAGCTCAGTCGAAACATCATCAGCGTCACGTGACTTCTCTCCCTTCAGAATGGTGCTGGTCTTTCAACCTGTTTCTATACGACTGGTAGGTCTGGTATTTAGGTTATAAAATTACAGAAGCAAGTACTCGCCATGACAAAATGGCGGAGAAAAAATGTTAGAGCTTGTCTTTATGTTGTATTTAAGCAAACTTTTGGGCATATGGTTTCACTCTCTAGTAAATACCAAGAAAGAATTCTTGTTTTTAGCAGTAGTGCAGACAAATATTTAACAATGGAGTACAAAACATTTGTCATTGGGAGTTCAACCAGCTTCTATTTCGCGCAAGTCAGTACAACTCTCAAAAGCTTCGTTTAACAAGTCATTTTTAATTCATAAAGAACACATGAACTTTCTCCCGTTCTTAACTGAGGTAGATAACGTGTGAACTAAAATGGACGATCATAAACGAAACGGAGATTTGCACATTCCGTCAACACGTAAAAGGTGAACATATTGACTTGCTGTTCATGTTTTGTTTATGGCCCAAGCTATGAAAGCAGTTTCTGTCTGCATGGGGTTACTGCTGACGACAACAAAGCAGATGGTGTTTGGTTCGATGACCTTTAGTTCAACTTTGAAAATTGTCTTCAATCAATCTGATTATATAAGTATCTCATGTAATGGTTCATATAAACAGAATAATGGCATGCGAATAATGGACGATCGTAACTCAAACGGAAAAATGCACATCTTGTCAACACCTTAATGTTCAGAATATTGATTTGTTGAACAGCTATCTTTATGTACTATAAATGCTAGGGATGGGAGAAATCTCAATCAATGTGCAATAACTTTTTTTTTGAATTTGTAAAAAGGCGGAGTGGTAGTGACGAGGAAAGATGCAATATGCTCGAGGTTACTAAGGACGACACTAAAGTACATTGCTCGCCGACATTCTTTTGGTCCACTTACTGGAAAAATCCACAAGTCCATGAAGTAAATTAATTTCAATGGAGGTAAAATGAAGTCAAAAGATAAATATAGACTTTTCAGCTGCCTTTTTCTATACACGACGGACCACTTATTGTTTTCTCGCATACACATACAAACACTCACTCTTACACACACACACACACACACACACACACACACACACACACACACACACACACACACACACACACACACACACACGCACACACACACACACACACTCACAGAGAGAGAAAAAGAGAGCGGGTATCACTATAAAGAAATACACGCACCCATGTGTTCAGTACTGTCAACAGAACAAGTGTGAGATAACCGGTATTCATTACCTCAAGCACATCTGTTGTCAGCATAAAATTATATAGACCCTGATACTATAGGCAAAAATACAGTCAAATAAAAAGTGATCTTGATACTGCTGATTAATTATAAATAAAAAGTAAATCATAATCAGGTGTTAAGCCTGTTTATGTATCTCTATAGAATGATAAATGCAGTCACAGCAGGTATTGTAAGAAACCTCCCGCCTCTTCCTGGAAACGACATTCTTACATCTTAGAGTACCTTAGTGGCCTGACAGTGCTAGATATGAAATTTGTTTCTGTTATATATTACTGTAACGTTTTACTAATTGCTTTTTCTATCATGCTTTTAAGGCATTTTTGTCATCAATGTTACACTACAGGAGTCAGTTGCACAACACATTTCTAATTTTAAACACTTTTAGGCCTTAAATTTATTTAGATAATCAGTTTAAAGTGCACACCACAGTTTTAGGATTTTTTTTAACTAAAACTGCTTTAATTAAGATGAAGTTGTTTAACTCTGACTTTCCGTCCTGTCAGTACAGTTTTTTGTATGTTCTTGTTCAATTCATCTTAATGGCAGAGAAGAGATTTTGCTTCTTTAGAACATTTTTAGGGTTTAGAAACAAGTTGTGCAACCAGCGCCAGGACTAACCCTGACATATGGGACATGTTTGTGTCGGTTTGAAAATATGAAGAAAGTATTTAGACTAACGGTCATCAAAAAATCTTAAATTAAGAAATCAGAAGAGTATAAACAATAAACAAAATAATTAAACTACTTCACTACACATTAAAACACATAAAAATTAATCACTATCCCCTTTTTACGATAAAACTCTTTGACTATCATTTACTTTGTAGCAATTCTGCTTCTAAAGCCTCCGCAGTCAACTCCGGAACTCCATCAAAGAAACCCCACACAATCTTTTCCCAGTTGCCCTACTCTTAAGGCTCAATAAGAACCGACGGACTAGCCAACGATAAACACAAGTAAAGGAAAGAAACAGAAAATACCCCTGCACAGAATATGACATTTCTTTAAATCTAATGATCATTTGCATTCACTATATTACTTATTAATAATGTCTTTTTATTTATTCAATCAAAACTTACATAAAAAGACTTTAACTCTTTTCTTACCAATCGCCCTCATAGGGGCGATCACGTGATCTTCGCCTGAACCCGGTTCGCACCCTATTTGTGATGCAGTTTTTAAATGTTGTTACTCTTAAACGTAGTTTTTTTTTAGAAGAAAAACTTAATAAAAAAGATAGCTTATTCATTTCTGAGTACAATTGTCTTTCTTAAAAAGTGTAGGAAGTAAGTTTTAACAGGAAGTCATTGCATTTTCCCACGCTACCCGTCTTTCTGTTTGGAAAAAGGCTAGCAAATTCCCGGTATTGAAATTTCGAGCGGTAGCTTTAAAAATTTATATTTATTAACCTACAGTAAAGATAACCATCTGTAATACACCGTTTCAAAGAGCTTTTTTAAAACTTTCACTTGGTGTAAATTTTAAAATACATAGGTTTTGTCTTCGAGTACTAAAATCAAATGAACTGTACGTGTTTTAGAATACTTGAACGTAAATTTCAGAAATTAACAAAAAATTATTTACACAATACAGACATAAAATACCAAACAAACACATGTTTTATTAGAATATACATTAGAATTTAAATATTACTTAATAGTTTCTTCTCCTTTGCGGTTGTTGAAGTACAAATCCATGTCAAATTGAGTAAACCGCAACGTACTCTTCAATAATTCAAAATGGTGCTCGACCATTTGTTTACATCTTTCCCTCTTATAAACGACATTTTTTGATTGGCTGGACTAGTTTTTTAAAGGGAGGGAATCATGGTTGACTATTTCCTAACGGTTTCAGTAGTTTCTTCCCTTATGTTATTTTCATTGACGTTGCGGGAGTTTTTTTGAACTCATTATGATGGCATATTCTGTTGGGAATACTATAAAAGTGTGTTTTCAAGCAAACACAAGGTAAGGCAGTTCCTTTTCTCTACATTTTGATCTATCATTATCAATTTGAGTTGTTTTTCAACCTCTTTTAGTTAATTTTTTTATGATTTAAAAAAAAATGGTTAATACTTCCCTCCAAGGGTTCGGAACCGCCGCATAGACTTCCGTAGTGTTCAGTAAAGATATTAGAATATTCATTAGAATGTTAAAATTACTCACTATTTTCTTCTCCTTTGTGGGTGTTGAAGTAAAAATCCATGTCAAAGTGAGTAACAACAACGTGCTTCGAAATGGCGGTCTTTTTCTTCTTTGTTCGGGTATGAAATCTCTTGACTTCCTGTTATTGCAAGGGAGGGAATCATGGTGGACGATTTCCCAATGGTTTTAGTAGTTTCCTCCTTATGTTACTTGTTTTTGGCTCGTGAAACCTGTCTAAAATCTTTTCTGATTGCTCATTATCATGGCATTTTCTGCTGGGAATACCGTAAAAGTGTGTTTTTAAGCAAACACAAAGTAAAGCTGTTTCTTTTCTACACATTTTGATCTATCATTATCAATTTAAATTGTACATCTACCTCCTTTAATTATTTTTTATGATTTTTTGAAAAGTGGGGACAATCGTGCGAGACAGAGACACTACAGGCTTCTAGCAGCCCCGAGTTCAAAGAGTTAAAATATATAGAGATGAATTGCTGTTTTTTCTTATGAATGCCTTGTGAGACTGTCGATATACAGACATGCTTACTTAATATCACTTATTACTTAATTTTACACCTTCTATTTTAATGATAAAATATCATGCACCAAAAAGGAACGAGCCCAGTAAAGTTAAAGTAAAAAAGTCAAAAATATACCTACTCGTTACTTTTAAGGTTAGAATGGTCTGACGGCTCTGTCTGTTTGGACCCCATGTCATGGAACATGTAGGTTTAGAGCGATTTTTCTCTCGTTGAACATTGTGAACATGTAATATATTAGTATTCAGGTCATCCCAGAAAAACTTTGCTGGTGGAGTTCCTGGATTTGAGGAGGTACACCTACAGCTCACATTGAATCCCTCCTCAACAACGTCACGACATGAGGCACTGCGTATTACACTTGAAATTAATGCCAGTGAGAGGAAAGATGTACCTGCTATCGTAAATGTTTGTATTAGGCCTCTAAAGATTATACATGTTGTGCATCAATTTCAAAGACAAAATAAGTGATAAAATACAAACAAAGCGAAAGCTTGAGAGCTGATTGGTTTCTGATGAGAAAGGGCGTATAGAGCTGACAAGTCAGCTGTGGCTTTTATACAACAAATTCGGGTCCCAAGCTAAAACATTGTATCCATTATTATGTCTTTTAAGAAGTAAAATCACACTGGTTTCAAAAGGGAGTGCGCGTTTGACAAAGTGTGCTCTTGCTCTGTTTTGAATCTTTTCTTTGTTTTCTTATGTAACAGGAGAGCGAAAGTCAAGCGGTTAAAACAACGACCACGGAACGTGAAAAGTCGAACACTTTAATCTCTCCGTGTGACGCAGCCAAAATTTAATTTAGCCGGAAAAAGATACCTGGCTCTGTAGAATGTTGAAAAAGAACGCGAAAAAGGATGAATCCCAGAAAAGTGGTGACTTTCAAACATAACTCAGGATGCTAACAAAATTAGTCACCTGAGAATTGTTAAAATGGTAGTGCGCACAAGAATTACGTTGGAAACAGTACACAAATATGTTTTACTATTTCAGAAATGCTGTAATAAATATTTTTAATATGTGCAAGATATAAAAGCAAGTATTTACCTATACTTATTGTCTTAACAGTAATGTTCCAAAGACCTGGATCGATGTTGATGTTGTACGTGTAGTTGCCCAGGCCGGTAAACTGTGCATGGCTTACATAGCAAATTCCTTTTCGATATGCTCTTGTGTCAAGCCAGTACTCAGTAAGTGGGTCTAAGAACATACTCGGGAGCTGCAAGCCGTTTAAAAAGAGAGAGAGAGAGAGAAAGAGAGAGAATCCCAGAGAGAGAGACCCTAAGAAGGGGTCTAAAAGTGTTTAAGTACCTCGGCGTTGTTTACTCGCCATGTGCACGAGTACCTATCGTCTGACACGTATATGTGTTCGACTTTACATGTCGCGAATACCTGCAAATCCCTTATCGACACATTGCAGTTTCTTAGGATAGGAAGCGCTGTTCAAAAAAAAAATTAAAAAAGAATATGAGACAATATCCTTGTTTAAGTTTACATTTTAGAAATAGTTTATTTATTTATAGTGCTACATAAACCGGTTGAAGTAGATCTCTACACATATGAACTTTTTATTAACTAAAAATAATTTCATCCGTAATAATATTTTTCTAGGTGTAAAGTTTCCTTTAGGGGTAACTGGACCTTGCCCCTCGTGAAAATAAACAGCTACACTTGAAACTTTACACATAGAAAAAAAGAAAACTATAACTAAAAATCTGACAAATAAAAATTAGTATGAGAATTCAAAGACTGGTTAAATTGTTCCAACAGAGTAGTGGAATGTGATCGTCATTATTAACCGTCCCAAATCAAAAATAATTGTAAGAATATTCTTTGCAAACTGAAATTTTAGCAAAAAGTATTTATAATTAAAAGTGAACTTGCGAGTTTATTTGGTCTCTCACTTAAAAACTAAAGATAAGATTTCAAGATATTATAAAACGCGCACAATCAGATGAGTCTTAAATATTTTACAGTTTCGTAGAAGCTCGAAGCATCAACATATTATTCCTTTAAAAATAGTTTTTTTCTACCTCATGTTGACAGATGTAAATTAATCAGAGGTACATTTTATATAACTCATACAAAAGAAGATAATTATAGCTACAGCGACTGTTGGATGTTACCCACCTGTAACACGTAGCTTACACGTGGCTATTTTGTTCCCATCCGTGCAGCAAAGAGAAAATTCTTGATATCTTGTGAGAACCTTGATGTACAATGTGCTTTCATATCCCTGATCTGGAATTGTTTTTTGTTGTAAGACAAATAAGGAGCCTTTTGGGGATTCACACTCATACCTGTTGCAGTGGCCCATGTAGATCTCCAGCCGATTATCATGTAAAAAATACCATTCTAACCGGTTAGTGTATGGACCGCAAGTAAAGTTAACGTCAGTATCTTCCGTTACATTTTTAACTCCAGATGAACAATCATGGATATACAGAGCTGCAACATATCAATGGTATACTTACACAGAATATACTAAACGCGTTGATATCAACAATTACTGAAAAGCAAGAAAGCGTTCGACATCAATTTATGCAATAACACAAATATCACAAATATCATATATCTGGCGGTGAACAATAATGGAGGTTAGTGTCACCATACTGTTTAGTGTCAACATGGTGATTAGTGTCAACATGGAGGTTAGTGTCACCATACTGTTTAGTGCCAACATGGTGATTAGTGTCAGCATACTGTTAAGTGTCAACATGGAGGTTAGTGTCACCATACTGTTTAGTGTCAACATGGTGATTAGTGTCAGCATACTGTTTAGTTTCACCATGCTGATTAGTGTCAGCATACTGTTTAGTGCCAACATGGTGATTAGTGTCAGCATACTGTTTAGTGTCAACATGGAGGTTAGTGTCACCATCCTGTTTAGTGTCAACATGGTGATTAGTGTCACCATACTGTTTAGTGTCAACATGGAGGTAGGTGTCAGCATACTGTTAAGTGTCAACATGGAGGTTAGTGTCACCATACTGTTTAGTGTCAACATGGTGATTAGTGTCAGCATACTGTTTAGTTTCACCATGCTGATTAGTGTCAGCATACTGTTTAGTGCCAACATGGTGATTAGTGTCAGCATACTGTTTAGTGTCAACATGGTGATTAGTGTCACCATACTGTTTAGTGTCAACATGGAGGTAGGTGTCAGCATACTGTTTAGTGTCAACATGGTGATTAGTGTCAGCATACTGTTTAGTGTCAACATGGAGGTTAAGTATCTCATAGGAATAAGAAGAAAACAGTTGGAGAGAAGAACAAGGGAAACAGATAATAAAATAATAAATATTTGTGTTAAAGACAGCGTGAGAAATCAGCAGAAATTGATAATGATACGAGCATTTGATCTAATAAACAAATAGCTTTTTGCACACAAGTACACTTGCCTGAGAGTTTTTTTGTCACGAGGAAAATGGCGATGTAGAACAGTAAGAGTTTTCTCGTCATCGCTGTACTCAGATTTTTCAATCCTCAGACGTAGGAAGCAAAAGAGAACAAGAAGTTTACTGGTTGCAGTTCTCGGACTATAAGTTTGTAGTCTAGTCATCAGTCCTCAACCGTCACCAACACAGTGTGCCACACATTGTAAATATTCACTTCCCTTTTCTTGAGTGTTGCATGTTGTGACTGTGACAAGTGATGCACGGCCTGCATCTTTGGAAAGAATCCGCCAGAGCATGAAGCTTAGAATAAGGAAGGAAATATTTGAACTGTGGTGCAAGTCCTACAGCCTTGTACATCTTGCTCTGTTTTATCGAGTTCGTGCTTCTCCATAAATTCTCTAGCCCTCAAAGAGTTCAGTTTGTTTGGTACGGAATATAATTCAAGCCATGTAGTTAAACATTGTTGAATTAACTTCAAGCTACGCCATGGAATGCTGCTCTTGAATGTACTTTTTTTCTCTTACTTCCTGACTTTCTTTAATGCATTTATGCGGTGAGATGTTTCTCTATACAAAATGAAATCTGTCTGCATATGTGCTAGAGATCCAAACACAAGGAAAAGACTAGGGAAACAGCTCACAGCAAAACTAGTAATAAAGAAAAATTATTTATGACAAAGGTCAACGTAGGGAAAACACATTTTGACAAGCAGCAGTCTTTCTCGGTAGGAAGCGAAAAATGATTTCTTTTGAGGGATCTTCATTATATCAATGACAGTTGTATACTGTAGAGACCATTATGTCTCATTTTAAACTACAGGCAGGCACTATAGAACTGTTCACAGTGTTTTGGTGCGTTTGCCAGTGTGTATTCTTCTCGATCTAATTTATGGCATTCGCACAAACCGCTTTGGAGTCGTACGTCTGTAGACAACGCAGCATTTATATTTTTATTAAATTTTCCTTTTCACTTCATAAAAAGTGCAAAACAAATCTCTCATTATAATTTTCATATTGTTAATCACCAGACACATTAGAGGTAACTCACTGCTTTGTAATAATAATGAGATGGGACGCTTCTCAGTTACATTACCATTTCATCTAACGCAAATAAATAGATGAAAGAGGAGACATAGATTATTTAAAAAAAAAACGGAAAAAATAAACAACGATCAAAAGTGCGTGAACCGAGCTTTTTCTCTTCATAAAACACAGACAAGTAACAAGCTATGGAATTAAGCAGACAAGCGATGCACTTGATGCTAAGTTTGTTTACTTCCTCTTCAAAGTTGTGTTCATTCGAGACTATCTACCTTGGTGAGCAGTGATGTCTAAATTCCCCTACACAGGATGCGACCGACTTGCGTGGAAACGAAGATACACAGTATTCATTGTCAGTGTCTGCAATCATGAGCACCTCCCCCGTCACACACAAACACACACAGGCATGCACATATACAAAGAGGTACATTCACAAAGCGAACAAGTACACACACAAATGAACACACATTTATACAGTCACACACACACACACACACACACACAGTCACACACAGATGCACACATACTCAGAAAGACACAGACGCACACATCATTTATTCCTTGTTACCCCTCACCAGCGGCACTGGTTTTGGGCAGCCCCCCTCCTTTGCCTCGCTTTCTGCTGATCTTCTCCAAAGTCTGTTTTGGCCTCACAACTCTCCTCTTCCCCTGGGGCCGTATTTTCCTCTGGGGGTCAGTGTACGCTCCTCTTATAGATTGCATTCTATAGCTATACACTGCATTCTATAAGTAAAAAACACAATGTATAACTATACATTGCAATGAGCTAGAGAGCTAGAGAGAGAAAACTCGGTAAAATCCGAAGTTCTTCATGAAGTATACAGCATGAAGTATACAACAGCCGTCTTCAGAGATGCCTCTAGTGAGTTAGAGGCAGGGGTGACGACCTCTGACTTGAAGGCTGGATCGGCCGGCAAAAGGGGCCGCGACTCGTGACAATAATCGCTACTCGTGACAATAATCGCTACTCGTGACAATAATCGAGGGTTACCGCACCTAGAGGCTCGGTTGACCCACGGACATGTATAGGTGGATTGCTGTCGGTCTGCCGAGACCAACGCTGAGCCTCTTGCGAGTTTCTCTGCTATTAGTCTCGGCGAGCCATAATAATGAATGTGAATAAACCGGAAGCTATATCGTAACCAGCCTTGTTCTATGACTTCACTGAAAAAAAAATCGTCTGCAAGCAGTCCAGTAATACAAGTCCATGGTTGACCTTTTCAAGACTCGAAGTACTTTAGAGGCGCGACGAAACTATGGACAATATTTCAGGCGTTGGTCGCGACGATAAAACGGCATAAGAAAAAAAAACGGAGGAGGGGCTCTACCCTCTTTGGATATCTTTTAAATAAAACCGAAAGCAGTAAAGATATATCCTTTTGTAAGTTAGTTATACTTACTTGGAAGCTGTACCTGTTGACTATTGCTCTGTCGAGTTACATTCTCTCCCCTTTGTCTTTCAAAAAGTTTAGGAATTGTCCGCGATTCTGTAAGATGAAACATGCATTAAGATTAGTTTTGAATCGACTCTAAAATAAATTCTACAGTCTCGAAAGTGCGTTCTTAGTTTGATGTATAAATGTAAGGTGTAAAGTACAGAGTCCTGTAGTCAACCTCTAGTACAAAGGAGTTTAGAATAATGACAGTGATTTTATGTGTGCATGGCTCTTCACGTGAAAATCGTACTCTCACCCAAAACGATATCGATAAGGATACGGTGGCCAGGTAAATAATAATCATTATAATAATTAATAATCATCAAATGCAATATGGCGCCTGTTCACGTACGATTTCGTTTCCTTTTGACGATGCAGACGATAACGATGACAAGGATAATAGTGACAACCAAGGCTGCAGCAACACTAGCACCAACACTCGCTACAACAGACTGACTATTCTGACTTTGATCTGACGGCGATGAACCCAAAGGGGACGGGGTAGAAGAGGCAAAGTGAGTTAATGAAGAACGAGACGAGTCGAAGTGAGCCGATGAAGACGAACTCAAGTGAGCTGGAAAAGAGGATTCGAAACCGTCTGTTAACAAGCATCGTCAGGGCTCACTGATTTATTGGCTTTAGCTGTATATATTTGCTGCTTCGTAAAATTATCAACCGCGAGACAGCCGGTTCTTTTTTACAGGTGGTTGATTCGAATAAAGCTAAGGTTATCCTCACACAAGGAACTCTTGTGGCTGCAGAAGCCGCAACAAGACACGAAAAAATTTAACTGAACTAATTCTTTCACATTGAAAACAGATTTTCTCAAGCATGTTTTACTTTCTCTCTTTCTTTCTGTCTCTCCCTCTTCCTCTCCAGATGTGTGTGTGTGTGTGTGTGTGTGTGTGTGTGTGTGTGTGTGTGTGTGTGTGTGTGTGTGTGCGCGCGCGTGCGCGCGCGTTTTGTGTTTGCACTGTGTGTTCACAATTTGAAAGAGCGAAAATACAAAATGGTTATTATTTATCTATAATAGTCTTTAGAAGTGTCATTTTGCATATTCAAAAAAACCTTAAACAAACGAGAAAAAAACAATAAAAAACAAAGACAAACGTGCAGACGTAGAAGTGTTGTCTTTTGTGGGGTGATTTGTACTTGACGTGTATCCTGGTCTTATAGTAACACAGTCGCAGCTGGGCATGTATCCAGTTTGATTAAAGCATCGACAGGTACCTGTCCGGTTATCTTGCAAAAAAAAAAAAGGTTCAGTTTGTCTGTAATTCACTTGAATACACATAAAAGGAAAGGATGAGAATATGCTGTAATATGAGAAGACATAATGACAAAGCATTAAAATAATTGAGAAGTTCGAAAGATCCCTGGATCTTCACTGATATATTAAAGAAAATAATAATTATATTTGTATACTTCGCAAAAACATACGCTCACAGTAGATAATGATCTGAGTCATTTAAAACCAACCACTGCTGTCTTGTAAGAAAGTACTTACATATTATTATTTCTCCAGCTTTCTTAATTACTGAGTAAGGACTGATATAGAAGGTGTATGAATAGTCCCCCTCTGAAGTGGGAAGATCTGCAATGAAGCTGCAGTTGCCACGCTGGTAAGTTTTCTTGTCTTTAGACTCCATGTAAGTTTCTAGAAGAATCTCGGCTTTCACGTATTTGTCGTAATCTGCCGTCTGTTATCAAAACATTAAAACTTGTTATAATTTTGTTGTGTAACAGGGATGAGGAACGGCTCGCCCAAACTCCTTTAATCCGGCCAAACAAGACATCCGCAGGTTTCAGTAAATCAATAAACCTTTTGATGACAAAAATATTTATATTCACTGATTATATTAATAATGTTCATTTTGAGGGACAAGCAAGGAACGTCCATTACGTGATAGAGCTCATACGAGTTTAGTACATGACGTGAAAGAGACGTACGCTTGTCGGCTGCTCGTGGCCAATATGGACAATTGTGCATATCGAATACAAAGATTTTGTCACTATATACTGTCTTCTCTTGGATCTTTACAATTATGAACATATATTTTACAAACTCCAAGCAGTTGTTTCTCTATGCTTTTCATAAGAGCAGAGCTTATGTTTCGCGCACCTAACTACAAAAAGGTGGACTGTGGTAACTCACACAGTAATGCCAGGTGGTGAAACCAAACTTGACCAAACAGAGCAAGCTAATTTTTAAGTAGATAACTTTATGTGGCCTGCGAATAATTTTATAAATATTAAATGACCATTAGGAAAAAAGGTTCTCCACTCCATTTGTACAAAAAATAGTTTTTCTCAAGCAGAAGGATTACACGAAAAATGAAGTTACTTTACAAAGAGAATAACAAAAAGAACAAAACAAAAACAACCACCAAATCTAACTCATGAATTCCCACTAAACATAGGTCTGAAAAATTCAAAGCTTTCGTAAATATCTGTTATCTAATGTAACAAACAAATTGTCTGCAGGTGTAGCTTTACTCACTTTTCCTAACCGTTGAAATGCACTACAGGCGATTTGAGTGTTAGACGAGAACAACTGGTTAAAGCTACAGCTGCCTTTCACTGTCCAATTAGTCTCATTGACTGCAGTCTTGCACTGGCTGAAATTTGGAGCATCTGTAGAACGAAGAGACGAGTAATAAACAGGTATGAGATAAAACAAATGAAAATAGTAGGTGTGTATGGGCGAATTATGTATTGCCATGTAGCATTGTGCATAAAATACGCAGACAGATAATAGATAATTTTATATTTAACGACAAAGTCTCAAAAAACTTTAACAAACATATTCTATGTGATATTTTGAGATAAACGTATCTGGGTCGCCTAATCTTTTCAGGTCGTGGGGTGTGAGGTGTTAGACATCACTTTTCTCGGGGGTCAGGTTTACGTGAGAGTGGTGTTCATGTCCTCTCCATTGCTGCCTTACCTTCCCTAATGGTCTTAGACCTTCCGACAGCTGGGTCGACTTGGTGAAGTTCGCAGCGCCACTTAATTAAGTATCGCGCCTGCACGCATTTGGTTCGGACATCCACACTCCAACTACTTGGCTAGTCGCTTACCACCGAATTGTAGGAGGACTGATCCGCTTGTTACAAGGCTAATTACACCCTGCAGCCGGACTATCGGTTAGTCGCGACTCCTTAAATTCCTAACGCAAATCAGTCTGTTAGTCTTTGTTCCAAGGAAGAAAATGGGAAGTTTCCAGGAGAATTTAGTTCCCAAAGAGACTTTAGTTCCTCCCATAAAATTTCAACTGCAATTCTAGCTCTTACTTGTCGGGTGTGCTATCTAGTCTATTATACCTAGCGTTGTGCTCTTCTTTTCCTTCCGTCTACTACACACCCACATTTAGCAGACCTTGGTACTTGTATCTACAAAAAGTGTTGTCTTTGGTGTGTCGTTCAGCTCCGTATCACTCTCGTCATGTGTGCTCTGTTTTACAACTAATTTCGTTTGCTGTTTGCAATTCACTATTCATTCTTCTCCAAAATATGTCCATTACTTTCAGACGACAAGGACAAACAATACGTGCTAGGTAACACACACACACACACACACACACACACACACACACACACACACACACACACACACACACACACAAAGAGATGTATTAATATATTCTTGATGTATTTACATTTATTACACATGAAAACCAATTACAACCTGCTCTGCCTAACTCCTTCACTTGTATCACCTACTTCTTTAAATGCCTACTTTTACTTACATGACTAAGTTACTAAGTTACTGAGAAAGGGGATTTCGAGGTACGTGAGCCTCTTGACTGCAGACCAGAAGACCTACGGTATATGGTACTACTGACTCACTCGAAATTAGGAAAACATTGTCGGAGTAAGAAAAAAATTTCTAGGCACGTGATTAAATAAAAGGGAAGGAATAAGCTCTTCGCGCTGCGGTGAACAGGGTGCAGACCCTACATTTTGCCGGCTATTTATACACAAAATCTATTTATATGTATATATATATAACTAGTATATGCATTGTAAAAATGACGTTTCGAATACAAAAGAACGTTCCTAAGAAATGTATGGAATTATGTAGATAAGAAAAAGCATACAAAAGAACAAACAGGTTAAACAGCTACTAATAAAATGTAGTTGATAAAGTCTCGTCTTACGAATGATGTTGATCCTGCACTGCTGATGATTCTTTGTATCAGAACAAGCAACAGTGGCACCTCCGAAACTCCGATGATTTTTTTTAATGGTCAGTGAACTCTCATTGACATTGTTGATGTCCAAAGAAATGTCATTATTACCGGGAAAAGTGCAATGCTTTTCTAATACAGTACAGAACCCTTCAAAGAATGTTTGACTTCTACTGGTTTCCTCGATTCTCCATTGAAACTGTCCTGTCTGCGATGGAACTTTGCATGTAATAGCACCCTCTTTGTTCTCTTGAACGTGAATCCATCCATCGACGCATGATGGCATTGTGAGTTCTGTTTAGAAAAACAAATCTTTTTATGATTATATGTCAACTACTATAACATTTTAAATTGTTGTCTTGTAATATGATTTGGACATGCGTACAAGGCATGTCCCATTCACAGAACATAAAGCATAGGCCTATAGACCAATCGAAAAAGATCTCATCATCATCATTCCTTGCTACTCCTCGAGGAGCATAGGGCCGCAACAACACCTCGCCAGCGGACCCGGTATTGGGCAGCCCCCCCCCCCTCAGTTGGGCCCATGTGGTTCTGGCAGCCTTTTTTGGCCTCCCAACTCTCCTCTTCCCCTGAGGGTTCTAGTCAAGTGCCTGCCTGGCAATGGTGTCAGCTAGTTTGCGCAGTGTTAGTCCTATCCAGCCCCACTTGGGCTTTTTGATGTCTTGACTAGTGGCATTCGAGCTCGTTAGTTCTTTTCCACATGCTGCTACTCGAGATCTTTTCAGGCCATCTTATTCCCAAAATATGGCGAAGGCATCAGTTGGTAAAGGTCTGGAGCTTGTTGTTGATGGTGTTTGTCACTCTCCAGGTTTCAGAGCCACAAAAAATCTAATCAAATCAAACTTTATTGTCTGTACATGGCGTAGTCCAAGACATTACATTTTTCTTTTACTCACAATCACCACACACACACACACACACACACACACACACACACACACACACACACACACACACACACATATACACATTACACAGCATATCTATATTTATATATACACACAAACAGAACGTGCAGACATACGTGCCTACACACGGCATTCAACGTTCACGCACATCTACACATGAACCTCGCGAGAAAGATACTCTCTCAGAAAGGTCACAAGATCAAAGAAATAGAGAGACAATTTACTTTACAAAAGACAGTAAGAGAACGATTTCTTTTGCAAAGCAAACCTAGAAATTAATCTTATTTGTCTTGCAAAGATGTGGACGGGAAACATGTTACATTCATGCAATATAAAATATAAAACAATAGATAACGAAAACTGTTTCAATAAGAAAAAGACCATATGATAATTTAAAATTTTATCTTAAATAAGCAGGAAAAAGCAAACCTAGCGATTGGCAAACTAGGGTGGTAAAGGCGAATATTATGTAAAACACTGGCTTACATTATGACTTAGACAATATTGTAATAGCAATGTTGCTATTGTTAGGGGAGCGCAACGAAAACCTCAGGGTATATGTCTAAAGATAAGTAGTGTGTGTGTGTGTGCATGTGTTAAGCTTCAATGTCTAATGGCCAAAGACATAATATATCTATATATAATATGGTTGTTGTACAATATGCTGCTTTGTATTATCACTATGTATGTTTATCCCCCACAATGTCAAAATGATTATAAGCGATTGACATTAAAAGATGTCGTGTCGTGTCGTGTACATTCATTTACTTTTAAAATAAAGAAATACTCCCAGTCATGGCAACACGCACAGTAGATATGTTCGCGCCGACATATCCGGGCACGAAAAGAAAAAGCATAGAGAAAAGGCACAAATAAAACGATAAAACTCACCTGCAACAAGGTTCACGGAAAAGTTGAGAACGATAACACACACAAAGGCAGCTCTCGATATCGCCATATTTGTCACCAAGTGTTGTGTTCTTGTCTTTGCCTTGCGTATACAGACACATTCTGATAAATAGGAGAGCACAACTTCCTTGTTGTACATTATGCATCCTTGTATTTACCCAGCTTCTTTGTTTTAAATATACAGTCATCTTGCACCATTTGAGAGTGCATTTCACTTGTAAAATGTTTTGACCTCAAACAGAAAGAAAAAAAGAAACAAACAAACAAACAAAAAAGAAAGAAAGAAACAAACAAACAAACAAAGAAACAAACAAACAAAGAAACAAATACATTTAGTTACATAAGCACGCACATTCTTGAACGCAATGCACAAAACAGTTAAGCTAAGTGCCACCCGCCTCTTGGCAGATACGACCATAACATTGTTCACCTGCCACCTACATACAGACAGCTCCTTAAGCGCGAAGAGCCAACAATACAATGTATTAGGAACTGGACATTTGAAGCAACTGAGATGTAAGTGTCTGATACAGCTTTCACACTTTTAGATGCAATCCTATAACTTTTAGACGCCTTTAGCATCTATGTTCCAGTCTTATTAATAGATTTTTCATGCGCCTTTAACACGGCCCAGCCACACCTCCTTGTAAGGCGCCTGTTAGATGTTGATGTAAACATTAGTCTAGTTTGTTGGATGCGATCATACATGAAGGGCCGACCCCAGAGGGTGGGTTTCAGAGAGAGCACTACCGACAGGTACTGTAGGATTCGGCTCATCTGAAAGGGTAGATTTTATCAATGAATGGAATGATTCTGCCAGAAAAGCAGATTGTCAACACGGGTACCCTTCAGGGGTGTGTTCTTTCTTCTATCCTATTATTTGTATACTTAAATGAGATCACCATAAACAACGCCATTATCAAACTTGTAAAGTTTGCAGATGACATGGCTTGTGGCCTACACCAGAGATGAGCAGTCCCTGTCACAGTACCTGGCTTCGTGGGGGAACTGGAGGAGAGGTTTGACTGTAGCTTTCTAGGAACTGAACGTTAAAAAAAAAAGAGAAGATGGCCCTTGGGAGAGCAAGTGATGGAAGAGATGGCATTAACCCGCTCCACACACCATCGTGAGCTCTTGAGTGCTGGATATTGTTTACAGGTTCCTTGTCGAGAGTATTCTCATATTTAACATCGCCGTCTGGTATGGTCACCTCCTCGTCAATATTAATGTCAAAAAGTTTAGACTACGTTTCATATTTTATCAATTTGTTATACTGTATTTCTATCAATGGTGTTATATGGCGTGTAAACACAAAGTTTCTATGCAACTCCAAGAGTGCAGACTTTGTGGTATTATTGACTCTAAAACGGATTATTGTTTGTAGCAGGATATCTTGTCAGGATGCAGTAATGCAGGCAACACCCCGTGTTAAACTGCTTGAAAGTGTCACGAAGATCGGGATTTTGTAGCAAGGACAGAGATTTAGTTTCTAGATGATAACAAAACATCTGTGTGTGTGTGTGTGTGTGTGTGTGTGTGTGTGGGTGGGTGTGTGTGTGTGTGTGTGTGTGTGTGCACGCCGTGCCATCCTTCCGCCTACAAAGCATTGTTGCGTGAGATCACGTGGTTACTAGCCTCACTCTCTACACTAATGCACAAACACATCCAATGATTGCCCACAAACATGAAAACAAGGATTTATGAATTCTTTCTTTTGTGTTCACACAAGAACTTTCACACATAACAATCAGAAAGCAGTTTGCGTTCATGGACTTCTAATCTGCCACAGCATATTAACTTTAAGGAAGTATGTAAATAAATCTGATTAGGATTGTGGATTGGAGATAAACACTGTACAAGTGATCGTTGGAACTAAAGCTGTAACTAAAGCACATGGCTGGTCTCTACCCTCTTGTATTTGTGTTTATTGTCAAGCTAACACGGCATTAAACATTAACAACTTACAAACTTTATCCATTGCAAAAATTGTCTTCTTTTCCAGAGCTAGGTTACTTTTCTTTCTAGTTTGGCCCTAGTTAGTTTATTGACAGTTCATTGCAGAAACATGGAAGTAAAATATAGGACTGGTAAATAGTTACATACAAACATTTATATAATTGCTTACACTTACACACGTAACGTGCACTCAGACAAAAATGGGAAAAGACCAACCACACTTAATAATACGGTCAGAGACACACATTTGTAGAGTGATCTTCCTCTTTTGCAGATGCCGAGCTATGCAGTAAGATGTAGTCTCTACGGCAGAGATGAGGAAGGTAAGATGCCCATTTCCTGCTGTTTGTCTTAAGCCGTCACAAGGCACTACATCAGATCAATGTGCATATCACATCACCATATGCATATATTCGTGGAAATACACACAGACAAACTGTGAAGACTGCACAACGTGTAGACAGGTTACACCACACACACTGACTACACGGCGCGCTTCACGTGTTCTTTCAATCAACACAAAACACAAAGATCTGCCCGTGGGTTTCTCGAGCTGTGTAATTTCAGGTGGGGTTTCTAACTAAATTGTATAGGGATCAATATACATCAGTAGTCAATCAATAAATCAATAAACATAAATCAATATATCAATAAACGAGCATGAATCCAGACACACCTCACCATCTATATCTATCGATCGTACAATCACAACCGACTCTTAGTGCTACCAACATGACTCTCCTCTAAAGTTCCAGTTCACCAGCTCTCCAACAGAAAGAGACTTAGATACAACGCGTCCCGCAACGATAGTCTTATGTGAAATATGAAAAGACCAAATTTACGTACTGTTCCTGGTCCACTTCGCATTCATTCCATCACTAATACACATATAGAATTATCTCCCTTCCGACGAGTAGTCAGCGCTCCTCAGGGGATCATCTAGTATCCAAGTCCCTTGTTCCGGTTGACGGACATAATCCGCACGCTGAGGACAGTACTCCCTGGGGTCAGGCACACAGCAATTTGAAGGTAATATACTTCCTGGTCGAAGGGCACAGCTCACTGACGACAATAGATTCCTGGTCATAGGGCACACAGCTTATTAACGACAATATACTCCTGGTCGTAGGCACTCAGGTCACTGACGACAATAGATTCCTGGTCGTAGGGCACACAGCTCACTGACTACAACAGATTCCTGCTCGTAGGTTCCCACACCTCGTAGCAGGCAAAATACTCAAATGCTCCAATACGATATCTTCATCCAGTCTTCTCGACCCCCTAATTAATTCCTGAAAATACTTAAGCTTTCATGAGTATTCACACCACTGCATTGACACATTGTATTCTACCTTCACAGCAATCGTACTTATTTCTTTTACCATCAAATCTCATAAGCGCTAATCATTCTCTCCAGGCCAAGCAGTAAAGAATAAAGATTATTACAAAGATTAATCAACAAAAAAAAACATTCCATACCTTGGCTAGGCAAGGAATTAGGTCTACTCCCCTCTCGCTTACACACAGTACGGTCTTCTATGTCCTTACACTAGGAGGTTAGGTCGGGGAATCCAATCAAATCAGCTCAGCTGCCTTACAGGGCATCTGTGAATACTTTACTCAGTCGTACGATGAACCATACTCCCATTCCTCTGATTTCATTCAAGGGGGACTAGTATTGCTTCTTACTACATAAAGGGAACTAACTCCCATTCTCACATTCTTTACTGTCACGGGTCGATCCGTGACACAAACGTATGATCATAAACGCATGTCCATACTTACTTTACTATTTAAAAAAACAGATTAAAATACAAAAATACAAACATCTTACCAGACTAACCCTAGGAGTATGTTGTAGCTATGTTACATCCCCTTAACACCCATAAATGTTTTTTGTGGGAAATTTAAGAAAAATGTGTTGTTAAAGATACAAAGTTAGAAGCAAGGAAGCTATCAAAGTTAAATCCTCTCGCCAGCTATCTGTACAGAAGATTAAAAGACTAAGCTGTTGGCAGATGGACATCTTCATTGTACAATGACACTCTGAAGTAACACATTCATATGATGTGTAAAAAGCACATTGTCAACTTTGCACAGAACACAATAATTTCTTGCATTGTGTGATGCGAGAAGACTTAAAAGCTTTACTCAAAGCTGAGATTCTGTTAGAATATCGTGCTTCAAACAGAAATGTAACTAAAGTTAAGGCAAAGATGTAAATCCTCTAATAACAAGGACACTTTTACCCGATGTGACTCATGGTTTTTACCCACGTACCAGTCTGGAGATCATAGGACATACTCTTCAGGCGAACCTAATAGGAAAAAATCTTAAGAAAGCTAGTCACGTTGACAATTGGAGAGGAATCGACATCTCAAGAGTGAGAGTGTTTGTGTTATTCATCACCGAAAGGTATTGATTAGGTAAAGGAGGTATCAAAAAGAAGGATGAAGAAGAGAAACCGTGGAAAGAAATGGAGAAACAAAAATAAGCGCAAGCACGCCCACATAGAATTACGACAAATGAATGTAAATATCTCTTTTCCTCTCTCTCTCTCTCTCTCTCTCTTTCTCACACACACACACACACACACACACACACACAAATTTACACAGTCTCTGTCTCACTCACTCTAATCCACTTCTTCTATTTTTGAATATCGCACATCTCTGTATATGAAATACCATTTCTTAAGTCTCATTAATTGTAATTATCTAAGAAACTTTTTTATACGGAATTTGAAGAACAATTCATATTTACCAGGAGCGTAGGTTTCCTGTGTATGTGTGTGCCTGCTTTCCCATGTGTTTGTTTATATCTCCAACTATTTCTCTCTGCGGGTTTTTTTTCTCATTCATCCTTGTTTTGCGTACCATCTTCACTTATTCCTTATAATTAGCTGCTAAATCACACAAACAGTATTCACCGCTAATTAGATGCCGATTTACCCAAATTATCATCGTGGCTAGCTTTCTGATTAAAACTTCTTAACAGCTTTACTCAAATGATAACATCCTGTCAGAATATCGCCTTCCAACAAGTAATCTAACCAATCTCAAGGCTTTTAAACTTCTAATATCAGAATTTTGTATTCGCTGAGACTTGAGAATTGTACACGTGAGCCAGTCTCGAGATCATTGTCCAGTCACAAAACTCAAATATAATTGAAAATAAACCTAAATTGTCACACAATGCAAAACATTTCCGTAAAATATTGAAAGTTTACTTGTCACACATCACACATCTTTTATTTCAACATTTTTTTTTTGCAGTGAAGATGTCAATCTGGCCACAATTTAGCCTGTTAATCTTCTGTATAGACAGCTGGCAAGAGAATGTCACTTTGATAGCTTCCTTGCCTCTAACTCTACATCTTCACCAACACGTTTTCTTTCCAAAACTCTTTCCAGAACTATTTTTGGATGTAATATACATGTGTCTGGCGATGTGATGTGCACAATGATCTCTTGTAGTGCCTTCGTGATGGCTTGAAGTGAAACACAGGAAATAAGGCATCTTACTATCCTTATCTCTGCCCTACAGACTACATCCGCGATGTAAACTGATAAAATTAGTTTGTTACAACGACCCGAACAATCGAAGAGCATTTTAACAAATCAAAAATGTTGTATTCTAAGTTTTCTTGTATCTAGTACATTGATACAGTGGCGTAGGAACCGGGGGGGGCAAGGAGAGCAGCCACCCCCCAAAAAAAAGATGCTGGGAAGGCAAGAATGTGAACGTTATTCATTGTCAGCATGGACCTTGCCCCCACCCTCCCCCAAAGCCGAGCATCTTCCTACGCCACTGTGATACTATTTCTTGTTTGTTCTGTTTTATGTTTTGGTCTGTGTTTATCGTATCTGTGTCTTTTATTGTGTGTCCCTGTCTTCTTGTGTACCAATACAGTGAAGGTTGGCTGTCCTGGGTTCAGCTCTCGTCTCGGGCACGCTGTTCTTTCTCTGTATGTGGCATCTGTTTACAGGGCTTAGGGTAAAACTCCAATTAACCGCCAACCTTGCTGTGCACGTATTCCTACATATTTCTCATATTAATTCCATCTCCTGTTTTTGAATTCCCTTTTCTTTCTGTCATCTTCACTCAGTCCTTTGTTTAGTCTCTATATAGGCTACCAATGAAAGCTAGAATAGGCTACAAGCTCTCAATTATATTCTATGGATTCTTTGATAGCTCCTCCTCCCACCACTTTACTGAAATCTGGTCTGTCCACACCCCTGTCCGAAACCTTCGCTCCTTATGAGACTCCCGCATTCACTCCCTCCCTCCCCACAATGACAGTCACATACGGACAACGGAGGTTCTCTATCTGTGCTGCTAAGCAGTGGAACTCTCTTCTACATGGTGTAGCTATGACTAGTACACGACAACTGTGTTTCTATTCATTATAAACATTTGCTAAATTATGCAGTGACATAAAATAAGAAAAATTACTCGTGTATTTTATTTACAGTTGTAATCACTGCCAAAGCATGATTGAAATCCTTACAGTTCTACTTCCCTAATGCCACCAAAACATCTTAAAATCACTAGAACGCATGTCTTCCCGCTTTTTCTCAGAAATTTTGGGATAAAGAATATGTTTAGATTTGAAGAAATCGTTTGACAGGTGCATTCAAGATTGTTCTTTTATTTGCTTTTTCCAGAATTTAAGGCCACCTGAGGATTACCCCTCCCCTTGTTTTTCTACTTCCAAGGGATTATTAACAATCATTTAAATTTCAAAGCTTACACAAAGTGGAAAAGTCAATAAATGAATTTAGGTTCATTTGAGGATGTTAGCATTTACATATAATTATAATTAAACCTTTTGCTATTTTGATTCGTCGTATGCTATAATCAGCTCATCTTTACCGAGGAAAGACTAATTCATACATTACTTTCATATATATATATCACACTTATATATTTCTACTCCTGTCCCTGTATTGACTATAAATAACTATAGCAGTAACATTATGATTCGTATATATGGATACGATTACACAGACACAATATCAATCTTAAATACGTATACAGGAGGCCAGACTTACAAAACTGCACATGTAAGCATAAAAAAACGAACTATCAATATATTTCTAAAGCGAAGATTTTGTAAAATTCAAAGTTCTTATATTTAAAAAACATAAAATTTTCGCCTATGTCATTGATGATGACGAAGTTGTCCATGCCGCTATTCTTAGGGACCGCCACGCCAATATTTATTGAACACTTAAAAAAAGAGAAAATAATGACACAGCTGACGACAATGAGGCCGAAAAACATTGTGTTTCTTGCTAATTAGAACGCTAATAATTATTCCGCTGTTTACTAATGTTGTTAGAGTCGCAGCAGTGAGCTATATGCAGTATTATAACTCTGTGCCGTAATGGGCTGCCACTAGGTTTGAAAGCTACGAACACTCGCAAATAGAATGGAAGCTTTTTAAACGCTAGAGTCACGTGCACCAGGCGGTTATGAAGTGTTCACAACGGATGTGACCATCCGCCCTGCACGAGATACCAAAAGGGGACCACCCATTCTTTCTCTGCTCAGAGGCTGCCACGATATACAGTGCCAGGGTTAGTGTTAGTTTAATCATAAGAATAATTGCAATTATAATTAGTTTTCCATTACGTTGAAGATTCACAAGAGGACTATGTCTGCAGAACTATTGGCACGTTAGAGCTGTTGAAATATAGTAAAGCTCTGCACTTAAAACTTTGCTTATTTGGATATATTTTAACACTTTTAAACACATTTAGCAATTTCAGAGGGTTCAGAGATATTCTTAAGGTTAAAAATTAGTCTCATTATTTTTGGTTGGCTTTTATTTACAACAAATAGCAGGTACATTTCACATACTATTTTCAGCACAACCGATGAGCAACATTTCTAATGATCATATTTCTTTTAAGTTCTGGTTGAGTTTAATACCTTTCACAAGCGAAAAGCACTCTATACAGATTTATGTCTATAGAAATATAAGACCCATTAAAGCGGTTGGTTTCTAATAGGGCAACATGATTGTGTATTTAACACAGACAAGATGGATAATTGCAAGGATGCATAATGTTTAACAATTAAGTTGTACTCTCCTGTTTATCAGAATGTGTCTGTGTACACAAGGCAATGACAGAAACACAATACCTGGTGACAAATATTGCAATATGGAGAGTTGTGTTTGTGTCTTATCGTTCTCAACCTTTTCGTCAGCCTTGTTGCAGGTGTTTTTTATCACCTTGTTGGCTACTTCTTTCTACTTTCCATCCCGAAAAATATCGGCGCAAGCATATCTACTGTGCGTCTGGCTATAATGGGTGAGTGTTTGTATTTTTTTATTTTTTGGTTTTAAAAGAAAATGTTAAACAAATCTACTAAACCAGTTTCACATAATATTTGGGTCTACCACAAAAGTTTGCTAATTGGTAGGTTTGCTTTTTTATTTGTTGCTTTATTATGCTTTTTATATACATTTTAAAAATCTTCTTCTTTTTTCTTCCTGTAACCTTTTCCTTTTCTTTTGTTCTATATTTTATATTATACATTTTATGAATGTAATATGCGATTCCATTTTGTCTACATACTCTTTTCAAGACAAATAATGATTAAAGAGAGTTTAATAGTAGTTTACCTAGAAAGTAGCTTGTTTGTTAATGAGATTTGCTTTGCTGAACAGGACTCACTATGCCATCATGCATTTATGGATGGACTGAGGTTCAAGAGAACAAGGAGGCTGCTGTTACGTGTTTTCAACTGTCCAGCACACGAACGATTTATTGGAGAATCGACGGCACTAACAATCAAACCCTTTTCACAGGGTCGTGTTCTGTGCTTGAAAAGAGGTGTACCTTTACCACAAACGATACAATATCCTTACATATGACCAATAATTCTGAGAGTTCAGTTGTCCTTAAAAGAACAAATGTTCGGAGTTACGGAGGTGCCACTGTTACTTGTTCGGACTCACAGACACAGGAGCGGTGCAGGATTAACGTTATTCGTAAGACAAATTTTGTTTTGTTTTGTGTCTTTAAAAACATTTTAAATGTTCGCCTTGTATGAACATATCACATATGTTTTTGAACCATTTTCTGAGTTCATTATCTTTCTTAAACGCATTACATTTTCTCCTGTACATGTTTTGCGGTTTTTCATACACATTACCGTCAGGTAATAAAAAATTGTTCATTTAATTAATAAAACTTTAATTTCGATCTCACTTCCGACATACTTGTCTAGCTTATCGGTTATTCCTTCGTTCTGCAGAAGTTCCAGAACTTTACCAGTGCAAGACTGAAATCATTGCGGCTAACTGGACAGTGACAGGAAGCTGTACAATTAATAAGTTGTTCTCGTCCAACATTCCAAGCCGTTGCTGGGTACTTCAACGTATGAGAACAGTGAGTGTAGCCACAGTACTGACTACAATAGAAACATTATCAAACAAGGGATACCTAGGGACAATCATATCGCTTGCTGGCAAAAGGGAAATACAATTTTGTTTAGGTTTTTATTAGTTTTAAAGCTTTCAATCTGAAACACATACACGATGTTAATCATAATTAATCAAACCTATTCTCAAATGATGTTTGAATAGCTTTTAGATAAGTTTGTGAATCGTATGAAACATAAAGTTAAGGTTGGTCTTCATTTTACCATTAAACGCATCCCTTGTCATAATTCCAATAATTTCTGCACAAATGATTATTATTTCTAAATCCATTGTTGGTGGAAATCATGAGCTAATTATCGTCGTTGGCAATAACTTTCGTTCTTTTAAAACAATAACTTTTCTTTACTTGAAATCGTCATGTTTGATAGAATGCCTGTGTGAAAAACACTCATAGAATGCTCGTGTTAAAAAACCAGAGAGGAGACAGAGGTTTTGGGAAAAATCTAGAAGGTTAACTTGTTTTGATAATAGACGGAAGATCGCGACAATTACCTGAATGCCCAGATTTTCCTACAAAACTACACTGACTCAGAAGACAACAAAACGTACCAACGAGGCAGCTGCAGCTTTATTACTGACCTCCCACTGGAGTAGGAAACTACACATACAACATTGTTGTTGCTCCTAGTCGAGCAACCGAGACAGCTGGAGAAATTAAAATAGGTAAGTAGTTACTAACAAGAATTGGTTTTGTGTTGGTAGACGAATAATTTACTCCAAACAGACCACTATCTGTGGCCTTTATGTATTTGCTAAGAGCATTAGTATAATAATTACCGTGAATTTAACAATTTCCGTTGATGCATTACGATGAAGAAACAGAACCATACAAACGTTCTTTCTTCTTATTTGATGATTTTGTTATTATGTTTTTCACTTTTGTCTCTTTGCAATTAGGACAGTCAGAGACAAACTAGAAATTTCTTGCAAGTGAATCCAAAAGGTTCCTGTGAATGTTTTAAGCGACCTGGAGGTACCCCCACCTACGCCTGTAACTTATTAAAGCGACGATACTTGTCAGAGAGACCTCGAGCGCCAAGTGTCACCATCTCTCCGTCTGCACGTGCGTTTCCTTTCCGAACATTATTATTATTATACTTGTTATTATAGAATCATTATTTTTGTATTCTCTCTCGCGTACGTTTTGAGACTAAGGCAGAAAAGGCACAAAAGGGTAAATAAGAGAGACTAAGAGTGCGATGTATTTAACATTTTATTCAGTAAGCATAGTAGGAGCTAAGCCAAAAACGGCAAAGTCATAAATTAGGTTTCCTTGGCAAAAATCATTTTAAGTGGAATAGACAATATGTTTGTGATTAATTTTTAGTTATGGTTTTTGACAGTTGATAATTTTTTTGAAAAGTGTTCTCAGTCTTTGAGGAATTTTTCCATTTAGGCTTTGGTTCCTCTTCAACGGACCGCTTTGGCCAGGCTTCATTGCTAAGCTTTGGTTCCTCTCCATCGAGTACCCTGAGCTCATCTCCATCCAACCAAAGTCAGAACTACTCCTCAAAAGTTTTTAATATTGCTCTTGGGATGGCAACCCCATTGATCATAATTATCATCATTGCAATCATCGCTTACGTCGTCAGAAATAAACGAAACAGTATGTAAAACTATTTTTATTGATGATCACACGATACCAAAGCTAATGGCATTGGAAGAAAATTACAAAGAAACTCTTTTATTTCTTTGGTGATTAGACATTAAATCCATTTTCGCACATCAGAACGCAACAGCACTGACAACAAATACATTTATCAAACCAGACCTAAACATTACGCGTCACTAACATCACTAACCAAGTAACCTTAAAAAAAATAATTCCTAAGAACTGAGCCTACTTTGACTTGCCGTGCTCTAGAAACAGTAGGTCTTTTGTGATTGCTCTCCCTTTGGCAACTAAAATAGGAGACTCTTGAGTCTTGACCATAAATTAATTTATTATTATATCAAATTTAACTATTAAATTCAAACAGATTGTAGGATGTGTGTTGTTGCTGCTCACAGACATTTGAGGTGTGAATATACTAATAGTCTTTATTTTAGTACGTTTTCCCAGGATCATAAAGATTTTCGTTACTAGTTTTAAGACCGTTTTTTGTATGAAGATTTAGGGAAAAGAATGTTAGTTAACAGAGCAAGAGTTAATGGGAAGAGTCTTCTAAGAGTATAGGCTGTACAGCACCTATAAACTATTTAACCCGAACTGACTTCCATTTTTATCTCTTTTCAGCAAGCTCATTTAATCATTGTTTTTTGCTTATTGGTATAAAAATACTACTAGATTCTATGCCACCAATAGGTAAAAATTAGCTGTGTTATTTTTTACTGTGAAAGTTCCTATTTTTAAAGTTTTTTAATTTAAAGTTTTGTTTGAACAGGGAATGGAACACAAAAAGAAAGTTCCAGTGAGAACAACAGGAGGAAATATGGTAAGTGTAATGCACGAAGGAGAAGGTGGTTAAGTTTTCCACAAAATACTTAGGTAGTGCAGTTGATACCTGTATCTTTTTAATGAGTCTACATGATGACGGGAAAATTAAACTAATGTAGTTTTGGCTATTATCACATACATTTTAGATATATCATCTAAAATATGACACTTGATACATTTTATATGTGTCCAAGATCTTGGTTCTTTTGACACCAGTTTGTATTGGTTTATTTCTTGTGAAGAATCGCTAACATGAAGTTTTCTGTCTTTGAAATTAATGTATTTTAATATTCTCCATCGACTCAAGGGGGCTTCGTTCCAAAGACCCCCGCGATAGTTGAAAATCCACAAAGTAACGATGTTATAGTTATTGTATTGAATATATATATATATATATATATATTAGGGCTTTATTTTGGTCCCAGCACTCCCACACTCCTATAAACCTTTTCAATTCTATTATAAATAACCTCACGTAGGCAAACTTGCGCAAGTGGTAGTGGCGTACAATACTGTGTTTACATTGTGTACAGTACTGTGTTTTCATTGTGTACAGTACTGTGTTTACATTGTGTACAGTACTGTGTTTTCATTGTGTACAGTACGGTATTCATCCGCTGATGAAAAACCTGTACATACTGTATTGTATTTCAATTTAATATTCGTTTAATAAGTTTCAATTAACTTATATTTTATGTTGTTTTAAATCTTTTACGTAAAAGTAATTAAAATCATAAATATTATATAAAAACCTATAAACTGCAAAATCTTGCGATATAGCGAAACTCCGCGAGACAGAATTAGATATAGTTAAAAAACCGCGATACAGTGAAGCCGCAATAAGTCAACTGCGATATAGCGAATACGACTGTAAATCGTTCGCCTTTTAAATTCCTCATACGATGCTTCATGCTGGTCGCTGCTCCCCCCTTTCTCAATGTATTCGTCAAATGAGTCCCCGCACTGAATGGGTCGTACCGGCCTTATCGCGACATCGATGCATCTTCTTTTCAAGAAAACGTGTGCAATAATAATAATAATAATGTCTATAATGTACACCTAAGAAAAACATCGATTTCAATTTTCTATGAGCGTCTTGCGTGTAACCGAAGCACATTTCGTCGAAAAGTTCTGAGATGTCATTTGGTCCCATCAATAACACAGTGGATCTCGACGACTCGTGTCTTCAATTTTCAGGAAACCTACGCTCCTGGTAAATATGAATTGTTCTTTGAAATCAGTATAAAAACAAATTTGTTAGATAATTACAATTAATGAGACTTACAAAATGGTACGTCATATAAAGAGATGTGCGATATTCAAAATAGGAAAAGTGGATTAGAGTGAGTGAGACAGAGACTGTGTTAATGTGTGTGTGTGTGTGTGTGTGAGAGAGAGAGAGAGAGAGAGAAAAGGAGATATTTTACATTCATTTGTTGTAGTTCCATGGCGACGACTACAGGCGCACAGCAGGAAACATTTTCACAGCATGAAGTCTACCAAAGAGACTACAGCGGGGCAGTAACTTCACATTACTGCATTTGATTACATAATACTTTTTGGTAAGAACGATTGCGAAATCCACTTTATTCTTAACATAGTTATAATTGTATATCAATTATAATTGTATACTTTATATCATTCTACTGTGCCTTGTTTAGCCCCTCTATTTTCTATTTGTCCCTTTTAATATTCTTTTTCCTTACTATATCATCTTAATCGTTTTGTCTTTATTGTGTGTGGGTGCTTGTGTGCATGTGGGCGTGCTTGCGCTTATGTTTGTTTATATCTCCATCGCTTTCTACGGTTTCTCTATTTATCCTTCTTGTTCATACCACCTTCACATAATCAATACCTTTCAGTGAGAAATAACACAAAGACTCTCACTCTTGATATGTCGATTCCCCTCCAGTTGTCAACGTGGCTAGCTTTCTTAAGTTTATTTCCAATTAGGTTCGAGTGAAGAGTATGTCCTATGATCTCCAGACTGGTACGTGGGTAAAAATCCATGAGTCACATCGGGTAAAAGTGTCCTTGTTATTAGAGGATTTACAACTTCGCCTTAAATTAAGTTAAATTTCTGTTTGAAGCACGATATTCTAACAGAATCTCAGCTTTGAGTAAAGCTTTGAACACATTCACATCGTGCGTTGTGTTAGCTTATCTTATAAAATTATTTAACAAATTACAACAGACTGCACATTATAATAGATCACTTATTATCTTCACACACACATATCTCAAAATAATTACGACAGTAGCTCTGTGACACACTGTGTAAAGTGAAACCGGAAAAAAACGAAGCAATGGCTTAGTCCAGCGCATGCGCGACGCAAGTTATCTGTTCCCGTGCTTGAGCTGCTAATCCTTCTCGCTCTAAAGTCTCTGGTTGCGGTGACGATTGGTTTTGCATACTGGTATCGAGTACCTACAGCCAGACCGCAAGAGTGAAAACTCACATGCCAACACATGATCAGAAATAGAGAGGATGACAAGAGTGAGAACTCACATTCAACACGTGATCCGAAATAGAGAGGATACAGTTCAAATAGGACACGATTTAAAAACTTTATACTTTAATAGGGAATATGTTTCAAAGTAGTTGATCATTTAAAGGTCCGAGATGAATAATGTTAAGTGATAACATTAAATTATTGATAATTTTCAACAGCGGAAAGTCTGGACACCCTGCCAACTTATGCAAACCAAAGGACTGGACCAGAACCTGCATGGAGTATCCAGACAGCGGTATAAGGGGACACAATCTTGAGGTCCAGGATGGACTCTGCCTGGAAGACTGCAAGAACCTGTGTTTAAGTAATAAACATTGCCTCACCTTTGATTTCAGAGGTTTGTAAAAAAAATCCCTTAAACGAAGACAGACTAAAGCGATCATAGGTCAAAGGGTACTGCTTAATTAATGACTGCTACAAGCTTAGAGTGTGCTTTATGTCTTGCACTTTGTGTGTGTGTGTGTGTGTGTGTGTTTGCATGAGAGAGAGAGAGAAAGAGGTCCTTTTATTTGCACTTAAGCCACCTAACAGCTTGTTCTACTGTTTATTGTATTTTGATACTTCTTGCATACAGTTGTTCTGAAATGAGCATTCAATGAAAAGTGCTTTGTCTAAAGAAGAATCAAGTACCTTGTAAAGTCCATCACTCAAATCCAATGATGTATAAATATTTGTAGCTTGGATGGTGGTTATCTTCTCACGATTATCTATAATGTTTGGAGAACTGTTCAGATAATTTACTTTCAGTATTCTTGGTTCAAAATATTTGTATCATATTCAGTTATATTTCTCTCTCTATGTCCCATGCCAGCCGTAGGAGGGCGCTGTGTGCTTCATGACGTCACCTCGTGCCAGTCTCCCTCAGGGTGGTATCCTAAGACAGGTAAAGGCTGGACCCACTACCAGAGATCCTGCCTAACGGATTTTGCCTCATACCGTGAGTGGTACAACACATCGTGTATCAACAACCTGGACTGTCCTGACACATCCAGCCAATATTTGTCAGGCAGATGTCTGTGTCCTTTAGAAACACTCTTCAATGACACCGAAAATACCTGTCGAGTGCCAGGTAAATCAGAAGACAATGAAATATATTAGTATTATGATTCAGACAGCTTTTCCCCAAAAGGCGTAGACAGAAAGAATGCGCCGCTAAATTGTTTGAGAACAAGACAACTAGTGTCACAAACACGTGTAGTTTACAATTCAAGCATTCATGACAGTTACTCCTCCTTTCAACAAATAGTAAAACGATTGCCTTCGGACCCCCCCCCCAGGTCAACTGTGTTTGAGGACTGGGTCAAGTACTTTCACTACAAGAAGAGCGCTTAAACACTTGCCCCACAAACTCCTGATTAGTTAGATGATGTTAAACCCACTGGCTAAGTATTGTTATAAATCAAGGCGGCAGACGGTCAAAGCCAGGGTATGTTCGAAAAACATACATAAATATCAATTCTAGAGATTTTCCCTTCAACTCACAACACGGACCGAAAGCCGATAGCCAACGTCCAAGCTCGTGTTTCCACGATGTAGGAAGATACTTTAAGCTCCTGTACCCCTACTCCGTCGCCAATCAAAGGGACCACGTACGACACAAAGTGAAGTATAGGAGAACTGAATTCACAGTAAGTTAACCACAAATAAACACATGGAGTGATGTGATTCATGGTCCCGCTGCTTTGGTAGTCCTGTAGACTGAACAAGATGATCGGATTTTGTGTCCCTGGATGATTCTTTACGCCACTATGGCATCACGTGAAAAGGAAAACGTAGTCCACAGCTGTGACCTGTCATTTGCATGTTACCTATCAGCATTCATATCTTTTATCCAACAGGTAATTTTTATTCCTCAAATGATTATCAGTCCGTGCGTGATGTTTACTAAAGAACTCGCATGCTACAAGAATCGTACTGCAGTTACATACAAGTTTAATGCCCATAAAAGAAGTATAAAAAGAATTGACCAAAATACATGAAATACACGAATAGAATAATTTACCTCGTGTAGACTAGGTAGTACAAAAAAGCCACCCGCGGATGCAGACACCTTCGGCACGTCGTTCGGACTATTATTGCTGACACCCTTCAGTGTTCCCCCCCCCTAAAAAAATGCCTCTCTCTTACTGGTCGGTCAAGCACTCACCTTCACTCACTTCCTTCCACCTTATTCACCTTGAACACAGTCCTTGCTTCATCCAGACATTCATCGCTCCATGCTACACATTCACAAAAATAATTAAGCTTCCTATGTATGCATTGATCCGTGACACTAGACAACTGTCATCTCAATGTTTACAGAACATTTTGTTTATCTGAAACGTGTATCAAGCAATGATCATTCATGCCCACACACACCCTGAGAGTTGCAAACTTGTAAAATCAACTCCACGAGCTGGTGTTTTTGTTCTTTTCTAATGACAATTAACCTCAGACACATTGGTTTAGACAATAATATACTATAGTGCCCCTCAGAGAGGGAATGTATCGACGATAATGTAGTAGTGCCCCTCAGTGGGGAAATGTATCGACGATAAACATTACAGCTGCAACTGCCCCATAGCTTTACGGTCGAGAGTCCAGATGAAGGTTGTGATCAGCTGGAAACTTGTTATGTAAACAACACAGCAATAGAACTGACTGTAAAGATTGCGAGGAAGAGTAGGTGAGCGAGGGGTGTCAGATGACAACCTTGTCCTAAGTAAACTGGTGTAATGCTGTCTGACAACTTCATACCATCATATCTCCAATGCAACATAACTGCAAGCTCACTCACATAGTGAAAACAGGCGGATTGACTCATACAGATGTTGTAACACAATGAACAATGTGTTCTACTTCTTCAACAAAGTGCGGTGGTGTATTTTTGACAACTCAAGGTAGACAGGTTAATACACAAAACTAAAACATAACATCTATGACAAAGAACGGCGACGGTCTCTACACTTATAGGAAGATAGGTGAATGATATTATCATGATAAGAGATTATAAATAAACAATACTTTTTCTAGCATAGTCGAATTATCCCACCATTGTTTTCTACCAAGTTAAGTCTTTATGACAAGTAATTATCCCTAAATTTTGATTGTATGATTAAAATAAGCAGAGTTTAACTCGTACTGGCTATGACAATATGAAAGATTTACCTACGTGGCTGGTAGAATCAGTGCGCAACATTGTTTTTCCATCTAGACCTCGTTCGGAGAAGAATAATCAAAGCTACTAATTAATTCTGACTCCACGGTGTTCCTACACTGATGTAGACACTTGTACCTATTATAAATGTTGCTATAGCTGTATATACGCTAAAGTATCAGTCATCCTTGTTGATGTAACCGAGTGGTGGGGTGTATGGTGTGATTAGTGAGGTGGAGGAGACTGGAGCACCAGGAGAAAAAAAACAACTTCTGACTCGTATCACATATTAAGTGTCCCGACACAAGATCTGAACCCTGTCTATCACTGTGGATAGTGTTTCATCACTACACAACTGGGCGATCTGTTTGTCTCCCATTTTTGTTAATTTTGAAAGAAAAAGTGCTTCAATCCCAAAGCAATTTTACCCTATGGCGGATGGGGATATTGGGGAAGTATGGGGAATGGAGGATGAGTGGCGAGCAGAGGTTAAGGAGGTATAGGAAGAGGGTCGCCGATCCGTGACGATGTTGATGTTGTTGTTTTTTTGTTGTTGTTTTTTTGCTGGTTTTATTTATTGTTGATGGTAATGTACTCTCTTGGTGTTGTTTACTGTTAGAGTCATTTACTGTTGCTGGTGTTGTTCACTGTTGCTGGTACCTTCTTTTCATATTGTTGTCTCTTGCTCTTGGTGGGTAGCAGACCTGCCAAGTCTGCTGTGGTGGTGTACTGTGTTGGTTGCCAAATCCCTCATGTTGCCCTAATCTAGACTTCCATTTAGATTTAGGTACTTTATCAAAGTCTACATCTTAAGGACATTTGGTTCATTTTATTTTTCTTTATTGCTGGTGTTTGTCTTTTGAAACCTAGTTTTTTTATGGTTTGTTATCTTCTTTATCTTGATTGTTTAATTTTATTTTAAATTCGTTTTTGGGGCTAAGGATTTAATTTTATTTTTAATTTAGTAATTTAATAAGTACATTATATTTTGTATCGGATGTAACCCAGCTGCTGTACTATTATTTAATTAAATTGTAACGATTGTACTGGTATGTAAGCGCAAATGATTACTGGGTTTTTTGATAACTGTACTTTTATGCAATGAGGAAATATATTAATGAAATTGATGTTTTAATAAACAATCGTTTTCGTGGCAAATAGATTCATGTGGAGAGTGGCAGACAACAGGAGGCAAGTCAGGTGTCTACTCCATTCAACTGGCAGAAAACAGAGAGAAACTGAGAGTCTGGTGTGACATGGACTCTGGCGATGGCGGCTGGCTGGTATATGTCTTTGTGTTTGTCAGTGTGTGAGTTGTGTACATATTAATGTACTGATGCATTAAGCATATGTTGAGATTTGTCAGTGTCCTGAGACAGTGAGGTGTGTGTTTTAGAAGAATGTATTAAAAGGTCATAAATGTTAGGTCTAAGACAGCATGTTTTTTTAACTATACTTGTAATTTGTCTGTAACATCGATTACAATGACTGAACGTCTTTATTTTAGCATGTTACGACCTTCGTATTATAATCAGTATTTTATTAGTTTCACAAATTTGATCACAACCAGGCAGTCGCTTTATACACCACAGCTTGAGGATGTAAACAAATGACAAAGTTCACATGTTTCCAAGGTAACTACCTTGTGTGTCACGGTCAGGTGTTCCAGAGACGTCGTGATGGTTCCGTTGACTTCTACAGGAACTGGACTCAATATGCAGACGGCTTTGGTAACATCGCCGGGGAGTTCTGGCTGGGCAAGACTTCTTTTTTATTTTCTTTCACTGTCTTGCTCCTTTATCTTCCTTAAATGAAAATATACATTATTTTTTATGCATTATTAGAAGCAACCAGCCCCCTGTTTCCTATTGTTTGAGGAAGCCCACCTATTGTAGCTTGTTCAAATGTGTGTGTATAAATTCCATCGAGACAGAAAGAAGAGAGAAAAAGAGAAAAGGAAAAAGAAAGATAGGGAAAAGGAAAAAAAACGAGAAAAAGAGGGAACAGGAGAGAAAAAAGAAAGAGAGAGAAAGAAAGAAACAAAGAAAGAAAGATAGGAAGATAGGAAGAAAGAGAAAGAGAGAGCGAAAGAAACAGAGAAAGGGAGAAAAAAACGAAACAAAAAGGAAGGAAGGAATGGAAAAGCTGCAACAACTCGTAGTCCTAATGCTGGATTAGCTGTTATAAACCCTTTAGTATGAAGTAATTTCTGACTACATTTATTTATACGTTTCATATTTATTAACATATATAGCAATAATTTTTAAAATCAGGAGATGCACGATAATGGGAAAACTTTTTGTGGTCAAAGTCCACAATAATACTCGATAACATCTTCGAAAAATACTCCAACCACCGCAAATAACAAATCGAAGTATCATGTCATTGTGTGTTGTTGCTAATATTTCAATTTAAATTAATTTTAAAGGATGACAAAAAAGAAAGAAAATATTATTTAAGGACAATGTTGTAATAGTTAGTAAGAAGAAACTGATAAAGGTTTTTTTGGGGCGGGGGAAGTGGCTGCATGTTTCATAGATACATAAACATACAAATACACAATAATCCATTGAGAAATACTGAGAGATGTGCAATGAACTGCTACTATCTCCTGTTTTGTAAAAAGCTTTTGGTGTAAGTCTAGCAGATAGTGTGATATCTTCTTCTATTACATACTGACGTTTCAAACCCGTTATGTCTTACATCAGGTTTGTCGAAGCTGTACACGCTGACCAAAGGGAGACAACACCGAATGCGTGTAGACCTCCGCGAGGTGAATGGACATCATCACTATGCTGAGTTCTCGTCATTCAGGGTGGGTGGTCCTGAGACAAACTACAGACTTACTGTGTCCGGCTACTCGGGTAACGCAGGTACGTGTGTACAGTAAACCAATATTAAAATATCACAACAATACTGTTTAACCGCGTGGTGTGGTGCATGTGTGCGTATATACAATAAACAACTATTGAAATGATGTGTTAATAAAGCGAATAAGGATAGAAATGACACACACGCGCGCGCACACACACACACACCTACTCGCCCGGACTACCAGTCACAAGAGTTTTATCAAGTTGTCAGCGATAATAATCAAACTTTTGATTTACAAATTGATCGAACAGTTGTGAAAGACTAACCTTAAGGGATTGTCTTGCAAACATTCTACAGTGCACTCCTACTGAGCTGGACATTTAAACTAAAAGTAACACCTGAGCAACTAAACTACTACCGGCGGGAAAGTGTTTCCACCTACAGAGGGAGGGGGAGGAAAGGGAGTAGTAAGAAAAAAAACCGACAGAAGATTGGTTTGGTAAGAAAGTGCTTCTACTTTGAAATGATTTCTCACTATGGGGGAGAAGGAGAGAGGATACCGGTGAACCCGGAGAAAACCCCTGAAGGCCGGCACTGCGGATAAATGTCACACACAAGAGTGTCCCGAGACGAGATTTGAACCTCTCACTGCAATGCTGACAAACGAGTGTTTAACCACTACACTAGGGGGCGCCAGGAGAGACAAGAGGGCGGCACAGACTGGCCAGAGATTTTGAGAAAAAAAGTCATGGCTCGTCAACCTCTAACATCACGGACACGGCCTGTCTCTTATCTATTCTCCGTCTGTCCTGTGTAACAAAGGCACGTGGCCGCCAGTATATTAGTAAAGGGGTGAACAGTTTATAACTTGTAGCGAAATGCTTCGATACGCATTATTTTTATTTTTATTTTTCTCGTAAGCAGTTTGTCAATAGAAGAAAAGAACATCAATCACACAATAATAATGATTATGTCAAATCTTTGTTTTGTCACGACTTCAGTATGTTTACCTTTTGTAATTTTTTTTTGCTGTACAAAAACACTGTTTAAAATTCGTAAAATAAAGATTTCGCTTGTTATTATTGTTACAATCGTCCAGGTAAAGAGGACATATTTACACATTCAGTCTTTTAACTCTTAACGACTTGTCACATGCAAGTTAACAGCAGCGAGTTAGTTTTATTGGCCTTTGATTTAGCTTAATTGGCTTAAATATTGTTTTTAATTTCTTTGGTCTTTAGCCCGTATTCACGTATTTGTATAGCAGAGGAGAGCGAAATGGTGTTAAAAGAACATTTGATATTGAAAATTATGTAAAGTTGAAAAAAGAAATCTTTATACACAGACACCATGCAGTCCGATGTTTTAACAATCAGACCTAAACATTTCTGTCGACTCTTATGTTGTCCTTCAGCACAACTCTCATGACTGTTATAAAGTCCTTCAAAACGACTCTATTATGAACCCAATTTTCTTATTGGTGTTGGTTTAAATTCTGTTTTACTGACATAATTGTCTGTCAAAAAGGTAACCACACAGACACAAATCAGTTGATACAATGCAGAGAATTTGATGAGCGACATCAACACATCAGCTGATAGAATGAATTACACGAGATTAGCGACATCAACAGACAACATGTATCTTCTACACTCATTTTCTTTGATTCTCTCTTTCTCTTGTTTTCGCCTGTATTCTATTTGTCTGGAGGATTTTTACTGAATTAAACCAGTTAGAATATTTATTTAGATAATTAGAACTTTATAATTAATTTCTTACAGTGTGTGTGTGTGTGTGTGTGTGTGTGTGTGTGTGTGTGTGTGTGTGTGTGTGTTTACAGGTGGCAGCCTGCAGTATCACAGCAGCCTGAGTTTTACAACGTATGACCGAGACAACGACAGGTGGCCTGGTAACTGTGCCGCTTTCTGTAACGGCGCCTGGTGGTACGACTCGTGTAGCAGCTACAACCTCAACGGCCGATACAAGGCGAATGGGGCTGAGGGGCCTGACAGCATCAACTGGTGGGACGCCCACCATGACACGAGGAGCTTCACGTTCACTGAAATGAAAGTCAAAGCAGTGTAACACCACCTGGTCTCCCCTCAACTCCGTGCATCCTGTACTGGATGACAGTACTAACTGTAGTACAATGACACTGAGGATAGTAGCAGAGACTTGACTACTGTACTGTGTAGTGAGGGATTTTATTTTATGTTATTTCACACACAGTGGAAACCAATTTACCAATAAACACTCAAGTTGTATGTGCATAGCTGTCACTTTCTTCCTCACATTCGCTCTCACCTACTGCACCTCACGTCCACCGTCAGGTGTTCACACAATCATTGAAAGTCACAGTCAGTCCTTAGTCCATCACACAATACCTACACTTCGCATTCACACCACAAGATGATTGCACGTGACATTCAGTAGCTCGGACGAAGACGACGACAGATTATCAAACCACAGGAGAGATACGAAATAAATAAATCAATCAATAAATCAATAACTAAATAGAGATTTTACCCAACGTTAGTCAGACACAAGGCCCATATTCACAAACCACAGGCATGATGCAGAACATATGAGAAAGAAAGAAAGAAAGAAAGAAAGAAAGAAAGAAAGAAAGAAAGAAAGAAAGAAAGAAAGAAAGAAAGAAAGAAAGAAAGAAAGAATAAAACTAGCGCCTTTTTTAGCACCACCTGATTGAAGGCGCTGTACATATAGGTTAGCGAGCAAACCTTGTTGGGGTAGCATCTCCATCAATACACAACCATGCAAGAAAATTATAGCCCTAGATCTGTTATCAAACGCTCACCATATTAATCTAGTGAAGAGAAACCTGTAAAATGACAGGAGTGTACAGGTTGCTGCACTGCTTGTACAATATCAGTAGCAATACAGAACACAAAAATGAAAGATTATTTCAAAGAAACATAAACAAACAAACCCTTGAGGACAAACAACAAGGTGGACTGTGCTACGAGTGGCTAGTCTAGTCATGTGACCAATTCACACATAACTCAATTAAGGCTTATCTTTCTCAGCTACACAAACATCTGTCGTCGACATCTCCTGTCAGCTCCTTCAAAAGGAGGATACGACTGTTAGCGGGGGACAGGTGTCACTCTGTCACTTTACAACAAAACAACATTAGCGATTGTCACAACATCTGACAATTAAACTAGCGAGTCCATACACACTGTAAATCGTCGTCCACAATTTGTTTTTTTGTTCATATGATATACTGAGTGATAACGAACTATGTCTCTATACACAAAATTTTCCCGGCTGCCGCCCCTCTGGTCTTGCATGATCAAAATACGAAAAACACACAAATTTAAAAAAAACGGCATAAGTATTTCAGTGAATATATCACACTCATCTAACATGTCTGGTCTGGCATTCACAACACAGCTCCCAGAAAACTTTCAGATTCGCCTGTCCTGGTCAAAATTTGTAATGTGGACTTTGTCCTTTATTATCCTCATTCGAAAAGAAAATATTAGATGTCCCACCATTAACTGCAAGAAACATGGCCACATGGCCACATGGCCAAAGAAGACCAGCTTACGTCGCTTGACTGTTGATAGTAGAGGTTCCTGGTGTCCTACCAGTGTGGCCATCTTGTTTCCCATAAAGTCGTTGGCTTTATCTTCTTTGTGAAAGTTCTTTTCCTGTGTCAGACCATAATAAAACAGCTTGAACAGCAGTGTACATATTTGTTTCGGGTAATTAGTGTCAAGCAAGGCTTTTTGTGATCAACAAATTTTCAGAACAATTAGAATATCGCGTCCAGAACATAACATGCACTAATAGAAGAATTTATTTTATTGAATTTAGGCGAAAGTTATACTCTGTGTGTAAAGAAGAAACAGGCAATTAAAATCATCCGTGTCCTCTGCAATTCAGCTGCTGAACTGTAGATGTTGGTTGTATAACCGTGCGGATGTGGGATGTCTTAGGTGTGCTTCATGAAAGGTTCTAGATGTATAATTGCATGATTTGTGCTCAGCAACGATGCACGAGTTGCCTTCTTTTTGTCTTGTATCGAGCACCTGTTTTGTAATTAGACACACTTTCCAAGTTATAGATGAGATTAATGATTACACTAGTTATTTCTCAAAAGCATATTCAGAGAAAATAATTTTAATTACAAACAACCAGCTGTACTAACACGAATGTCAATTAGAGTATCGTAATCCGGAACATTTTAAGTACAGAGGAAAACATCAACGTGCACTAATCTTTGGTCATTAGCGTCAGGGAATCATGAGCTGTAATTTCTGTTATCATCAGTGTAACAGTAAATGATACTTAGCTTATTATTATCAGTGTAACAGTAAGAACACAGTAAATGACAGCTTTTCTCCCAGTGTAGTTGCACTATATTTACTATTTGTAGTATATTACAGCAGGCTGCTGAGTTAATAGAACAAAACTAGGTACTAGGCTGGCTTGATTTTCATCTCGGTGAAGATAAACTTCCAATAGTACCCGCGGCTGAATGACCACATGATCCGACCGTAAGGGCCGTTAAGACTGGAGGTGATACAGTCATTGTACAACCAGGCTCCGTGATGGATCCGGGCACATTTATGGCGAGTCTTATCATTGTCATAAGTTGAAAAACGATGACAACTGTGAGCAGTCAGGCCATCCCCTGCACCTGCACACACACACACACACACACACACAATCACACAAGAAACACAATCGTAGATACACATAAACACACACAAACAACAAACACACAATGTCACCATTCCATCAGCTTATTTGTCAAACTTGCTTATATTTATACATTTATCGATATACTTCATTCTATCAGCTGTTGAATGTCGTTTATCACGTGTATTTTATTCTAACAGCTAATCTCTGTTCATACAACTAATCCAGTTAAATTTAAACATAGCCAGATGAAAAAACGGGTTCATAATACTTTTCTGTAAGAGTCTTGTGTATATGAGATAACATTTTGTCTATCCCAGAGGGCAATTAGAGGCTCCTCTATATGAGAGCCCAACAACTAAACAATACCACAACATATTCATATCCGCTGCACTAAATAGATTCATGCATTCATGATCCAGCCTTACATAGGAACGACATCCATTTGCACAAAGCAATGTTCAGAAGTCCCATGGCCGAAACAACCGAGGAAAACCTCAAACTGCTGGTCCTGCATTCAGGTACACAGAATCGGCGGTCCGATGAAATTAAAAAAGGTCTCCTGACAAGACATGCCTCTAATCACGAAGAATTTCAGACACTTTCAGAAATGTCTGCCTGTTATGCAGAGTCTGAAGAGCACTCTGGGCTGTCCCAATGACTTTGGAGCAGGTGGATACCACACGATGTAGGCTGCTCTTGTCCTTCATCGATGTTGTAGAAACATATAAGCGAGAAGGACAGCGCGATCTCTATGTGCAATCTATAAAAGAGCTGAAGAAATCTCTGGGAAACAGAGAAAGACCAGATTCCGGAGAAGGAAAAGCGCTGTTGAGTCTTCTTCAAGACATCTCGAGTGTTGACATCCCAGCAAAGTCTCCTATCAAAGATGGTGCCCAGGTATTAAATGGAGGGATAGTTTCCACCTCTTTGTCGTGGATCACACATACGGGACTTGGTGGACTATTCCGACGGAACTCAAAGACAATCTTTTTGATCTTACTGAGAAATTATTATCGCACCAGGCAATCAATTCATTCAAGGCTTCACCATGGGTATCTACTGACTTGCTAAGAAGAGAGAGCAGTACACTGTCATCCCATAATTTGACAAGAAATTGACACTCGTGCTGGATTACAAAAATGTTGGTATATATGATAAATAAAAGGGGGGGGGGGTAAAACACAGCCTTGGGTGAGCCAGTGCACGTTATGATGGAGTCAGGAAAATTTCCATTAAAAAAATACTCTCGGGTGCCTGTCAACCAAATCTCAATGATCCATGACACTAACTGATGGTCAAGGGAAAAATCATCAAAGAGTCTTCTGGCAAGGAGATGTGGTTGAATGGGGTTGAAATCCAGTGAGAACTCAGCAAACTACAGTCGTGTGTTTCATGTGAATTCTCTTTCCCTCTCATATATCACATACTTAATTACATCTTTTTCGCTTAAAATTGCTACCGATGTTCTGCCAAAAGTATAAATACTTCAACACACTAAGGAGACAAGTGTGCTCTTTCAAAATAAAGTGTGTATATTACATAATAGCTTTCCTTCTGGCATCTTTTCATCTACGTTCAAAACAGCCTTAGTGAAACCTTTATTAAAAACCCTACCCTTGACATCAACTTGCTAAACAAGAGTAGCATGTTTGTGTGCTCCCGTCGAAAGCCAAACATTTTTATCTAATGTAATGCTTCATCAGTTTCAACGAGTTTAAAACATCGAATGCTATATTATTCACAAAAAATGCCATCGTGTGGAACTTTTTTTTAGAGAAATTTGTGGACTTTTTCCATGCAGTTATGATAACTTTCATGAGAAGACGCCATGTGAAGGCAGCCATGCGTGTGAACACGCTTCGAGTGAGCTCGTGTAGCATGTCTCTTCTCCTGACTGTAGTCATCGCTAATCTCCTATGGAGTTCTGGGGACGTCGAGACAAACCCAGGACCTGTACTACCAAATGACAGTGCAAATATTCAGGAGGTGCTGGAAAATGCTGCAACAACGACGACTACACTACACAATCATATCGACAGCCTCAGACAAATAATCCTTGACCAAGGTACGAAACTCCACACAATTATTACTGATAACCATAAGTCGTTGTGCGATCGACTTACACAGCTTGACAAGGATATTTGTGTAAAAGTGGACAAAAACAGCATGGACATTTTACATTTACAAAAAAAATCACCAAGACATGCAACTGCGCCTGTCACAGTTAGAGAACAAACTAGAGAGGTTAGAGTCACTCGAGACTAACAACCTTATGTTATTCGGTTTACCAGAAGGAAACGAGAAGTATCACAGCTGTGAGATACAAGTGCGGCGTTTTCTGAACGATTATGCTAATTACAAAACATGGAATGATGGTGATGTTGAGAGAGCCCATCTTATTGGAAAGCCCGAGGCCTCTAAGTCTTCTCGCGTCACACAATGCAAGAAATTATTGTTATCTGTACACAATTAAAAACGTGCTTTTTAGACATCACACGAATGTGTTACTTCAGAGTGTCATTGTACAATGAAGGTGTCCATCTGCCAACAGCTTAGTCTTTTAATCTTCTGTACAGATAGCTGGCGAGAGGATTTAACTTTGATAGCTTTCTTGCTTCTAACTTTGTATCTTTAACAACACATTTTTCTTAAATTTCCCACAAAAAACATTTATGTATGTTAAAGGGATGTAACATAGCTACAACATACTCCTAGGGTTAGTCTGGTAAGATGTGTGTATTTTTGTATTTTAATCTGTTTTTAAATAGTAAAGAAAATATGGACGTGCGTTTATGATCATACGTTTGTCTGTGTGTATGTCCACGAATATATGCATATGATGATGTAATATGCACATTGATCTGATGTAGTGCCTTGTGACGGCTTAAGACAAACAGCAGGAAATGGCCATCTTACCTTCCTCATCTCTGCCATAGAGACTACATCTCACTGCATAGCTCGGCATCTGCAAAAGTGGAAGATCACTCTACAAATGTGTGTCTCTGACGGTATTATTAAGTGTGGTTGGTCTTTTCCCATTGTTGTCTGAGTGCACTTTAAGTGTTTAAGTGTAAGCAATTATATAAATGTTTGTATGTAACTATTTACCAGTCCTATATTTTACTTCCATGTTTCTGCAATGAACTGTCAATAAACTAACTAGGGCCAAACTAGAAAGAAAAGTAAAGAAACCTAGCTCTTTAAAAGAAGACAATTTTTGCAATAGATAAAGTTTGTAAGTTGTTAATGTTTAATGCCGTGTTAGCTTGACAATAAACACAAATACAGGAAGATAGAGAGCAGCCATGTGCTTTAGTTACAGCTTTAGTTCCAAGGATCAATTTTACATGTTTATCTCTAACCCACAATCCTAATCAGATTTATTTACATACTTCCAAAAAGTTAATATGCTGTGGCAGATTAGAAGTCCATGAACACAAACTGCTTTCTGCTTGTTGTGTGTGTAAGTTTTTGTGTGAACACGAAAGAAAGAATTCATAAATCCTTGTTTTCATGTTTGTGGGCATTCGTTGGATGTGTTTGTGCATTCGTGTAGAGAGTGAGGCTAGTAACCACGTGATCTCACGCAACAATGCTTTGTAGGCGGAAGGAAGGCACGGCGTGTTCACACACACACACACACACACACACACACACAGATTGGAGTTGTAATTGGCCTTGTATTGTATTTGCTAGTAGCCATCATAAACGATGTTATGAACATGTGTTACCACCCATGAACGTCGAAGTAACGAGGTTGTCACCCTTGATTGAATAGCGATTATGACCCCTGGTTTGAATGTTGATAGGGGGCGTTGTTTAGAAATTGGAAGAGGAAGCAGACGTGAGAGTCTGGGAGAAAGAAGAATTTGGTACAGAGGTTGGAATTAATAGTACTGTGTGGATTAATATTAACTGTGTGAAGAAATAGCAACTGTGTGGATAAATAGTAACTGTGTGGATACATATTAACGGTGTAAAGAAATATTAACTGTATGGAGAAAGAGTAACTGTGTGGAGAAATATTAACTGTGTGGTTCCTCGATTTATTAATTTTCTCAACTGCTGTGTGATCTCTTGAGAAGATCGTAGAACTGTGTGGAGAAATATTATCTGTGTGGTCCCTCGATTTACTAATTTTCTCAACTGCTGTGTGATCTCTTGAGAAGATCGTAGAACTGTGTGGATTTACCTACTGTGGAATTTTTATTGACTTGATCATTTGTCTGCCGTTAGACTGTCGGAGTTATTTGGTGAATGTAGGCTGTCCGTATGATCAACGCCAGAGAGCAAGACTGAAAGAGGGGAACTGTTTGCCGTGTCGACCCCTTCCCCCCCCCCCAACAACAGAAGAAGAGAGATTTTTTTTTTTTTTTGTTGTTGTCTTTGAAAGGGAAAGTGCTTCCACCTCTCGGTGATTTCGCACTGTGGGGGATGGGGTCTTTGGGGAGTGTGGGGAAAGGGTTGCTGTTTTGTGGTGCCTGATGCGTGGTTTCACTTCTGTGCGTGCCCTCTATTTTTGTGGGTGTTTAGGTTTTCCAAGTCTGCATGGGTGGTGTATTGTATTTGTGCCCTCTTCATCCATTATTGGTCTGCCAAGTTTGCATGAGTCGTTACAGTGCTGCTGCCCTCTTTCCTCCTGCTGCTGCTGGTGCCGTTTGTTGCCAGTGTTTAGGGGTCCTGCCACGTGTACCGTGGTGGTGTATTGTGTTTCTTTGTTTGGTTCCATGTATTGCTCTTCCTCAATTTTTTTTTTTTTTTTTTTTTATTTTTTTTTTCCAGTGTGGATGGCTATGTTGTCCTGTTTACCCCTATTCTTATTTTATATTAGACTAGAGTTTGGGTGGCTTGTTGCTATAACTACTACTAGTGACAGTATACTGTTCCATAGTTCTTTAGGTGGGTTGAGGCAGTTTCTGAGGTTTAGTCCCAGCCTATACTTATCTAGGAAATGTTTTAGTTCTTCTCTCTCTGGTTTATTTTCATTGCATTCCAACAGTACATGCGGGGTGCTAAGTCTGTCCCCACAGGCACATGAAGGTGGGTCTTTATACATTTTATAATATTCTCCACTAAGCCTCATTCTGGTTATTTTAGTTTGGTCCGACCTGATTGATGTTAGGTACATCAAGGTGAGACTAGGCTGGTCGTCTATCAGTCTTCTAGTACCTATACCTTCATTTTTGTATTTTTCTTGCCACCTTATTTTTATTGCTGGTTTTATAGCTATTTTTCTCTCTGCTGGTGAAATAGAGATGTTTAGGGTGGTGACTTTAGGGTTATTTTCTTGTTTTACTGCCAGTTTAGCTAGTTTATCTGCCTCTTCATTTCCTTTTATTCCTATGTGGGAAGGAACCCAAAGGAACTTAATGTCTCCCTGTTTCTGGTTGATTTTCTTTATGATGGACAGTACCTTGTATACTATATCTATTCTGTTTGAGGATTTGTTTTTTAAAGCCTGAAGTGCTGACAGTGAATCTGAAATTACTACATATTGTTGTTGCGTTGTGTCCTTCATTCCGAGATGGAGTGTATGGAGAGCTGTCAGTATGGCCGTCAACTCAGCTGTAAAAATTGAAGTGTGTTTTGGGAGTCTGCTGGAGATGGTGATGTTACCGGGTTGGTATACTCCTAATCCGGTTGTGTTTGTCACTGGGTCATGAGATCCATCAGTATAAATCTGCACGTGTTCTTTGTATGTGGTGTTTAGCTTGAGCTTTGTTTCTGCAGTGATTTGGGCTTGGTGTTGTTCTTTGTTGTATTTGGTGAGGTCAAGGTCTATCTGTGGGTGTGGAAGTGTCCAGGGTGGTGTTTGTATGTTGTCTGGTGGGTAAGGAGCTGTTATGTTAGTTTCTGCTCCCTTTGTGTTTTCTAAGTGTTGTATGTGTTGTTGTAGTGTGGGCTGTGGGGTGGGGCGGCCTGTTCTGTGTCTGTGGGGTTGAATATGAATCTGTCGGACTGGATGGTCAGGAGGGAGACATTGAATTTTGTAGTAGTAGCTAGCTGTCCTTTCTTTTATTATTAATTCTATAGGTTTCTGACCTGTTTCCGCCAGTATTGCTAGGTTTGGTGTGTACGATGGTACTCCCAGAACTACTTTTAGTGCCCTGGCCTGTACTGACTGAAGTTTAGCTAGTTGGTTTACTCTAAGGTGGACTAGCAGTGGGGCTGCGTATAGTAGTCTAGACATGACATGGGCCTGATAGAGGTTAAGGAGAGATTTAGGATTAGTTCCCCAGTTATTTCCACTAACTACTCTCATTAGGTTTATTCCTTTTTTGGAAGAGAGAACTTGAAGGACTTTAATATAAACTGCTTGGATACATTTGTTTCGGTGCAAACTCAGTGTAGAATATTTGTGCTGAAGTTTTCTGTTGTTATTTAGTAAAGTATAGATTTACGTTCACCCGATTAATAGAAACGTTCGAGCCCACGTGCAGGTCTTTGTATTTTGTTGTGTGAAAGGACACGTGAAGAAGGCTGTGAGGTCAGTGTGTGTTGTGTGTGACCTGTCCACACTTTCCGTGCGTTCCTGACAAACGAATTATTTTTAATCTACGACATAGATGTTTTGTTATCATCTAGAAACTAAATCTCTGTCCTTTCTACAAAATTTCCGATCTTCGTGACCCTTTCAAGCAATTTAACACGGTGTGTTGCCTGCATTGCTGCATCCTGACAAGATATCCTGCTACAAACAATAATCAGTTTTAGCGTTAATACCAAAAATTCTGCACTTTTGGAATTTTATAAAAACTTTGTGTCTACATGCCATATAACACCATTGATAGAAATACAGTGTAACAAATTGATGAAATATAAAACGTAGTCTAAACATATTAACATTAATATTGACGAGGAGGTGACCATACCAGACGGCGATGTTAAATATGAGAATACTCTCGACAAGGGACCTGTAAACAGTATCCAGCACTCAAGCGCTCACGATGAAACTGCGGAGTTTCCTCAAAAGGTGCAGTATTTGCTGGGTCTTTTGTACACTTGGTGTGAGTGATCACTAAAGAAGACCATTCCTTCCATCACTGTACCAAAACTAGTCTGGTAACCCTCTGCACCTGCTGTTCTTTTGATTTGAATTGGCAGGTAGGGGGGGGGTTAATGCCATCTCTTCAATCAATTGCTCTCCCAAGGGCCATCTTCTCCGTTTTTTTCAACGTTCAGTTCCTAGAAAGCTACAGTCAAACCTCTCCTCCAGTTCCCCCACGAAGCCAGGTACTGTGACAGGGACTGCTCATCTCTGGTGTAGGCCACAAGCCATGTCATCTGCAAACTTTACAAGTTTGATAATAGCGTTGTTAATGGTGATCTCATTTAATTATACAAATAATAGAATAGAAGAAAGCACACACCCCTAAAGGTTACCCGTGTTAACAATCTGCTTTTTCTGGCAGAATCATTCCATTCATTGACAAAATCTACCCTTTCAAATGAGCGGAATCCTACAGTACCTGTTGGTAGAGCTCTCTCTGAAACCCACCCTCTATGGTCGGTCCTTCATGTATGATCGCATCCAACAAACTAGACTAATGTTTACATCCACATCTAACAGGCGCCTTACAAGGAGGTGTGGCTGGGGCGTGTTAAAGGCGCATGAAAAATCTATTAACAGGACTGGAATATAGATGCTCAAAAGTTGTAGGATTATATCTGAAAGTGTGAAAGTTGTATCAGACACCCACATCTTAGTTGCTTCAAATGTCCAGGTCCTAATACATTGTATTGTTGGCTCTTCGCGCTTAAGGAGCTGTCTGTATGTAGGTGGCAGGTGAACAATGTTGTGGTCGGATCTGCCAAGCGGCGGGTGGCACTTAGCTTCAGTGTTTTAAGCATTGCGTTCAAGAATGTGCGTGCTTATGTAACAAAATTTCTTTCTTTCTTTCTTTCTTTCTTTCTTTCTTTCTTTCTTTCTTTCTTTCTTTCTTTCTTTCTTTCTTTCTTTCTGTTTGAGGTCAAAACATTTTACAAGTGAAGTGCACTCTATAAGTTGATGTCTATAGAACAATAAACCCTTCATGCAGTCAGTCTCAAATGGTGCAAGATGACTGTATATTTAAAACATAGAAGCTGGGTAAATACAAGGATGCATAATGTACAACAAGGAAGTTGTGCTCTGCTATTTATCAGAATGTGTCTGTATACACAAGGCAGTGAGAAACTCACATCACTTGGTGACAAAAATGGCGATATCGAGAGCTGCCTTTGTGTGTGTTATCGTTCTCAACTTTTCCGTGAACCTTGTTGCAGGTGGGTTTTATCGTTTTATTTGCGCCTTTTCTCTATGCTTTTTCTTTTCTTATCTTGCATGTGTCAACTCTATGGCCTTGAGAATATTCCTATGATCTCTGTACTACTTATTGATTCTAGTTCTTTTAATCGCATTTTATTTGCTTCGGCTACAAATTTCGCTAAGCATGTCAGTAACTCTTCATTAGTGAGTGATAAGTAAACCTCTATTCTTTGGAGAGTGCGTGATTGAAAAAGTTGGTTATTCTTTCGAAGAATTTCATAATACGGGCATTTAAACAGGAAATGCTCTTCATCTTCTATGATAGTTGTTCTACAAATTGGGCAACCAAAGGGAACTTCCATAGAACGTTCAAACCATCTTTTGTTAACTGTTTTTCCAAATTCTCCATTTTGTCCTCTAAGACAGACACAGCTGTCATGGTATCCATGGACTCGGTACACACTTCAAGTATATCGTGTCCGTAACTTGTCAACATCTTTGCCAACTCTAGAGAGAGAGAGAGAGTAGTTTGGACTTCCTCCACTTGTCTGGAGATTATATTAAAGTTCTCTTGTAAATACAGTTGCTGGCTTGCAAACATCTCTCTCAGAGATTGATGTATGTCAGTTTCATTTTGAACAAAAGTTCCAGTACTCACATTGGGTTCTGGATTCGTCTCTATATCCCCAGAACACAACAGCTGGGAGATCAAGCAGGCAATGATGACCGCCAGTAACACACATCGCGAACGCATAGTCCTCGCCTTACTGTGTGTCCACCATGGCCCGTGCGCGCTCAAACATGAAAGTCCAAAATGTCCATGCAAATCGGCCACAAACCTGCATGAAATTTAGGCATTCAGCTGGCATGTTCTTACAATACTGACACTGACACAAATGATTTAGATAAAATTCGATTAACTTGTAATTAAACATAGACAATTAGCTAACAGCATTCACTGACCAAAACTGCGTGTGCATCGCTAGTGAGGAGATCTCGCCCTCTGGAAATGAATGTAAGACTCTTCGTGAGCAAGTCAAATAAAACTTTAGACATATACCCTGAGCTTTTCGTTGCGCCCTCTAACAATAGCGACATTGCTATTACCATATTGTCTAAGTCATAATGTAAGCCAGTGTTTCACATAATATTCGGCTTTACCACCCTAGTTTGCCAATCGCTAGGTTTGCTTTTTCCTGCTTATTTTAGATAAAAAATTTAAATTATCATATGGTCTTTTTCTTCCTGAAACAGTTTTCGTTATCTATTGTTTTATATTTTATATTGCATGAATGTAACATGTTTCCCGTCTACATCTTTGAAAGACAAATAAGATTAATGTTTCTAGGTTTGCTTTGCAAAAGAAATCGTTCTCTTACTGTCTTTTGTAAAGTAAATTGTCTCTCTATTTCTTTGATCTTGTGACCTTTCTGAAAGAGCATCTTTCTCGCGAGGTTCATGTGTATGTGTGACAAGGTGTAGGTGTGCGTGTACGTTGAATGCCGTGTGTAGGCAAGTATGTCTGCACGTTATGTTTGTGTGTATATATAAATATAGATATGCTGTGTATTGTGTATGTGTGTTTGTGTGTGAGTGTTTGTATGTGTTTTGGACTACGCCATGTACAGACAATAAAGCTTGATTAGATTAGATCTTTTTGTGGCTCTGAAACCTGGAGAGTGACAAACACCATCAACAACAAGCTCCAGACATTTACCAACCGATGCTTTCGCCATATTTTGGGAATAAGATGGCCTGAAAAGATCTCCAATAGCAGTCTGTAGAAAAGTACTAACCAGCTAGAATGCCACTAGTCGAGACATCAAAAAATGCGCAAGTGGGGCTGGATAGGACTAACACTGGACAAACCAGCTGACACCATTGCCAGGCAGGCACTTGACTGGAACCCTCAGGGGAAGAGAAGAGTTGGGAGACCAAAACAGACTTGAAGATCAGTAGAGAGCGAGGCAAGGGATGCCGGAACTACATGGGACCAACTGAGGGGGGGTCAATACCGGGTCCGCTGGCGAGGTGTTGTTGCGGCCCAATGCTCTTGGAGGAGTAGCAAGGAATGATGATGATGAGATCTTTTTTGATTGGTCTATAGTCCTATGCTTTATCTTCTGTGAATGGAACATGCCTTGTACGCATGTCCAAATCATATTACAAGACAATTAAAAATTTTATAGTACTTGACCTATAATCGTAAAAAGCTTTGTTTTTGTAAACAGAACTCACAATGCCATCATGCGTCGATGGATGGATTCACGTTCAAGAGAACAAAGAGGGTGCTATTACATGCAAAGCTCCATCGCAGACAGGACAGTTTCAATGGAGAATCGAGGACACCAATAGAAGTCAAACATTCTTTGAAGGGCTCTGTGCTGTGGTAGAAAAGAATTGCACTTTTCCCGGTAATAATGACATTTCTTTGGACATCAACAATGTCAATGAGAGTTCACTGACCATTAAAAAAAATCATCGGAGTTTCGGAGGTGCCACTGTTGCTTGTTCTGATACAAAGAATCATCAGCAGTGCAGGATCAACATCATTCGTAAGACGAGACTTTATCAACTACATTTTATTAGTAGCTATTTAACCTATTTGTTCTTTTTTATGCTTTTTGTAATCTACATAATTCCATACATTTCTTAGGCACGTTCTTTTGTATTCGAAACGTCATTTTTACTATGCACATACTAGTTACATATATATATATATATATGCATATAAATAGGTTTGTGTATAAATAGCGGACCAAATGTAGGGTCTGCACCCTGTTCACTTCAGCGCGAAGAAGTCATTCCTTCCCTTTTATTTAATCACGTTCCTAGAAATTGTTTTCTTACTCCTAAAATGTTTTCCTTATTTCGAGTAAGTCAGAAGTACCATATACCGTGTAGGTGTTCTGGTCCGCAGTCAAGAGACTCACGTACCTCGAAACCCCTTCTCTCAGTAACTTAGTAACTTAGTCATGTAACTAAAAGTAGGCATTTAAAGAAGTAGGTGATAGAAGTGAAGGAGTTAGGCAGAGTAGGTTGTAATTGGTTTTCATGTGTAAATAATGTAAATACATCCAGAATAGATTAGCATATCTCTGTGTGTGTGCGTGCGTGCGTGCGTGTGTGTGTGTGTGTGTGTGTGTGTGTGTGTGTGTGTGTGTGTGTGTGTGTGTTACCTAGCACGTATTGCACGTTTGTCCTTGTCGTCTGAAAGTAATGGACATATTTTGGGGACGAATGAAACGTGAATTGCAAACAGCAAACGAAAGCAGTAGTAAAACAGAGCACACATGACGAGTGTGATACGGAGCTGAACGACACACCAAAGACAACACCTTTTCTAGATACAAGTACCAAGGTCGGCTAAATGTGGGTGTGTAGTAGATGGAAGGAAAAGAAGAGCACAACGCTAGGTATAATAGACTAGATAGCACACCTGACAAGTAAGAGCTAGAATTACAGAGAAAAATTCTATTTGGGAACTAAATTCTTCTGGGAAACTTCCCATTTTCTTCCTTGGAACAAAGACCAACAGACTGATTGGCGTTAGGAATTTAAGGAGTCGCGACTAACCGATAGTCCGGCTGCAGGGTGTAACTAGCCTTGTAACAAGCGGATCAGTCCTCCTACAATTCGGTGGTAAGCGACTAGCCAAGTAGTTGTAGTGTGAATGTCGGAACCAAATGCGTGCAGGCGCGATACTTAAGTGGCGCTGCGAACTTCCCCAAGTCGACCCAGCTGTCGGAAGGCCTAAGACCATTAGGGAAGGTAAGGCAGCAATGGAGAGGACATGAACACCACTCTCATGTAAACCTGACCCCCGAGAAAAGTGATATGTCTAACACCTCACACCCCAACGACCTGAAACGATTAGGCGACCCAGATACTTTTGTCTCAAAAGATCAAATATAATGTTTTCGTTAAAGATTTTTGAGAATTTGTCGTTAAATATAAAATTATCTATTATCTGTCTGCGTATTTTATGCACAATGCTACCTGGCAATACATAATTGGCCCATACACCTACTATTTTAATTTGTTTTATCTCATACCTGTTTATTACCCGTCTCTTCGTTCTACAGATGCTCCAGATTTCAGCCAGTGCAAGACTGCAGTCAATGAGACTAACTGGACAGTGAAAGGCAGCTGTAGCTTTAATCAGTTGTTCTCGTCTAACACTCCAATCAACTGTGGAGCATTTCAACGGTTAGGAAAAGTGAGTAAAGCTACACCTGCAGACAATTTGTTGGTTACATTAGATAACAGATATGTACGATAGCTTTGAGTTTTTCAGATCTATGTTTAGTGGGAATTGATGAGTTAGATTTGTGGGTTGTTTTTGTTTTGTTCTTTTTGTTTCTTCTCTTTGTAAAGTAACTTTATTTTTCTTTTAATCCTTCTGCTTGAGAAAATCTATTTTTTGTACAAATGGAGTGGATAACCTTTTTTCCTAATGGTCATTTAATATTTATAAAATGATTCGCAGGCGACATAAAGTTATCTACTTTAAAATTAGCTTGGTTTGTTTGGTCAAGTTTGGTTTCACCACCTGGCACTACTGTGTGAGTTACCACAGTCCACCTTTTTGTAGTTAGGTGCGCGAAACATAAGCTCTGCTCCTATGAAAAGCATAGAGAAACAACTGCTTGGAGTTTGTAAAATATATGTTCATAATTGTAAAGTTTCAAGAGAAGACAGTGTATAGTGACAAAATCTTTTGTATTCGATATGCACAATTGTCCATATTGGCCACGAGCAGCAGACAAAAAGCGTACGTCTCTTTCACGCCATGTACTAAACTTGTATGAGCTCTATCACGTAATGGACGTTCCTTGATTGTCTCTCAAAATTAACATTATTAATATGAATTACTGAATATAAATATTTGTGTTATAAAAAGGTTTATTGATTTACTGAAACCTGCGGATGTCTTGTCGGGCCGGATTAAAGGACTTTTGGCGGGACGGTCCCAATCCCTGTTATACAACAAAATTATAACAAGTTTTAATGTTTTGATAACAGACGGCAGATTACGACAAATACTTGAAAGCCGAGATTCTTCTAGAAACTTACATGGAGTCTAAAGACAGGAAAACTTACCAGCGTGGCAACTGCAGCTTCATTGTAGATCTTCCCACTTCAGAGGGGGACTATTCATACACCTTCTATATCAGTCCTTACTCAGCAATTCAGAAAGCTGGAGAAATAATAATATGTAAGTACTTTCTTACAAGACTGCAGTGGTTGGTTTTAACTCACTCAGATCATTATCTACTGTGAGCGTATGTTTTTGCGAAGTATACAAATATAATTATTATTTTCTTTAACAAGTGCCGCTTAATATATCAGTGAGGATCCAGGGATGTTTCGAACTGCTCAGTTATTTCAATGTTTTGTCATTATGTCTTCTCATATTACAGCATTCTGGTCCTTACCTTTTATGTGTATTCAAGTGAATTACAGACAAACTGTACCATTTTTCTTTTGCAAGATAACCGGACTGGTACCTGTCGATGCTTTAATCAAACTGGATACATGCCCAGCTGCGACTGTGTTACTATAAGGCCAGGGTACACGTCAAGTACAAATCACCCCACAAAAGACAACACTTCTACTTCTGCACGTGTGTCTTTGTTTTTTTTCGTTTGTTTTGTTTTTTATATGTAAAATGACACCTCTAAAGACAAAACTATTAAAGATAAATAATAACCATTTTGTATATTCACTCTTTCAAATTGTGAACACCTACGGTGCACACGCGCGAACACACACACACACACACACACACACACACACACACACACACACGCATCTGGAGAGGGAGAGAGAAAGAGACAGAAAGAAAGAGAGAAAGTAAAACATGCATGAAAAAATCTGTTTTCAATGTGGAAGAATTAGTTCAGTTAAGTTTTTTCATGTCTTGTTGCGACCTCTGCAGCCACAAGAGTTCCTTATGTGAGGATGACCTTAGCTTTATTCGAATCAACCACCTGTAAAAAAGAAAACGCTGTGTCGCGGTTGATAATTTTACGAAGCAGCAAATATGTACAGCTAAAGCCAATAAATCAGGGTCCAGTTGCACAACACGTTTCTAAGCCTTAAAACTGTTCTAAAGAAGCAAAATCTCTTCTCTGACATTTAGATGCATTGCATTAGAACATACAAAAATTGTACTGACAGGACGGAAAGTCAGACTTAAACAATTTTATCTTCATTAAAGCAGTTTTAGTTTTAAAAATTCTAAAATTTTGGTGTGCACTTTAAACTAATTATCTAAATAGATTTCAGGCTTAAAAGTGTTTAAAATTAGAAATGTGTTGTGCAACTGGCCCAGAGAGCCCTGACGATGCTTGTTAACAGACTTGTTGTAGCTAGGTTTTGAATCCTTTTGTTCCAGCTCACTTCAGTTCGTCTTCATCGGCTCACTTCGACTCGTCTCATTCGGTCCCACTCAGTTCGTCTTCATCAGTTACTTTCGACTCGTCATCAGCTCTCGTGATCTCATCTCCATCGACCCACGTGACCACCTTTTCATTAACTCACGTTGCCTCGACTACCCCGTCCCCCTTGGGTTCATCGCCGTCGGATCAAAGTCAGAATAGTCAGTCTGTTGTAGCGAGTGTTGCTGCCTGTGTCGCTGCAGTCTTGGTTGTCACTATTATCCTTGTCATCGTTATCGTCTGCATCGTCAAAAGGAAACGAAATCGTACGTGAACAGGCGCCATATTGCATTTGATGATTTTTAATTATTATAATGATTATTATTTACGTGCCCACCGCATCTTTATCGATATCGTTTTGGGTGAGAGTACGACTTTCACGTGAAGAGATCTGCACACATAAAATCACTGTCATTATTCTAAACTCTTTTGTACTAGAGGTTGACTACAGGACTCTGTACTTTACACCTTACATTTTTACATCAAATTAAGAACGCACTTTCGAGACTGTAGCATTTATTTTAGAATCGATTCAAAACTAATCTCAGGGCATGTTTCATCTTACAGAATCGCGGACAATTCCTAAACTTTTTGAAAGACAAAGGGGAGAGAATGTAACTCGACAGAGCAATAGTCAACAGGTACAGCTTCCAAGTAAGTATAACTAACTTACAAAAGGATATATCTTTACTGCTTTCGTTTTTTTTAAAGATATCCAAAGAGGGTAGAGCTCCTCCTCCGTTTTTTATTCTTATGGCGTTTTTTTGTCACGACCATTGCCTCAAATAAAATGTTACTCATTAAGGCATTGTTTTTATCTTATTGTGTAAAAACTGCTGAAGTGATCAAGTTAGAATTTTATTCTTTGGTTCTGATAAAAAAGGATTTTTTCTGCTGCTTATACTTTGATCGTTTTCGCCCATCATTTATTTTTTATTAAGAATCTCTTGTTGTTCACAGGTCCTGCAGCAGACATTGAAAGTTCCAACGAGAACAAGAGACAAAGTAATGGTAAGGATGGATGGATGGACAGACGGATGGATAAATGGAGGAAGAGAGGGAGAAATGAAATTTTTAAGCTCCAGCAAGGGATTAAGCATCTGTTAAAGTAACTCTACAGTTATAACTGATGTGAACTTGATCAAATTAGTAAACAACCACAGTTTTACTCAACTTCTATATATATATATATATACCTCAAAACACAGCATTTAAGAATATACTCTCACACAGACAAGACCACTCGTGCCTAAACCTCAAAACCGTAAATATAAACAATCATAAAATCACAGTAAAAAAGTGCTCCTTGCCATTGGTTAACAAAAACAAAAAAAATTAGATGTTTTGTACCAGTCTTACTCCGCCATACAATACACCCCCTCCCCAATCACACACCTTCACAACAAACCACTCACCCCTCATACACCACCTCAACATACCAATTAAGCCGAGACAACAACAATCCAAGATAGAAAGAGAAAGAGACTGATTCGTTGAAACTTGTGTACTTTAAGTGATGGTAAGTATGAGACAAAAATATGCGCATACTTTTCAATGTTTAACCACGTGATGCATAAAAGATCTCGTTTTATCTCTTTTAAGATAAAGATAAATACATGTACATAAGAACTATTTTTAACATGGTGTCACGAACTCACTGGTTGATGAGCTCCCCTTGGTAGTTTATACGTATGGCAGTGTGTACTAGTGTGGTAAGAATGTCGACATGTCCTTCAGGGCCTTAAACGATATGCGTTCGACACGTGCCAGTGAACAGAAAATTCACCGATAGTCAGCAAACAGTGTACTCTCATTTTAAAGTCTTCATGTCCACGATAGATGTCTGTGGCCAGATCCATATAGAAGCCATTTGGCAACTCTGTGTTTTGGTGAATTAGAGAACTGGGACAGTGTGAATAAGAAAACTTAAATATGAGCGGAAGCTTATGCTTGCTGACTTAAAGTAGAGAAAATACATGTGCACAGAAAAACTTATATCCGCTAAGTACAAAGCCTCTTGCTTTACTTTGAGATTCCTATACCTCAGGGGCCAGTTGCACACCATGTTTCTAAACCTTAAAACTGTTCTAAAGAAGCAAAATCTCTTCTCTGCCAATTAGATGTACTGCACAAGAACATACAAAAAAATGTACTGACAGGACAGAAAGTCAGACTTAATCAACTTTATCTTACTTAAAGCAGTTTTAGTTTTAAAAATCCTAAAAATGTGGTGTGCACTTTAAACTGGTTATCTAAAACGATTTAATGCCTAAAAGTGTTTAAAATTAGAAATGTGTTGTGCAACTGGCCCCAGGCATAACGCTCGCTTAGCTAATTCGGAAAACAAAAGTTAGCAGTTTTCTAATTTCTTTCTTTGAAGAAAGAAGAGAAGAAAGAAGAGATGTTTCTTCTCCTTATCTTCTTCTTATTGCTTTATTCCCCCAATGGAGCATAGGGCCGCATTTACACCACGCCAGCAAACCCGGTTCTGGGCCTCCCTCCCCAGTTGGGCCCATGTCATTCCAGCTACCTCCGCCTCGCCGTGGACCGATCTTCTCCACGTCTGTCTGGGTCTCCCAACCCTGCGCCTCCCCTGTGGGTTCCAGTCCAGACCTTGTCTTGTTACATTTTCGGCCGGCTTTCTCAGAGTGTGAACGATCCAGCTCCACTTTGGCTTCTTGATGTCTTAGCTGCCAGGGTTTTAGTCGGCTCTCTCCCATAGGTCTGTATTGGAGATCTTCTCAGGCCATCTGATGTTGAAGATGTGGCGCAGACATCTGTTGATGAATGTTTAAATCTTGTTGGTGATGGTGTTTGTCACACGCCATGTCTCAGACCCATACAGAAGGATAGAGTTTACGTTTGTATGGAAGATGCGGATCTTGGTGTGCCGAGATAAGGCCTTGGAGTTCCAGATGGGTCGCAGGATGTAGAATGTTGCCTGACTGTATTTATTCGGCTTCTTACGTCTTCATCTGCACCTCCATCCTTGGTGACTATGCTGCCTAGGTAGATGAAGCGGTCGGTCTCTGTCAAACATTCCCCATGTTATCGGATTGGGGCTTCTTGCTTGTTGTTGACCCCCATTACCTCTGTCTTCTTGATGTTGATTGTCAGGCTAGTTGTTGCTGCTTCTTCTGAGAGCTGAGTGAGCTTTGTCTGTGGATGTTGTTTCTTGTAGGACATCAGGCTGATGTCATCCGCACAGTCAGAATCCTCAATTTGCATAGCAAATGTCCATTGAATGCCTGTGTTGCTGTTGTTCTTCTCATGATCCAGTCTATGACGATCAGGAAGATTGTCGGCGAGAGCATACAACCTTGCCTTACTCCAGTCCTCACACTGCGAAAGGATCAGTCAGCTTCCCATTGTGGGTCACCTGGCAAGTCGAGTACTCATACAGCTGCTGGATGATGGCAATGAACTTAGGTGGAAATCTGTAGCACTGCATCAACTTTCAAATGGTCTCTCTGTCTACAGAATCAAATGCCTTCTCAAAACTCTGCTTTTTTATTTAGATATTATTTATGCTTGTTATGAATGTTCACATGGTTGTTAACTGACTTGTTGTATAGAAAAGTTTTCCTCATTCTCCTCTTTTACATTAAACATGTAATGCTTCTTGCTGTTGCCAGAATTTGAAGATCAACTCAACCCGGTGTACGTTAGCGCTGACGCCCTTGGTGTAGACAAGAGTTTTTATCAGTCACGTGACCAGAATTCCTTTTCCGAAACTTCTCCACAAAAGAGTTCCTGCGTCTCGCTGCAGCAAGGGGCAGACAACTACAGTGCTGTTTTCATAGCTCAACGGTCACCGCCTCGTCAGCCAACTTTGAAAGAACATGAAGAAAGAAGTGAATCTTCAACGCCAAACACAGACGAGTTGTACACGCTGGTAAAGAAAGGTGACCTGGCAGAGAGGAATTCATAGGTGCGGCCATGGAAACCAGAAGCATGTGTGCAGACTATAGTCATAAATGCACTTTTTATTAATTCTGAAGATCTGAATTGTAAATACCCTTTTTACTAGTCGTTTATTTTAAGTAAAGGATTTTTACAACAAGCACTTGAACCACAGCCCCACCTTGCAGTTCAATTCTTTGTAATATTTGATGCAGTGGCTGCAACTTCTCAGCACCGTCTCTAGCCTATAGACACATTTAAACGACTAATTTTTTCCAGAAACGTAAAATAGTTCCGTTTGTACATGCTTTCCAAAACATCGTTTACCAAGGGCTAAAAATATAAATCCAATTTGATTTAAAACAGACATTATATAGATATAAATGTCTAAAATACTATAATGAATGCCTTTTTTACTTGAGCAGAAAGTTTTTGTAAATATTTCAAGAACACAAAATAGTGTAACTAGATATGTGAACATGACTTTACTGGAGCTGTCTGTAAGCAGGATAAAACACGGAAAGTTTAAAATGTGTATACAATATGATTTGCTGTACCTTATTGTTTTTTGCTGAATTTATACTAACATTTTCCATCATTTTGTGCTTTTCAAAAGTCAAATAATTTAGTTATGGTTTAGTTCTCCTGACATATACCAAACTGTAGCGTTTCTCTGTTTTACTGAGTCTGTACCCCATTGTTGTCTTCTTCATATTGTAAGAAGTCTCAAGAGCCACCTCTAAGACATCTGGACTCTGATTTTCCGTTCACTGGATTAGTTTTCCACGTCCCTGCAGATGTTCAAGAGATATAAAATTACATGAAACAATAAAACGATAAACAATAAACAAATTAGTTAAACTTTTTCGCCACACATTAAACACAAACATTATTCCCCATGCCCTTTTCTTTTAACTCTTTAACTAGCGGAAAAACATCAAAGAAGCCCGATGCATGGTCTTTTCCTAGCTGCCGCCCATCTTGAGGTTCAGTAAGAACCGAGGAACTTGCCAACGATAAACACAACTGAGGGAAAAAAACAGAAAATAGTTCTGCACAAAATATGAAATTTCTTCGAATCTTATACTCATTTCCATTCACTATGTTACTAATTTAATATTGTCTTATTAGTAATTCAGTGAAAACTTTCATATCAAGACTTTTATTAAAGAAAACATAGGCCCACGCCTCAAAAGGGAGAACAGGAAAAATATTGCTATTAAATATTTGCAATCATCTTTACACATAGGTATTTGGAATAATTACTAACAGAAGTATTCAATAAAGTTTTTTTTCTTATATGAACAATATGTATCTCATGTTTTGCACCAGTGCACAAGTTAATCAGACGTATTGTCAGACCAGTGTTCACAGCGATGATACGTGTGTGTGTGTGTGTGTGTGTGTGTGTGTGTGTGTGTGTGTGTGTGTGTGTGTGTGTGTGTGTGAATAAGAGAGAGAGTGAAGGAATCAGTGGGTATGCTGGTAAAGACAAGTTTTAATGACAGAAAAAGGCATGATTGAATCCTTTTAACTTTGAAACAAGAAACCTTTAACACTATGAACCTCAGCCATTCTTCTATATTACATATAAAAAAACAAATGGCTCATTGTCATCTACAATATAAATGTGTCATTGTCATCTACAATATCAATCTGTTATTGTCATCTACAATACAAATGTGTCATTGTTGTTCAGACACTAACAAGCCTTATTGTAATCTTAAGCCTCATCTTCATCAAAACACACACAGTTGCTACAAACTCGCTGGATGTCAGCTGCCTACATCCCGACAAAACTTCCATCATTAATTACAATAAAAACAGTCTCATATACGCTGCTTCCCACACACTTGAAACTGTCCAATAACTGTCTAAACAGGTCATAAAAAATCGTTGTCTATCAAAGACAAATGATAATGATATTCTGAAGTCTATCTTCGATTCCAGGAAAAACTAAACATTTAATTTTTTTCTTGTGCATTGTGCTTAGTAAAGCAAATAACTGTGAGGCAGACTATGATAATGGTAAATAAAGGAGAAGATGAAATATTGTGTGCAAAATATTGTATGCGGAAAGGGAGTGAGCGTAAATAAATAAAAGATTAATGAAAATGTTTCATTAAATTTAACTGAATCGATTGATTTCATATTCAGGATATGTACAACTTATGAATAAAGCTAGGAAGAGAAAAAAAAACGAAAGTGAAAATCTACCGAATGGCTGAGGGTTAATTCCTCATTAAAATTAGCTGAATCGTGTAATGTGATATTCAGGACATAGAAAGCAGTGTAGTAGGGATTGTAAGTAGGTCCAAGCCAGTACAAGGAAGCTACTAGATGTGAACAGAGTGGACTAAAACATCACAGATATTTTGTTCATTTCTTTTCTTAACGAGATGGAAGAGAAGTCTCACCCTAGCATGTGTGGCGCGACTGACATACGACAGGTGGTTGTCATGGCTGGACTTCTGCTGCTGACTTCATCTCAAAGATCTGCTGCAGGTAGGTGATGAAAATGTATATTTTTCTACCTCCCGCCTTCTCTCTATCAGCTGCTATATTAAATACACGACAGTTTATTGCGTAAAAGAGATAAATTTGTCTTCAGAATAGATAACGACATTTTTTCCATTTAATGTTTATCACAAAAAATGTACACTGCTTTTCTGTCACACATACACATACTGTGATCACACACTCACACATACCCACACCTTTTCTCTCTTACATGCACGCTCCCACACACGCACGCGCGTGCAAACTCTCACGCACACATACATATGCACAAGTACACACATACTATTATATATATATATATTGTAGTTGCAGTTTCTGTAGCAGGGGTTGTTTCATAGGGTTAAGCCCCACGCCAAACCCTCTTCCTTCATCTGGGATTGGGACCGGTAGGTTACCGGGGGGGGGGGTTCCAGGCGGAGTTCATATTATATATATATACACATGTAAATGCACCTAGTAATTCTACATTATACAAATGTCCTTATGCTTAATAAAAACGCAATCTTTAATGTGTAAAGAGTAAAACTAGTAAAGGGTTTGTGAACCACATTAGATGCCAGCGTAAAATATAGATAACTAAAAGTTGTAGATTGAAGCTTCGTTTAAAAAAACCCTCTTTAATTAACATGTCAAGATAGAGTAATATTATTTGTTTATTAGAGACTGTTGGTGACCTACAAACAAACTGCCCGGCATATGTACGTGAGGACGTGGACTATGACTGCGAATGTTACATCAACAACACAACAGACTCTCCTGCTGTCACTAACTGGAATGTCCCCGGTGGTGGTTCAGTCCTGAACGTGAGAAACGTTCGACGAGAGAATAACGGTACAAAGTACACGTGTCATCTCGACTTGGGCTCACCGCCATCACGTAAATACGTGACGTACACCCTCCATGTCGCTTGTGAGTACGTTGGCTAACAGCAACTCTCTTGCATTTTTGAATTTGTGTTTATTCCACTCGATTAATAAAATTACTAAAATTCTTTTTAAAAAAAACTTTTTTTGTCCGTGCAGTACACTGTTTTGTCTCGGTGTCCTATAAACACTGTGACACTACAGCCCAGGTAATGGGTGCTAATACACTTTTTGATTTGACAAATATGAAGAACGGTTGGACTATTAGACGGTTATATTTTACGGCTTGTACAACTTTATTCAGAACCCTTCATATTTATTCAGAAGGGTCTTATAAAATCTTGTATTAAAACAAAATTATTGAAACAGTGATTTACATTTTACTATAACTACTGTAATTAGAAGATTTATTTATGCTTTACGTTCCTCGTACTGTTATGTCACTTTAAACGTTTTCCTTATTAATATTCTAACAATTTTTGGTACAGTGAAATTCAAAGTACCTGCCATTCTTTTGCTGTAAACGGGCCTGACTCTGTGATCTTTTCCAATGAAACTGAACCGTTTATCCCTAATGAGACATCACAATTAAAACAGTGAGTTACGGTTACAGTAACAAAATCATCTATCACCATATAATTGTCCTTCGCTTCAGACGGGCCCCAGTCTGTAAGGATGTCTAGCAATGCAACTACACCATTTGTCACTAACGGGACAGTTCAGATGGCGCTGTTTTGTCAGGCTGTTGACGTGTATCCAGCCGCCACCTACACCTGGACAGGTGTGACTTGTGTCAACGAAGATTACTCAAACGGCACGTGCATCTTTATACCTGGAGTCCCGCAGGACGACTCCCGTGAAGTATCGTGTACTGCCCACAATGTTATCTTCGCTGGTCTGAGAAAGTCTCTTGGCTATAAGATTCATCTGTCTTGTAAGTGGCAATGGCTTGATGCACTAGATGTTGAAAGTATTATACTTCCCTTAGCGGTTATTGTTGGCTAGAGACCATTAATCACCAGGACATCAGGTACTCATCACTTCAAGGGTTAACAAAGGGAATGCGGGATTTTCAAAGTTACGAAGGTTTCCAAAGATTTTGTGAAGGCTGAATCTGTCACAATTTATCTTCTTGGTCCTTTGCGCAGACCCTCCCAGTTCTCACCCGGAAATAACAAGGGGCAATTCTCGGACCCTAACAGAGGGAGGAAACACAACTTTAACCTGTAAAGTCAAAGGTGGAAAACCAAAGGTGTCCTCGGTGAACTTCTTTTGTGGAGATGAACGGGGCAGACGTGACATTGTGGATGACGAGTCCGTGTCGAGTTCTCTCTTCATCAGTGTTCAGCCCCATCACTTTAATGTAACATGTGTGTGCTCGGCCACATGGGACATACAACAGGAGCTGTACCCATATACAACTGTAACTCGTCTCTACATCAATGGTAGGTTATCTTATTTAAATTAGATGTTGGTGTCCTTTAATCCTAATCTAAGTTTCTATCCTTAAGTTTCTTACTTAGGCGGGCTTTCACTTTACCATCCAGGCACATGTTTGTACAGTTGTTTCTCTGTTTAGCTAACACCTTGCTTTTCCGCAAAACACCACAGACAGTGTCAAGTATATTCTAGAAATGAAGAGATTGGTCATAAACAATGTAATCTTTGTCAGTCGCTAATTGTGACAAATATTTTTTTTCAGATTTTGTCAATAAACAGAACAGATTAATTTTATGCTGGAAATCTGGCTAGGTGCAAAAATAGTCAACTCCAAGAACAATTCAATGAATGAATGAATGAATGAATTGTAAAACGCATGAGCAAATAACTAGGCAGCAAATGACATCCAGCCATCTAAAAGGTGAACCAACTTAATAAAATAAATTTTCTTTAGTTAAATCTGTCTCTTTCACAAGATGCATTATCTAGAAACCTATGTTGAAGTCGGTACAACCTTTGTGTTCGTCATTTTTTTTATCACGAGCATTGTCATCTCTAACGTTGTCAAGATGAAGACGAGATCGGCTGGTTCTCGTCAGTAACATCCGGTAACTTTCTGACTTATCTTCGAGATATTGTCGTCTTTGTCTTGTAACAAGTTTCGTCTCATAATGAAAATATGAGACGCGGATTTATACAAGTGCATACGATCTTCAGTCTTGATAGTTTTAAAGTCAGACAGCTTCACTCAACAAAGTACTGATCGACATCACTGCTGAGCATGTAAGTATAAACAATTTAAATAACAATAATTTCAATGATAATAGTTATGATCACGTATAAGTAGTGACAACGAAGATCGATAGAATGAAACTTCTATGTGTACATTTTAGACAATGACAATGACCAACTTTATTTGTCCCATTGGGCAATTTGAATTTGGGAATGTGCACTGGATGAAAAAATTGAAAACATGAGAAGGAAAAGTAAGTGGGCAAGTAACATGTATCATAGAAATATATATAGAAAAAAAAAGAAAAAAAAGAAAAAAACAACAACAAGAAAATCAGGTATGCACCTACAACATCACACACGCACGCACACACACACACACACACACACACACACACACACACACCATTGACAGCTCATCTAAAATTTTATGTGTCCGTGCGGGTGTAGGAGAGTAAGTATTAAAGGTCTTGCAAGATGACTAATGACTAGATAAAACTTTATACAAAAAGTTTATCCCAAAATATGAGTTGGATCCAGCAGTTAATATAAATTGGCCTCTTCTTTACATCTAATAGTGGTACTGATATTTATTCTGATCCATTGTACGGATATGTCTCTTTTTTCTCTTTGTCTTTTAATCTCGTGTGTGTGTGTGCGTGTGCGTGTGCGTGTGCGTGTGTGTGTGTGTGTGTGTGTGTGTAAATGCTGCTGTGTTTTGAAGTGTATGTATATGTATGTGTAGAATTTCTTTGTAGGTGTGTGTATAAAAGTTGAAAATATCTAGTCTATAAAGATGTTTATGATGATGGCTGCTGTTGTTAACTTTCCCTTTGAAATGGGCTCAGGCCTACTCAAAGATCGAGTTTGAGTTCGTGTTCTTGTTATTCTTGATGCGGAGGTCAGATTTGTTTTTTGTCAAGATGACAAGAGACTCACTGAAGGCTACCATATAATGAAAAAAAAGAAGACGATCAGACCTTTAAACCAGTTGCTGATAATCATGTCTGTTCTTTTGTGCAGATAGTCTCTTCCTTCTTTCCCTCTCTTTTACTCTCTTTCTCTCTCATTTTCTCCCTCCCTCTTAGTCGTGTTTCCGTTTCCTTTCTTTCTTTCTTTAGATCGAACGTTAGATGTAAAAAACCCATACTCTGTTACCCTCGTAAATAAAGATTTTTCAGTTTTTTCTCACACACATACTATCACTATCTCTTTCTCTCTCTTATTATTTCTTTTACTTTCCCTCATTCCCTCTGCCTCTCTGTCTGCTTGTGTCCATCTTACTATTGTTGTTGTAGCTGCCTTTAATGGTAAGGTCTCTTTTTTCTCTCTAGATGATGTTGACAAGATGAATGTTGCTGCACTCAGCCTTATAATGAAAATACATAAAATGATGATGTCAACAGCTGTTCATCTTTCATCAGTACTCTGCATCCAACAAACACAGTCCTCGACACAGAGCTCGACATTTTACATCTCGGCACCTTGTGTCTCTTAAAGTCTTGCTTTAATGTTACAACCTCTTAGAATTGGAGTTGTTTTCTTTGTAATAGATTACTTATTAAAGACTATTAATAGAAAGGTAATTATGATTATGCTGTATACTTAAGAATCGTTACTTTGATGCTGTCTGTTTGTAAAAGTAGAATCTGAGGCGGAATGTTGAAAAAAATAGATGTTGATCCTGTATGTGTTAAAAGTCAGACGTTGCTACTGTTTGTTTGTAAAGCTCCAATACTACTTTTTCTGAGTGCACTAGTTCCTTCGTTGATTTATTTATCAGGATTAAGGTGTCTGACAGACAAATACAAATAGAAGTGTCTAACATAAATACAGATGGAAGTGTCTGACAGAACAAAACAGATGTTAGTGTCTGACAGAAAAGAACAGATGAAGGACTTGAACTGCTCGGTCAAACCGTTTGCTGCTCATTTTAAGCAGATTTGTCTGTTGAACGTGTCACACCACTAAACATGTCCATCAAGATTATTAACTTTTAAGGTTTCGCAAGGGAACTCACTTCGAGAGGACAGACAGCTTCAGTATACCATGGGTCGCTTAGCATCTTTCCCATATAACAGTGAAGGTGGTCACTCCATCGCACATGAACACATTTCCTGCTTTGCACGAGAGGCTGAGCTGGATCAGCATGTATTAATTTTTAATGCTATTTAGCCAGTCTTTGGGATTCTCAGGAGATTTTAATAAAAACTGCATGCAGCACCACATGCGTTGTGTACAACACGCCCATCAAGCCGGAAATGTGGTGAGTGTTGTTCACTGTAGTGAGGTTCTCTCTACATCAGTGCTTGGGGACTCTCGCTATTTTCCTGTAGGATTGTATGTTCTCTCTAAATGACTAATCGCGCTTAATTCTGTCTCAAAAATTCGTGGAACATTTCTTCCCTCAGCGAATTTAGACATTCCCGGCCTTGAACACCGAACTCAAACCTGTCTGCTACTTTTGTGTGAAGGATTACCTAAGAGGAGACAGTGTAGTCAGAAGGCTTTTTCAAAAACGTGGAAAGTAGAGTAAATAAATATAATAATTATGATTATATATATATATATATATATAATTGTAAATGTGCAAGCAGGAATGCATTAGCAGAATATTTGAATCAAGCAAGAATACGATGCACATTACTGGTGCCGCACCGCACGACCAAACTGTATATAAACGAACAATGAATATTGTCTATAGCAGCTTAATTTATACAGGAATTGACCCGTAGCACTGATATAAAGAGATATTCTTTCTAACAGAAGTGCAGTACAGTCAAGCACATCGCTTCAAGGACATCACCACACAATGATGGTGTTGTGACTGAGACTTTAGCGAAAATGCAACAGAAAGGAAAAACCGAAAAAGAAAAAAGAAAAAATCTGTCAAGAAAGGGTCAAGGTCTGTGAACACTCAGCACGGTTCTCTTGGTCTTATTGGTTGGTGCAGTGAAAATGTGTGTGTGTGTGTGTGTGTGTGTGTGTGTGTGTGTGTGTGTGTGTGTGTTCGCGTGTGCTTATGTGTGTACAAACAAAACCATTTAACGCGAATTTTAAAACCTATAACGATGTCGAAGCAGCCTGTCCGTTGGTCATTCTTTTCTTCAAAATTGTTTTTCTTTGCGTCATAAAAAATGAAAGAACGCCAGTGATCATCGAGCAACTTGCTGACTCACACTGAGATATTGTCCCCTTCTTCTGTAACAAGTTTTAACACCCATTCATAACAGCACTTATTGGATAAGATTTTGAGTCCTCGATAACTTTGCCAGCAAAGAGAGACAACAGAACTCAAGAGGTGATCCAAATCCTCACTGCACATGTAAGTATATATATATATATAAATATGTGTGTGTTTGATGTGTTTTATGTGTTTGTGTGTATATATATATATAATTTAAAGAAAAATAACTTAGACTTTACATTACTAAGATTTAGAAAGTTATAACACCGATGAATAGAACCTGAATTAAATTTAATAACAATCTGTGTGTGTGTGTGTGTGTGTGTGTGTGTGTGTGTGTGTGTGTGTGTGTGTGTGTGCATATGCGTTTGTGTGTGAGAGAGAGTGTATATTTGTCTAAGTATACATATCTGTCCGTGCGTGTTTGACTAAAACGTTTGTGAGAGTGTGTGCATATGTGTCTAAGTATACATGCGTGTGTGTGTGTATGTGTGTGTGTGTGTGTGTGTGTGTGTGTGTGTGTTTGATTAAGATGTTTGCGCAAAAAGGAATATCAATGATTGATTCCTTTACATTGTTATATAAAACAGCTTACGTCAGTAATACTTTTTACTAAAGCGCAGTTATATTTATTAGAATATTCACCATTTGTTATTTCAATATATCTGTTGATTCTTGCAGTTAACACAAGAACTATTTTTTCATTAAATATAAGTTATTTTTTCATAAAGTGGCCAGAGTTTGGGGACCCCCTCACGTGCCTGTGCAATGCACTGAATGGTTTACCAGCATCAAGCGTTGTATTTGACTTTCCAGTCTTCTTCACAGACTAGTTCACACTTCATCCTCAGGGGATCCATGTTACAAGGACCTGTTACTACAGGCTTTACCCACAGTTCCTCTGTCCGAGACTATCCTGACAACTTTGCCAGAACACGGGAAAAGTGAGTCTCAGTCATTTTGCTTTCTCGTGGAAGACAAGGTTGTGGTAGGGAAGCTCTGACTATAGGCTGTAATGAAACAAGAAACTTCAAAAACTGGATTGGTATGGTAAAGTTGTAGTCATAAATGCATTCAATGTCTAATAAAATGCAATATTTATGTGATGAATTGGTAAAGCTCGGCAAAGATATTGTGATCAAGAAACTTTTTGATCCCCGAGATAAGGTCAACAACATCACGAGCCCTGAAAGAGATCCCAGTCATTAGAGCACAATGCACTTTATTAGACATTTATCGCTGTTACTGGAAATCTTTTCTGTTCACTTGTACAAATGGTCTCTTCTCTCTCTCTTTCTCCCTCTTACTCATTTCTCTTTCTCTCTTTTACTCCTTTCTCTTTCATCCTCTTTATTGCTCACTCTAACACCCTCTTTTTCCCTTTAAACTTCTTTCACTGTTTCTTGCTCTCTCTCTCTCTATCTATCTATCTATCTATCTATCTATCTATCTATCTATCTATCTATCTATCTATCTATCTATCTATCTATCTATCTATCTATCTATCTATCTATCTCTATTGTTAATGTACTTGTCTTTTATGGAGAGGTCTATTTTCTTTTTGTTTTCCTTTTCGATGTGTTGCAGCACTTACTGAATGCCGTCATCATAATGAGAAGGAAAAGGACGATGATAACAGCAAATGTTCCTGCATCGTGCAGCATTATTCTGCATCCACAGTCTTGTCAGGACATTTGTTTCGGAGCCTGCTTACAAATGAACTGTAGTGACTATGACTGTGGCATTTCACTTCTTCCCACCTCATGGATAATATTGAAGAAATATGCATGCATGTGATCTTTACCCTATGGCAAGGGAAGACCACTTCTGGTTTGATATCGACTGTTGATATGTGTAGCGTTCTTCTACCTGTCAGCTCATACAATTAAAAAATGATCGTAGACATTATTGTTTACCTTACTGTACATGCATGTATGTGTGTGTAGCATTTGTGTAGACACGAAGGTATGCGTGTACCAAAAAGTCATGATTATTATTAATAATATACTTTCACTGCAGAACCACATACAACATATTGTGCATTAGGAAAACAGCTTTGCAAAATATATAATATCTCCTAACTACAGATACCTTACAGACTCCAAAACAGTTGATTTGCTATGCTATTTTATAGTGATGATTCAGCACAGTTTTCGCACACCTCATTATAAAAAAGTGAATTGTGTTGACTTAAAGGACAGCAGTGCCAGGCAGGCTGAGACTGTACACGTTGCAACGGTGTTAAAACACACTAATGAAATTCCAGCTTGACTAAATAGAGCGGGGCTATTATTTAAGTAGATAATTTTGTACGGCCCGCGAATGATGCAATAAATATCACAATGGCTCTCGGAGCGAAAAAAGCCTACCCGCCCGTGATCTAAATAAGGTCCAGTATATATGAAGTTGTTAGTCGTGGTGGTGGTGGTGGTATATAAAATTCCGCAATATTTGTCTCGTGGAATATTTTTTATATAAAACTACAAATATCCAGTATGTATTGAATCATATAAGTATTGAAACTGAAAATTTATGAAAATGTCAAAATATAAGACCACTCAAGGGTAAATTTGCAATCTTTACTAACACTTATTAAGCAGCAAACGATTTTGGCAATTTAATGTGTACAATAAAATCGAGTTTGTCTCATTTGAAACAAAACTCATCCGTTGGACGTGTGAAACCACTCAACATGTCAATTAAGCTGATTATCTCACTTCTAAGATTTCGCAAAGCTAATCAAAACCGAGAGGAAAGACAGCTTCAACATCGCTGGTTCGCTCAGCGTCTTTACAAGATTACAGTACAGGCCACTCACTTCATCGAACATCAACACATTTCCGGCTTTGTACTAGAGACTGATTTTGATCAATGACTAATTCTATTTAGCCAGTCTTAATAACACTCAGAAGAGCCAAGAAGGATTGAAAAAGAAATGTTGCAGGCAGCGGTACACATGATGCAGACAACACCCCAGTCACACAGAAATGCAGTAAATGTTCTCCACCGCAATGGGAATCTCTCGACATGAGTGCCATCACACTCTGTGGTCATTGATCCTTAGAGCTGCATAATCTCACTAAGTGACCAACTGTGTTTATTCTAGTTTAGAAATATCTCAATTTACCAAACATCGAAGAGCATCCAGTAAAGAATATCTTTTACAAAACATATGCCTGCGCTTCTGACCTACAAACCAAATGGCTTATACACAACATCTTGTCTGTAAAGATTAATTCTGAAACGATAACAGACCTGCAGTACAAAGGCAAACTATTTGCACAGGGGTGCAGGAAGAATTTTTTTGTATGACTAAGTGATCAAGTCGCACCACTCAACATGTCAGTTAAGCTGCTTACATCTCCCTTAAGGTTTCACAAAGGTCATTGAAACCGAGAGGACAAACATCTTCAGCATCACTGGCTGCCCAGCATCTTTATAAGGTTACAATACAGGCTGCTCTTTTCATAGAACATTCACACATTTACGGCTTTGCAATACTGACTGGCTTGGATTAATGACTAATCCTTTTAATGCTATTTAGCCAAGTTGAATAACACTAAGAAGAGACTAAAGAGACTGAAGTAGAAAAATTGTAAGCAGCAGTACACACGATGTATTCCACACACCAGTCACACACCAGAGTAACTGTAAATACGGTAAGTGTCGACCATCGTAGAGGCAATCTCTCGACATCGGTGCCAGCACACAGTAAACATTGATGTTTACAACTGCATAATCTCACTGTGACCAGCTTTGCTTGTTCTAGTTTAGAAAAGTTTTACTTTACCTACCATCAAAGAGCATTCAGTAAAGAATATCTTTTACAAAGTCGGTACCTGCTAACCAAATCGCTTATCATGCAGCGTTATTCTACATCAACAGGAGACAGTCCTGTCAGAACATTTGTTTAGGACCCTGCTCACAAATTAACTGTAGTGATCATGACTGTGGCATTTTACCTCTCGACACCTCCTGCGAGCGATAATTGTGGAGAATTATGTATGCATGTGACCTTTACTCTAAGCAGATGGTAGACCACTTCTGGTCTGATGTCGGCTGTTGATACCATTCTTCGATCATTGAAGCTCGCAATATTTGTGTCGTGGCATACGTTTGATATAGAAATACAAAATTCCAGTATATATTATATAACTACATCTATTTAAACGGAAAATATATTCAATGTCATAAAATACGAAATCACTCAAACGCAAATTTTCCATCTTTACTAACACGTATTAATCAGCCACCGATTTAAATCATTATGTGTGTACAGTTCAACCGGTCTCTTCTTATTTTGAAACGGAACTTATCCGTTCAACGTGTCACTCCACTCAACATGTCAATTAAGCTGATTGTCTCACTCCTAAGGTTTCGCAAATGTCATTCAAACCGAGAGGACAGACAGCCTATAAACAAAATAGACAAAATCGTGTCTGTAAAGATTAATTGTAAAGCGATACTAGACCTACAGTACAAAGGCAAACCATTTGCACAGGGGTGCATGTCAGGAACACTCGGGACGTGCAGACGGGTCACATACAACACACACTGACCTCACAGCGTTCCTCACGTGTTCTTTCACACAACAAAGTACTAAGACCTTACGTGGGTTCCTATATCTCTATAATTCAAAAATTCCAAATATTTTCCCACACTCAACGAATTTCAAATAAATTCTACATCAACATATCTCGCAACTCATTAATGTCTACATAAACCCTTCTAATAATATAAATATCTCCAGTCAATAATATAAATATCTCCAGTCAATAATATAAATATCTCCAGTCAATATATGACAATAAGCAAGCGGGAATATCCTTTCAACAACGTTATAGATGTCTCTCAACCTTCCAATCAATCGACGCTAAACCAGCTCCTCTCTCTATTAGTTAAATTTTCTTCCAATGTTCACCAACGGTTTCTCATAACTTAAATGACCAAATCACACTGTCAACGTCCGGTCAAAACACACGCACCCACAGATGTACACTTGCCTGTAATACTCCTTGAAACTGTACAGAAATACACACCACTGCGAATCTCCAAAGCACACAACAATTACACCCAAAACAGAATCCTTCAGCAGACACACAGCAACTGGCGAATCTCTCCAAACACACAGCAATACTCCAATAATCTGAATCCACCAGCAGATACGCAGCAACTGGGGAAACTCTCCAAACACATAGAATATTCCAAACGCCGACCTCCTTTTGTTTTTCTCCAAACTCACACACACTGGTACATTCCACCCAAACGATCTCTTTCTCCAGAAACTTCTCTCCTCTCGCAGACGACACCCCACGTCATATCTCCTTTTACGTCACGCCTTCTAAACCATGCACCAAAGGTACATCCAAGGGTCACTATCCTTGCTGCACAAAATAACAAGGGGGCTAACTCCATTTCTGACATTCGCTTTTTCGCTTTCAAAATAATACACACTACACACTCTCAACCAGTCAGGACTATGTCCACGATCCCTGACAGTGCATAAGGAAAACCTGTGACTAAGCAATCAAGTCACACTACTGACAGCTTCAGCATCGCTGGCTCGCTCAGCATCTTTTACAAGGTTACAGTACAGGCAACTTACTTCATCGCACAATCACACATTTCCGGCTTTGCAATAGTGACTGGCTTGGATTAATGACTAAACCTTCTATGGTATTTAGCCAGGCTGAATAACACTAAGAAGAGACTAGAGAGATTGAAGTAAAAATATTGGAAGCAGCAGTGAACGCGATGTATTCAACTCACAGAAGAAACTATAAATGCGGTGAGTGTCGACCACGGTAGAGGGAATCTCTCGACATCGGTGCCAGCACACAGTAGACAGTGAGGCATAAATTGCATAATCTCACTAAGTGACCAGCTTTGCTTGTTCTAGTTTAGAAAAGTCTCACTTCACCTACCATCAAAGAGCATGCAGTAATGAATATCTCTCACAAAGCCGGTACCTGCCAACCAATTCGCTTATAACCAGAATCGTGTCTGTATGAATTAATTCTGAGTCGACACTAGACCTGAAGTACACAGGCCGAGCATGAAAATTTTCTAAACAATGTTTTGTTACCGAGACTTTAGCGAAAATGCGCAGGAAAAGGGAAATATATCGTGAAAAGCTCAAAGTCTGTGAACACTCAACGCGATTCTTCTGCTCCTTGGTGGTGCAGTGAGGAATGGTGAGTGTATTTGCTGAAAGGATATCCGCCTGAAGTACAAAGCCTGCTGTAACATCAGTGTGGACAGGGAACTAATAAAAAATGTTAAAAGAGAGAGACTGAGAGAAGGACAGTGTACTGTATAATTCTCGGTCAACAAGAGGACAGTGAATCTCTCTGACATGTGCTACACCACAGATATCTACAGGACGGTCATCATGGTGGGACTTCTGCTGCTGAGTTTAGGTAGGTAAGAAGGTCAAAAGCTCTCTCTCTTTCTTCCTTCCTTTCCCTTGATTATTTTTCTCTTTGAATCTTTCATGTCAAACAAGGTGATGCATTCAATCCAGTTTACTTTGTTTAGAGACGAAATTGCTTTGATTCGGGTAAAAAAAAACATTCTTTTACAATTAAGAACACAAATATACACACAGGGGAAGCATAGGTGCATTAGGCACGTACTTGCACGTGCTACAAAAGTGTGCAGACTTACATGACTTTGTACCTGACAAAAATGTTGTAAAGAGGATAGCTCTTTACATACTAGAATCCGTTGGGAAACTATAAAAGGGCTTGTCAGCCATTCAAACTGCAAATCAAAGGTGAAATATATGATTCAGAAAACTGACAGTTTTAATTTAATAATTAAACTTTAACTTTTAAAGATTCCCACATCTAAATTGAATCGAGAAAGAAATGACGTTACTTATGTACAGAAAACAACGGAGTCTGAGTCGATACCAAGCGAGCAGTTCAGTTTCTTTCAATAGACCTAAGAAGCAAACTTGCTATTTCGTGTGCTGTCTGTCTACCCATCAAAGCCTGTTAGTAGCCAGAAGATGATGATGGACGATGAATGGTTTGAGAAAGGAATGGAAGATTATCAAAGGGAGTGATTGTTATTTTGTTGCATGTTTGAAATCTACAAAAAAAAGAACACGATATAATTTATTTACATGTCTATTTACTGATTGATTAGAGACTTCTGGTGAACTCAAAACAAGCTGTCCGACCTATGTACGCGAAGGAATCGACTTGAACTGCGAGTGTTTCGTCAGTAACACAAGCTCCAGTGCCAACATCAACTGGAATATCACAGGCGGTGGTCCTCACTTGAACGTGACAAACGCTAGACGAGAGAATAACGGCACAAAGTACACGTGTACAGGTGACTGGGGTTCACCGCCATCAAGACAGTCTCTCACCTACACCCTTCATGTCGTCTGTGAGTTCGTCCACTGAACGTTTGATTTTTAGAGAGTTTGAAGGACATTCGCGTTTCTAGCCACTTCATTACTAACATCATTCAAACTACTCAAATTATTTTCATTAAAAACTTCTTGTGTGTGTGTGTGTGTGTGTGTGTGTGTGTGTGTGTTTCTTTCTACGATCACTTTCCTCGGATTACTTCTGGATTATAGTGAATTTGCTTATATTTCTATAATTCTTTCAGTAAAGATTAAAGTTCTTTTTTTTATTTTATTTTGTTCGTCAAAACCGACATTAAGAAGTCACAATACAACATAAAGTCTTAATCTGTACACAATGTGTGTTCGCTTTAGTCGGACCGGAGTCTGTGAAGATGTCTACCAATATGACAAACCGGTTTGTCACTGACGGGACAGTACAGGTGGCGCTGTTCTGTCAGGCTGTTGCTGTGTATCCAGCCGCCAACTACATCTGGACAGGTGTGACGTGTGTCAACGAAGATCACTCAAACGGCACGTGCATCTTCACACCTAGAGTCCCTGAGGATCACCGCCGTGAAGTATCTTGCACTGCTCACAATGTCATCTTCCCTCGTCTCTATAAGTCTGTCCAGGACAAGTTATGGCTGACCTGTAAGTAGCAGGTACTTTATGATGTTGGTTTCTCATTTAGAAAAATGCATGCGCTGTGCGTATTGTAATTATTCAGGAAGTAATGACATGTTTTTATCAAATAGTAATTTATTATGACCAATCGTAGTAATAGTCTGACATACAGTATACTGAGTCTTCTAAACTGTTATTTTTAACTAAGTCGGTTACATAACACATTGCAAATACTCACATATTCGACAATATGTCGGGTGAATAAGGATGTTGAATGTTAGGAACCGTGTCTAGGGTGCAGAGTGTACAAATGAGTGTTCAGCTCTCTCCTGTCACTACCCTTAACAGGGCCCAGTAAATCAAATACCCAAACATTCAGATGGGAAGATATCTTTCTAGTTATTTACTAGAGGTAGTTAATATCCCAATGATAAACATAGAAAATAGTGCCATAGTTTTATGAAACCTCTCTGAAACTTTTGCAGTCTCTTCTTTGCCCATTTCTACAGATCCTCCAACATCACCGCCTGCAATAACAAGGGAGGACACGATCCTGACCTGCACGGTTAAAGGTGGAGAACCAATGGTGTCCTCAGTGACATTCTCTTGCGGGAATGAATCTGACAGACCTGATGTTGTGGACGATGTGTCGGTGTCGAGTTCTGTCGTCATCAGTGTCCACCAACAACACAGTCATGTGATGTGTGAATGCTCGGCCAAATGGGACCCACAGCCTGGGTTCTACCGACACAAAGCGATTACTCCTCTTAACCTGATTGGTGGGTGCACCTGTTAATGTTTTCTTAATGAGTTATATTAGCTCAATTCAGTCTTTACAGTATTTTTTATTTACGAAATCATTCAGTTAATAATAAATGAACGAATTATTTGAAACATTTATAGGCATAGACAGAGCCAGACAGCTAAGGAAATAAATAAACTTAAAAAAGAAGTCTCTCGGATTAAGATGCATCTGTATCTTAACAAGGTGAACCTTTTTTAAGCTCTGTATATTACAGTCGGTACAGCCTCAGTGTGGTGTTATCATCACCGTTGTCATCGCTAACTATAAAGAACGTGTATGTACATGTTGTTTGTCATCAGTAGTCACAAATCATGTGACGTGCGTTTAAATAATAAATACATACATTGTTGTCTTCTAATGCTGTTCGTCAAACTGGAGAGAATTTCAATGGACGAAGTGATGCATCGCGTACTTAATATACATACATAATATACATACATAATATGTATGTAAGAGCGATTAATAGTATGAGATTAAATATTCTACATTTTTCATAAGGCTTAGGAAGTAGCAAGGAATAAGGTTATTTCCCGAAAGTGCTGTGTATGTGTGTTTGCGAGAGAGAGAGAAAAAAAGTTGGTCATTTAAAGAAAGAAAACGAACGACTAGAAAGTTTGTGTGCGAATAATTGCTCCATTTATTTTTTCAAAGAAATTGGCTTTAACGCCATATTTCTATCAGTCACACTTTTTATTACTAATGTGCAGCTATGCACATTTACGATTTTATTCGGTTTTACTAGTTCTTTGTAATTTTGTTATTAGTATATGTTTGATTTTTTTAATAAGTTGTGTACTTGTCTTATTCCGATTTTTTTTTCTTTCTCTCTCTCTCTCTCTCTTCGTCAATTTTTTCTGTATCTTGCTTTGTTCAAATGGTGAGGTAACTTTATGCGTATCCCTTTGTCCTGGGAGATTTGTTCAAATACAATAAAAACCGTTGTGGTCGTCTCTCTTTGTTACCAAAGAAATTAAGTTAAAATAATAATAAAAATCAGCATAGTGTTAATTTCACTGAATGTGCGTCCATAAATCTTTATAATGTGCATTACACTTACCATCATGTTGACCTCTTGTGTACTGTTGGCTGTGTAAAGTACATAACAGTACATTGTGTTGACATTTGTGATAGTTTGAAGTTGTCTTCTATACTTTATTGTTTGGGAAGTTCATAACTGTAGTTTACACTACAATGGCATCTAGAAAGACATTTCGTTTAAGATCATGTGAGCTGGCACAAACAATGGCAGGAAAATCATTTGTTTAATGCCGGAAGCCTGGCTGGACAAGATAACAAGAGTTGAACTTCACAGCTTCTCAACGCCAGCTCCAAACGTGAAGAAAAAATGTCGTCTGCGATAAAGCTTCCATCGAGTTTTGACAGAAATTAAATATTGAAAGTCAAAATGAAAGATATTTTACTCACTGCAACTTTATACTGGTTTTTCTCTACGTCGCTTTTTTGAGTTATTCAGACTCTTTTATAATAACGCAACTCATCTTCGCAAATATTAATTATTAGTAGTATAATTATGAGAAGAATTTCTTTTACTTTGAAACACAAAACCTTTAATGATATTTTGAACTAAGAGTTAACCTAGAGAATGTAAAATAGTATGGTCATGAAAACTCGTAAATTGTCGCACGGTTGGAAATGAATGAATGAATGAATGAAACAAGCGGATAGAGACGCAAACACATAGGCAGGTAGCCGCTTATAAGACAGGTCACTGGAGGTTTATCAATTTAATATTTCTTTGACATTTAGAACCAGGTTCTCAGTCATCATATAAAGATAAGACTCAACTTCTCATCCCTGTTGCCGTCGGTGCAGCCTCTGCGGTTGTCCTACTTGTCATCATCGTCATCATCATTTGCGTCACCATAAAGAAACGACAGCGTACGTACAGTTTCCTGTGATGTTCGTTTCTCCTTGCGCCTCTTCTGTTGTCGAGAAGAGAGACAAGAAGAAAAACATTGTCTACCTTTGTGTTCAAGAAGTTTTGGTAACTAGAGCCACGGTTTTCAGTGTTTCACAAGTGGCTCGCATACATTTACATACATTTACAGACATACACATTGTTTAAAATCGTATTGACTAAGATGAAAGTATTCAGATATGGTTTGACGAAAAACAAATTCGTTCGGCTGAGTCTAACTGCGTCCTCTTTCACCCTTGTGGTGTTAACTGTGTAAAACAGAAATCAAAGATCACTTTACATGACTCAGCCTATCATTGTTTGTAATTTGTTTGTCCTCAAAGTTTTGTAATTAAATGAGATGTTTGACTTCAAAGTACAGGACACAGAGAAAACATGAAACTCGAGAATATTAAAATAGTCCAGAAAAGATAAATCTGCTTTTGAAAGCAGATGATGATCAGGAGGAGGAAGAGAAGGAGGAGGAGGAGATTTTTTCTTCTTATTATTAATCCTGCTATTTTGCTAATATTATGGAGCATAATCTTTATCCATAGTAGCATCTTTATGATCTTATTCAATTTTTCTTCATTATCCTCTTTTCATTCATGTCCATCCCTTGCCTACTTTAGATAAACTGTGCTGTACTGTTATATACGTCACAGAGCCTACAGTTCACCAGCCAACCTCAAATTATCGCAGACGTCAACATGACGGTAAGTGTAATGTCCACCGCAAAAAATATGGCTGGTCATGCAATAGATTTAACTCTATGTTGCATTTTTTATTATTGTTATTTGATTTCTTTCATAACAAAGAGAGACGAGCATTGTATCCGAACAAATCTCTCTTGAAAATGTGGTCACATCACCATCTGAGTAATAAAGATAGACGGAAGCAGATTGAAGAGACTCACATACTATTCAAAGACTATGTTTTCCTTACTGGAATTTTCTCAGTTTATTAGTTGTTGTTGTTGTTGTTGTTATTATTATTACTATTATTATTATTATTAAAGCAGTAAACAGCAAAATATTCTAAGACTTTTTCTTTTACTTTTCCATTTTTTTAAACATTTTTGTCTTTAGAAATTGAAGAACAAGTCAATGAGGTCTATGTGAGTGCTGACATCCTAGGTTTGGGCTAGTCACCTGCCATTTTGTGACCTTCACCAGTCCAGAAGCGCTGACATCAAGTAATACAACGAAGGAAGCAGGGACTTCAGTAGGTGTTCACATAATGCAACAATGACAGTCAAACCATTTTCGAGAAAAAATCCTACCCACCTTAATGTGACGACACATAGCATTTGATTCAACAGACACATCCCCGGCTGTAGTGAAAAGTCATGGACCTGACTAGACTAAGGATGTAAACTGTGGTTGTTGTTACCTTATTATGGAATCTGCTGATGCTCTATCCATTGTATTCATATACATTCTCTGCTTTTATGTTTATTGTTATTATCAAGCAGACCAAAGTGCTACAGCGACACTTTTTGACATTGTGACCCTGGTGTAGCTCCGCACTCTCACGAAGTCACATTTTAGCTTACGTTCTGCAAATATTAATCTGCTCGTGAGGCTGTATATCTATAGTCTTTTGACTGACTTTTTACTGGGAAACTGTAACTGCTGCAGGTACGTTTTATATTTGCTCGTTACAGAAAACTTGCTCAGAATCTAATTTGACCATGTTGTGGCTTTTTAGTAAAAAAACCTGTTACAGTTCTTTGCAAGGTTTGCTAAGGTTAGTGTTATACGGCAAAGAAATAGGTTCAGTGCAAGTTACGATTATAAAACACGTTAACGTTACACACTTAGTTATCTCCATCTTTGTTCTCAACGTCCTCAGGAATTTCCTTTATGTACTTCATCCGTCTCAAAAGGATGAGATAATAAATGGAAATATTTAACAACACTGTAGTGGGCCCATTATGATCCTGCTTTAAAATGTATTACAGTATACTTTACTCTAGTCAGTTTATGTTATTGCACAAGCTGTGGTTATCACCTAAATGTTGAGACAACGTGGTCTGAGTCATTAAAAATTTCGTTCTTTTGTGTGTACTCTCTTACTGTTTCGCACCCCGCCCCCACTCAACTTTCTCCTTTTCTCGTTAGTGTAATTGCTTTTTTTTATCTAGAAGTCAATTTTTAATACCACCGTCATAATGAGAATGAGGAGGATGATAATAACAGCAGATGTTCATGCATCGTGCATCAATATTCTGCGTCCACAGGAGACAGTCCTGTCAGAACATTTGCTTGGACCTTGCTTGCAAACCAACTGAAGTGACTACGATGTCTTCATTTTACATGTCGCTACCTCGTGCCATCTGTTACGAGTATGTTACAACCTCTTAGAGAGGAGTTGTTGTCTTTGTACTAGATGAGTTATTGATCACTGTTAATGAAAATAAATATTTTTGTTTATGCTGTGTGTTTGTAAAGATCGATGATGTATGTTTGTAAAGGTAGACTTTGATGCTGCATGCGTATCAAACTAGGCGTTGATGCTGCATATTTTAAAAGTAAGATATAGCTATAGCTTTCGCGAAGTGCCCAGTGTTAATGGTTGGTTGATACATCGGGCTTAAATCCCAGGTATCAGTACATCTCCTCCATCTTGACTAAGGCCCAAGTAAATGTTGAATTACTGGCGTTGGTAGTGGTCCTAGTATTATTATTATCATAATATAAATGTCATCAATATTTGTATTGTTGCATTCGTTTTACAAATACATAAAAAGTTACACCACAAAACATGTCGATCAAACTGATTTCGTCACTCCTAAGATTTTGCAAAGTTCATGAAGACCTAGAGGACAGACAGTTTCAGTATCGCTGGCTCGCTCAGAATCTTTTCAATGTTGCAGTAAAGGACTCACTCCATCGTATGTTAACATATTTCCTGATTTGCACGAAAGATCATTGACTAAACTTCTTAATTATATTTAGCCAGTCTTTATAATACTCATAAGAGACTAGAAAGACTGAAGAAGAGAGATTGCAAGCAGAAGTACACACTAAGTATACAACACACCATTCACACACCAGTCACACCACTGACACCACAAATGCGATGTGTCGACTACCGCAGTGGGGTCTTCTCTCCATCAGCGACTGCACATCCTGGCTTTTGGTCCTAACAACTTCATAATCTCACTAACTGACCAACTATACTAGTCCTAGTTTAGAAAAGTCTTACATTTACCTACCATCAAAGAGCATGCAGTAAAGGATATCTCTCAAACCAACTGCTTTTGACCACAAAGCAAATCATTTATAACAAGAATCATGTCTTCAAGTATCAAGAGACACTGTTGTCCCCTGTCATTACAATAAAATGCATTCTGCTAGACCTATTAACACTGTTATTAATATTCCTTTCTGTTCTCTTGTTCTTTTCTCACTTTCTCTTTCTTTTACTTTCTCTCTCTCTCATTCCATCACCCTCTGTTTTCTACCTTTATATTTCTTTTATATATATACACACACACTCTCTCTCTCTCCAACCCTTTCTTTCTACCTTTATATTTCATTCACACACACACACACACACACACACACACACACACACACAAACACACACACACTGTTTCTTGCACCCTCTTTTTTATCTTTTTAAGTGTACTTGCTTTTTATGGAGAAGTTGGTTTTGTTTTTGTTGCTTAACATGTTATGAAATGCGAAATGAGTAAAGAATACATTTGCTGCCTTAAGTAAAACAGCAAACAATTCGAGGGAATATGTGTGCAGTTTGTGTTCACAATGCAGAAAGGAAGAGTCTGACAGAAGAAGACAGATGGAAGGACATGAACCGTCTGGTCATCTGAAGTGACACTACACAATGATGTTCACACTCCGTCGGTGTGTGGGAACCCTTGATTAATCTCACAAAATGACTAACCCCACTTATTGTGGTTTCGAAATTGCATTTACTTCCCATCAGCAAGACTTCCCATCAATAAACACCGAAGGCAGAAATAAATATACAAAACAGAAACAGGAAATATACCGAGAAAGGCCAAAGTCACTTCGCATGATTTTCCTATCAGTGGAGAAAAACTGAACGAAGAAACTGTACTGTTCATTTCTCACTCGGCACGAAGATAGTCAAACTCCGACATGTACAGAGCCATGGTCACCTCTAGGACTATCATCATGGTGGGACTTGAGCTGCTTGGTTTACCTCCGAGGTCTGCATTAGGTAGGTGATGATGTAATCAACTCACTCTCTTCTCCCTTGATTCCTCGTCCCATCTTTTTGACTGAAGAATGCTTTTAGAAATAAATTTGTCTTTGATAAAAGAGTAGAAATCACTTTTTAAATAATCGTTTTCACAATAATGTTACACACACACACACACACACATCATCATCATCATCATCATCATCATCAACATCATCATCATCATCATCAGTCCTCATTGTGCTGTCTGGCGCGTGAGGCAACAGCTAGGGACCTCCATCTAGTTCTGTCTGCTGCTGTTCTGGGGGCTGTTTCGAGTGACAGACCTCTGTTCTTGAGGTCCTTTTCGATGGATCGCCTCCATGTCTCTTTGGGCCTCTCTCTGTTCCTCTTTCCCTGTGGTGTCCATCGTAGGGCTGTTCTGGGGATTGAGTCTGGTGGCATGCGGCACACGTGACCTAACCATCGCCAGCGCCGCAGTTGGATTGCTTCTGCCAGGGTGCACACCCGCATCTTTTCGCGCAGTTCTTCATTTGAGATGGTGTTGGGCCAGAAGATCTTTTTTATGCGCCGCAGAGACTTGGTTTGAAACACTTCTAGTTTTTTATCGATGGAGGCTGTGGTCTTCTAGCACTCTGACCCATATAGGAGGACACTGAGGACGTTGCTCTTGAAGATCCTGATCTTTGTATGGCTGCTGAGGCCAGTGGATCTCCAGAAGTGCTTAAAAGCTTGGTTGGCTTTGCTGATCCTGGTGTTGACCTCCTGTTCACAGTCACCATCTGCTGTTACCTTGCTGCCTAGGTACACAAATTCTTTTACGTCCACTAGTGGACTCCCACTGATTGTGAGAGGGTTATTGTTTGTCATGTTGTTTCTTAGAACTTGTGTTTTTCGAGTGTTGACTCTGAGCCCTATCATGCTGGCAGTCTTACTAAGGGTTTCGGTCTTATCTTGAAGGTCTTGGTGCATATGGGATAGCAGATCTAGGTCGTCGGTGTAGTCTAGATCTTCCAAAACTGTGGTTAGAGTCCACTGTAGACCCTGTCGTTTTCCCTGAGTGACACGATGCATGAGGCAATCAATAGCCAGTGAGAACAGTATTGGTGACAGGATGCACCCCTGCCTGACACCTGTGTCCACTCTAAAGGGTTCAGTCAGCTGGTTGTTGTGGATGACCTGGTATTCAAAATTTCATATAAGGACTTGATGATGTTAACCAGTTTCCTTGGAATGCCATAGTGACGTAGAATCTTCCATAGAGAGGCACGATGTAGGCTGTCAAATGCCTTCTCAAAGTCAATAAAGGCCATATACAGTGGACTGTTCCACTCCTGCGATTGTTCCAGGCTCTGTCGCAGCACAAAGATATGGTCGATGCATGATCGTCCTTTCCGGAAGCCAGCTTGTTCTTGTCGGAGTATAGAGTCTACTGTTGTTGTAATGCGCTGGAGAATTATGCGGCTAAAAACTTTGCTGGTGACGGATAGCAGTGTGATGTCTCTCCAGTTATTACAGTCACCGAGGTCTCCTTTCTTTGGTATCTTGACTATAACACCTTTACTCCACTCGGTAGGGATTTCTTCACTGTCCAAGATCTCCTGAAGGATTGTTTGTAGAATACGCGGTGTCTCTCCCTCTTCTGCTTTCAGCATTTCAGCACATACACCATCCCCTCCTAGTGCCTTGGCATTCTTTATTTTGTGAATGGCTTCCTTAATTTCTTGTAGTGCAATGGGTCCAGTGTTGATATCTAGATCTTCTTCTGCTTTGATTATTTCAGGTAGCACTGATGGTTCTGGCTGGTTAAGAATCTGTTGAAAATGTTCCCCCCATCTCTTCAGTTTAGCTCGCTCTTCCGTGATGGGTGTGCCATCTGCTCTTTTAACCGGGAGGTCCTGGTTGTGCCTTCGGTCACCTCGTAGCTTCCTTATGTTTTGATAGGTCGCCTTCATGTCTTTCCGTTCGGCTGCTCACTGACGACACACACACACACACACACACACACACACACACATAAAATAAATATACGAGTGCATAAATGAAGAAAATACACGTCCTGCATATGTGGATAACCGGAAAATCGATCAGGAAACAGGTAAAAGGTTTTGTTAAGAAGTTTAAATTACTAAAATTAGTAATACCACAAATGAATTACGCAAATCAGAAAATTAAGATTAAAAAGTTTTTTGAAACTTGTAAACTCTTAGAAATTCCTACATATCGTCACTGATGGACACAAAACAAGGGTGTCTGTGTGTCGATCAAGCTAGAAGACCCGTTTCTTTAAATAAATCTAAGAAGACAGCTTGGTTTTAATTGTGTTGTCTTTCCTGCCCGAGAATCCCAATGGTGGTCAAGATGATGATGGTGTTGAATACAAGGTGATGGATGGGAGGTTTTCTTTAGTTATCCCTGTGTAATCTTCGTTATCCTCGGAAAAGAACGCTTTTTATTTTTATGGTATATTTATTGTTTCATTAGAGATTTCTGGTGAACTGAACACGAACTGCCCGACTTATGTCCGCGAAGGAATAGACATGATCTGCGAGTGTTACATCAACATGCACACAGACATTAATGCAAAGGTCAGATGGAATGTCTCAGCCAGTGGTCCTCAGCTAATCGTCAAGAACGTTCGACGAGAGATTAACGGCACAAACTACACGTGTACAGGTGACTTGGGTTCACCGCCATCAAGTCAGTCTCTCAACTACACCCTTCATGTCGTCTGTGAGTTCGTGAACGTGTTTGCTTTTTAGGGTGTTTGACGGACATTCGCGTTTCTAACCACTTCAGAAATTTCATCATATTTATCCTTTCTTCTATGACTTTTAAAGCTCTCTTTTCGATTTTTTTTCCTCGTCGATAACAACTCAATGAATTATAGCGTTAAATAGAAGACACAATGTTAATCAAAATATCAATCTTTATGCAATGTTTGTGCGCTCCAGACGGACCAGACTCTGTGAGGATGTCTTCCAATGCCACACGACCGTTTATCACCGATGGGAGACCACAGATGGCGCTGTTCTGTCAGGCTGTTGACGTGTATCCAGCTGCCAACTACACCTGGACAGGTGTGACGTGTAATAACGAGAATCACGCACGCGGCACGTGCATCTTCACACCTAGAGTACCCGAGGACAACAGCCGTGAAGTATCGTGTACTGCTCACAATGTCATCTTACCTCGTCTAAAGAAGTCTAACCAGAGCAAACTAAGTCTGGCCTGTAAGTGTCAAGTACTTTTTGATGTTGGTTTCTTATTTAGACAAGAATACCTGCACTGGACTGTTTAAAAGGTGTTTACTGTAATTATTTAGAAAGTATTGACAATTACTCCTAATTAAAATATAATTAAGTAAAATAAGAAATACAGCAAGTATACAGGGACTTTTAAAACTTTTGTGCTAGACTATGCTGGTTACTTGCAGTTCCAACACTTACATAGTCGGCAATGTGTCCGGTCAATACAGATTTTTAGTGTTAGGAACCGTGTCTAGGACGCAGTCTGTACAAGGGATGGTTCAGCCCTTTCATGCCACCACCACCCCCCCCCTGAAATACCCGTACCTTTAGATAGTAAGAAAGTTAGTTTTCTTATGAATACTCGAAGGAGTCAATAAATCAATAACCTACAAAAATAAAAACTTGAGAGCACCATTTTAATTTAAAGAAGCTTTTCTAAGAAGGCGATCATTCGAAGTCCTTTACAGTCTCTTCTTCATCCATTTCCACAGATCCTCCAACATCACCGCCTGAAATAACAAGAGAAAATACAACCTTGATCTGCACGGTTAAGGGTGGAGAACCAAAAGTGTCCTCAGTGACCTTCTTTTGTGGGGATGAACCTGACAGACCTGATGTTGTAGACGATGTGTCCGTGTCCAGTTCTCTAGTCATCGATGTCCATCAACAACACAGTCATGTGACATGTCAATGCTCGGCCACATGGGACCCACAGCCTGGGTTGTACCCACACAAAGTGGTTATTCCTCTTAACCTAATTGGTGGGTATATCGTAATTGCTAATGCCTTCTTCCAGAGTTAGATGAGCTCAATTCAACCTTAACATAATTTCTTATGTATGAAATAATTAAGAATTTGATACATTAATTAATAATTTGAACGATTTATAGGTATTTTTGGCACATATAGGTATTTTAAAGAGATAAAGTGAAAGATGTTTCTCCGATTTAGAATCCTTTCTATCGTTTGACGGTGAATATTTTTTAAGCAGGGTATATTACAGTAGGTACAGCCTGTGGGATGTTATCACCCTTGTCATCGGTAATATTATGAAGAGCGCGTACTAGAGGTTGTTTTTATCAGCAGTCATCGGCTACTTAGTGCCTCCTTGACGTGAAATTGTCGGTATTGTTATGACTCACTGATTAAAGCATGTTATTTTGGATTGGATTAGTAGATTAAGTGTAGAGTAAAATAAGTGTCTATATATGAGTATAATTATTTAGCCTTAAACAACTCTAGTGCAAAACGTTTTTTTTCGTAAACAACAGTCATCGCTTAGTTTTTATGAAGAGGAGAGTTCATGGGAGTTACTGCAAATATTAGCAGGAAGAACTTATTTTTATGTCAAGTGAATGGCTTTATAACAAGCTTAGACCTGTTGTTTAGAACTTCTTAACACAAACTCCAGATGTGTTAAACATCTTTAACAAAACAGTTTTGAGAAGAAGTAAATGTTGATGAATCATTCCATAAACAAAAAAAATAAATTAATATTAATGTTTAAAAGACCAGTATGGCCCCTTTTGTAACCCCTAGCCACTAGCTCAAAGTACTTTAGATTGACACAGGCAGATCCAAAATCTTTACTAGAACATGCCTTTACCTAATGCACCTAAAAATCATTCAGACAGACAACCTCTCTCTCTCTCTCTCTCGAGCACCCACAAAAATGCAGAGAGAGTAGAGGAAATAAAAGTGCATGCAGAAACTCTCCTCTGACTGTGTGATCACGTGATCAGGTGTCATATACAAATACAAAAGTATCGGAGCTGAGATCACAGACTAACACACCCGATTCTCACTGTCGGGATAAAAGTCAATTTTAACCACTGTGCCACCAACCACCCCAAATGCAGGCTGACATTTCTCTTTCTCACTTGTCTAAAGTACTAAGGTGCTTTTAAGTAAAACTTATGTAAAACAATTTAACTACACCAAAGTTGTTTAAACAATTTTTAACCGCTGTAAGCAAGACCGATGACTATAAAAATCTTTTGAATTAAGAACATTCCTTGAGACTGGAAAGTTTAGTAAAGTCTTAATTTACGCACTCGTGTTACGAAAGAAAGAAAGAAAGAAAGAAAGAAAGAAAGAAAGAAAGAAAGAAAGAAAGAAAGAAAGAAAGAAAGAAAGAAAGAAAGAAAGAAAGAAAGAAAGAGATGATAAGATTTAGAGTCATTGCATGAAAGAGAGATGAGGTAGGCAGTGATGCGAGTATAATTATCATCAGATAGTCTACAAGTAATAGACGTGAAGAACTTAGATTAATGCACTAATTATTTGGCATATGATAGGTTCAGGTTCGTCTTCATCACACGAAGATAAACATCAAGTCCTTGCTGGCGTTTCTGTGGTCCTCGTCCTTATCATCATCGTCGTTTGAGGAGCGGCTCAAACGCCGGTGCACTGCACTGAATGGCTTTTCCAGCACCTTCATTCTACTTCATATTCCAGTCTTCTTCACAGACAGGTACACACTTCATTCTCAATGGATCCACGCTACAAGGACCTACTATCACAGAGTTTTGCCCACAATTCGTCAGTTGAGACTATCCTGACAGATTTTCCAGAACACTGGAGACGTTGTAAGTCTGTATGAGTAATTGTGACTACAGGCTGCAGTGAAATATCAAACTTTAGAACATTTAAATTTCTCAGGAAGTGTTTTGTGTAATTCAACAAGTGAATTTCAATCTTTATCAGTTTAAAGCGTGTCTCGTAAAACAATTTTACCAAAATTTTTGATTGCTTCAGGGGCCTCCCATACAACGTTTGCCTCCTTGAATTAGTACAAACATTTTCTGCCATTCCCCATTTGTGTATATATACTCTGATTTTCTTTTTGCTTCTTGTGCGTTTTTTCTTAAAACGTTGGGAATTCAGTTTCTTTTTTTTGCATGGAGTTTGAGGGCTAGACTACTATAAAGCATCGTCTTTTCTTATTCTATTACCTTCGTGAATAAGGATTTGCCATTTGTATCTCTCTCTCTCTTTCTCTCTCACACACACACACAAACACACACACACTCTCTCTCTCTCTTTCTTTCCTTTTAGTGTATTTGCCTTGAGAGGTTTGTTTTGTTTTTGTTTTAAGATGACATTTGTTGTACTTACTTAATGTCACCATTATAATGAGAATGAGGAGGACGATAAAAACAGCAGATGTTCATGTATCGTGCATCAGTATTCTGCACCCAAAGGAGAGATTCTTGCCAGAACATTGTTTCGGACCCTGCTTACAAACCAGCTGAAGTGAAGGACTTTGGCATTTTGAATCTCCCTACCTCATGGGGATAGGTAGGGACGACCATCTTAACAAGCCTGAAGATGAAGCTTAAGGCAAAATGTTTCCAAAATGTTCAAGGGGCAAGTTGGAGGCAAACGTTTCGTCATGAATATAGTTGGCTGAGATTTATACACCATAGCTGGAAATATCAAATAGTTGCTACTGTTACAAGTCAAAGAGGTACTAAGGAGGCATAAAAAATATACAAGCTAATTTTACTCTAGATTTCTGTGGCTAAAGGAGCTCTTTGAAGAAAGAGAGGAAGAGCTCCCACGAAGTGGTACAAAGTACAAAAATGTGAGCCTCTATATCAGGAACGGGTTAAAATCAGCTAAAAAAAAACTGGATCGAGGAGTAATGTCGCATGCAATGAAAAACAAAAGGACTATCAATTACTAAAAACCCTACCCAGGAAAGGTCAGCACAAAGCCTCAGTCATCAAAAAGCAATGGTCACTCTCTCACAGAGAAGAAGGCTGTGCTAAGTTGATGGACTTAATTTTTCGGTCTTCAGAACAAGATAGACCAAAAGTCCTAAAACAGGATTAACACCAGTGACCATGCAGATATAGCAGTCCTCAAAAATAATCTCAATAAAGAAGATCCACTTTTGCGTCTGCAAAATTGTTTTCGTGGTGGAGAATAAACTTTGCAGAGAAGGCTGTGGTGAAACTGGGCGAAGTTTTTGATTCGGACAGTGAGACCAGAAGCGAGGTTTGGCTTCACGTAGAAATGAGTTTTAGAGTAAACCAAGGCTTCACGGACAGACGCACTCACCCACCAACTCCACCCACAATACACACACACACACACACACACACACACACACACACACACACACACACATTTCCTACAAATTCTGGCTTTCTTCGCCCTGTCAGTTAAGCACGTGGGGCTTAAGTGTCTGCATCCTGCCATAGCATCCTGCTACAAACACAGATATAAATAGTCAGTATTAATACTAATTACGACTTGTCGCAACTCAGCGAGAACATTGGATTTCAATGTGCAGTGACGCAAATACCGTGTGAGAGTTACATGAAAATTTTCCCTTTTTACAATAAGAGAAACATAAATTCATATCATATAACATAAAGCTTATATCTCCTGTAGAAACTGTCACAACCAATAACCAACAGTGAGTTTAAAATAGAAGTATGTTCAGTGTGTGTCCGCGGGGACTTAAAGTAAACAAACAACTTTCAGAGTGCACGAGTGATATCTGGGAAATAAATTCTGTGGTTTTGTCCGCAGACATCTTGGATCCCTTGACTGCTTAGCTTCGTGCTTTTTCTACACCCACGTGACTGTGTGTAGTAGAAAAGACAAGGATGTAGATGGTAGAGAAAGTGTTTGTGATTTGATCGTTTCTCAGGATTTGTCTGTAATCTGCGAGATAAGGACTGGTGAAGGCCCTACACACACTGAGAAAGATGGAGAGATGGAGCTTTGTGTTCGTGTCCTCTGTTTATCTCAACATGTTTGTCAACCACATTTCAGGTCGGTTCAGCAGTTTTCTCAATCTCTCTTTATTTCTTTCTCTCTCACGCACGCACACAGAAACACACTCATTTTCTCATATTTCTCTCTCTCTCTCACACACACACACACACACACACACACACACGCACGCACGCACGCACGCGCGCGCGCAAGGAGAGAGAGTGCATGCCTGTTTGATTTTATTTGTACGTTCAAAAATCTGTGAATATGGAATGGCTGTATTTATACATATATATGAAAACGAAAAATCTTGTTGAAAAGCATGCTAAACTTCATTAAGAAAAAGTCATCATTGTTCTGTTTCATATTATGTAAGAAGAATGTGCTTGCACTTATGCTGTAACAATATACAATAAGACCTCTACATACTAGTGAACCGAAATACCAGTAAATCGAAATACGAGCCAAAAATTCGTGGAAATTGTATACTTAATTACGAGCGGATATACGAGCTCCAGTCATTTATATGTCGTAGTGTAAAAACATAAGAAAAGAATGTAGTCTTAGTGACAATCTCAATGTTTCAAGTTAAAAAGCAGTAGAAATAGTGTTGTCTCATCAGCTGATTCATTCAGCACCCGTCTGCTCTCCAGCTCCCGCACAAGAAACCAAAAACACACAAGAAATGTATTCTTCAGAATATTATGTACAGTATTGATCAGAGACAGATCAATGAGAACTAGTAAGTTTTTGTTTTGTGATCAGCCTTTGTTTACTGAGCAGGACTCACTATACAAAACTGTATAGGAGGATATGATACGTGGTCGCAGGGTTAGGCGCCGGGGGTTTTCTCCGGGTACTCCGGTTTCTTTCCCCTCCCTTCCACCCATAGTGTGAAATCACTGCAAGGTGGAAGCACTTTCCTACTAAATAAACCAAATAACCAACCTAGTCGAGGGCTTTTCCCCTTACTCCAGCAGGGACTTCCGTCTCTGAGTGCTTTAGCAGTAAGTCTGCAAAAGGGAGGCCAGTTCCACGAGAACGCGACGCGCTACTTACTCGCCCTTGCAGTCTATGACTGCCATCAGTTGCCTGGGGCAACCGCTGGAGGTAGTGGCCAGTAAAATACATCGTCTGTGCTACCCCTGGAATTCTTGCAGGTCTGGAGCCGGTGCCGGACAGTTGTCGTCTAATAACCATCACCGTAGCTGCTTTTTGTTGCCTGGGGCAAAGCAGCAGTACCAGGAGTTAGGGACAGTGTGTCAGGAAGCTCACCTTCGTTTCCGTCGCCATCGTTTGTTGCCTTGACGACCAGAGGATCTCCGCCAGTAGTGACAGTAGTGTGCCTAGACAATTTTGCGGCTGTCCACTAGTGGTCGTAGAGGGGGCAGTCAGTCGAGGGGACATTGCCATACTCCCACGCGACTTATACCCACAAAGAACACCCGGCTGTGGCCTGATGCCAGGCCGCATTATTAAATTTATTTTTGATTCTATAGTGCTGAATGAAATTCTTCTTTTTGGGGGATAATAATAATTTGATGTCACTTGTACAAATGTGTCACAGAAGAGAGTATTTGATTTGAGCGAGGCGTGCGGACGTGAGAAATCGGGTGAATTGGCGGGACGGGGTGGAAGTCGGGTGTGAAACGTGCCAGCAGAAGTGTCCCATTTCCCCTCGGACTATTTAGTCCATCCCTTCTCCCCGCAACTTCGTCACACATTTGCAGAACAAAATATTAAGCGGAAATGAACGACAATATTTCCATCCATTTTTTAATTTTCGCATTTTTTTGGTGGGGAGAAGGGGGCGCTGCTACTCTTTAATTTTCACTTCATTATTCAACATTTATTAGCCTTTGCTTTTTTTCTTTTAGCAAACCACATTTAATTGTGTAACTATTTTCTTGAATTAAATCCGTGCCCTTTTAACTTTTGGTTTGTTGACTGTTGAGGTCAGCGTGAAGGTGGACAATAATAGATTAGTTCAGCTGCGCGTAAAATGTAAGCTGATTATAAAATATAAATGGTTAAGATGACTTTATGCTTAACCACACAGGTAAGACGTAACGAAGTATTGTGCACCTGACTGTCTAGTAGTCATTTTAGTTTGCTTTGTGTACTCGTTTGCTTGTTTTCTATTAACAATACGGTCATCAAAGTTTATTATATTTTATCTCCGCAGACGCAGCAGAGTTGAGCCAGTGCAAAACTGAAATCAACACGAGGTTATGGAAATTAACAGCAACATGTCACGTGAACAAATTATTCTCGTCGAGAGAGAAAGTTCATTGCGGAGTAGCTCGGCGTCAGAATGTCTTCGACAGAGTGTGTAGCCAATGATAATAATATTAGTTAAGGCAGGTTAATCGGGAAAGGAAAATTAATCAATACATTAACCATAGGTTACATTTTTATGACTGTGGGCACTTTATTACAAGCAGCTGTATGTAGTCACAAAATGCAGATAATTTAATAATCAATGAGCAATACATGTTGGGTTCTGGGGAAAATTTAATCCATAAAATAGTGATCCTTGTTCTATGACTTCTTTCTTCTCTCTTTCTTCCTCTCGTCTATTTGTATTTGTTTGACAGATCCTTCTACATAACCAGAAAATGACAGTTTGGCAAACAACATATTATGCAACATCACGTGACTTCTTAATGTCTGATGGCAGCCAGTGACGATGAACCCGAGATTCCCCTGCCATCTTTACCTACAAAACTACACTGACACAACAGATAACAACACTTACCAGAGAGGTACCTGTAACTTCACGAGCCACCTTCCTATTTCAGCTGGTAATTATTCCTACATCATTCAGATCACACCTGTAACGGCACAGAAGACTGCTGTAGAGGTTTGGATAGGTAAGTACCCTCGACAAGAGGCATTTACAATATTACGTGTAGTACTGTATACTAGTGAGAGTAGAAATACTAGCAACTCTTTTTAACTTCATTAACCACTAGCTGGAAAGTGTATTTATTCGGTAAAAGCACGCTTCCAGCGCTGAAGAACACAAAAGAATTTATCGTTATGCAGTTATGTTAGTTGAATGATGAGCAGCTGTTGCAGAAGCAAAGCTTTAACCTCTTCTCTTCTGTCAAGTTTCTTGTATGATTACTAATGTCGCTTGTGCTTTTATTTGAATTTGTTGTTTTCTGTTTTCTTCTTGCTATATGCAGACAATTTAGAACCAAACTGCGAAAAATTCTTGCAAGAGAATCCGAGCGGCAGTTGTGATTGCTTTAAACGAGATCCGAGATCTGTTCCTACACCAGTTCACTCCGACACAAGAGCCACCACGAACTACGTGTGTACCATTGTCAGAGGATCCACATCGCATGTTCGTCGGTCGTCACTCAGTACCACTTCTCAAACTCCATGTAAGTCTTACGATGATCCTGTATACAATCGCCGTTGTATTGTAACGATGTATGTTGATATGCTTTTGGCTGTCACAGCACTCTTTAAAGATTCCTCCTCCTAAGTTCTTCTCGGAGGAGATGATATTCCTGGTGATACTGGTGTCAAAGAACGTTACAATTGTTGTGGTGAGTACAGCATTGTATAAATTACCCATTTAATTAATAGAGGCTCGTGATGACCTGGCCACAAACTGCGGAATATGTTTGCACGAGGGACGAGATTTTCCTACTGCTGTCGTCAGCTGGAATATCCGAGGCGGTGGTTCTCTCTTGAACGTGAAAAACTTTCGTCAACAAGATAACAGCAACATTTACTGGGGCACCTCGCCATCACGTAAATCAGCGACGTACACCTTTCACGTTGCCAGTTCGTCGGCTGGCACTAGCAAACATTTTCATCCACTTTGTTGTTTCAGTTTGATTTGAAATTTCTTGATACTTGTTTGCTTGTGGTGGTCTTGTTTAAGGTCCTGTCCGGTAAATCTGTGTCAGCGAAGCTGTAGTACATATCTGTTATTACAAAGAAATGTCAAAGTAATGTAGAAAGGGCAGACAAGGTAAATCATACTCCACCTAAATCTAATAAAAACACTGAAAATGTTTTTTTCAAAAGCACGCCGGAATGATGTTTTACATTCTTTGTGCATCAGTTTACTTGACACTTTATAGAATTTACACGTATTTTGGTTACTACTACAGATTTTTATTATACTTTTAGAGCACTGAACTAATCTTAAGCTCTAGATTTTACTTTCTTTGTTGTCTTCGTATTGCCAATAACATGGGGCCAGTTGCACAACACGTTTCTAAACCTTAAAACTGTTCTAAAGAAGCAAATCTCTTCTTAGCCATTTGCATGCATTGAAGAAAAATTTATAAAAAATTGTACTGACAGGACGGAAAATCAGACTTAACAACTTTATCTTACTTAAAAAGCAGTTTTAGCTTTAAAAGCTCTAAATTTGTCGTGTGCACTTTAAACTAATTATCTAAACAGAGTTAAGGCTTAAAAGTGTTTAAAATTAGAAATGTGTTGTGCAACTGGCCACTAAACAACATGTATTGTTGCTGTCACAGTAGGACTGTAGCAACTACTAAAACTAAAAGTACTACTAAAGCTTCCCACATCTCTTCTCGCTGCAGACGGCCTCCAGTCTGTGAGGATCTCCACCAACGCCACTCAACCGTTTGTCACAGACGGTACAGTACAGATGACGCTCGTCTGTGAGGCTGATGATCTTCATACAGCCGTCAAATACACCTGGGCAGGTGTGACATGTATCAATGAGAATCACGAACACGGCACGTGTATCTTCACACCTAGGGTCCCTCAGGACGACGGTCATTGGGTGTGGTGTAGTGCTTACAATGAGGTCTCCATCGCTAAGAGGATTTTGAAATCCTACACAATACAACTGAGATGTAAGTGAAATAAAATCACATAATTTTACTCTATTGTTATTCTGGATTATCCCACAGTTTCGCAATTTTGTAGTTTTAGACATATACGTTAGCATTCTAAAGGTCGGTTATACCAGTCTGTACAACAATTACATAAAGTTTCTTAAAATTTAAATTTAAAATTCTTAAAACACTCCAGTGCGTGGGAACATAGGCTAGTATGTGCGCGTGTGTATGTCTGTGTGCGTGCGTGTGTGTGTGTGTGTGTGTGTGTGTGTGTGTGTGTGTGTGTGTGTGTGTGTGTGTGTGTGTGTGTAAGATTTTCAGCTTCTTGAACATTATTAGTAAGTTTTACTATTATTGTATTAAATTAGAATTCTTTGACAAGCACTGTTATGATATTACGAAAATAAAATATTGAAATATCAAAGTTTTACTACTATTAGTAGATCTTACAATTATTAATAAATCTTCCTCCATCGTAGCAATAAATGTAACGCAACTTCTTTTCACACGTTTTCTCAGATCCTCCTCGGTCACCACCAAACATACGCGGGTATAGGGAAGGGTGGATCTTAACAGAAGGAGAAAACATTACTTTGTCCTGTGTGGTCAAAGGTGGGAAACCGAAAGTTTCGTCTGTGACTTTCTTTTGCGGTGATGAGCCTGACAAGCAAGACTCTGTCGATAACAAGTTTGTCTGGAGTTCTGTCATCATCAACCCCAAGGCTCAACATAATAATACAGTGTGTGAGTGTAAGGCCACATGGAACCCAAAGCCGGAGTTTTACTCCTACATTACTTCTGTACGTCTCTACGTCCGTGGTAGGTAAACATCTTTACTACAAAGTGTTTATTTTGAATAATTTGAGACAATATTTGAAAATGACAAGCATTCTGAAATGTCGTGTCTTTGTCGTAATTCATTTTATTGAGTTGAATTATATTTATGAAGCCGCTCTGCACTTACCACAGCTATTCTTGGTGTTTAGGAACCAAACTCGTACAGACACAATATAAAAAATTTATGCTTAAAGAAAAAAACGATTCCTTACAATATAAAACAGTAATATACATTCAAAGCTTTTTAATTGATTGATGGTAGTAAAATTGCATGACATGACCACTTTGTCTGCATGGGAAAAATTTCTAAATTCAAAATTTAAAAATAAGTTATTTGCACAGAAATATTTGTCGTCAAGCAAAACAGGCATAACAGCCAATTAACAGTCTTCTATTTTACATAATGTAGAAAGGACGGCGTCACTTGCACCTTCGGAGACCACAAGAAAGTTGCACAGAGAACAGCCAGCAAAGACACCAGTCAGAACTTCAAAAGTGACCCATCTGACCACGTTTCCAAGTTTAAAGGGTACATTTTCTTTCAAACCACTGACAGGTTCAGTACTAAAATCCAACGCTTTCGACACACCCATGTACATATGGAATTAGCTAGCTAATCTAACCCGAAAGACAAATTATTTCCTGACATGAGCCACTGACCGGGAGAACAGCGATTCCCGAAAAAAAACTGTCATTGAGCATGCGTAATTCGGTCATAGAATGAAAGACAAAAAACGAGCAACATTAACAATTTTTTTAAAAAGGAAGAAGCTGCAAAAATGTGACTTTATTTATTCTGACCAAATACCGTTCCTCAATCAAGTGTCAAGTGATAATTTTATTTTCATTCAAAATCATCAACGAATTATTCAAAGGGTGCCATGTTAATTGCGGTATTTATTTTGTATTTATTCGCAGATTATGTATCTAATATAAAGAAACTGTAGTTTACAGCTGTGTATCATTTAGTCTAATTAAGTTTAACTGTTGTTCTGTAGTGAGCAAAGGAGTGGGTGTCTAAAGTATTTTTAAATGTATTAATCAGCACCAATAAGTAATACAATAAAAACATTACATAGTTTATATCATTTAATACAACTTTTTTCCTGTGCCGTGTCATACACTGACGTTCTCTTTAGTCCTGGGAAATTATCTGCGACTTACATTTAATCCAAAATAATGCAGAGAGACAGATAGACAAAGTCTTGCAATAATTTTATTCGAAATACCAATCGTCTTCATTAAACTTCCTCACTTGATTAGGATTGGGTTCGTCTCCTCTACGTCGTCTCAAAGTCAGCCCAGTCAGTCAGTCACCACTGGGGTCATTGCGGGAGTTGTTGCAGCTGTTGTAGCAACCGTTATCGTCATCGCCGCCATTGTTTACTTCAGCAAAGGGCAAGAAAATCGTAAGTAAACATCAGCTCAAAGTGTTTCTGATGATAGCGATTTTGCACAGTCTGTTAATAAGTAGACTTCACAACGAAGCACTGTGATGCTGGTTCGGGGTCTGTGTAACTAAAAAGTATTCCCTTGCCAACCCAGCAAAAACGTGCACCTTACTTATCAGGGTAAATAGAAGCGTAGAAAGGGTTAAGCTTTGTCATCCAAAGGATGGTTAACCCTCTACAATTGTTATAGCTACGACCATCAAGCTAATGAATTCTTTACAGTTTCATTTACCGCGCGTTTGCCTAAGACGTGAGTTTACCTGAATCATTCTAGGACATGTTTTAGTTTTAGACACGCTTGTCCTTCTTAGCCCCCCCCCCCTTCCCTCTTGCTACTTTACCCATCTTTCTCGGCAGAATCACTATATTTCTCTGTTCCTGTTACTTGATGCCTTTTGTTTTCTGTTTCGTCGTCAGTACTGTCGTTTTCTTTCGTTCCCTTTGTTCTGTATCTACTCAGTCCACGTCTCTTCCTCGTTTTAAGCGCTTAGAGCATGCTCTCTATGAGTGTGAATATGCGCTATAAAAATCTTCACTATTATTATTATTATTAGTTTATAAAAATATCAAAAACCTATTTTTTACAGCACTAAGTTCTTCTTTCTGATAACGGGAAAATTGTTGCATTTTAAGACAAAGCTCAAGGGAGATAATTTTAATCGACGGAGCAGGGGTTGTCGCGTGTCGTCTACTTTCTCAACGCAAGTCAGGATACGCGGGAGGGAGAAGGGGGCCTTTTGGCCGTTGCTGACCGAGTTTGGTCCCCTGACGACAGGTGGGCGGGCCAGTTTACGGTAATTAACTGCGGGATAGCTCGTTTCGTCTATTTCTTTCCGTTCGCATGTCTTCCTTTTGGAAGAATAGGGCTAGTGATATTCCCATGGTAAGTGGACTTCGCACCCGGAGTATAGTGGGCTGCGCTTCTATTAGACATAGGAAACCGCACGGACGCCGAACCTTTAATGTGGAAGTTTCGCGAATCTTCAGAAAGATTCAGGAAACTCTTCCCAACCGCATAAATAGTAAGGAAAACGGGAAGCTGGCAAGAAGTGTTTTTTTTCGCTGCTGGAGAGGCCTGTGCCTGTCGTTGGAGAGTGCCAAGGGCTTGCCGAGCTCAAGAGGATATTGAAGGGCTTTGGATGCAGCAGTGGTCCGATTCCGTTTGCTGGTGTGAGTTGGACGGATTCCTAACAACGGGTGCTTCTTCATTTGCCTTTCCTGACTGACAAAAGAACATACATCACAAGTCGCTGGGTAAGTAAAAAGTTTAATTCCTGATACTATTATTTCGCTCAATGGCTTCTCTGGCCAGTATACAGATATGTGTGTGATGCGTGAGTGAATTTGGGTGCAAGAACAGCTATGTAGGGGGACTATGTGCTATGTTTTCGATTTGAATGTGTTGATTTTTATTTCTTGTGAGAAAGTGAGAAGAAGCATCTGTGTGTCCTTTTTTGCCTCAGTCGTAGCAGACAACGTTCTTAGTGAAACACCGAGAGAGAGACACTGGGAGGGGCAAGCCACGTGGTAACATAGGAGTGGAGGATTATGCTCATAAACCAAAGAACATTAAGCTGCGTTGTGATTTATATTCCTGCAGGCTTTTCTCGTTGGATTTTCTCGTTGGACCCTACTCGTTTGCTTTGGGTCGCCTTTTATTCTCATTTTGGATTGCACACCACTGTGGGTCACCATCTGGTAGCGTGTCGTTACCATTGCTGGCTTGAGGCTGTCAAGCTTAAGTGGGCTGAGTCTCAGCAAGTGGAACCCTGTTTCTGGAGCTCTCACCGGAAGATGTCGAAGAAGACCGGACTGTGGACCAAAGTCTGGGTCTACGCGAGTCTGGATACAGCGGGTGACAGACGCCGCACCTGTGACACTGCGCTGCAGGGTGGATCGCCATCAAGGAATCAGGCTGAGTGCCCCCTTTTTTACATCTCTCGTTAGAGTTACCTTGCTTCTCGGGCGTCTCTCGCTTGTAAAATTATGTTTATCACATGGCGTTTTTGCCCATGGGCAGAATCTAGCCACCTAGCGGGTGGGAGTCGGGGAGAAGGGTACAGAAAGAGATATTACACCAGAGTTTGCTTTGTTTTGAGCGCAATCAGGCGTGATGCTGCGCCCCTTTGTGGCGCTAGGCCTGTGTGGATGTTCGCAACTTATGTTTGTGTTTAGGTTAGTTTGTGTCGTGTTTTTCTTTCTTTCCTTTCTGGATTGTTGTCTGTTTACATTTAGCAACTGTAAATGAACTCATATTTTGTACGGTCCTTACCTGTGTGTGTATTTGTTGACTAAGGATCGATTGGTTTCGTCGCTCGCATCAGGCGCATGATTGCTCGCTAAACGTGTTTGACTGCGAGGGTGAAGTGATTAGAGCGAGAAATTACATGTGAGTACAGTACATCTAAAATGATAGGAACTTGATTGGTTTGTTTTATATATATATATATATATTTATTTTGCAAGAAGTTGCATGTATTTCTTAGTTTTCAGTATTACCGTTTATTAACGTCTTTCAGCTTTGATTTAATTCTTAGTGTTAAGTTCTTCCTGTTTAATTCTTGCTAGCTATGCCTCGGTAGCTGTATAAAATGTTTGGCTACTAGCTCAAATTTGGGGTTTAGATGCTTATTTTACTACGTTTAATTCGCTGCGGTTTAATCAGACGAGACTTCTTTTGTGATGAACTTCTCTTGTTGCACGGTCCACAAATCAGAAAGCTAGTTTCAAAGATAGCAAGACGATGGTCAGTATCCCACACCTACAAAAGAGTAGATGTGAGTGCGCATGTCAATAATAGACCTGATTTGAGGTGTCAGAAAAGAAGACCTCACTTATTAATTAGCGTTCTTATTATACTAACATTAGAGCATATTTCAACAGAAAGAAGACTAGCATGTAGTTTTTATTGCAAAGCGAGACAAATAGAAGTTATTTACTTGTTTATGGTGCACCAAAACAAACGCTAAAAGCTTATTACGTTTAAGGTTATTTTATCTTTTTTCTAATATTTCTATCTAATAAACCAATATGATACACACATAACTTTTGTACAGTGGCTTAGTATAATGTTGCTTTCATCTTCGTACAATCCCAGTACAATATAACCTGCAGACCATTCCGGACAAGACTGTTCATGTAAATCAGCATGCAAAGTTTGCCTTATTTGCACTTTTAGAGCTTTTAAGACAATGTTTTTGTGTATTTTTATTTTTTATGAACAAAGTATTCATGTATGTCAGTTTGTCGTCGACTTAATCCACTTTCTGATACGAGGCACTCTATTGTTTAATTATTTCTCTCAATATTACTCAAACGTTTTACTTATATTTTCAACTATAATTTTTATAACCGCTAAACAAAATGTGTGAAACTCGAATCTTAATTTTGTTTCCGTTATTTTTAAATGATTTTTTAATAGTTACTAATAATCTTCATGAATTATACTTAATGTTAATAATGGTTACTTATATTTTATACAAATTCGTTACTGATATTCGTCGCTGGTGTTTATTATTGAGATGTGTATAATATGTGTTATTGACAAAGTGATATTAATACGTACAATATGAAGTTCCACTCCCCTCTCTTTTTTTCTTTTTACCACATTTTGTGCTGATGCCAGACTTTGAGGAGCAAATCAACTCATTTTACATCAGCGCTGATGCCCTAGCTTTGTGCAGGATCCGTCCAGTCGATGGCTCACCCCAGTCACGTGTCCAGGATCCCGTTTCCCAGCTGTCTCCACAAAAAGTTCTGACTTTACCGACAGAGGCTGCAGGGTACAAATGGCAAGCAGCTCTAGCACTTCTTTATCAGCTCATCAGCCACAGACTATCCAGTTATGTTTTAAAGCACGATATACCTAGTCCAACACGGCGTGAAACAAAATTAGGAACAGATGGCAAGAAGACCGTAATAGTAATTACCTAATCCTGCTGACATCTATTGCTCTATTGCGCATGTCCTCCATTTTTAGTTAGAGTTTTTGTGTTCCCTTTTTTACCTTTAAGAGCTAATAAGATGAAAAACCAATAAGTAGTATTGTTGCAATTTGTGAAGGCTACGATGATGAGGAGGACTAAGTTTACGCTGACCTTGACAAATCAATCATATTATTGATTATGAAGCATATAAAGCACAACTAAAGTGATTTTGCTTCCAACACTTTATATGTTACCAAAGCCTGCGTCATGAGTCTATTACTTCACACATAATTTGAAATGACTATAAAACCCTTTCGTCATAAACTAGCTGTTAAATGATTTTTATTTGTTCTGTTAAATGTTCTTATTTGCAAGAGTAAATGTTGGTAAACATGTTTCGAAAATGCTAGGCTGTTAGTTATTTATTTGCTTGCTTTTATTGATTGATTTATTTATTGATTTATTTATTATTTCGTTTTTTTACAGGATTTGAGAAGTTGAACTTGGGGCTCGATACCTCAGGCTACATCCATGGTTTACTTAGCAGTTTCTCTAACTCTCAGGTGGAAAAAAATACTTATTTGTCTTCTGCTGACGTGAAGGAGGGAATTTCTTTACTAGACCATGGCGATCTAAACTGACACGTTGATCATAGGAGGATCTACTGCTTTCTCCATGGAATTTCTCTTACCCTCTTGTGCTAACTACCAAATTAACACTTTTTCTCCTTATGCGATGATGATGATGATGATGATGATGATGATGATGATGATGATGATGATGATGATGATGATGATGATGATGATGATGATGATGATGATGATGATGATGATGATGATGATGATGATGATAAACGCTACTGGAACGTTTAAGGTTAAGACCCACTGTCTACAGGTGTCACCCCATAGCTGTATGAGACTAAAGCAGCCTTCCAGGGAGCTCTCCTTCCAGAAGTTATATAAATATAAAAAGTTATAAATATACTTTATTCATTTATCGTAAAATTTCTTCTGTTCATACCTTCGCTGAGAGTAGGTCACTAATATTAGGGTGAATTGTTGTGCAAATACATCAGTGGGGATAAAAGTACATAATTAATTTAATTGTGCAAGCCGGTCGGTTTTTGCCGATCAAAGACAACTGTTATCAATATTCTAAAATCCTCAACTGATACATGCAGAAATGTGTTAATTAAGATTATGTTGTTATTAAATATTAAACAGGTTGTTCCTTACCCATTGTGTTTAGTATGAGAGAGAGTGAGATAGAGGCTTCGAAGTGACATATTCTGCTACAGTCACTTACAATTTTCCGAGATCCTACAAACCAAGATGATATTTAACTCTACCAATTATCCTTAGCGCATTAATAGTAAATTTAAGTTTGCTAGTAACTCTCCAAATTATCTCCCCTTTGTACACAGGCCTTTCTCTGATTCTTTATCATTGAAACAAATTTAAAAAATAAAAACCATGTAGGTAACAACTATAGTTTTTTAATGTTTCATTGTGGATTAATTTAATGTTATTAATTTAATCATACAGGTTCTGATGACATTGGTCCTCTTACCTTAGTAGTGAAACTCGTTGAAATAAGTCAGAAACGTGGCATACCGATCACAAAAGCAAGAATTAACGTTTATCAGTGAATCAGGAGAAGTTTCTTTAACTAGAATCAGATTTTACAATATATAACAAAACAGTAAGGTCTCATTGAAAAGAGGCATGGGATGGCAATGAATGAAAAGGTGATAAGCAGGAAATGAATCTCGTTGATGCTACTATTGATGTATATAGGCTGTGATGCATTTTTAAAAGCATAACAACAGACTTTTATTAAAGTGGAGCTTCTTGTTTCGTATTATGTTTAAGTGAAAAATGGTTTATGTTCTGAAGTATCAGTAATTATAAATTACGGTCATATTATGTGTGTCTTATAAAGCAAATTTCCATGCAGTATACAATTTTCTAACACAAAATTCATTTCCCTGAGAGAAGATACATCATTAAACTGTGCTGGTCTAAATGATGTCTTTTTTATTTTATCATTTCTCCACGAAAAGTTTTTTCACTTTGCGCTACTTTTAAACAGGCAAAGATCGTAATTATGCAACGTACTTAAAGGGGGGTAAATTATACATCTCCTAAAAGCTGAGTTACGTACCTTAGTCTATCTTATTTTCTGCACTGTAGTGCTGTCGAATACTTTTAATTTTCATTTCAGTTTCATTTAATTAACAGATTACTCTGCATTTTAATTAAATAGGAGATTTTTTTAAAAAAACAATTAGGAAAACATGCTTAAAATGATGGAACGTGACATCCAGCTTTCAGAATGAACAATTAAAACGGCCACAAAAAGTACGTTTGCACAGAAGAGTTCCGAAAAAAAGGAATAGATATTGATGTACGCAAAGTCAATGTGTAGTTAAATAGGTTGTACAGGTCGGTCAGCGGAGCAGTTAATTCATACTATAAATACAAAAAGGGAAACAACTTACCGTATAATCTAATGGTTTCCCTGCAATAAAAAAACAGTTGATTTTCAGTCTAATCACTTAGCTTCAATGAAGACAAAATAATTCGCTTTAAAGTATGAACACTTTCCTACTATAAATATAATAAAGTGTACACATACGTATTTAATATATAATAAATAGGGTCATTTCACAAAAACACACAACACTGCAAACACAATGACACACTTATTGCAGTATCTAAATATATTACACGCAGTCTACAGATATTTTACTTACAGCCCATACATCATCTTACACGCAGTTTACGGGTATATCACATACAGATATCTCACTTATCTCACTGGCCGAACACTTTCATGAATGAAATGTGAACATCGGCATTCTGTCCCAAACAAACATATGTTTTATTAGAATATACATTAGAGTTTTAATATTACTTACTATTTTCTTCTCCTTTGCGGTTGTTGAAGTAAAAATCCATGTCAAAGTGAGACAACGTGCTTCGACTCTCGAACTTTCCTTTGTTTACAAAAAAAAACAATCTTTTGACTTCCTGTCCGTTCAAGGGAGGGAATCATGGTAGACGATTTCCCAACGGTTTTAGTAGTTTCCTCTTTTCCTATTTTTTATCTCTTTTTTTCGGCTCGTGGAAACTCTATAAAAATTCTTCCCGGCTGCTCATTATCATGGCATTTTCTGTTGGGAATACTATAAAAGTGTGTTTTTAAGCAAACAAAAGGTAAAGATGTTTCTTTTCTGCACAGTTTGATCTATCATTATCAATTTAGAGGGAGAAGCGGATGGCCGAGTGGTTAGAGCGCTGGCACCGAATCGAGAGCGCGCTGGTTCAATTCTCGATAAGCGCAGCAAACTTCCCCCAGTCGACCCAGCTGACGGGAATAGGTACCTGACTCCATACAGGGTTGGGGAAGGTAAGGCAGCGAGGGAGAGGAGACTGGCACCACCGTCATATAAAAGCTGGCCCCGAGAAAAGTAGGGTCTCTAACACCTCACTCCCCAACGTCCTGAAAAGTTTATGGAATGACCTTTACCTTTTTTTATCAATTTAAATTGTTCGTCTACCTCTTTCCCTTAATTTTATATATTTTTTTGAAAAAGGGGTAAATTCATGGTACCAGCGATGGTTGTAACGGCCACTCAGCCTTGCGTCGGCGATGAATTAACTTTTTGGTGGTTATAGGTAGTGCTTTATTTGATTCATTACTCTACAAGGAATGTACGATAATGTTTCGCCGAACGATGGTGGTTGTACTGCGAGTGAGAAGAAAAACTGCGTGTGCAGATGTCAAAATGTAACCATGCGATTCAGTGATGGAAATTGTCAACTTTGTTTTGCTTTCTTCGCTCTCTAAAGGATTACTGGGGTCTTATTTATAAGAGAACAGGCAGAAGAAAGTCAGTCAAAAGCAATCCTCTCTGTTAGCATTCTTACAATACTAACATTAGGTAATACAGAATATACTAGTGAGGGACAATGCTTACTATAAAGTATGTCTTATATAATATGAAGTATTTAGAAGTAATTCTACATGTTTAGAAACTTATGTTTTAATATTTATTACTAATTAATCATATTTTTCAGGACCATATACTAATCTATTAGATTTTCTAAATGGGTTCCCTTAATAAAAAAAATCTATCAAAGTTTTTTTCATAGGTTTCCTATTTTCATGTTTTAAAACTTACTACAACCCAGCTTCTATTACGTTCCTGAACGAGACTCAAATGTAATATAACAATATATCACAGTCTAGGGTTCGCCTTTTAGGGTCCATACGATTTTTGTTTGAAATTTAGCATTTGCCTGCTTGAGTAATAAAATGCCTTTAGCTGTCCTCTTGTCTTTGTTCTTGCTTGCGACATCACTGGATGGTATTTGTTGTAGTGGCCATTGTGCGCGCGTGTGTGGAGTGGGGGGGGGCTGTGTTTATGAAAAAGAACGGAAAAGAGAGACATTGGGAGGGATATTAAAAAATGTTAAAGAGAACATGTTTGCTTTGATCTATTTCTCAAAGAAAGTGTTACACAATGGTTATAATATTTAATAGCTGATTAAAAATAATTTCTAAAATCAAAATTATTTTCCTTAATATTAGCAGTTATTATTTGCTGCTCGTATTGATGTTACAAAACTGACGCACTAGCTTTAGGCAGAACGTCTGTAATCGTTGGCTTTCGTCCATCATGTGCTAAGCATTTCGTTTCTCAACCTTCTCCATACGTTGGGGCAGTTAGATCATTATCTACTTAACTAAACTTGGAGAGACTTTCTCGTGACACTTGAAGAGACTTTATTAAAACGTTTTAATAAAATAAACTTGAAATTTTCTTCATTAGTATTTAATATGATATTCACGGAGAACTGTTTGTAGTCAACGCCATGTACAGTGATATCCATCTATATCTCCTTATGCAGAAAAACTTTTTTTAATCTTTGCAGCAGCTTTGTTTAGCTCACCACTCCTCTAAAGTCTTCCTCGTCAAAGGTTTTCTTATATTGCCAAGAACTAACCTTGATAGCCTTGAAGAAAGTCTTTATCATACGTGTAAGTGTGAAGTCTTGTCAGGATTCAGCTATTGAATTAAAGTGGTGATGTGTTTGAAAGATTTTGAAATCGTATTTACGTGCATTCACATCAAGATCGTGTGCTTCTCTAACTGGTCGTGACAAATGTGTTTCAAAAAAGTTTACCATTATATGTATATAATGACTTTGTGAAATCTTCTTTCTGGGTAGGTAGTTAAATGAAAATGCATCTCTATTGTTCTATATGGTAGCTAAGCCAAAGTCCTGTCGTAGGACTTTTAAATTTCGTGGCGCTCATCTCCTCTCCAAGCAAGACCAGCCCGATACCTTTCAACTACTGACTATATTTCTGTACTACTGGCTGTTGGTCGAGACCAAAACTTAGCCTCTCTTAAAGTTGTAAGTTGTTGGACCTTGGCGAACCTTTTAGCAGTTTAATATCTGAAACCGCGATAAAATTCTTGAAGCCAACAAGAGATATTCAATAAATTTGTAGCTTAGTTACATTTTATATATTTATTTATTTATTTTGGCAAAAGTCTTCGACCTCTTCTTCCCAGAAAATAAACTAAAAACACAAAAGGACATAAAGCTTGCGCTTTTTTTACTTTCGTCAGTACGAGAGCTCACATGGTCTGCTCTTCTTCTTGATGTTTATAGTTAAGAAAGAAATGAATTTGTGCCTTGGCCTCGCTTCAAAAGTTAACTCGGGAAAATTCACCTGCATGCAGTCTAAAGATATGCCCGGCTTTAACCGATAAATCTCCGTACAGGGGACCAAGGCACCTTGATTTTTCACAGAGGCACTGACTCATTCTAGCCAATACCAACTATACCTGCTGCAATGAGTTAGGAGTAGGTCTTGTATTGTTTCGTGTGTGAATGGTGTCTTGTGTTTGACGTCTTGTGTGCGTCATTTGTTCGTCGTCATTTTGGGAAAAGAATGACGTAAAAAGAAGAAAGAAGACGGTTCCATAGCTAGATAGAAAAGTGAGAGCAGCGAGTTCTTCATCTTCCATAAATCAACTAGAAATCTCTTCACCTTCATCCCCATCTACAGGGTGTATGTGTGTAATATGCGTCGTGCGTATGCAAGGTAAGTGTATGTACGTCCTATTAAACCTGCAAAAAATCAAGGATAGCACCAACAAGGTTAAAACGAGGTCGTATCCAAACATAGGCATAGGCAGCGACGATAATCTTGTCTTAACAAGCCTAGTGTTGAAGCTGAAGGCAAAACGCTGAACAGCCAGCCCGAGAATTTACTCTGACTTGAAATAGCTGCGTGTCCCAATGTTGTTGAAATGTTTAAGACGCAATTTGAAAGCAAACTTTCCACCCTGAATATGGTCGGCTGGGGTATATAGACCGTAGCTGGAATTTTCAAATAGGTGTTAAAGGCCAAAAAGGTACTGTACAGGCATAAGAAGAAAACATATAAGTCTTGGTCACGAATGATTGTCTAGATTTCTGTTGCCAAAAAAGTGACTTGAAGAAAGAGAGGAAGAGCACCCACGAAATAAATTAAAGTACAGAAATGTGAGCCACTCTATCAGGAACGGGATAAAAGTAACTAAAAAGATTAGATCAAAGAGTATGTCGTAAAATACTTCGGGGGAATGGCATGCAGTTAAAACAAAAAGTATTACCAATTATTAAAGAACCTACAATTGTCACTTCACAGAGAGCATCGCTGTGCTAAACTGATGGACTGAATATAATATCAGTTGAAGACAGACCCAACATCTTGAAAAGAAACAGGATTAAAACCAGTGACCCTGTAGATGTAGCAGTCCTCAGAAATTACCTCAATAAAGAAGATCCACCCGTGTTTACAAAAGAGTTTTCGTGATCGAGTAATAACTTTGCAGAGAAGGCTGTGGTGAAACTGGGCGAAGTGTTTTTTGCGGACAGTGAGACCAGAAGCGACATTTGACTTCACGTAGAAATAATTTGTAAAGTAAAACAAGGCGAGGTGTCTCTTATATAGTAGTTGCAGGCATAAAGCTACACTGACACACTCACTCACCAACCAACTCCCCCCACAATACACACACACACACACACACGAGCGCGCGTGCACACACACACACACACACACACAGATTTTAATGAGAGCCTGCATCGTACTCGCACTCATTCAGAGAGGTCAAAGTCATCTAAAACACAGACGGGTCATTGTTAGTGCGACAGAAATTTGCCATTGTCATGCAGACAGGCACAGTCTATGTGTTCTGAGCTCACGCTTACAAATCCTGGCTTTCTTCGCCCTGTCAATCAGTTTAACACTGGGTCTGTCTGCATCCTGTCACAGCATCCTCCTATTAACACAGATATAAAAAGTCAGTGTTAATACGGCTAATTAAGACTTGTCGCAACTCAGAGATGACATTGGATTTCAATGTGCAGGGACGCAAATACCGTGTGTGAGTTACATGAAAGTTTTTCCATCTTACGATAGGAGTAACATAAATTGACTGTATATAACATGAAGCTTATGTCTCCCGTAGAAACTGTCACACACGACAACCACTGGTGGTTCGGAAATGGATGGACTTTCAGTGTGTGTCCGCGGGGGACATAAAGTAAACAAACAACTATTTTTAGAGTGCACGAGTGATATCTAGAAAATAAAGTCCGTGGTCTTGTCGGTAAACATCTTGGATATATTGACTACTGTACTTCGCGTCTTGCCTTCACCCATGTGGCTGCGTGTAGTGGTAAAGACAAGGATGTAGATGGTAAAGGAAGTGTGTGATTTGATCGTTACTCAGAATTTGTCTGAGAGATAAAGACTGGTGAAGGCCCTACACACACCGAGAAAGATGGAGAGATGGAGCTTTGTGTTCGTATGCTCTCTTTACCTCAACATGTTTGTCAACCTTAATTCAGGTCGGTTCATCAGTTTTCTAAATCTCTCTCTCTCTTTCTCACACACACACACACACACACACACACACACACACACACACACACACACACACAAGGAGAAAGTGCATGTGAGGGCGTGCCTCTTATTTTAGTTGTACGTTCAGTAGGTGTGGACTTTAGATGGCCGCATGTATATCCGTAGCTTTTTTATAGTTTCATGACTGTATGTTTACCTATATACATTGATGACAACGAAAAATCTTGTTAAAAAGCATGATAAAAAGTAATCATTGCTGTCTCTGATATTATGTAAGAAGAATGTGCTTGCGTTTATGCTGTACCAATATACAGTACACAGTACACTCAAGGAATATCTACAAAACTAGTCGTATGTAGTACTGTACACCTACTTAGCTCAGGACTACAGAAAATCTACAGTCTATCAATTGTATCATTTGGTGTAGCGGTCTTAGTAAAAACACAAGAAATGTATTCTTGAGAATGTCATGTACGGTATTGATCATAAAAAGATCAATGAGAACTAGTAAGTTTTTGTTTTGTAATTAGTCACTGTTTACTGAACAGGACTCACTATACAAAACTGTATAGGAGGATGGATTGATATTCCTGAAGACACTTCGACTTTTATTACATGCAGCAACATATCTACTGCAGAAAAACTGACTTGGAGAATTGAGAATAATATTAGAAACGAGACAATTCTCGAATATGTATGTGGAAGTGTTGCAGTCTGTAACGGTGTTTCTTTCAACGATAGTAACAGCGTTACTTCCAACGATATTTCATTACAAAGCTTTAATGATGAGGCTTCACTGGTCATCAAAAAAAAAATATCGACATTATGGACTGTTATTCCTTTGTTTACAAAAAATCTTTTGACTTCAACCTTTCATCGTTTATTTCACTAAACAGATTAAAGACCGTATACTTATTACAGTGTGCGTATGCTTATTTTACAATTTTACAATTAATATATTTGGGTAATAAAGCACTTGACTCTTTGACGCTATACCTGGTGTATCCATTTCTGTGCAAAATCTGCTTACACAAGGATTGTTCATAGACTTTAGAGAGAGAAAGACTAGCGACTCGAGCGCGGAAACAAATAACTTGCGACGCGCACGCGCTGGCTTTTCCTTTGCTTCGCGTTTTCCGGCTTCGCTTACACATTGCATCTCAGAGCTATTGTTGTAGTTAATTTGACATGCCAGGCACTAGCTGTGCGATTCCAGGCTGCCCAGCATGCAAAAGTCGACACAAAGGCTTATCATTTTCAGCATACGACGACGACGACGAAATAATCAAGACTGGGAAACTGGGAATCGTTGGGATTCAAGCTTCAACATCGAAAGAGCGACCATTTGCTCCAGGCATTTCAAACCGGATTGTTAACTGGATCTGCAATAATAATATATGGAAAGTGAATTTAATAAACATTGAACTAAACATAACTGAATGTAGGATCAATGCCATTCACAATATATCATTTTCTAGAGAAAAATGCACTATGAATATACATAAGAAAAAATTGCTGCTGCATACACACAGCTTTTGCTTCAAACTGTTGGTATTATTAATACTGTACTCAAAAGAGTGCAACATTTTCAGCGTCAACTTACCATCAACATTACGGATTTTCTCCTTCACGTCGTCTGAAATGCAGTCATTTGACAGCAAAGCACTACAAGACTCTTCTATGATCTCCAGGCAGACCTGATGAAACCAATTGTGATTAAACAAATGTGTCTACAAGTTTAAGTAAAAACGTATCACAAAATAAATAATGGAAGAAAATAGCTATTTTTCTTACTCTAATCTCTATTATTACCTATAGATCTGAAAGGTGACCAAATGGTTTGCCATCTTGTCAATGTTTAGTTTTTAGTTATTACAATAAATATAGTGGCAAATAACACTTAAAAAGCACAAATTTTACTCACCCAACTGAAACTATCGGGGGCATATGAAGGAACATCGAAGTTTTCTTCGCCACCCATTTCAAGTGCACCATCGTCCTGATAACACGACGTACGATGTGAATGTGTTTTAAAACAACATCGTTAAAAAATCAATAAATAAGGATTTAAATGTGTTACAAAATAAACAGAGTTTAAGGCATGCTTCTCAGGTCCTTAGTCTCAATTAATATTTAAGAAACGACAAACTCGCTACAAACCGCTCTCTGTATCACTCAGACAATGAGCCAGAGAGCGAGAGCTTGCTGACAATACTATTAAGTTGACTTTCAAATAAATACAAATACTACGATACAACGCTTTGTTTGAGCGGAGATATTGTCAGTTTTGATTTATGTATTAAAATATATATTAAAGCATACTTACTAAGAGGATTTCTTCAATATCAAAGCATTCCATGATGTACTCGCGGATACACAACAAAGAGAGCGGAAGTTGCCTGTCAATGGTATCGGCGAGTATACAGCGGACGCTAGTTGAGCCATGCGCTGGCCCACTACACGCGCACTAAGATGGCTGTCCTTTCCTTCGGTGTCTATGGATTGTTTCATGTATTTTGTCTTCCAAACTGTGTAAACCACTAATAAGGTTTAATTTTTTTCTTGAAAACGTTTACGAAATTATAAAAGTCTTCATCAACTGATTCAGCTGAGTTTTCGGTGCGATTATAAGTAAACGTTTCCTATACAGAACAAATCTCTAAGCGGAAATAAAGAACAATATTACAATCCATCTTTTTATGCCCAACTTTTTATGTGGGAAGGGTGGGAGCTACGCCACTCTTTAATTTGACTCTAATAAAGATCGCTGTGTCTTCTCATTTTAAGTCGCATTTGTGGAAACTTCCTAATTACGATTATCATTTTTTTCTAGGCGTTTATTGGTGACTAACCTTTATTCGTTCAATTTAATTCAACATTTATTAGCCTTTTTTATCAACCCATATTTAATTGTATAATTATATTTTAATTAAACCCGTATTCTTATTAGCTATTTTTTAAAATTTTAGTTTTATTGATTGTTGAAATCAGTTGGAAGATGGACAATAAGAGATTAGTTCGGCTGAGCGTAAACTGTTACCTACTCATAAAATATAAATAGTTGACTCAATGGTTTATTTTTAATCACACAGGTAAGACGTAGCGATGTATTGTGCACCTGTCTAGGGGTAATGTCTAGGTCGCTTCTGTGTAACTGTTTGCTTGGTTTCTATTGACAATACAGTCATCACGTTCCAAAGTTTTTTTATATTTTATATCCGCAGACGCCGCAGAGTTGAGCCAGTGCAAAACTGAAATCAACACGAGGTTATGGAAATTAACAGCAACATGTCACGTGAACAAATTATTCTCCTCGAGAGAGAAAGTTCGTTGCGGAGTAACTGAGCGTCAAAATGTCTTGGACAGAGTGTGTAACCAATAAGGCTAGTTAAGGCAGGTTGCTCGGGAAGGGAAAATTACAGTCAATCTATAAGCTATAGATTACATTTTTATGACTGTGGACACTTTATTACAAGCAGCTGTATGTAGTCACAAAATACAGATAATTTAATAATCAATGAGCAGTAAGATTTTAGCTGCATGGTGTGTCCTGCAAAAAATTTAATCCATTAAATAGTGATCCTTCTTCTAGGACCTAGAAAAGTTTATAAAACAACATCGTTTCTATGACCTTTCTTTTCTCTCTCTCTCTCTCTACTATATTAGTACTTGTTTGATAGATCCTTTTACATAACAAAAGAAATGACAGTTTGACAAACATTTCATGTATAATTACGTGACTTATTAATGTCTGATGGCAGCCTATGACGATTAACCCGAGATTCGCCTGTCAACTTTACCTACAAGACTACACTGACACAATAGATAACAACACATACCAGAAAGGTACCTGCAACTTCACTAGGAACCTTCCTACTTCAGCTGGTAATTATTCCTACATCATTCGGATCACACCTGTAACGGCACAGGAGACTGCTGTAGAGGTGTGGATAGGTAAGTACCCTCGACAAGAGGCATTTACAGCATTATGTGTATTAGTGTATATTAGTGAGAGTAGATACGTTAGCATCTCTTCTTAACTTCATTAACCACTAGCTTGAAAGTGTACCTATTCGGTAAAAACATGTCCAGCGCCGAAGAACAAGAAAGAATTTATCGTTATGCAGGTATGTTAGCGGAATGCTGAGCTGCTGTTGCAGAAGAAAAGCCTTAGCATCTTCTGTTCTATAACATTTCTTGTATGATTACTAATGTCTCTCATGGTTTCATTAGAATTTGATGTTTTCTGATTTCTTCTTGCTATATGCAGACAATTTAGAACCAAACTGCACAAAATTCTTGCAAGAGAATCCGAGCGGCAGTTGTGAGTGCTTTAAGCGAGATCCGGAATCTACACCAGTTCACTCCGACACTGGAGCCACCGCCAACTTCGTGTGTACCATTGTGAGAGGATCCACATCGCATGGTGGTCAGCAATCATTCAGTTCCGCTTCTCAAACCCCACGTAAGGCTTATGACGATCCTGTATTTAATCACCGTCGTATTGTAACGATGCATGTTGATATGGTTTAGGGTGAGTCACATCACAGATTCCTCGCAAGATCTTCTCGCAGCCGATGATCGTGGTTATACTGATGTCAAAGATGGTTGCAATCGTTGTCGTGAGTACAGACTCGTATAAATTATATATTATATATAGGCTCCTGGTGAACTGGCAACAAACTGCCCAATATTTTGCAAGAGGGACGGGATTTACAGTGCAAGTGTTTCGTCACCCATCACACGGATCCTACTGCTGTCGTCAGCTTTAATGTCCCAGGCGGTGGTTCTCACTTGAATGTGAAAAAACGTTAGTCGACAGAACGATGGCAAGAAGTACATATAACATTATAACTGGGGCACACCGCAATCATGTAAATCAGTGACGTACACGTTGCTAGTGTAGCCGGACTGACGACATGAACGACCCTAGCGCCAAATCAGTCTATTCCTCTCTAGGGTTCCAAGGAAGAGGACGAAGGTTCCCAAGGAGAATTTTCTGCTAAAATTCTAGCTCTCGTTAGTCGAGTGCGTTATCTAATGTACTACTGCGCGTTTTTTTCCGTTTTCTACTATACATCCGCTCTTAGCCGACCTTAGAGTCCACAAAAGACCCTGCTTTTTCCCTAACAAAAGTATATTTGGTATATCGCTCAGCTTCACGGATCTTCGTGTGTGTTCTGCTGTGTCACAACTACGGCCGACACAATTTCTGTCGCTCTAAAGGCTCTCATTCATCTCGTTCACATAACGAGGACACACGTACATCACACTAGCATACGTACGGACTAAGACGCTCACACAGGTAAATAAGTTCAAAGACAAATTTTATTTACATTATTTACATCTACAGCTACTATTATTCTTATTCTAACTAAGCTACCTAACTTACTAAATCTTAGCACCTAACAAACTGGGGTGGGGGAAAGAGGGGCTTGAGTGACGAGAGTCGCTTTCCAGCAGGACCATAACACCTTACGGCAAGATGGTGTCAGAGGCATTGAAACAAAAATACAAGGTAGAAAAGGAAAATACTGCACAAAAGCATGAACATGACATCTAAAGGATAACATTGAGAGTCATGGTGTGGCGGAATCTACAGCTGTGAGCTAAACCATTCGACGAATGTCAGCAGACACAGTCACAGCGAGTGCAACTCAAGACGCCCAGAGCACGCATGCATGTCCACACGACGACGACGACGACGAAAACGAAGACAAGCAGACAAATGGCTACCCGTGTCCCGCGTGCACACAGATTTCCTTGTTGTAATTTTTTTATCTATATATAAATATAAATGCATATCATTATGATACTTGCCCACTTCTTTCTTTGTTGAACTAGAGCACATTCCCATATTCAATTGCCCACTGGGACAAATAAAGTTGGTCATTGTCATTGTCATTGTCATTGTCATTGTCGTGTAGAGCACTTGTTTGCTTGTGGTGGTCTTGTTTGAAGACCTGTCCGGTAAATCTTTGCAGCAAAGCTGTAGTACTTATCTTTTATTAGAAAGTAATGTCAGAGTCATGTAGGAAGGCCAGACCAGGTCAATGATACTCCATCTAAATCCCACAAAATCACTATTGTTTTTTTTCAAAAGCACGCCGGAATGTTTTATCTTATTTGGTATCATTTTACTTGAATATTTATAGAATTTACACGTACTTTGGTTACGAATACAGATTTTTAATATATTGCTCTGAACTTATCTTGAGCTCTAGTTATTACTTCCCACCCAAAGACTGGAACAACATGTATTTCTTCTTTCATAGTAGGAATGCACCTTGTTCAACTACTATTAAAACTCCTTAATCTTTCCCCGTCTCTTCTCGCTGCAGACGGCCTCCAGTCTGTGAGGATCTCCACCAACGCCACTCAACCGTTTGTCACAGACGGTACAGTACAGATGACGCTCGTCTGTGAGGGTGATGACCTTCATAAAGCCGTCACATACACCTGGGCAGGTGTGACATGTATCAACGAGAATCACGAACACGGCACGTGTATCTTCACACCTAGGGTCCCTCAGGACGACGGTCATCGAGTGTCGTGTAATGCTTACAATGAGATCTCCCTCGAAGAGAGGATTTCTAACTCCTACACAATACAACTGAGCTGTAAGTGAAATAAAATCACATAATGTTACTCTATTGTTATTCTGGATTTACTCACAGTTTCGCAATTTTGTAGTTTTAGACATACTACGCTAGCATTTCGAAGGTCTGTTCATACCTAGCTTCTGCCTAGACATTTAACAGCAACATAAAGAGATTTCAGAATCAAAATCTGTCATGAAAAACATACCAATCAGTAATTAAAACAATTACATCAAGGTTTTCTAAAATTTCTTATGCTTGGGAACAGAGGCAAGTATGTGTGCGTGCGTGTGTGCGTGCGTGCGTGCGTGCGTGCGTGCGTGCGTGTGTGTGTGTGTGTGTGTGTGTGTGTGTGTGTGTGTGTGTGTGTGTGTGTGTGTGTGTGCGCGCTACAATCAAGAACATCAAGAGTAAGATTTTCAGCGTCTCGAACATTATTAGTAAATGTTAATATTATTAGTAGATCTTGCTATTATTAGTAGATCGTGCAATTATTAGTAAATCTTTCTCACTCGTAGCAATAAATGTAACGCAACTTCTTTTCACTCGTCATCGCAGATCCTCCTCAGTCACCGCCACACATACGCGGGTATAGGGAGGGGTGGATCTTAACAGAAGGAGAAAACATTACTTTGTACTGTGCGGTCGAAGGTGGGAAACCGAAAGTTTCGTCTGTGACTTTCTTTTGCGGTGATGAGCCTGACAAGGAAGACTCTGTCGATAACAAGTTTGTCTGGAGTTCTGTCATCATCAACCTCAAGGCTCAACATAACAATACAGTGTGTGAGTGTAAGGCCACATGGAACCCAAAGCCGGAGTTATACTCCTATATTACTTCTGTACGTCTCTACGTTCGTGGTAGGTATACATCTTTACTACAAAGTATGAATTTTATTCTGGATAATCTGCGACAGTTTTAAAATGATAAGAACTCAAAAATGTCGTTTGTCTTTGTCGTAATTCATTTTATTGTACATTCCTGTAGCCGCTGTGCACTTGTTTCAATTGTTCTTGGTATTTAGGAGCCAAACTCGAAAGAACAAAAGAACACGTTATAAAAACTAATTCATGCTTAATGATAAAAAATCATTTCGTGTAATATGATAATTACCTGCGGACGAAGGTTTTAATTGATTTATGGTAGTTAAACTGCATAAAATGACTAGGTTTGCATGGGAAAATTCTAAATTAAGATTTTAAAAAATATTTTATTTGCAAAATATTATTTGTCATCAGACAAAACAGGCATAATAGCCAAAAGTTTTATGTTTTACATCATGTAGAAAAGACGACGGCACGTCCCACCTTGGAGACGACAAGAGAGATGCACACAGAGCAGCCAACAAAGACACCAATAATGACTTCACAAGTGACCCACGTTACCAGGTTTCCAAGTTCAAAGGGTGCATTTTCCTTCAAACCACTGACAGATTCAGTATTTAATTTCATGTTCTACAATTACAGGCAATGCTTTGCACACATCCATGTGTTAAGTCCAAGATATCACTCAATGTCCGTTAATATGGACTCAGCTTTTTCCCTTGGGGGTGTAGCCTTGACTAGTATTTATGGACATCTGCAAATTTACCTATGGGTAAATATCCCTAACGTAACTATGGAATTAGCTAGCTAATCCAACCCAAAAGACAAATTATTTCCTACCATGAGCCACCGACCATGAAAAGAGCAATTCCCTAAAAAATGTGTCATTGAGCATGCGCAGTTCAGTCAAAGAATGAAAGAAGAAAAAGAGCACTATTAAATTTTTACAAAGCGAAAATTTGAATTCATTGATTCTGACCAAATAACGTTCCTCGATCAAGTGTCAGGTGATAATTTTATTTTCGTCCAAAAACATCAACGAAACATGTCAGTTGAGATATTCGCTTTCGTGTTTTAAAACGCCTTACTTGTTTAGGACCGGGTTCATCTCCACCGGATCAAATGGACTCATCTTCGTCGCCTCAAAGTAAGCCCATTCAGTCAGTCACCACTGGGGTCATTGCGGCAATTGTTGCAGCTGTTGTAGTAGCCGTTATCGTCATCGCCGCCATCGTTTACGTCACCAGACGGCAACAAAATCATAAGTAAACATAAGCTAAAAATATTTCTGATGATATGCGTCAGATTATGGCGATGTTGCATAGTCTGGGGTTAAGATAATTTTTCTGTGAAGCACAGTGATGCTGGTTCGCGGTCTGTGTAACTAAATTATATTCCCTTGCCAACCCATCAAAAATGTGTACCTCATTTATCAGGGTAAGCAGAAGCAAAAAAAGATAAGATTAAGCTTTGCAATCCAAACTTTATTCCCCTAGGGATGGTGAACCCTCTATGGTCATTACAGCTACGACCACCAGGCAATGAAATTCTTTACAGTTTCTTTTACCTCATGTTTGCCTAAAACTTGAATTTCCCTAACACATTCTAGGACATTTTCCAGTTTGTAAGAATATCGAAAAACTACTCTGTACAGGAGTAAATTCTTGTTTCTGATAACAGGAAATATTCTTGTTTTCAAACTTACAGGAGATAATTTTAATCGACGTAGCAGGGGTCTACAATTTGATTAAATGTGTGTACAAAACATCTATAATGATAGGAATTTCATTGTATGTCGGTCGGTCTGTTTTTTTATTTATTTTGTCGATTAGGTTCTAAGAAGTTTTCAGTTTCACCGTTTATGGTTCAGATCATCGGGTGGCTATATAACGTCTTTAACTTAGTGTTAAATTCTTTCTGTTTAATTCTTGTTAGTTATGCCTCAGTACCTGTAGAAAGTATTGGCTGCTTATTTTTCTACATTCAGTTTGCTGCAATTTTATCAGACGAGTTCTTTAGTGGGGAACTTATCTTGTTGCAGGGTCCACAACTCCCGACACTCATTTCAAAGACAACACGCAAGACGATGGTCAGTATGTCCCACCTATAAAATAGTAGATGTGAATGCGAGTGAAATAATAGACCTGATTTGAGATGTCAGAAAAGAAAAGCTTCTTATCAATTATCGTTCTTATCATACTGACATGAGACCATGTTTCAACAGAAAAAATGACTAGAATGCAGATTTTACTGTAAAGTTTGACAAATAGAAGTTCTTTACTTGTTTATGATGCCCCAAAATTAACGCTAACAACTTATTACTTTTCAGGTGTTGTTTTATTGTTATTGTTAGATTTCTCTCTACCACGTAATAAACCAGTATGATACATAAGTTTTGTACAGTGGCTTACTAAATTTTGCCTACATCTTCCAAAACTTTGTACAATCTAATCTGCAGACCATTCCTGAAAAAACTTTATGTAAAATAGTATACAAAGTTTTCCTTATTTGCACTTTTAGAACCTTTTAGACTTTTTGTTTTGTATATTTATATTTTTTACTAACAAATTACCCATGTGTCATTTTGTCATCGGCTATGTCCCCCTTCTGACGCGCGGCACTCTATTATTTAATTTTTTTTCAATATATCTAAATTTTTCATGTTTCAATTTTTTCACCTCTAAACAAATTGTGTGAAACACTAATTTTATATATGAATAGCTGTTGTTTTCATTTTTTTTATAACATGATCTACATGACGGATACTTGGAGCTGATAGTGGTCACTGGTATTTTTATAAAAATTTGTTACAGATATTTGTCGCTGATGTTTATTGTTGAGATGTGTATGTAATATATGTTATTGACAAAGCGATATTAATACTTGTTGTTAAATTGTAAAGTTCCACTCGCTTCTCTTTGTATTTTTAATGCCAGACTTTGAAGAACAAATCAACTCAGTTTACATCAGCGCTGATGCTATGGCTTTGGATAGGATCCGTTCAGTCGATGGATCACCCCAGCCACGTGTCCAGGATCACGTTTCCCAGCTGTCTCCACAAAAATATTCTGACGCTACTCACAGAGTAACGGAACAAAGGGCAAGCAGCTCCAGCACTTCCTTATCACCTCACCAAACCCAGACTTTCCAGCCATGTTTGAACGAGCTTGAGAAAAAACGAGAATCTACCTCGTCAAACACCGAGCACTTCTACGCAGTGGTGGCGGATCTGTGAGGTTCGAAACCATGTGTATAATAAAATCAGGAAATATGGTAAGCAGACTGTAATCTTCGTACAAATTGTGATCGGAACACAGTGTTTCATGTGTAAAAATTGTTTTCTGGGCCAAACCGAGGACTACTTTGTCTCCGGGCACAGTGAATTGAATATGCCTCCTGAGTGAGAGATTGAGCGAGAGAAAGAAAGAACAAGAAGGATGGGGGAAAATTACGATGTCATCACCTATCTACTGCGGATCTCGGAGGTGAAATCAGCAGCAGAAGGTCAGAAATGACAACCACCCTCCGTGAGTCAGTTGCCTCACAATACTACAGTAGGACCTCTCTCATCTTCTTAAGAATGAAATGAAGAATATATTGCCTCTCAGTCCACCCTCCTCACATCCAGTAACTTCCTTGTTAACCTCTTTTATCTACTGTCTTTGATTTTTTTGTTCAAAACATCCTTACGAGATCTTGTTATAAATTTTCTGAAGCAGCTAACACGTTAGCTAAGCTGAAAAGAATATTGTCCCCAAATTTGATTTACTGTATAGGCTACCTTACGAAATCTTTGAAGGACTGACAATTTTAAGTTCCTTGAAGCTCAAGTTTCTGCCTTATGCCTGCTGATTTAACTTGAAAAATATAGCAAATAAATATATTAATTATGGTTTTATACGAAGACAACAATTTCGGCATCTAGAAAGACATTTTGTCTGAGGTCATGTGAGTTGCAGCCAAAAAAAAAAAGAAGAGCTTTGCTTAATGCCGAAAGCCTGATTAGCTGAGAGTTGTTTTTTCACATCTTCTCAACGCAAACTGAAAAACGTGAAGAAAAATTGTCGTCTGCTTTTGTCTAGTGTCGATAGAAATTAAATGTTGGTTAAAGCAATAAATAAACAAATCAAGAAATATTATATTGCGCATTTTCTTTCCACACAACATCAGGCTCACAGCGTCTTACATTAATATCCACAAATAGACGAGGGTTTAATAATACATGCACCTTACTCATTCACACAGATGCATCCTCTCTCTTTCTCTATCTCTTTCTCTATCTCTCTCTCACACACACACACACACACACACACACACACACACACACACACACACACACACACACACAAGAATACACAGAAGTAGAAAGCCAGCAGTAATCCAGTAATCAGGTTTCACATGATGAGAGTTGAGTATCGGAGCCATCATCCAAAACCACGACATCCGACTAATTGTTGTACAGATGCAAATAAAAAAGGGGAAAGATGGTCAGAATGAATGAATGAGACAAGTAGTCAGAGACACAAAACCACAGCCCGTTTATAACAGCCATCACTATCGATTTCCCAGTGTAATCATTCTTTGACATTTAGAATCAGATTCGTCTTCACCACTCAAAGAAAAATCCCAGCTGTTATCCCTGTTGGCGAAGGTCCAGCTTCTCTGAATCTCCTCCTTATCATCGTCATAGTCATCGCTTGCTTTATCAAAATGAAACGATCGCGTATGTACTGTTTCCTGTAACTGTCGTCTCTCGACTCGCATTTTTTCTTGCTGTTCTCGAGAAAGAAGACCATTAGGGTTTATAGTAAATGAAAAAAGGGTTACTTTATAGGAAAAAGCCAATACATGGTCTTAGTATAAAAATTATTATTTTATTCTTGCTGCTGGAGCTGTTCTTACTTCTATGTGGTGTACTCATACGCTTATCGTGTCTGAGAGTCAACAAAAGAACGCGAAAGTGTGTGTGTATGTGTGTGTGTGTGTGTGTGTGTGTGTGTGTGTGTGTGTGTGTGTGTGTGTGTGTGTGTGTGTGTGTGTGTTTAAATATAAGGGACTTATACAGCCTATAACAAAGTCGGCGTTTTGGAAGTGTTGGTCACTGTTATTTTCATCCTTATTGTTCTTATACGTCATCAGACTGAAAAAAAAAAAGAATAGGATGAAGTATGCTATTTCCAGTGATCATCAAGCAATTTTCTGGCTCTCATACCGAGAATTGTCACCCTTTTTGGAAACGAGTTTGAAGACCCACTCGTTTTTAAAAGCACTTGATGTCATTAATACAACAAGTACATACACTCTCTAGTCTTTGATAATTTTACCGCTAAAGGGAGACAACAACATGCAAGAGATGATTTACATCGTCCATGCACATGTACGTGTTTATTTATCTATAACCTTAAGAATAAAAGTAAGTAATAAAGTGTGGATATCTGTGTAAGTATCCCGGTATGTGCGTCTTTGACTAAAAAGTTTGCGGACAAATGAATTTGAATGATTTATTCCATTATAGTTTTAATTATTTACCTAAAGAAGTTGGGAACTCTATGACCTACACTAAAGAAAAGGAAGAGACATTATTTCAAGATGCTTCTCTAAAAAGACGATAATTTGGAGTCTTTTCCACTTTCTTCTTAACCCATTTCCAAAGATCTTCCAACTTCACAAGGGCGGTCAGGTGGCGCAACGGTTAGCGCCTGTCACCAATACAGTGAAGGTTGGCTGTCCTGGGTTCAGTTCTCGTCTCGGGCACGCTGTTCTTTCTCTGCATGTGGCATCTGTTTACAGGGCTGGCTGCCTTACCGTGATGTAGCCTTAGTTGCTGGCTCGGCGTAAAACACCAATCCCCCCTCCAACTTCACAGCCTGCAATAACAAGGGAAAACACGACCTTGACCTGTACGGTTGAAGGTGAAGATCCATGGTGATCAACGTTCATGATTCAATCACTAAGCCACTAGCCACATAAAGTTCATACTGGTATTTCTCTATCTCAAATCGTATGAAGTAGTCAGAAGCTTATATGGCGATGTGTTGTAACATGATTCAACTACACAAAAGATGTTTAAAGATTTCTTTAACCGCTGGACTTATAATGATTTTCTGAAGGAAAAGTATTCTTTAAGAATAGAGAGTCTGGGGCAGAATAGTCATGAAAATTGGAATTTAGTCACTCTGATGTTAAGAAATCATGAAAAATAGGGTTAAGGAAAGACCTATTTAGGTACATTACATAACAGAGACACGAGTATGTGCTTGGGTAGGTTATAAATAATCAACATCAATGTAATAGAGAAGATTGGGGGTGAGCGATGGTCATGCCGGAGGAAGGACGCGTGTGTGACTTCGTCTGGTAAAAATGTGGTTTTTAGGCCCAAAGGGAATGTTTAGCCTTAAAATGGCCAAGGTAAATAATTTATCATTCAGAATGGAATGGACTTAAAATCTCGCCATTTGGTCGAGCCATAATGGAGTTTATTAAGAGATTCGGAACATGTCTGCAGCAAAGAAAGGTGAAGTAGTCAGAGCTTTGTATGAGCTGTGCAACTGCTGAGTTGTAGTCACGAAGAAACTGTGTGTGGGACGACAGCGCAAATAGACAGTGTGTGTTGGTGATGTTTCCTTACATCATTTGGAAATAAACAATGGCACCGAAAAAGAACAAGAAAAAGCAAAATTCTAGTACGGAGGAAAGTTTATTTAATACTCCTCATGAACTTGGAGAGACGGACGCAAGAAAAGCACGCCTGGCAGAAAGATCGGAAAGTATGTCAACAAGAAGTAGACCGTCACAGTCATGCGACCGACAGACTTCAGTTTCTGGAGTGTCTAATAATCAGATAGCTGAAAAACTGGAAAATCTACAGAAGACAACAGAAACAATGAAGCAGCAAATGGAGGACTGCCATCATGCACTAGTTAAAAAAATTGACGATAAAATAGAGATGCTGGCGAGCGCTCTCTTCGACCTCAAAAAAGAAAATGAAATGTTAAAGACAACGGTGGATTCGCTTCAAAAACAAACAGACGATTTAAGAGAGGAGATTGACAGATTAACACGAATCACAGGCGAGCAGAAAGAAGAAAACAATCTGTTACAACAATACTCTCGGAGAGAATCCATAAGGATTCTCGGAATACCTGAAGATCATAGAAACGAACCAACAGAAGAGTGTGAAAGGAAGGTACTTTATTTCATCCAGTCAAGACTTGGTCTGTCGGGCATTGACACCAATAAAATCTCAGCTTTACACCGAGTAGGCAGGTTACTCACAGACAGACCGAGGCCAAGACCGGTGATAGTGAGGTTCATCTCTCGGAAAGACAGAGACAGAGTGCTGAAAGCAAGAACCGGTCTCAAGGGGTCGGGCATGGCTATTACCGAGGACCTCACTAACCTAAACGTGCAGAGACTCAATCGCTTAAAGCAGCACCAAGGTGTCCTCGATGCATGGTTGGCGGCTGGCGGTAAGCTGTTCGTGAAGCTGCTTGATCTTTCTGTGCGGGAGATCAGAGGCGGCAACGTCGGTGACATCGACCAGATGCTGATAGGAATGAGCCACGACAAAATAGCTCAAAAGCATCGGGAAGAAAGTGAGAAGAAACGGCAACAGCGTCCAGTAAGAACACCACAACAACAGAGCTGGAAGAAACCTCAACAACAACAACAGCCAACACTAGGAAAAAAAGCTCACCGTGCGACTTCTAACTCCACCTTTGAGCCAACCTCCCACTCTACACCGTCAGCAACAACAACACCACCACTAGATCCTGCGGCCTGCACGTTCCACCTATCGCAAGTGCAGGACGTCCCACAGCTAAATGCAACAAAGGACTCGCTACAACAAGTACTAAATCAAGACACTCAGCAGCTGGCAAAAGATGACAGTTGACAGTTGACGAACATCACCTAGTGGACAATTTAATAATGTGACTTCACTGTGTTTCTGTGCCCACTTTCCTCATGCGCGGACTATTTATAGCAATCTATCATCATGCCACTACTACTACCAGCGGGTAAGTGTACACTTTGTAAGTGTGTGTGTGCCTGTGTGCACTACATAACCCAGATTAAGCTGTTTCTTGTTCTTAGTAGCAGTAGGGTGGCAAGTGAGGCACGTGAAAGCTCTTCATTTATATATATATATATAGGTCTGCTTTTTTTTTCTTTTTGAGGAGGTGAATGGAATGCATAGTGAAGCCCTTTTATAATACAGAATGACATGTTTTCGTATGCTTAGGTCCCCTCAAAGCAAATATAGAAATATTGGCTATATTAGGAAAAGTTTGTTTTTTAAAATTAAAAATGTATAGGCCTCTATCCTCCATCGCTCATGGCAAAATATGCCAGTCTCCCTTTTTGTTTTCACCCACCATTGTGTCTTTATTACTTTTTTTCTCCTTTCTGTACTGTGGAAAACCGCTCATGGCAAAATGCTGTGGCCGTGCAGCGCCACCGTGCCAGCCCTCTTGTTTGCTGTTACGTGTTGTTGCTCTGTACTTTGTTATTTTCCTTTACTTTTGGAAGAGGAAACAGTTTAGTTACGTCTCTTTGGGCAGGTCCCCTTACTTAAAAAACTGCCCAGATCGCTGCCCTGGTAGAAAAGTGAATATTCTTGAATTTGTATCGTGCACCCTTTTTTTTAAATTAAAAAATAATGGATAAATTAACTATATGTTCTATGAACTGTCGAGGCTTGGGAGACCCGAACAAAAGAGATGACATTCCCCATTTTCTCAAAGAAAAAAAATACAACGTATACTGTATACAAGAAACCCATTTTACCCCAAAAATAGAACACATTGTCAAAGCAAAATGGGGATATGATGTCTACTTTAATTCTCACAGTTCAAACGCTAAAGGTCTGGCAATATTATTCAATAATAACTTTGAATACAAATACAAAGATCTATACAATGATCCAGCTGGAAACTTTATGATTTTAAAAGTGTGCATCGATGACTCTGAGTATCTGCTAGTTAACCTTCATGGCCCAAATAATGATAGCCCAGCTTTTTACGGTGAACTTAAAGAGAAGCTGCATAATCCAGAACACGTTTATGTCATCATGACTGGTGATTGGAACCTGGTGTTAGCCCCATCTCTTGATTATTACAACTATAAAAGAATAAATAATCCCAATTCGAGGAAAATAGTAAAAAACATTATTGAAGAGTTTAATCTAGTGGATATCTTTACTTTACCCATCTTTCTCGCAGAATCACTATATTTTTCTGTTCCTGTTACTTGATGCCTTTTGTTTTCTGTTTCGTCAGTACTGTCGTTTTCTTTCGTCCCCTTTGTTCTGTGTCTACTTAGTCCACGTCTCTTCCTCGTTTTAAGCGCTAAGAGCATGCTCTCTATGAGTGTGAATATGCGCTATAAAAATCTTCACTATTATTATTATTATTATATCTGGAGAGAGATGCATTCTGAGACTAAAGGTTTTACTTGGCGGAAGAGACACCCACTACAACAGGGTAGGTTAGACTTCTTTCTCATATCAGAAACATTAACTGGGGAAGTTACTTCAGCAAAAGATAGAACCATCATATAGATCCGACCATTCCCCTATAACGATATCACTTCAGCTAGGAAGAAATCATGGAAAATGTAAGACATACTGGAAGTTTAATAAATCCCTTCTTAAAGATGAAGAGTACATACAATTAGTCAAGAGGGTTATTAGCGAGACTAAAGAACAATATGCAGCTTTACCATATTGACGTGAATCACTTGACTCCATTTCTCCTTCTGATCTTCACCTCCAAATAAGTGATCAACTATTTTTTGAAATGATACTTTTACAGATAAGGGGAGCCAGTATAGCCTATGCATCTGCCAAAAAGAAGAAGCAGATTACAAGAGAGAAAGAGCTAAAACAACAAATAAGTAACATAGAAGAAAACATGACTGAAGACTCCACATTACATCTTGCAGCACTGCAAAATGAACTTCAGAATATTAGGGAACATAGAGTTGAAGGCTTGAGGATACGATCGAAGGCAAAATGGATTTTCGAAGGAGAAAAAAATTCTAAATATTTTTGAAATTTAGAGAAAAGACATTTTGTAAGTAAATTAATGAAGACAATAGAGAAGGAAAATGGAGAAATTCTCTGTGATCAAGAATTAATTACAGAAGAATGCGAAGCATATTATAGAGAATTGTACAGAAGTAGGGAGTCTGAATTATTAGAGTTTGAACCAAACCATCTGGAAAATAACAACTTCCCAATGCTAACTGAAGATGAAAAGAATGACTTAGAAGGTTTAATAACAGAAAAAGAAGCAGGCAGAGCTCTTAGAGAAATGAAGAATGATAAAAGCCCTGGAAATGATGGTTTCCCAGTAGAGTTCTTCAAATTGTTTTGGAAAGATTTAGGAATATTTCTAATAAAATCATTAAATGAGGGGTTTTAAATGGGCAGTTTAACTCACTTGCTGTGGCTACCATCATATCAAGATTAGACTACTGTAATAGTGCATTGTGGGGTATACCTGCTACACAGTTGGATCGACTCCAAAGAGTTCAAAACACAGCCGCCAGGATTGTCACCCGTGCAAAGTCGTCCACTGAGCACATCACGCCTATCCTACAGAGCCTTCACTGGCTCCCAGTAAAAAAGCGCATTGATCACAAAGTGCTTTCGATTGCACAGTCCTGCATGTTTAAAACTGCTCCTGAATATTTACAAGAGGTAGTTCCTCCTTACCGGCCGTCACGTGGTCTGCGCTCTGGCTCCCAGTCACGCTTCTGTCTCCCTGCAGTGGAAGACACAAACAAGAAGCGCACGGGAGCCAGGGCCTTCAAAAACGCGGCACCTAAACTGTGGAATGCTCTGCCATCGTCACTGTCCACCATCACCTCACCAACCACGTTTCGAAAGAGACTGAAGACCCATCTGTTTACTTAAGACGGACTTAAACTTAAACAACCAAGCAACACTTGTGTCTTTATTTTTTACTTTCCTGGTGTTTATCTATTTATTTACTTTTTTTTATTTATTTTGTTTTTGCTGCGCAATGAGCATTCTTCCGAATGGATACCTGCGCATTACAAATAGACATCATCATCATCATCATCATCATCAGTTTATCCGTAACACAGAGACAAGGAGTTATAACACTAATACCAAAAGGAGACAAACCCAAGCATCTGTTAAAAAATTGGCGCCCAATCTCTCTATTAAATGTGTCATATAAAATTGCCTCAGCTTGTATAGCTCAGAGAATAAAACGGGTTATACCATCTATTATTCATGAGGATCAGAGAGGTTTCATACAAGGAAGATCGACTGCAGATAATATTAGACTTGTATACGATATATTATACTATACTTAGTTACAGCAGAAGCCAGGTTTGCTACTGCTAGTGGACTTCGAGAAAGCTTTTGATTCGGTTGCACACTCATTTATCCAGAAAGCCCTTAGATTGTTTAATGTTGGACCAGACCTTTTGCGATGGGTAAATGTATTTTATAAAGATACAGACTCTTGCCTAATTGTAAATGGTTGTGTCTCTCGACGCTTTCGTATAGAACGAGGCTGTAGACAGGGAGACCCTCTTTTGCCATATATCTTCCTCATATGTGCGGAAATCCTCTCCATTTTACTAAGAGATAATGCTGATATTAAAGGTATAGTTGTGGGTAACAAATCATTCTTATTGTCGCAATTTGCGGATGACATGTCATTGTTTCTTGATGGATCTAAAGAATCTTTTGAAGCAACTGTTTGTGAATTAGAGAAGTTTGCTCGGTTTTCAGGTCTCAATATTAACTTTGATAAAACTGCTGCTGTTTGGATTGGTATTAATCGAGGCTGCTTGATACGCTATATGACTCATTTAAAAATTTAGTGGAATCCCGAAACATTTACAGTTCTTGGTATTACCTTTTCCCTAGACCTTGAAGCTGTTATAAACATTAATTACAAAAAGAATTTTACTAAAATGCACAGGATTATGACGGAATGGAAGGCAAGAGATCCCACACCAATAGGGAGAAATGTTGTTTTCAAATCCCTTATACTGTCTTTATTTACCTATCTATTTATTACTCTTCCTTGTCCTGGTAAGAATATTCTTAACAAAATTAGTCAGTCAGCCTTTGAATTCATTTGGAAGAAACAAATTCACAAAATTAAAAAAAACCACTGTTATCAGGAAATATTCAGAAGGGGTATTAAAGGTAGTGGATGTCAATGCTTTTCATAGTGCACTCAAGTTGACATGAAAAAGGAAGATTTCTACATCAAATGCAGGATGGAAGTGCCTTTTGAATTCAATTCATCCACAGATCTCAACTTTTCAACAGTTTGGAGGATATTTTCTGGAAAGTATTACTGAAACAAATGTGTTTTGGAAAGATGTATTCACTATTTATTCAGACTTTTGCATTAGATTTACCCCCCTGTCACTCACAGAATTTCTGCATGAGCCGCTATTTTTTAATACTTTTCTGTCCAAAAATGATACACTTAAAACAGTAGAAAAATGGTTAAATTATAATATTATAAAAATTGGGGATTTACTTGATAATAATGGAACACCTATAAAATTTGAAGCATTCCAACAAATATATGGCAAAAATGTAAATGTTTTAGATTACTATAGTAGAATCATGGCCATTGTCAAATATAAAGGAAAAATTGGCCATTTATGGAAACAATCAGACAAAAATACTACATGCTATGCACCACTGTTAGCCATAATCAAGCACAAAAAAGGCACAAAAGGTATATACAGTCAACTGTTATGTCCACAGACGCCTCCTACATGTATTAGAAAATGGGAAAAAGATTTTCCAGACCTACAGTGGGGACTAATATTTGCTCACCCCTTTACTGTTACAATGGATACAAAACTTCAATGGTTTCAGTATCGTATTCTGCATCGTGTTTTAGCTACAAACACACTATTATATCAAATAAAACTAAGAGATTCAGATCTTTGCTCCTTCTGCACTCAGTCAAGAGAATCGATAGAACACCTGTTGTTTGATTGTATTATTGTTAAAAACTTTTGGAAGGATCTCTTTACCAAGTTAAAAGAAAAATGTACGTATATATTTGGAGTCCAAAATGAAATTATGATAGATAAGATATTCAGTCTTATTTTAATTATGGCAAAGTTTTATATTTACCGGTGCAAATGTTTCAGTATCCAGCTAAGTTTGAATTCATTTGTAATGGAACTAAAGAAAAGATACCACATAGAAAAATATTACTACACAATAAATAGTCAGCCAGAACGTTTCTTGCAAAAATGAATACCATACAAGCAACTCATCTTCACACATTGAATGTTTTTTTGTTGTTTTTTTTCATGTGCATGCTTAAACTTCTGAACAGTACCTACTTTCTCTACATCCAATGCGAAGAATTTTTTTTTTTTTTTGGATTAATGAGGCCCCTGCTAGTCCTTCTCCACATTCCTCTTCCCCCTCCTCTTGTTATCTCTTTTATTTCTGTTTATTTTGTGCTTCTGTATGTTTGTTTGTTTTTGTTTTGCCTTTGTTTTTGGTAATGTGATCAACACTTGACGATTCTATGTTTTAATGTGCATAATGTGTAATACTATTGAATGCTTTACTAAATTAGTATCCGTCATTTACTCTCTCAAACACGTGTACAATATGATAAGTTAAGATCATTACCTTCTATGTAAGTCTTTATAGTATCATTATCGTCATCTCCACCATATTGCTTTATTTGTAAACATACATCAAGCATGGACAAAAGAAAGAAATGAGGGAAAAACACTTAAGATTAGCTTGGACTTAATGCTGCCATTGCTTAATAATCAGTTGTATGAAGATTACTCTTACTGTTGGCCATTCTTGTTAATCCTTTGCCTCTTGTGTCTGCATGTCAAAATACAGTGGGATGATCATCTCCTCTTTTTGTAATTTTTTTCTGCTCATATTGTCAAGAGGAAAAGCTGCCTTGCAATCTGTTTTTGCAGTAAGTTTGTGTGTGAACTTTGTGCCAGGCTGATTTGCCACTGTGGCACAGATTTCTCCCAGGGTCCTATTTGTTTTTGTCAGTTCCTCATTTTACATGTGGTTATATGTGAGTTCATGTACATATGTGAGTGTTTGGGGGAAGGAAGAAATTAGGTGATATTTGTGCCCTGTGAAAAGACTTGCAAGACTTTTTCTTTTGAAGTGGGTTGGGGGGGATTTAATTTACGCATGTGGTTGAATGACATTGTACATGTATGGTTTAATGTTGCAATGTTGTTAGTTATTTGACGATGTTGATGATGATGATGATGATGATGATCAGAATTTTATGAACAATAAAAGGTTGTTAAAAAAAATCAATGTAATAATTCATTGACATATGATAGATTCAGATTTGTCTTCATCACACGAAGATGAGCTTCAATCAGCAGTCCTTGTTGGCGTCGGTGCAGCATCCGTGGTGCTCGTCGTTATCATCATCGTCGTCATCGCTTGCGTCGTTAAAGTAAAGCGATCACGTACGTACAGCTTCCTGTCTCTGTCGTCTCTCGACTCACATCTCGTTCTTGCTGTTATCAACAAAGATGACATTGTCTACCTCTGTGGTGTAAAGCGTTTCAGGAACTAGAGTCTTGGCTCTCAGCGGTTTACAAGTGGCTCACTCTACAGCTGTCCACGCAGATATTTATAATCCAGAATCCTATTTAAAAAAATAACTTTAAATACTGTTAGACTAGAAATTGAGGTATACCAGCGAATCTAACAGCGTCTCCTGTCACTATCAGTGCTCATAGCAAATAAAATAAGTATGACTTTATAGTACAAGCTAAAATTAGGTGTTAGTTTTTGACATTATTTCTTCTACTTATTATTATTAATATTTTTTGTTGTTGTTGTTCGTGTATCTGTGTGGTGTGCGCACACTTTCACAATGTGTGAGAGTCAACAAGAGAGCGAGATTCTTTGTGTGTGTTTGTTTGTGTGTGTGTGTGTGTGTGTGTGTGTGTGTGTGTGTGTGTGTGTGCGTGCGTGCGTGCGTGTGTGTGTGCGTGTGTGTGTGTGTGTGTGTGTGTTTAAATATAAGGGACTTATACGCTTTATGAGGAAATTGGCGCGTTAAAGAGTTGGTTATTTTTATTATCATCGTTGTTATTCTTTACATCATATTGAAAAAACGCATGAGTGGTGGTTGGTTAGCTGTTTCCAGTGATAATTGAGCAACTTGCTGGCTCTCATATCGAGAATTGTCGTCCTTTTGGAAACGAGTTTTAACTAAGACCCACGCGTTTTTGAAAACACTTGATGTGATTTATACAAGTACATTAAACTCTGGAGTCTTTACCATCAAAGGGAGATAACACTCAAGTGTGGATTCACGTCCTCAATTTGCATGTAAGTATTTTTGTTTTATATATATATATATATATTGTAAAAAGAGTAAGTAAAATAGCGTATATATCTGTGTAAGTATACAATTATGTGTGTGTGTTTTACTAAAACATTAGCGGACAAATGAATATAAATGATTTATTCCTTGATAGTTTTCTAGCTATTTACTTGAAGGAGTAAGCAGCCCAATGACCTACACACAAAAAAACTGGTAGAGACATAATTTTAAGATGCTTCTCTAAAAAGACGATAGTTTGGAGTCTGTATCAGTTTCTTCTTCACTCATTTCTACAGATACTCCAACTTTACCGCCAGAAATAACAAGGGAAAACACGCCCTAGACCTGCACGGTTATATGTGGAGAGCCACAAGTGTCCTCAGGGACCTTCTCTTGTGGGACTGATCTTCACACACGTGATGTTGTTCATCTGTTGTCATCAGTGTCCAACAACGACACGGTGATGCGATGTGTGGAGGTTCGGCTACCTGGAACCCACAGCCTGGGTCATACCCACACAAAGTGGTGATTTCTCTTTACCCAAGTTGTGGGTATATATCGGATCTGATTGAAGTTAACGTTTTCTTTACTTTCTTTACTTTAGTTGAATTTGGTCATAATATTCTTATTTACGAAATACTTAATAATAACAAATGGTTTTAATCATTTATAGGGATGTAGACATCTAAGGAGATAAAGCGGCCTAAAAATAGGTAACAGATTTACGTTTAGTGAACCTTTTTAAGCAGTGTTTACTAAAGTTGGCACAGCGTCTGTCTGTGGGTTGTTATCATCGTCGTTGTTATCGCCAACGTTATAAAGAACCTGTACGAAGACGCGGTTTCTCATCAGAAATCATGGCATATTTAATGGATCCTTGACGTGAAATAATATGAGAGTCTCCTCAATCTAGTTGCCCTTTCGTCCAATGTCTCTATTTTTCAATTTTTTTCTCATTATTTCATTTACCCAAATGGTGATGTGCACTTAAAGCACACCCATTTGTCCATGGAGATTTTTCAAATACAGTAGAAACCGAAGCAGTAGTATCCTTTTGTTATCAAGAGGGAGATCAAAAGCGACGTTTTACTTCAAGAACCGATCATTTGTAGAAAATCAAGATAACGTTTCTCTTGCAGCAATTGCAGGCTTAAAGCTACACTGACATGGGAAAGCGGATGGCCGAGTGGTTATAGCGCTGGCACCGAACAGAGAGTACGCTGGTTCAATTCCCGATAAGCGCAGCAAACTTCACCCAGTCGACCAAGCTTGCGAGAATGGGTACCTGACTCCATACAGGGTTGGGGAAGGTAAGGCAGCGAGGGAGAGATGTAAAGTGAGGTTTATGACACCTCACCCCACAACGACTTGAAAAGGTTAGGGGATGACCTTTACCTTTACTTTACACTGACAGTCACAGTACTAACCATACAACACTCTTTCTTTCTTTCTCCATCTCTCTTTCTTTCTTTCTCCATCTCTCTTTCTCTCTCTCTCACACAAGTCACTAACGCTTCACCACACACACACACACCACATAATCTTACACCACACAAGCACACATAGCTCACTACACGTCACTCAACACATACCCTCTCGCACAAACACATAGATTCTCACACATTCCCACTTCACACATTCACGGACACATATACACGGAGTTTTATTTGAGCCTTTATCTTACTCGCTCTCAGTCAGAGAGGTCAAAGTCATCTACAACACAGACGGGTCCTCATCAAGTGACAAATATTTTTACATTGCCATGTAAGCAGGCACAGTCTATGACTCTATGTGCTCTCACCTCACGCTTACACATCCTGGCTTTCTTCGCCCTGTCAATCAGTTTAACACCGAGTCTTAATTGCCTGCATCCTGTCACAGCATCCTGCTGCAAACACAGATATAAATAATCAGTGTTAATACGACTAATTTGTACCTGTAGCAACCTAGTGTAGAAATTGGATTCAAGCGTGCGTTGACACACACACAGTATAAAAATTGCTTTAAAATCTTTTCAAATTTCAATAAGAAAAATATGATTTCAAAGAATATCACGTAAATCTTATGTTTCCTGTTGACACTATATCACCCAACAAACAACAGTCATTTGGAAATTCATTTTTAGAGTACACGAGGGATAACTGGGAAATAAATTGTGTTCGCCCCTCTAAACATCCAGAATTCATTTGTTGCTAAATTTCGTGTCTGCCTACAAGCTTGTGGCTATGTTTAGTGGTAAACACAAGGAGGAAGTGCTTGTGATTCGATGGGTACTCAGTATTCGTGGAAGCAATCGGCGAGATAAGGACCGGGAAAGAACCGACACAAACTGAGAAAGATGGAGATGTGGAGTTTTGTGTTCGTGTGCTATGTTTATCTCAACAGCCCTGTCAACCTTGTTTCAGGTGAGTTCACCAGTTCTCACAATCTCTCTCTCTCTCTCTATCTCACACACACACACACACACACACACACACACACACAGATCATGTGAGGACGTGGCTCTTCGTGTGTATATCCGTGTGCTTCATATAGTTTCATAGCTGTATATTACACACATATATATATATATATATGACAACGAAAAAACATTGATATGCATGCTAGACTTCATTAATGATAAATAATCATAATGTTATGTAAAACCAGTTTGCTCGCGCTTATGGTGTACCAATATACAGCATACAGTATATAATATTAAAGGAAATATACACATAGCATGTCCTGTATAGTACTGCTCATCTCGTTAAGCTTATGAAAAAAAGGAAATGTACAGTTTTTATATTGAAGTGTTTCAAATAACTCTGTTTGCAACATCAAGCACAACCACACAGAACACAAGTATTGTTCAGAGGGGTGTGTATGGTGTGTATCAGAAAAAGAGAAAGGAAAACTAGTAAAGTTTAGGTTTGTAATTTGCCCTTCTTTACTGAACAGGACTCACTATGCACAACTGCACAGAAGGATGGATTGATATCCCAGAAGACACTTCGACTTTTATTACATGCAGCAACATATCTAAGACACAAGAAGTCAGATGGAGAGTTGAGAATAATATCAGAAACGAGACAATCATTGAATATATTTGTGGAAGTCTTGCAGTCTGTAACGTCCCTGTTACCAACGAGATTTCTTTACAAAGATATGGTGATGATGGGGTTTCACTGGTCATTAACAGCAACCATCGACGTTATGGCGGCTTCACCGTGACCTGCTCTACGACAACTGAACACGCGCAGTGTAGGATGCACGTCTTTCGTAAGATAAACAACCTTTAATCTTTCTTATCATCTTTTATTTATTTCACTAGATATTTTAATGATTATATACTTATTACACTGTGCTTATGCTTGTTTAAAGCTTATTTGGTTTAACTTGCGGAATTAAGCACTTGATTATTTGGCGCTACACCTGAGATAGTCTTTACTGTTTGCAGGATTTGCTTATATGATGATTGTATCATGTACTATAATTTTTTTCCAAACTGCGTACATCACTGATGAGGTTAGTCATTTTTTCTTAAGAAATTACGGAAACATAATAGCCTTCATTAACTGATTCAGCTTAGTTTAAATGGGACTATAAGTGAAGCGTTTAGCGGAAATGAGACACGATATACATCTGTTAATTTATATCTAGGCCTATCTTGATTTTTTTGGGAGGAGGAGTGTCCGCTGCTCTTTAATTTTTACTTTGATGAAACTTCTTGTCTCATTTTGATTGGTATTTGTGGAAAACTTTCAACCTCCGGTTAAAATTGTTTATGGTAATAATCATGACGACTTGTATAGCACATTTCTTCACACACAATAGAGCTCAGTACGCTTTAACATGATGCACTGAAGCTGACAATATTGGTCAATATTTTCAAAGTCTGTACATTGCGTTAGGATGTCAAACTGCTCGATGACCACTTCTGATGATTATGACTCATTGATGCTAAGACTGACCTTCACCATGTTTTCTGCCAGTGGTGGGGAAGTGATATCGTGAGGCTACTTGCTGGTGAAGAATCAGCAGAGATTCGGAACAAGCGCAATACTTTGTTACTGATTTGTCTGACATAACTTTTGTCCTTTAGCCTCTTTTCACTCTTGAATCTATGAACTTAACTTGTTTTAGCAAGTCATCTGCTCTGGGGGGAGGGGGCGTGCTGCCTCTCAACTGCCCTGAGTTCACATCCACATCTCGGAAAGCCATTGTGTCGTCTGTAGGAACGCAGAATACATCAACAGACACGAGGGTACACGGAGCTGAAATCGCCAGAAGACTGCTTGCATCGATGCAATCATAAAGCAAAGGAAAACTGCATGAAAATTTAAAGCAGAGGACTGACTATGTGATCTTCAAGATCTTCAGAAGAAACCTTGAGGCAGAAAAGACCGGCAGTCGACGGAAAATCCGAAAGTCGCAGAAGAAAACAAAAGTCAAACTGTCCTGCACAGCAACGACACAACGAAAAACAAATACCGGCCTACACAATGGGCAACAAATACACAACAAACTAATAAAAATACAAAAATTGAGGAAAGCGGCCTCCCTCAAACCTGTTAGGCGAGGGGACGCCACTCCACTTCTAGACATTTTCTACAAATTTGTTCATAAGACCAACCTTTCTTCGTTTCATTTATTGATTTTATGTTATTAAACATCTATCAGCCTTAGTTATAGTCTTTTAAACATATTTAATTTTACAACTTTTTGAAGCAAGTTCGATCGATGTACCTAGTGATATTTTTTTAATTTTTGGTTTGTTGACTGGATGGTTGCTTGAGGTTAGCTTTGCTAGCTGTAACGGAGACAAAAAGAGATCGGCTCTGCTTAGCTTAAAATGAAAGCTTTTCATAAATTATTATGTTTTGCTGACTTTTCGTGCTTAACTATGCAAATAAGATGTCGCAACGAATGGCGCACCTTGCGCCTAGTGCTAATTTTTATTTCGATTTTTGTACTTAGCTCCTCGTTTTCTGTGTACAATGGAGCAATGAGTCGGGTTTTTAATTTTGTTCCACAGACGCAGCAGAGCTGAACCAGTGTAAAACAGAGATCAACACGTGGTCATGGAAAGTTACAACAATATGCCACGTTAACAAATTCTTCTCGTCCAGAGAGAAAGCTCGTTGTCAAGGACGTGTGGAATCGTTCATGCCAGAGGTAATAGACAAGTAAATGTTAGACAGACATATTTTGTCCTCTTTGTTCACAATTAACTCCAAATCTCATTCTCAGACAACATTCCAAGGACGACAGAACGTGTTATTTTCTTGTTCTGTCAAACTATTGTGAACCTCTTTCACCTTCACAGTGTCTTCTTCTTTAATTATACAGACATTGTGAGACTGGCAGATGCTACTGTTATTTTCACAGTACTCTGTAACTAATGTGTACAATGTTTGTCGAAGTACTGTGATCTGAAATATATATATATAATATATAGAGTGCTAGACACTACATCAAAATATAAACTTTAAGTTATATTTTTTATGACTGAGGACATTTTAATGCAAAAGTAGTCACAAATCATAGAAGTGTATTATCAGCTGGCAGTGAGATTTAAGCTACAAGGTGTTTTTCTGCTAATAATGGAATCAACCGAGAAGCAATTTTTCTTCTTTTGACATGTTACCTACAAAAGATTGTGATTCTCCATCTTTCTGGTCCCTTTCTCGCTCTTTTCTCTCTCTCTCTCTTGCTGTCTGGAATTCATCTTTTTAAACTGTTGATACCAATCGCTGAAGAACTACACGAGATTCGAAAGCCCACTTTACCTACGAAACTACACTGACGAAGGAAATATTAAGACTTACCAGAAGGGTGCGTGCAGTTTCACTAGAGACCTACCTACTTCGGCTGGTAATTATTCATACATCGTCAACATTGTACCTGGCACAGCACAAGAGACTGCCGGAAAGGTGTTGATAGGTAGGTGATATCGACGGTAGATATTTACAACTTTCTGTATATTCATGAAAGTAGAACCAGTTTAATTTTTCCTACACTTCATAAACCATCAAGTGAATCAGTTTATTAAATATTCGTTACTTGCACATTAGTTAGCTCATGCCCAGTTGCAGTTGCCGAAGCAGAATTCTACTCTGTGTATAAGCGGGTGTGTGCTGTAGAAGTGATCGTGTCTGTTATAACCGGATATTGATGCATGGTTGTTGATAATTCAGTATATATATATATTAATTATGTAAAGCGCTCTAGGCAATTCTTTAGTAAGGCGCTAAATAAATCCTTATTATTATGAATAGATTAACTTCTTCTGTTCTTGTGTCATAGCTGATGTTAGCCATTATTTTACTTTAGCTTTCTGTTTTCTTCCTTAAGCAGACAGATTAGAAACAAACTGCACAACCTTCTTGCAAGGGAATCCGAGCGGCAGCTGTGAGTGCTTTAAACGAGATCCGGGATCTTTTCCTACCACACCACACTCCAACACAAGAACGACGATGAGCTACGTGTGTAACTTTGTCGGGGGATCTACATCGCATAGTGGACAGCGTAAGTCTTATGACATCTTGTACAATCACAGTCGTATTGTAAATATAAATATATTATATATACTGAAATGGTTTTGGCAGTACGGCGGAACGATATTTTACTTTCTCTATGTTTAATTTTTTTTAATATTTCTACTTTACCCCTTATTTTGATATACTACTACAACCTTTGTATTTATTACATCATAATGAACGTATCTGGAGCTTTAGTTCTTATTTACCTCGTTGATTCCTAATCACAAAATATTGGAACAACACGTATTACTCAAGGCATAATAGCCCTACGGGAACTACTCTGTCCAACACTACAAGTACTACTAAAAGTCTTCAATCATCCCGCGTCTCTTTTCCCTGTAGTCGGGCCCCAGTCTGTGAGGATCTCTACCACCGCCACTCAACCGTTTGTCACAGACGGTACAGCACAGATAGCGCTCTTCTGTAAGGCTGATGACACTCATCCGGCCGTCAAATACACCTGGGCAGGTGTGACATGTATCAACGAGAATCACGAAAATGCCACGTGTATCTTTACACCTAGAGTCCCTCAGGACGACGGTCAGCAGGTGTCGTGTAATGCTTACAATGTTGTCTCCCACCATCAAAAGACATCTGAAAACTTTACTCTACAGCTGAACTGTAAGTGGAATAAAATTATATTTTGTTATTTTATTGCTGTTCTGGACCAACCCACAGTTTTTCAGTTTTATAGTTTCAGACGTTCTAAGCATTCTTAAGGTTGTTTAACCATCTTCTGCCTAAACATGTTGCAGCGACATTAAAATATTTCAGACTCAAAATTGCAACGCCGCTACTTTTCACTTGTTTTCGCAGATCCTCCTCCATCACCGCCTAACATAAGAGGGTATATGGAGGGATCCATCTTAACAGCGGGAGAAAATATCACTTTGAAGTGCACGGTCAATGGTGGTAAACCAAAAGTTACTTCAGTGACTTTCTATTGCGGTGATGAACCTGACAGTACTGATGTTGTGGGTGATGTGTTTGTATCGAGTTCTGTAGTCATCAGTATCCAGACTAAACATAATAATACGATGTGTAAGTGCTCGGCCATATGGACCCCACATTCACGGTTGTACCTGCACACTACTCTTATACGTCTCTACGTGAGTGGTAGGTATCGCGCTTTACTAGAAAGTTTAGATTTTTATTGTGGGTAATTACAAATTGTTTCGATAGCATTTGATAATAATAAGCACTCTCAAAATTCGTTGATATTCATCGTTTAACATCTGTCCCTTTGCCACCATTTTTTGTTTTAAGAAGCCAACTTTGAAGTAAAATCAAAAGATAAAAAAAATTCATGCTAATTTTTTAATCATTTTATTCATTAGAAAATAGCTATGGAAAGACGAGAACTTTTATTTGGCTGTAAGCAGTGAAAGCAGCATGACGACTAAGTCTGCATATAAATAATTTTTGATTTCACATTATGAAAATAAGTCTATTTCCAAAATAATATTTATTTATCACAACGCAAAACAGGCACAACAACCAACAGTTTTTTTATTTAACATATTATAGAAAGGACTACACCACAACCTCCCTTGGAGTCGACAAGAGAGATGCACACGGAGCAGCCAACACAGACACCAAAAAAGACTTCACAAGTGACCCACGTGACCACCTTTCCACGTTTGAAAGGTGCAATTTCTTTCAAACCACTGATTTGAGTTTAGTACTAAATACAATTTTCTACAATCAAAGACATCGCTTTGCACACACCCATGGGTTAGGCCAGTAAAATCACTCGATGTTCACTTATATTATCTTCCACTAGTGTTTGATAGACATCGGCAATTTACTTATGAATAAAATTTTATTAATTTTGATAAAGAATTAACTAAACTAAACTAACCCGAAAGAAAAATTTTTCCTGACTCATAAGAGAACGACCTGGAAAACTGGAATTCCCGAAAAAAGTGTGCCATTGAGCATCCGCAATTTGGTCAAAGAATGAGAGGAAAGCGAGCAACATTAACAAAGTTTTCAAAAGCAAGAAGCTGCGGAAATTTGACTTTATTCATTCTGACCAAATAACGTTCCTCAAAATAGTCTCAGGTGATTTCGAAAAATTCAAAGGGTACCTTTGTCATTATTGATATTCAGTTTCGCTATGACATCTGCTGTTCTCAGATTATGAATTCAGTACAAACAGTCTGAAGTAAACAGTTCTGTATCATTTAATAGCTGCCCCGAAGTGACCAAAGGAATTGGTGTCAAAGCTATCTTTTACATTTATTTGTCAGCACCTACAAATAATATTATAATATTTCATACTTCATATCATCCAATATAACCTACTTTTCCTTATACTTTCTGTGTACACAGTCGTGGTAAATCATCTTCAACCAACCCTGGATCCAAATCAAGGAAAAGAGACACACGAATACAAAGACGCACACAATTGAAATCCCAATCAACTTTATTAAAATACCTTTCTTGTTTAGGATTTGGATCGTCTCCATCAGGTCAGATCCACTCCTCTCCATCACCTCAAGAAAAGCTTGGTCAAGGAGTCACCACTGGAGTCATTGCAGGAATTTCTGTAGCCGTGGTAGCAGCCGTTATCATCATCGCCGTCATCGTTTACATCACCAGACGGCAACAAAATCGTAAGTAAACATGAGTTAAAGGTGTTTTGATGATACACATCGTCTGCGATGAAGTAAACTTCACAGTGAAGCACAGTGATGCTGTTTCGAGGTCTGTGAAACTAAACAATATCCCCTTGCCAACCCAGCAAGAATATGTACCTTTTATGTCAACGTAGGAAGAAGGGCAAAAAGTCAGACAGGGTTAAGCTTTGCCATTCAAATTTTATATCCTAGGGATGGTTAACCCTCTACAGTCATTATACCTACGACCACCAGGCAATGAGATTCTTTACCATTTGCCCAAAACCTACGGTTACAGGACATTCTAGGACATCTTTGCAGCTTGTAAGAACATCCGAAAACTACTCTTTACGGCAGTCAATTCTTGTTTGATAACGGGAAAATGCTAGCTTAAGGGAGTTAATTTTAACCGACAAATCATGGGTCTACAATTTGATTGCGTGTGAGTACAATCCATTTAAAATGAGACGATTTTTGGTGATTGATTGATTGATTGATTGATTGATTGATTGATTGATTGATTGATTGATTGATTGAGGATCCAAGAAGTGAGATGTATCTTTCAGTTTTCAGTTAAATCGTTTATTGTTCAGATGATTGGCTGGGTTTATAACTTATTTCACTCCTAGTTACTTAGTGTAAAATTCTTCGTGTTTAATTCTTGTTTGCTATGCCTTGGTAGCTGTTGAAAGTGGCTGCTAGTTCAATGGTTATATTTAGATAATTATTTTTCTATCTTCAATTGGTGGTGTCATCAGACGGGACTTAGTGAGACGCTTGTCTTGTTACAGGGCCCACAACTCGCACCACAAGCTTCAAAGACAGCTCGCAAGACAACGGTCAGTATGAAATGAAAATAGATGTTAGTGCGAGTGTCAATAATAGAGCTGATTTGAGGTGCCATAAAAGAAGAGGTTTCTTATCAATTATCATTCTTATAAAACTGACATGATAACATATTCCAACAAAAAGAAGACTAGCATGAATTGTTTACTGTAAAGTGTGATAGAATCTCGTTACTTGTTTATGTTGTCCAAAAATCAACTCTACTAGTTTATTAGTTTTTGTATATTATTGTATAATTATTAGTATGTATTTTCTCTTTGTAATAAACCAGTATGATACACACATAACCTTCGTACAATGGATTGCTACAGCTTTGCTTTTATCTTTCAGAAATTAGTGCAATCTAACCTGTGAATACTTGCTGTCAAATTATAAAGTTCCACTTCCCTCTATTTTTTTAATTTTTTAACACATTTTGTGCTAATGCCAGACTTTGAGGACCAAATCAACTCATTTTACATCAGCGCTGATGCCCTGGCCTTAGACAGGATCCGTCCAGTCGATGGCTCACCCCAGTCACGTGTCCACGATCCCGTTTATCAGCTGTCTCCACAAACAAGTTCTGACTTTACCGACAGAGGCTGCACAGTACAAATAGCAAGCAGCTCCAGCACTTTTTCATCAGCTAATCAGACACAAACTATCCAGCCATGTTTCAACGAGCTTGAGAAAAAACGAGAATCTACCTTGTCAAACACGGAGCACTTCTACACTGGGGTGTCGGATAAGGACCTACGCGGTTCAAAACCATGAGTGTAATAAACTGAGGAACAAATGGTAATTACATTGTAATAGTAATTACCTAGTCCTGTTGGCATCTACTGTTTTATTGTGCATATGCTTTATTTTATTGAAAGGTTTTGTGAACTCGTGTTTTTTTTACCTTTAAGAGTTGATCAGATATAAAAAAAAACTGTTGTTGCCTTTTGTGAAGGCAAAGACGTTAACGAGGAAAAAGTTCATGCTGGCCTTCGCAAATCATTCAGCTGGACCCTAAATTGCTGCAAGCACCACTGAAACGACTTTGATTTTTGCTTTCAACACTTTATATGTTACCAAAGCTTGCACCTTGTGTACACTACTTCACAACAATTAGAAGTGACTATAAAAAGTGTCTTTCGTCATAAGCTAGCTGTTAAATGCAGTTAAGGGATTTTGATTTGTTCTGCTAAATGTTCCGTACATGCAATAGTAAAGTTTGATGTACTAGACTGTAAATTACTTTTTTGTTTGTTAATTTATCTACAGTAAGTGAGAAATTGGATTTGCGGCTTGATACCTCAGGCTGCAACCATAGTGTACATTGCAGTGTCTATTCGTCTTTTGCTGAGATGAAGGGAACATTTTATGTAGAAGATCATGGTGATCTAAGCCAGCACATTTATTACAAGAAGATCCACCGCATTCTCTGCAAAGACGTCCCTCTTTTGCTTTCAACCCTCTTTAAACACTTTTCCTCCTTGTGGTGGTGGTGGTGGTGGTTATGATGATGATGATGAGCACATTATGAACTAATTTGACTCTGCATAACTGCGTTATATTTAGCCATCTGGCTGCCAATGACAAGATATCCGGGTGGACATGATGGATTTCCTAGAGGCCCAAGTTTATTCGCATCATCGGTTTTATTTTGCAGCCTATGCGTGCTATTTTAATTGAATGTTTTCTATTATGCAAAGCCTCGCAATCTGATGTAATGGTTATATGTGTTCTCCGATTTATTTGAAATTTGCCCTGCCTTTCACTTCCATCATCATGCACTTCTCCAAAATAAATGGACAAACCCTGGCTGGCTCTTCTTGTGACTAGTTGCCATACAGAAACTTATAAAGCGATACTGTCTGAGTATTTAGGATCCTTGCCAAAAGTTTTTTTTTAAGATCCGAATACGCTGTGATTAAATATTAAACAATTAAGGCTGCTCTTTGCGAATTGTGCTTATTGAATTTAAGAGCTGCGAGAGAGAAAGAAAGATGAGGATGAAAGGATAGAGGCTACGAAAAGACATATTCTGCTTCAGTGTCTTACAAGTATGCAGCGATCCTACAAACCATGACGATATTTGTTACTATCAATTATATTTAGCATATTCATAGTAAATTTAAGTTTACTGCTAACTCTCCAAATTATCGACCCATGTGCAGAGACCTCATTTCTTATCCATTAAACGAATTTTAAAAAATAACGACCATGTAAGTTACAACTATTTTAAAATTTTCAGTATGAATAAATCTTTGTAACAGCAATAAAGCAATGGCGCCGCAGACCTGACCAATAACTTTCAATTTAAATATGCTCGTCAAAGAAATCAAGTGCAAATAAATGTTCCACTCAAGTCAAAGAGACATCACTCAGTGTGAAATAAAAAGATTCAGTCACGCGGTTCTATCACAATGAATCAGGAGGAGTTTCTTTCACTAGAACTCGATTGCAGTCACGTGATACACAGATGGCTCATTGTCATCTACAACAAAGATGGTTCATCGTCGCTCTTCAATACAAGCGGGGTATTGTCGTTCAGACACAAACAACCCCTAGTGTTATCAAGTCTCTGTTGCATTATGACCCTCACAGATGCTAAAAAATAAATGGATCCAAAGTGCCTACATCCGGACAAAACTTCTGACTACAAACACAACTACAAATAGTCTAATATACACTGTTCCCCACTCAATCGCAATTGTACAGTAACTGTTAAAATGAATCATTGATCACTCATAAAGTAGTGACTGTACCAAAGGTAGACAAAGCAGAAACTTGAGCTTTAACGAATTTAAAATTGTCAGTCCTTCCAAGATTTCATGAGGTAGCCTACACAGTAAATCAAATTTGGGGAACAATATTCGTTTCAGCTTAGTGTACGTGTGTAACAAGGTCTTGTAAGGATGTTTTGGACAAAAAAAAGATAGTAGATCAAAGCGAATAAGAAGGAAGTTAATGGATGTTAAGAGGGTGGAATGAGAAAGAGGCAATCTATTCTTCATTTCTTTCTCAACGAGATGAGAGAGAGGTCCTACTGTAGTATGTGTTGGACTTCTGATATACAGAGGGTTGTTGTCGTGGCTGGACTTCTGCTGCTGATGTCACCTCCAGGATTCGCAGTAGGTGGGTGATGACATGGTGATTCTCCCTCATTCTCAGTCTCTTTCTTTTTCTTTCTCTCTTTCTCTCTCTCTCAATCTCTTACTTACCTGGCATATTCAATTCACTTCATTGTGCTACGAGGTAAAGTAGTTCTCAGTTTCGGCCACAACTCACTTTTAAAATTAATAGTCACAATTGTAAACAAAGCTTTCCGATCACACATTCCATGATCACACACTTACAAACACATATATTTATATATCTATAAAAACATAAACGGGCACTCTTAAACTCGTACTCGGATGAAAAAGTAGTAACGGATATGTAGATTACTTATTTTTTAATTGGTGTTTTACGCCGAGCCAGCAACTAAGGTTATATCACGGCAAGGCAGCCAGCCCTGTAAACAGATGTCACATGCAGAGAAAGAACAGCGTGCCCGAGACGAGAACTGAACCCAAGCCAGCCAAACTTCACTGTTTTGGTGACAGGCGCTAACTGTTGTGCCACTGGATCGCCTTATGTAGATTACTTTAGATTTTAAAGTAACACATAAAATATATAATTATATAAACAAAAGCTTTAGACTGAAACAATGTTGAAAATTCTCCTTTAACATGTCGAAAGAGCACATTGTTCTTTGTTTAATAGAGACTGTTGGTGACCTACAAACAAACTGCCCGGCGTATGTACGTGAGGACGTGGACTATGAGTGCGTTTGTTACGTCGACAACACAACAGACTCTCCTGTTGTCACTAACTGGAATGTCCCCGGTGGTGGTTCAGTCCTGACCGTGAAAAACATTCGACGAGAGAAAAACGGTAAACAGTTCACGTGTCATCTCGACTGGGGCTCACCACCATCACGTAAAAACGTGACGTACACCCTTCACGTCGCTTGTGAGTACGTCGGTTGACAGCAACTCTCCTGCCTTTTCGGAATTTGTATTTTATTCCATTCCATGGATAAAATTAATAAAACTGCTTTGCTTAGACACTTCTTTCGGGCGTGCAGAACTCTTTGTCTCGCTGATTTTGTCCAAAGGCAGTTACAGACCGTTACTGCGAACACTGCTACACTGAATGTTGAATATTATTAGACTAATACTAAGGTCATGTAGGAAGATTAACCTCAAGTTAAGACACTAACTATATCGTTACCCCCTACAACCCAATTACTAAAAGACCTTTCTAACAGCAAATATAGAGTATGGTTGGAATTGGACTGTTAATCATTTTTATAAGAATTTATATTTTACGGTTTGCTAAACTTGAATAAAGCTTCCACCAGATTTGTCCTAAACGGCCCTAAAGCATCTTTTCACACATTTTCTGAAATAGCAAACACATACGCTAAGCTGAAACGAATTTTTCTGGAAAGAATAAAACAACATAGTTGGTACAATCCCAAACATTATCTAACCCTCACTGCTTTTGGAAGATGATAGACAAACAGATCTTTTTATACTTTACTTATACTGTTATATAAGTAAGTATGTTTTCTAGCAACGATTTTATTTTATTTTAAATATTTTTGTTTACTTTAGACAAGAAAGTTACGAAAACATAGATGACTCGTAGGAGAGTAGAACTGCATGAGCTACAGTATCGAAGAATAGTCGAACTACTAATACTAATCTTTATACCTGTCATTATATTATTGCTGTAGATGGGCCTGAGTCTGTGAGGATGTCTACAAATGCGACACGTCAGTTTGTCACTGATGGGACAGTACAGATGGCGCTGTTCTGTCAGGCTGTTGACGTTTATCCAGCCGCCATCTACACCTGGACAGGTGTGACGTGTGTCAACGAAGATAACGCAAACGGCACGTGCATCTTCACACCTAGAGTCCCAGAGGACGACCGCCGCAAAATATCGTGTAGTGCTAGCAATGTTATCTTCCCTTCTCTGAAAACGTCTAACCACACCTGGCTATACCTGACCTGTAAGTGGCAAGAACCTGATTTTCGGGCATTTCCTCTCTAGATAAAGAATTAATGTACTACACCTTTTATTTGTTGTTGATACTTTAATTCTTAAGCTCTAAATAACAAGGATCATATTGAATTAATTTCAAACTTGTTAAAATAAATACGAACATTCGATACAGTCGACAAAAATAAGTCAGGAGACAATTCCCACAAATTCGTAGTAAAAATAAAATTCGTAGTAATTTTTTGCAGGACCATGAAACTCATGACACACTTGACAATCGAGAGCACCATAATGTTAAGAAGTCTGCGCAAGAAGATAAATTGAAGCCTGTTTAAATACTTTTTTTCACTCATGACACAGATCCTCCCACCTCTCCACCTGAGATAACCAGAGACAAACTTGGTTCGACCTTGCCCGAGGCAGAAAGCAAGACGTTGACCTGCACGGTCAAAGGTGGAAAACCAAAAGTGACCTCAGTGACCTTTAACTGCGATGATGAACCTGACCGACGTGACGTTATGGATGACGTGTCCGTGTCGAGTTCTGTCGTCATGATTGTACAGCCCAGACACAGTGTCACGTGTGAGTGCTCGGCGCTATGGGAGCCACAGCCTGGGTTGTACCCGCATAAAACTCGTCTTTATCTCAATGGTGAGTGTATCTGAATTACATAGTTTTAACTACTTTTTATCTTTATAATACTTGTAGTCATTTAACTTAAATTTTTGCTGAATCTTTTTCGCGTTGTCACAGAAACGAGTTTTCATTTCAGTCATTTGGTTGTGCTTATTTGTACAGGTGTGTACAGCTTTCTTTGTTTCGATGCAATTTCGCGGACCTGTAACATTCTACCACAGCTGACAGAATATTCTAGAAGGCTTTAAGAATCTGTTTTGCGTAATACCTGTCATGCGCTGAATATTACAGCTCACATCCCGGGAATTTAAGCAGGAAGACATCGCTATGTCAGAAGAGATTTTTATACCAGAGGACACTTCTAGATACCGATAATTTCGGATTGCCTTGTATGGTTCTGCCCAATGTGGGAAGGAATATTCGTGTCAGCAAGGTCTACGTGCTGGCTGCTTCAGAAGAGTGTACATTTTATGTTTAATTTTTTGCGTTTGAGGATTTTACCGCTGGCTCCTCATGAAGCAATGCTTTGCAGAAGAAACTGCGTGAGCAGACAACATTTACTGTAACAACAATTTGTATCTACCCTTTACACAACTTTGTGCCGAACGTTTGTCTATTATCTAAGGGGTTATTTAGAGCACAAGTTTCGGTCGTTCCTTACACTGACGCCAGACGTGAGAGTTGACAATAAAATCACAGGTGGAAGAGTTTGTGGCAAAAAAATACTCCGGATAAAAGGCGGGCGCTCTGGCGAGTACTTACATAAAATCTCACATATTTAATAATGTTAAGCCCAAACGTGCAAAAACTTTCCTCGACAATTTGGTGATTAACATCCTCAATGTGCATGTAAGTATAAATAAAAATAACATTTTTATTACATAATATTTAATACTAAGTATAGGAAGGTTCAAGTACCATGAATAATTCTCTGAAATGTGCTTATTTTAAAGTGTGTGTGTGTTGTTGTTGTTTTTGATGATGATGATGATGATGATGATGATGATGATGATGATGATGATGATGATGATGATGATGATGATGATGATGATGATGATGATGATGATGATGATGATGATGATGATGATGATGATGATGAGTGAGAGAGTGGCTGGGTCAGTGTTTAGGAAGGTTGACAAAAAATACCGCCTGATTGAATCCTTTTATTTGAGACTAAAGAGCTTCAACACTTTATTTCACATTATAAATGTCAGCTATTCTTCTTTATTACTGATATTCACTTGTGCCTTCTTGAGAATTACCCATAATGTAGATAGTTGTAATTTACTTATACTTGTCATTGTTATTTTGTTATTAATAATAACTATCGTTGATACGTGGTTTCCTTCATATTTATCTCAAGATCTTTTCTTGCAGCCACCCGGCGTATGTCAGCGGTGACTGGACAGGTCGACAAGGACATGCAGGTAGTGCTTGACACCAGTCACGTGCACATGATTCCATTCTCTTCTCTAACATTTTTGGACAATAGAGTTCGGTCTTTACCCGAATTTTTTTGATGTCTCAAAGTACTTTTTCACGTCTCTCTTGTGTTATAACAGTTATAACTGCATGTAAATGGAGTTGTTATCTTCTTTATGATACATTAGTTGCTGAAGACAGACGATAAAAAGCGGGTTAGTGTTGTGATCTATAGTGAAGAAGGTAAAGAAGGAAAATTTTCTTGCAGCAGTTGTATATATTAGCCACACACACACACACACAAGAGGGAGACTAAGTTTCTTGTATTCTAACTGAATTGTACTGGCAGTCTGTGTTTAGATATAGATGGGTCATTGTCATCTAGAATACAAGTAGATCATTTTTGTTCAAACACAAAAGCCCTAGTGTGATGTGAAACCTCTTCTGTATTAAAACGTTCACAGCTGCTCGAAACTCGCTGGATCTCAGCTGCCTTCATCCGGACAAAGCTTCCGACATCAATTACAATATATAGAGTCTAATATACAGAGCTTGCCACACACTCGCAAATGTCCAATAACTGGACCATAGAAAAATTATAGAAAAATTATTTGTCTATCGAACACAAATAATATTGGTATTGGTTCGATTCCAGTGTGTAAACTGAGAAACCTTATGATTAAGCGTTAAATATTTAATCTGTTTCTTGTGTATTGTGAAGTAAATAATCGTGAGGCAGACTAGGATGTGGATGAAAGGAATGAGAAGATAAAATATTTATGCAAATTGTCACACTTGCACTTTTGAGTAATGCTGTCTTAACCTGAACCGTGTGATTTCATAGTCAGGATAAATAACACTTCTGGATAAAGCTAGGAAAATAAAAATACATGGAAGTCAAAAAAAATTCGCTGAATCGTGTAATTTCATATTTAGAACAAAGGAAGTAGTGTAGTAGGGATTGTAAAGTAGATCGAAGACAGTACAAGGAAGTTAGTGGATGTGAAGAGAGGGTAGGAGGAGACAGCAACAATACTTTGTTCATTCCTTTCTAAACGAGATTAGAGAGAAGTTCCACTGAAGTATGTGTGGTACAACTGACATACGACAGGTGGTTGTCATGGCTGGACTGCTGCTGATGACTTCATCTCAAGAATTAGCTGCAGGTAGGTGATGAAGTTGTGATTTTTTTTCCTCCATCTCTCTCTCTCTCTCTCTCTCGGCTGTTATATTTAATTCAGTATAGTTCATTGTGTCAAGAGACAAAATTTGTCTTTAGTTCAGGACAGAATACCACTTATTTTTACATTTAATGTTTATCACAATAATGTGCATCGCAGTTCTGTCGCACATAATATGATCACACACTCACACACACCCACACTTTTTCTCTCCTTCACTCCCACATGCTTGTAAAGATGACGACAGGCATTTTATATCTCGCCACCTTGTGCAATGTGTGACATCATAATCTCACGCACACAGAGACAAACACATACACGCACGCACACACACACACACTAGATATATGGGTGCACAAATGCAAGTAAAGGCACATATTACCTGAGAGTACATAGTGAAAGTGCCTCTGTACCTCAGAAAAAATAAAGTATAGAGGATAACTCCCGAATTGCTCGTGCTTTTTGCAGACATCGATAGTTATATTGGCAATATATAACAACTAACATGTACATTTCACCCTCGAAAACCCATCAATTAATTAATTATCTGATAACAAAGTACGCGATTCGCACCTGCGATTCAACGAGCGCAGTGGGCAGTGTACTACGTCATATTAGTACACCAATCATAACACTGCCAGCAATCAACACCAGAGAGAGATAATGAGCGACAGTTTGAGTTAAAGGAACGCTAAAAGTCTACATTTATCGTGCTGTAGAAGCAGTTTTTCCAAACCCGAGGAAACTGTACAAATAAAACGGTACATGTTCGAGTCCAAGGGCTCCCCAGACTCAAACACATTGAAGGTACATGGCGATAGCGATGGCGATGCACAACGACTTTATACAACCTCATGGTAGATACGGCAGATGTTTGTCTAAGGCTGCAAGCAGATTCTTGTTATCTACAGGTAGATATTGGCTCCAAGTGTAAACAAGACTAACACCAACGACCGTACATTAGAAAGATGCCTTATAACGCCCAGTCCCCTTTATAACAAGCGAGGACCGAGTTGCAGCGAGCGCTCCTTGCGGCAGTCATTACACGATCATACAAGGGAGAGAATTTCAAACTTGGCCAGAAGAGTTGTGCGAAATTGTTTGTGGGTGTTTTGCGGAGTAAATCAAAATCCAGTGATGATTGAAATTTTATAATAATACTTCTTCTGTTTTACTCTCTCTGATCTCACATGTTTGTTTCAAGATTAATTTGTCAAAACTAGAAGAATTGTGATTCTAATTAGACTTACATATTTGTTAAAATCTCTCAAAAAAACTAATCCTAGTGTTGTTTCTTGCTCTGTTTAATTTATTTATTTACCATTTTTGTTTATTTACTTTTAATGTATTATGTGGGTACAGCTAATATGTATGTAATCGTTATTACAATTTTCATTCATCAAAATAGAAATTTAAATATGGTTACATTTACACACATATGCAAACATCTAACATTTAACAAAAACAAAAAAATCTTATTATAATACAACATTAACATACACCTTCCAACTTGAAAGAAAAAGGAAAAGAATAAAGAAAAGGAAAAATACGAAAATCCATATAGTGTAACAATTTATATTAGCAAAGTATTTGCTCAAACATAGGTACAAAATGTTTGATGTCGATTCACAAAGTTGAAACTTCAGTGAAATGTACAAATTAGTTTTGTATCGCCTATATATCTATATAGATATTTGCAAAAAATGCGAACCATTCGTATTAATTTTTAAGCTTGAGAATCGGTTAGGAAAGTAATAAAAGGGCTTGTAAGTCATGTCAAATAGCAAATATATGAAATAGTGAAATCCATCACATAAATATTAATATTTAAGATAAAAGCAATCGCTTAAAATTTAACAAGAACTTAAATGAAAATTTAATAATACCCACAGATTAATTAACGCGCAAATGTTAATAAGCAAGTGTGTCTCTGCACAAGCTAGTTTCTATTAATAAATCTAACATGAGAACTTGGTTCTGCATGTGCTGTCTGTCTTGCCCATTAATCACAATGATGGTGAAGATGATGATAGACGATGAGATAGAAAAGGAGGCTGAATGATGGAGGAGTGGGGGTGCTTTGATCCGTCTGTTTGATCTTTGTCATCCTTTGAAGAAAACGCTTTATTATTTATTTGTTTATATGCCTTTCATTTACAAGAGACTTCTGGTGAACTGAGAACGAACTGCCCGACGTATGTGCGTGAAGACAGCGACTTGAGCTGCGAGTGTTACATCAACAGTGACACAGGTTCTAATGATGTCATCAACTGGAATGTCCCTGGCGGCGGTTCTAAGCTGTTCGTTCAGAACGTTAAACGGCAAATTAACGGTTCCAGATACACGTGTTCTCTTGACGAGGGCACAACGTCATCACGTCAGTCTGTGACTTACATCCTTCACGTCATTTGTAAGTTCGTCCGCTGGCGTGAACACGCGCTTGTTTGTTAAGGCGTTTGACACAAATATCCACTACATTTACTATACATTAAAACGTTTAACTTGTTTTGACTATAATCGTTTACCGTGTAAACACGTAATTGTCTTTTTTTTCTTCTTCAAACAATTTTTTATTAGAAGGCATGTCTAAAATGCTGACTGGCTTTTAGGCTTATGGTTACAAGTTTGCGTACATGACCAGTAGGGCAGTTTAGTGTCTCCGCAGTGGTTACAAATGTTTATTTCTCTCTCTCTCTCTCTGGCTCAAACCCATAGTTATTTCTCTCTTTTTTTAGAGATTTTAATTTCATAATGCAAAAATACAGAAAACATAGATTTAAAACACTTTACCATTATTACCATGGGGAAGTGGAAAAAGGAGGAAGCTGAAGGATTTAAGAGGCACCCTAATTATCCTCATTGTGAATACCTTTTTCACTTCTTTTTAAGTCCCTGGTGTTGAAAAAATAAATAAATAAAATAAATGAATAAATGGGGAAGTTCTGTTTAGAGGCTTGGGCTCAAATTATTTATTGATACATAATTGTCTTGCTGTAATCGTGCCAAAGATCCCTTCTGAATTGACTAGAATTTATTCCTATTTGTTAAATATCTTGATCTAATTTTTTCTATGACAAATACAGTTCTTTTGTTTTAAATTTTATTAGCGCTCGTCGTCGTTACTATCACAATGTTACAGTGTCAAATACAAATCCCAATACTAAACAAAATCTCAATCTGCGTACAATGTTTCATCTCTCCAGACGGGCCTGAGACTGTGGTGATGTCTACCAATACCACACGACCGTTTGTCACTGACGGGACATCACAGATGGATCTGTCCTGTCAGGCTGTTGCTGTGTATCCAGCCGCCAACTACACCTGGACAGGTGGGACGTGTGTCAACGAGGATCACGTAAACGGCACGTGCATCTTCACACCTAGAGTCCCCGAAGATAACGGCGGTGAAGTATGGTGTACTGCTCACAATGTTATCTTCCCTCGTCTGGAAATGTCCAACAACAGCAAGTTACTACTGGTCTGTAAGTGACAAGTACTTTGTGATATTTGAATGTTTTTATCAATTTATTCATTTAAGACGAATAATGCTTGTTCTGGGCTGCTGGACATTGTTATTCAGAAACTCATGAAAAATACTATTATAAAATAGTAATTAAGTGTGACACATCGTGGTAATAATGTCAAGATTGACACACAGAATACAAACTCTTTTAAACTAGTATTTTCGACTGTGTCGGTTACAAGAGACATTTCCAGCACTCAAATAGTCTGAAATGTGTCCGGTCAATAAGGATATTTAGTGTTAGGGACCGTGCGTAGGACGTAAAATGTCCTACCAGCACCCTTAACTCTCCATTGAATCAGATACCCGTACCTTTAGATGAAAAGATAGTCTCCTAGTAGTTATTTACTTGAAAGTATTAAGAAGGCAATGACCTATATAGAAAATCGAGAGCGCAATCATTTTAAGACCCACCCGGGAATATAACTCAGAGTCCCTTGCAACCTCTTTTTTCCTACCTACCCACAGATCCTCCAACCTCGCCGCCTGTAATAACAAGAGAAAACACGATCTTGACCTGCACGGTTAAAGGTGGAGAACCAAAGGTGTCCTCGGTGATCTTCTCTTGCGGGGATGAACCTGACAGACCTGATGTTGTGGACGACTTGTCCGTGTCGAGTTCTGTCCTCATCAGTGTCCACCAACAACACAGTCATGTGACCTGTGAATGCTCGGCCACATGGGACCCACAGCCTGGGTTGTACCCACACAAAGTGGTTATTCCTCTTAACCTGATTGGTGGGTATATTGCTTCTGTTAATGTTTTCTCCAAGAGTTAGATTAGTTCAATCAAGTATCGAGTCGCACGCACAACATCATGTGACATTTATTTAAATAATAAGTATATGAAATTTAGACTCTTGGAATACTTTCGGACTAACTGTGCACCACGTTCTCGACATGCGTGTAAGTAAGAGTGATTGAAAGTATTAATTTAAATAATCTTCATTAATCATGAGGTTTAGGAAGTTGCAAGGAATACGATTAGAATGATTAAGTGTATGTAGTGGCCTCTCTCTTTTTCTGTGTGTGGAGGGGGGGGGTCACGTTAGTCATCAATGAAAGAAAGAGAAAGAACGACTAGAAAGTTTGTGGGGGAAAAATTGGTGGATTTAATTGTTAACTAAAGTAGTTTTAACACCTTTCTATCAGTCACACTTTTTCTCACTGCTTTGCAGATGTGCACAATGGCAATTTCAATTGCTATTTATAGTTATTCGTAATTTTTATTAGTATATTTGTTATCGTTTTAAGTAGCTGTTATTACTTGCTACCGTTCGATCTCCTTCCCTCTCACTTATTCAGTCCTTCTCTCTCGTTCACTCAAGTTGTGAAGTACATTAACGCGCACAAATGGTGATGTAACTTAAAGCAACCCCTATAGGCCATGGAGATTTGTTAAATTACAATAAAAGCCGAAGTGGTCGTCTTTCTTTGTTACTAAAAAAATTAAGTTAAAATATTCCAAAAGTCCACAAGCATTACTACCTACGCCAGTCAACATAGTTATCAATAGTTGTGATTATACTCAATTTACTAGTCCGCCTGCTCGTCTTCTTCTACAGATGTATCCATCCTTACTGTTTGTCCCGTGACTCCTCTTTGTGTCTTCAATGTTTGTCTTTGATTACTTGTACAGCTGTTACAACTTCCATCTTTTGTATTCTATCCATGTGTTCTATTTGTTTTATGAGGTGAGCGCATGCTCTTTCGTGAGCATTATACGCTGTATAAGTCACACATTGATTATTGTTGTTGTTGTTATTAGTTTCATTGCAGGTGTGGCTATAATTTTTGTGACGTGCAATACACTTACTATCGATGTTGCCTTGTGTTCTGTAGGCTCTGTAAAGTACATAACAGTACATTAAAGTACAGTACAGTAACATATGGAAAGACATTTCATTTAAGAGCATGCGAGTTACTAATTGCTGCAAACAATGGCAGGAAAAGCATTTAATTAATGCCGGAAGCCAGGGTAAATAAAATAACAAGCTTAGAGCTTAGAAACATGAAAAAAAATCGTCGTCTGCGACAGAGCCTCTATCTAGTTTCGACACAAATTAAATGCTGTTTAAGTCATTACATAAATAAGTCAATGAACATATTTATTTGTATGTCTTTGTTTCTTTCCACTTAAGAGCACACTCGAAACGTTTTATATTAACACCCACTAGTAGACGAAGGTTTAGTAACAAGTGTACCTTAAGTGTAAATGCACCTTAATATTATTTATACAGACACACATACCTTTGTGATTCTTTCTCTCTCTCTCTCACACACACACACACACACACACACACACACACACACACACACACACACACACACACACACACACACACAGAATACATAGAGGCAGAAAACCACTTTTGATCAAGTGTCACATGCTGAGAAAGGAGTATAAGAGCTGAGATCCGAAACCACAACATCCGATTCCTCGATGTCCGGACGAAAGACACTTTAACCATTGCACCACCAACCGTCCCACCTTTATACTGGTATTTCTCTATCTCGGGCGTTTGTGCTGTCGAACGCTTTCATTGTGATATTACTAAGCAACGCAAAAGTATTCCAAAGTTCCATTCACATTTGAAGATAAGACATTCAATGATATTCTGATAGTCAACCTAGAGAATGAAGAATACATGGTCACGAAACCTGATTAATTGTCGCGCGGATAGAAATAAGGAAAAGAAAATGAAAGATGGTCAGAATGAATGAATGAATGAATGAATGAATGAATGAATGAGACAACAAGACAGCGACACGAACAAATTGCCAGGTAGTCCTTTTGTAACGGAGATGGCTAGAGATCTATCATCGTAATATTTCTTTGAAATTCAGGTTCTGCGCCATCACGCAAAGACGAGCCTCAACTACTCATCCCTGTTGCCGTCGGTGCAGCCTCTGTGGTTCTCCTCCTTATCATCGTCATCGCCATCGCTTGTATCATCAAAATGAAACGATCGAGTATGTACAGCTTCCTGTTACTGTCTTTTCTCGATTCGCATTTCTTTCTTGCTGTTCCTTTGTTGTGTAAAACATTTTAGGAAATAGAGCCACGCATCGCAGCCTTTCGCATTTGGCATTCTTCATAGCTGTCCACCCACACATTTATGATGGAAAATCCCATTTAAAAAATGTTCTTAGACGAGAAAAAGAGGCAGATGAGAAAATCTAACTGCGTCCTCAGTCACCATAAGTTCTCAAAGTAAAGAAAAAAGGTTACTCTATAGGAATAAGCCGATCCCTAATGTTAGTGAAACATTGTTATTATTATTGTTATTATTTTGTTGTTGATGTTTTTGTTATTGTTATAGATGTTTGTACATCTATGTGGCATGCACACACGCTAATCATGTGTGAGAGTCAACAAGAGAGCGAGATTCTATATGTATGTGTGTGTGTGTGTGTGTGTGTGTGTGTGTGTGTGTGTGTGTGTGTGTGTGTGTGTGTGTGTGTGCGCGCGCGCGCGCATGAATATAAGGGACATATACAGCTTATAATGAAGTCAACGTGTTGAAGTGTTGGTCACTGTTATTTTCATCTGTTAGTCTGTACATCATCACAATGAAAAGAAATCATAGGAAGAGGTTGATTAGCTTTTGCCAGTCATAATCAACTTGCTGGCTCTTATACCGAGAATTATCACCTTTTTTTGGAAACAAGTTTCAAGAACAACGCATTTTTTAAACCACTTGATGTTATTTATACAACAAATACGTAAAATCTCGAGTCTTCGGTGACTTTACAGCCAAAATGAGACAACAACATTCAAGAGGTGATTCACATAATGCGCATGTAAGTATATGTTTATATATATTTAATTTTAAGAGCAAGAGTGAGTGATATAGTGGATATATCTATATCATGTGTAGCTATACATGGACAAATGAATTTGAGTGATTTATTCTGTTTTAGCTTTGTAGTTATATACTTTAAAGTGTTAGGAACCCAGTTACCTGTACAGAAAAACTGGAAGAGACATAATTTCAAGATGCTTTTCTAGGAAGACGATAATTTGAAGTCTATAGAAGTTTCTTCTTCACCCATTTCCAAGGTCTTCTAACTTCACCGTCTGAAATAACAAGGGAACGCACGAACTTCACCTCCACGGTTACAGGTGGAAATTCAAAAGTGTCCTCGGTGACCTGACAGCCCTGATGATGTGGACAACGTGTCAGTGCCGAGTTCTGTCGCCATCAGTAACCAGCAACGAACCAGTAATGTGGATGTGTAAGTGCTTGGCCAAATGTAACAAGCAGCCTGGGGTGTATAGACACAAAGAAGTTACTCTTAACCTAATTGGTGGGTATATGGTATCTTTAAATGTGTTCTTTATGAATTAATGAACATTAATTCAATCTTAACACAATTTATTATTGAAAACATAATTAAGTAGTGCATGAAGAAATCAATGATGTGAATCATTTATAAGTAGGTAGACACAGTCAGATATCTAAAGACATGTAGACATCTAAGGAGATAAAGCGACTTTTTTGGAATTACAGAGTGTTTAAAACATCTTTTTTATTATTTTTTTTTTGTTTTCTTGAACCATTTTTATTCCATAATACACAAATATACCAAAAAGATACAAATATACACGACAAAACACAATAGTTAATATTACAAGTGAAAAAAACACCCCATACACACAAACACAAGTAAAAACAAGCCATCCTGTATGGTGTCCGCATACTTCCCTGTCATCCCCTCATCAATGTAAGATAAGCATTGCTCTCAAGCACTGAAGCAAAAGCACGACCACATCAATAAAGTATGTTCAACAACCACACGACTAAACCCCACCCCAACCTTTCAAAGTAAGGAATCAGTCCAAAAACTAGGAGAGAGCACAGGACCTCCCATTCCTTCTGAAGCTCATTACAAGCATCAACCTATTTATAAGTCTCTCGCTGCACATCAACAACACCCCACCACACATCTTTCAATCAGAAATCTTGTAAGACCCCCCAATCGTTCTTCTCATGGGAAAATGTCCACAAAGGCGATGATGCTAACGATCTAAGAACAAGAATAGCATGTTGTACATGACATGCATGAGGGTGTTTACTGCTTACAGACCAGCGGAAGGGACTGACTTTGGCTTTTGACATCTCGCTACCTCGTGCCATCTGTGACAACACAGTCTCTTAGAGAAGACGTTATTGTCTTTGTTCTAGACTAAATATGAAAGAATAATAAGAATAAGAATTTGAAATAGTAATTAATGATGGAAACAATGTTCGTGTAATGAAATGTTAGCGTTGATGCTGTATGTTTGTTGACTGTGATGCTGAATATTCATAAAGAGGCGTTGATCCTTATTATTTGTCAAGACAGACACAGTGCCCAGGTTTTATAGTTGTTTGATACGTCGGGCTTAAATCCCAGCACTCACTACAGGTCCTCCATCAAGACTAAAGGTCCAGCAAATATGAAATTATTGATGAAGGTGATGGTGGTGGTATTATTATTATTATTATTATTATTATTCGCAATATTTCTCGTGGCATCGTGATGTCATCAAAAATACCGTTATGTATTACATCATATGACTAGCGAAATTTTACTAAAATGTCACAAAATACAAAATCAAGCAAAAATTTACCATCCTTACTAATACTGATTAAGCACCAAAAGAATCGAGCTAATATGTGTGTACGGTCATGCCGTCTGCTGTTCATTTGAAAAGGAACTGAATTGTTCAGCCTGTTACACACGAGACTTTTCGATGAAGCTGATGACGTCACTCAAAGGAGAGTTCTGTCCCTTCACCTAACAGGCTGAGGGGATCGGCTCTCCTTGATTTCGTTTATGTTTTGTGGTCGTGCTTCGATTTGGATAAGAGTGTTGGACCTTCGTGTTTACATTTACTTCTGCTGCATGTTATTCCTCTACTGGTTTACAGCTGGACTGTATATAATGTTATTTTGACGTGCAAATTGTTTGGATCTATTGGCTGGATTCCACTCCGCCGTGCTTCACTCGCTTCGGCACCGACCTTGAGTTGCAGTGAATAAACTGATGTGACGATCACCCTTTTGCAGTTTCTACATTATAATATTTCTTCATATTCTCAAGATTACGCAATATCTTCTCAGTATTCTCCTGATTTCACCAAACTTTATTCTCTGGAGTAGTTACCGATAAATCTGCAGTTATCGCCCTTTACTGCCGAGCGCAGCGAGTCTTCGCATTGTTCTTCGTTCCACGTCTTTGTGACTATTTCGTGATCTTGTTCAGTGCAATGAGTCCACCTTTGGCTGAGATATTGCGCTTTATAAATTCTCACTTATTATTATTATTATTAAAGCTGAGAGGCAAACAGCTTCAGCATCGCTTGCTCGCTCAGCATCTTTAAAAAGCTGTAGTAAAGACCGTCACTACATCGCACATCAAAACATTTCCTGCTTTGCACGAGTGACTGCATAGGATCAGTGACTAACCCTCTATTAAGCCAGCCCTACTAATATTCAGAAGAGACTAGAAAGACTGAAGAAGAAATGTTGCAGGCAGCAGTACACACTGTGTATACAACACACCAGTCAAACCAGAAACGCGGTAAGTGTCGACCTCCGCATTTCCATTCTCTCTACATCAGTGCTGGCGCTGCTGGTCTTTAGAAATCCATCATCTCACTAAATGAGAAACTTTTCTTATTCTGTAAGTGCGACGCTCTAGACAGGAACAGATTAACAGAACATGTCAATGATGTCCAATTGCTTATAACCAGAATTATTTCTATCCATTTTGAAATCATACTAGACCCGTAACACTTATACAAACGAAGAGTAGGGTGCAGTCAAGCACATCGCCACACGGACTTTTTCCACACTCTGTTTTTCCATCGCGAATTGAGCGAAAATACATCAGCAAAAACATTTGGATAGAGAAATATACCGAGAAAGGTAAAAGTCTGTGAACATTCAGCACAACTTTCCTGATCTTATCGGTGGTGGAGTGAGAAAGAGTGTGTTTGTATTTGTTTAAAGGATAACCGTCTGGACTAGACAACCTTCTGTCACTTCACCAAGTACAAGGAACTAATATATATATATATATATATAATTTAAAGACAGTAACTAAAAGACAGGCATTGTACTGAGTAATTCTGTGTCAGCATACATACAGTGAAACTCTCCGACATGTGCGACATCACAGATATCTATAGGACTGTCATCATGGCGGGAATTGTGTTGCTGAGTTTACCTCCGACGTCTGCATTAGGTAGGTGATGATGTTATCAGCTCTCTCCATCTCTCTGTCTCTCTCTTCCTACCCCTTACTTCTTCATTCCCTCTCTTTGAGCATTCCTTGACAGACAAGGTTACACAATCAAAGAAATTTACTATTTCTAGACATGAACCTGGTCATCAAATTTGTGCACATTTCTTTCACACAATCTGTGGTTTTCTCTTTCTCTCTCTCTCTCTCAGCACTCTTACGAACACAAATACACAAACTATGTGGTTACATAAATGCAAAAGTATGCATGTTACGTAAGCATATACTCACATAGATGCCTTTTGACCTAAAAAAAAAGTAAAAGAATACATCCTTTAGCATAATGTCAGTTGGGACACTAGTAAAGGCTTGTAAATCATGTCAAATTATAATTCAAATTGTAGCATCTTATATAAATGAGAAAATTTAAAATAAAAGCAGTATTTAAAAATTCACATGAATTTTGTTCTTATAATTTCCACATCTTTATTCGCAATGAAATGTCGTTACTTATGTACACAAAACAATGATGTCTATATCTAGAACATGGTAGCAGTCTCGTTTCTATACATAAATCTAAGAGAACTTGTTGTGTCTGTCCTCCTCGAGAATCCCAATGATGATTAGCGATGAATGGTTAGACGTAGGCATGGAGTGTGATGGATGATAGGGCTTGATTTGTTACGTCTGTTAAAACTTTATCCTATAAAAAATAGCGGTTTATTATTTATTTGCGTATATATATATATATATTTGGTTTACTAGAGACTTTTGGTGAACTGAAAACGAGTTGCCCGCCGTATGTAACCGAAGGCTTCGAATTGCGCTGCGAGTGTTACATCAACAAGGACACAGACTCTCATGCTGTCATCACCTGGGATGTCTCAGGCCGCGGTTCTGAGCTGTACATTAAGAATGTTCAACGAAATGCTAACGGTTCCAGATACACGTGTTCTCTTGACTTGGGTGACCCGTCATCACATCAGTCTCTAACATACATCCTTCATGTTATTTGTGAGTACGTCCGCTGAGGGACATGCCCTGCTTTTTTTTAAATCCTCTGAACCTCTAGAGTTATTTAGACTACAAAGTCTTTGCGTGTCAACATGTAACTTTCTTGATATCATTGTGTGTAGGATCACTTGCGGATTAAAAGGAAGTGATTCTTATTTTTTTGTTTATGTTTTTTCTGTGACAATTAAAGGTGTTTTAATTTTATTTATCTTCATCGTTTCTAGCGACACAGTGAGTTACAGTGTCAAGTCAAAGTTAAAATACTAAAACAAAGTCTTAACCTGCTTGCAATGTTCACTACAGACGGGCCGAGGTCTGTGACGATGTCTACCAATGCCACACGACCTTTTGTCACTAATGGAACATCACAGATGGCGCTGTTCTGTCAGGCTGTTGCTGTGTATCCAGCCGCCAACTACACCTGGACAGGTGTGACGTGTGTAAACGAGGATCACGTAAACGGCACGTGCATCTTTATACCTAGAGTCCCTGAGGATAACGGCCGTGAAGTATGGTGTACTGCTCACAATGTTATCTTACCTCCTCTCGATAAGTCAAACAGCAGCAAGTTACTACTGGCCTGTAAGTGACTTTTTTGTTAATTTATTAATTTAATTAATATAAGACGAAGAATGCATGCACTGGCTGCCTAAAAATGTGATTCAGGAACAAATGAAAATTACTTTTATCAAATAGTAATTTCGTGTGACAAACCGTGTTAATAACGGAATAGATGACACGTAGTATACAGAGTTTTCTAATAATTATATATTTTAATTATATATATATATATGTCGGTTTTAAAAGACAGTTCCAACACTCACATAGTCGGAAATGTTTGCGGTCAATAAGGATGTTTAATGTTAGGGACCGTGTGTCGGGAGTAAAAAGTCTAGCAACCGTCTTAAACTCTCTCCAGTATATCAGATACCCGAACCTTTAAATGTTAAGATAGTTTTTTTGTTATTTTCGTTTAGTATTTAGTAACCCAATGATCTACATAGAAAATCGAGAGTACAATAATTGTAAGGTGCCTCTCTCGGAATATAATTCGAAGTATTTTGCAGTGGTTTTATTTCCTCCATTTCCACAGATCCTCCAACCTCACCGCCTGCAAGAGAAAACACGACCCTGACCTGCACGGTTAAAGGTGGAAAACCAATGGTGTCCTCAGTGACCTTCTATTGCGGGGATGAACCTGACAGACCTGATGTTGTGGACGACTTGTCCGTGTCGAGTTCTCTCCTCATCAGTGTCAATCAACAAGACAGTAATATGACCTGTGAATGCTTGGCCACGTGTGACCCACAGCCTGGGTTGTACCCACATAAAGTGGTTATTCCTCTTCACCTAATGGGTTAGTATATCGTATTATATAATATTTTCTTCATGAGTTAGATTAATTCAATTATAGAAATCTTTATTCATGGACCAATAAGTAGATAAATAAATGATTTAAATTATACATTGGCACAGACACAGCCAGATATTTAAGGTGACGAAGGGACTTATAAAAAAAAATTTGTCATATTTTGATTGTAGTTGAAAGTTGTAGATGAAATGTTGAACCTGTTTGATTACTGTATGTGAGGGTCGGTACAGACTCTGTGGGATGTTTTTATCACCGTTGTCATCGTTGACGTTATAAAGAACCCGTACGTAGAGATTGTTTCTCGTCAGTAGTCATCGGCTAGTTAACTGGCTCCTCGACCTCTATTGTCATCACTGTTATGACTCATCATCATGTGACGAGGATTTAAATAATAAGTACACAACAGTTAGAGTCTTCGAATACTTTCGGCCAATGGAAGAGAACTTCACTGGAAAAAAGTGATGCACCACGTTCTCGATATGCGTGTGAGGAAGAGTAATTGAAAGTATTAACTTAGTTAATCTTCATTAGCCATAAGGTTTAGGAAGCTGCAAGTTAGTTTCGACAGAAAATAAATGTTGGTTAGGGCATTAAATAAACAAATCAAGGAATATGTTTTGATATAAAGCATTTTCCTTCCACATAACAGCAACCTTAAAGCGCATTACATTAATACCCACAAATAGAATATGGTTTTAGTAACAAATGTACCCTTAATGCAAATACGATAGATCAAATGGAACTTTCACACACACACACACACACACACACACACACACACACACACACACACACACACTCACACACACACACACACACACACCCTCTCTCTTTCTCTATTTCTTTCTCTGCCTCTCTCTCTCTCTCTCTCAATCTCTCTCTGTAATCCAGTAATCAGGTGTCACAAGTTGAGAAAGGAGAATTGGGGCCATGATCCGAACCCTCTACATCCAATTAATCGTTGAACGTATAGAAATAAAGAAAGAATAGAATAAATGAATGAATGAGACAAGCAGACAGACTCAATCATATTGCCCATTTATAACAGACATCAATAAAGCTCTCCCAATGTAAGAATTCTTTGACATTTACATTCAGGTTCGTCTTCATCACACAAAGAAAAACCTCAACTGTCCATCCCTGTTGGCGTTGGTGCAGCTTCTTTGGTTCTTATCATCGTCATCATCATCGCTTGCTTCATCAAAATGAAACGATCGCGTATGTAGTGTTTCCTGTAACTGTCGTCTCTCGTCTCGCATTTCTTTCGTGTTGTTCTCGAGAAAGGAGACAATGTCTCTCTTTGTTGTGTAAAACGTCTCAGGAGCTAGAGACACACCAGTAGCACACTTCAGAGCTGGCCACCCAGTCATTTATGATGGAAACTACCATTAAAAATGTCTTTACATACTGTTAGACAAGAAACAGAGGTATACAACCAATCTGCCATTGGTGCTCACAGTAAGAAAAAAAGTTACTTTATAAGAATAAGTCCATATCTAATGTTAGTACGAAATTACTAATAATATTTTCTTGTTGTTGTAGCTGTTCGTACATCTGTGGGGTGTGCATGTGTGAGAGTCAACAAGAGTGAGATTCTCTGTGTGTGTGTGTGTGTGTGTGTGTGTGTGTGTGTGTGTGTGTGTGTGTGTGTGTGTGTGTGTGTGTGTGTGTGTGTGTGTGTGTAAGAACTTCTACACCATATCATGAAGTCCGCGCGCTTAAAGTAATGAAAAGAACGCAAAGGTTGAGGTTGGTTTGCTTTTGTCACAAATAATCGAGCAACTTGCTGGTTCTCACACCGAAAATTATCACCGTTTTAGGAAACGACTGTTAAGACCCACGTTTTTTGATAGAATTTGATATGATTTATACAACAAGTACATAGACTCTCGAGTCTTCGATGACTTTACCGCCAAAGGAGACAGCAACACTCAAGAGGTGATTCACATCCTCAATGCGCATGTAAGTATTTGTTTACATTTTTAAAACTTTACGGACAAGAGTAATATAGTGAGCATATATGTGTAACTATATAAATGTATTTGAATGATTTATTCCTTGATAGTTTTCTACTTTTTCACTTGAATGAGTTAGGAACCCAAAGACCTATACAGAAAAACTGGAAGAAACATTATTTCAGAATGCTTCTCTAAGAAGAGGATAATTTGAAGTCTTTAGCAGGTCCTTCTTCACCCATCTCCAAAGGTCTTCCAACTTCACCTCCCTAAATAACAATGGAACGCACGAACTTCACCTCCACGGTTAAAGGTGGAGAACCAAGAGTGTCCTCAGTGTTCTTCTCTTGCGGAGGTAAACCTGACAGCCCTGATGATGTGGACATCGGTGTCCAGCAACGAACCAGTTACCAACAGTCTGTGCTGTATAGACACAAAGTGGTTACTCCTCTGAACCTAACTGGTAGGTATATGGTATCTGTAACTGTGTTATTTATGAACATTAATTAAATATTAACACACTTTACTATTCATGCAATAATTAAATAATAAATGAAGAAATCAATTATGTGAAACATTTCTAGGTATGTAGACACAGTCAGGTATCTCAAGACAGCTAGACACAGTCAGACATGTGGACACAGACATTTCAGGAGATAAAGCGATATGTTTCACTAGATTAATATAACAAATATAGTAATGAAAAGTGTATTTATTTTTGCCTTAAACTATTTAATTCTAAACAACACCAGTACAAAAATATTCTTTGTGGAGAAAAGATTTAGTTGCTGAAGACAACATTATTGTATCAATGGAGATCATGTGAATTACCGCAAATATAAGTAGGAAGAACAATTGTTTGATGTTTACTTAAGAGGACTTCAACAACCAAGCACCACTTCTGTCTTTTTTTATTTGTTACTTTCCTGTCGGTTTTAATTTTGTTCTTTTCTGTTTTTGCTGCGCAATGAGCATTCTTCTGAATGGATACCTGCGCAATAAAAATGGCCTTCATCATCGTTATTTCGGAAGCTTGACTGGATAATAATATTAAAGGTAATTTTTGTATAGCACATACTCCCCTAAGGAGCATGCTTTTAGCACGTAAGAACAAGAATGTGACAAGGGCAACATACGAGACAGAAGAACAAACAAACAACATATGCCCTACGGAAAGATACGCGCGCATACACTCACACACATTCCCAGCAACAAAAGATGTAATCACTTGGTTACCTTAGGTCACCTCAGGCTAGTACGAGTTCACGGCCAGTAGAATTGATCAGCTGAATGGCACGTGGAATGAATGAATTGCGATGGCGATTGGGTTTGTGTCACAGAGGGGTGACATGGACGCTAATAGCAGGTACAGCTAGGATGCCAAATCGCACGGCGCATGAGTCATAGGGATATTTTTTTTAGTCAGTGAGAGAAGAAAGGGGGAATAGTATTTAGTTAATTGTTGCCGGCCAGCGCTTCACTTCTCAGAGAGACACGACAAGTGCCGAGACACTGCGTGTGGGGAAGTGAAGGCTGCGTCTTCATAGAAAAATGCGTTGTTGTGTTTTTGTTAGCAACTTGGATTATTTTGCATAAGGTGAATTTTTCCTGTATGTTTTTTTTTTAAATAGAGATATGAATCTATAAGTATTAGTAATTTCTTTTTTTGTAATTTTGTTATAGGCGCAGTTAACCTGGAATGGAGTTAGCCTGGAGTTAGCCTGGAGCTATATTGTTGTCGCTCGTCCCCAAGAGGCAGCGCAATGTGTGTAACGCCTGTTCCCCAGAGAAGGCGTCAATAAAGAAAAGGTTGAGTCGCTCGTCCCCAAGAGGCAAGGCCATTTCTTGTTCAACGTCTGGCCCCGAGAAGCAGCGTTAGCTTTGTGATGTTAGGTGACTCGTCCCGAGAGACAGCACCATTTTAAGAGAAACGAGAACGAGGCTGAGCCTAACCGGCTTGACAGCTCTCGTGTTCCACATTTATTTCTTGTTATGCTTGGTTGTAAGTAACTGCAGTTGATATCCAGTTTGTGCCAGTATTTTCGTCACTGACTGAGCTTTAGTTTCTGCTGTGTTTTTGTGGTTGACCGTAGGAATCACGCAGACTTTTGTTCTTTACCAATTTTTCGGAGCGCTGCCATGTCAGCCATTACTGTTCAGCTTCAGCTTTCTGTATGTACGGAAACCACGCGAATCTCTTCCTCCAATATTTTGCTAGAGTGCAGTTATTTTAATTATGACTGACATTGTTGTACAGGACAATTATTCTGGTTTCACTGTGACTTTTTTCCAACTCCGTCGTTCATGTTCCCAGATCTATTGCTTGGTGTATCAGCTACAGACTTTGCATTTCCTACGCGATCATGTAGATCTTTGCTTGTCTACTATGGTTTGCTCTATGGCAAGAACTATTTTCAGTTTTATCACATACTAATATTGACGTTGTGTATCTGAACTATGAGCTTTAGATCTTGACCTCTTGCACATCCTAGTCTGTGAACTGTGGAAGTCTGTGTAATCTTTGGTATTGGACTTGGTTTGGGACTAAAATACCTCCCAGGACCTTGGACTCTCAACGACAAGCGCAAGATCTTCTATCTAAGGTTTCCTGGCGATTTGTTGCTCAACATGCTCAAGCTGCTCATCCTGCCCTTGTTCCTGTCCAGCCTGGTGACGGCGACGGCCACGCTGGATAAGAAAGCTTCCGGCAAACTGGGGCTGGGCGCCATGATCTACTACATGACCACAACGCTGTCAGCCGTCATTCTTGGCATCATCCTTGTCCTGTCCATCCATCCCAGAGACCCACGTGACATTAACACCATTCCACGCAGTGGCGCCTCTAAGAACACCCAATCGCTGGACGCTCTGCTGGTCTTGATCAGAAACTGCTTTCCGGATAATTTAATGACGATGTGTTTTCAACGGGAGACAACAGACGTTGATTTGATTAAAGCCGCTACAAGAAACGTGTCCAATGGAACTGCAATGGTGGAAGTCACAGACATTATAGAGAGCCTGAAGCAGGTCGTAAGCTCTGTCATGAACGTTCTGGGTCTGGTGGTCTTCTTTATCGCCCTGATATATCTCAGTACCATTGTTTGTGGACATGTTTTAGTCTGTTTCACTTTGTCGGTTGTGTGAATTTGTGTCTTTGAATTTCTTTGTAAAGCGCATTGAGCCTTCTGTAAAGCAGGGAAATGCGCTATATAAATTTCCGTTATTATTATTATTATTAAACGTCTGGCCCCGAGAGACAGCGTTAGCTTTGTGAGGTTGGGTAGCTCGTCCCGATCGAGAGACAGCACCATTTTAAGAGAAACGTTTGTGGTTTAGGATATTTGTTTGTGGATCATTTATGTAGTTTAGATATTTATTTTACATACACACTCATCGAACCGTCAGTTTTTTCCAGTGACTGAAAATTTAACATTTCTCAGAGAGATCATCGAAAAGTGACTTTGTGCCTGATTTTAGACTATTTGATATTTAGATGATTTTTATATCTTAGAATTTCTTTTAAGTATTTTGCCATGTTTTTATGACTTAATTAAATGTATACTGATTTAAAAAGAAGGCAGAGTTGTTTTGTCTAAAAAAGAAAAGAACGCGCAAATGTCCAGGCGTTGAGTGAACGCAGAGGCTGTGACAGTTTGCAAACAGGCATCGCGTACCTACAGCCAGACAGCAAGAGTGAGAACTCACATGACAACACATGATCAGAAATAGAGAGGATGACAAGAGTGAAAACTTACATGCCAACACGTGATCAGAAATAGAGATGACCGGCATTTGGCATCTCGCTTCCTCGTGCCATCTGTGACCCCACAAACTTTTAGAGAGGACATTGTTGTCTTTGTACTAGATTGAAGATTAAAGAATAATAAGAATAAGAATTTGGAATATGACTTGTTGACGGAAACAATGTTCGTGTAATGAAATGTTAGCACTAATGCTGTATGTTTGTAGACTGTGATGCTGAATATTCATAAATTAAGGCGTTGATCCTTCATATTTGTAAAGACAGACACAGTGCCCAGGTTTAATAGTTGTTTGATACATCGGGTTTAAAGCCCAGCTCTCACTACAAGTCCTCCATCAAGACTAAGACTCCATTAAATATGGAATTCTTGATGAAGGGGATGGTGGTGGTGGTATTATTATTATTATTATTATTTATTTCGCAATAATTTTTCTCGTGGTATCATGATATTAAAGAAAAGTACCGTTATATATATATATAAAACCTCATATGACTAGCAAAAGTTTACTAAAATTACCCGAAACACAAAACACATCACTAACACCAATTAAACAGCAAAAGAATCAAGCTAATATGTGTGTATGGTCTGCTGTTTATTTGAAACGGAACTGAATTGTTCAGCCTGTTACACACGAGACTTGTCGATGAAGCTGATGATGTCACTCCAAGGGTTTCACAAAGGCCATTAAAACTGAGAGCGCAAACATCTTCATCATCGCTGGTTCGCTCAGCATCTTTTAAAGGTTGTAGTAAAGGCCGTCACTACATCGCACACCAACACATTTCCTGCTTTGCACGAGTGACTGCATAGGATCAATGACTAATCCTCTCATTGCTATTAAGCCAGTCCTACTAATATTCAGAAGAGACTAGAAAGATGGAAGACGAAGTGTTGCAGCCAGCAGTACACACTGTGTATACAACAAACCAGTCAAACGGGAAACGCGGTAAGTGTCGACCTCCGCATTTCCATTCTCTCTACATCAGTGCGGTGGCTGCTGGTCTTTAGAAATCCATCATTTCACTAAACGAGGAACTTTTCTCTTTCTGTCAATGCGACGCTGAAAACAGGAACAGATTAACAGAACATGTCGATGATGCAGTAAAGAATTTCTCTTGTTTACTACTTACAGGCCAAATTGCTTGTAACCAGAATTATTTTTATCAATTGTGAAACCATACTACACCCGCAACACATACAAAGGGAGAGTAGGGTGCAGTCAAACACATCGCCACACGGACCTTTTCCTCACCCTGTTTTTTATAGTCAGTCTACCGAAAATTTATCAGCAAAAACATTTGGAAAGAGAAATATATCGAGAAAGGGTCAAAGTCTATGAAAACCCAACACAATTCTCCTGCTCTTGTTGGTGCTGGAGTGAACAAGAGTGGGTGTGTGTATTTGCTTAAAGGATAACCGGCTGGACTAGACAATCTACTGTAATCTCACTAAGTACAAGGAACTAATAAAATGTGTAAAGGGAGTAACTAAAAGACAGGCAATGTACTGAGTAATTCTGTGTCAGCATACATACAGTGAAACTCTCCAACATGTCCGACACCACAGATATCTATAGGACTGTCATCATGGCGGGACTTGTGCTGATGTGTTTACCTCCGAGGTCTGCATTAGGTAGGTGATGATGTCGACAACTCTCTCCCTCTCTTCCTTCCCCGTTCCTCCTCATTTCCTCTCTTTGCAGCTTTCGCAAAGGTCGTGAAAACCGAGAGTGCCGACAGCTTCAGTATCGCTGGCTCACTCAGCATCTTGTTAGTTAAAGGCCGTCACTCAGTCACATATTAATACAGTTATTGCTCTGCACGACTGATAAATGACTAAACCTCTTAATGCGAACGATCTACAGACCAAATTGCTTATAATCACAATTGTGTCTGTATCAATAAATTTTTAGACGAAACTAGACTCCCAGAATTCATACAAAGAGATAGTACTTGCAAAACGAATTCAGTTTAGTCAAACACATCGCCACAAAACTTTTTCCACACAATGTTTTGTCACCGAAACTTTACTCAAAAGGCCAGAGACAAAAAATCCGTAACGATAAATATACGAAGAAAGGTTCAATGTCTCTGAACACTCAGTACAGTTCTCCTGGTCTGACTGGTGTTGCAGTCAGGAAGGGTGTACGTGCATTTGCTTAATGAATATCAGCCTTGAGAAGACAGCCTTCTACCGTCACCATATAAAAGGAACTAGTAAGGATCGCAACAGAGAGAAACTGAGAGACGGACAAAGTCTTGTTTAATTGTCTGTCAACAAAAAACAGTAAAGGTCTCTGACATGCACGAAACCACAGATATCTATAGGACTGTCATCATGGTGGGACTTGTGTTGCTGAGTTTACCTCCGAGGTCTGCATTAGGTAGGTGATGAATTCATCAGCTCTCTCTGCCTCTCTTCTTACCCCTTGCTTCCTCATTCTCCCTCTTTGAGCATTCTGTGACAGACAAGGAGATACATTCAAACTAATTTACTGTTACTAGAGATAAACCTGGTCATCAGATTCATGTACTTTACACCTCTTTCACACGATCTATCATTCTCTCTCTCTCTCTTTCTCTCTTCGCACACTTACGCACACAAATCGACAATAGATAAATGGGTACATAAATGCAAGACTATACACGTTAATAAGCACATATCCACATATATGCCTTTCTATCTGAAAAGTAGACAAATAGCTCCTTGAAAGTAGTATCAGCTGGGACATTAGAAAAGGCTTGTAAATTATGTCAAATTATAAATCAAATTGTAATACATCATAAAAATAAGAAAAATTAGTATCAAAGCAGTATTGTATCAAATTAACATGAAATTTGTTCTTATAATTTCCACATGTTGATTAGCAATGAAATGTCGTTACTTATGTACACAAAACAAGAGTGTGTGTGTGTGTCTAGACCAAGGTACCAGTCCTGTTTGTTTAAATAAATGTAAGCGAAGAACTTGGCTCCTCGTGTAGTGTCTGTCCTACTCGAGAATCCCAGTGATGATGAACGATGACTATTTCGAGGTAAGCATGGAGGGCTTATTTTGTTGAGTCTGCTTAACCTCTGTTTTCCTATGAAGAGAACGCTTTATTATTTATTTGCGTATATATGTTTTGTTTACTAGAGACTTCTGCTGAACTGAAAACGAACTGCCCGACGTATGTACGCGAAGGCTTCGAATTAAGCTGCGAGTGTTTCATCAACAAGGACACAGACTCTCATGCTGTCATCACCTGGGATGTCTCAGGCCGCGGTTCTCAGCTGTACATTGAGAATGTTCAACGAAATGCTAACGGTTCCAGATACACGTGTTCTCTTGACTTGGCTGACCCGTCATCACATCAGTCTCTAACATACATCCTTCATGTTATTTGTGAGTACGTCCACTGGCATGAACACGCGCTTAATAAGGCGTTTGACATGAACTCCATTTATTAAAAAATCATTTCAACCTCTAAAGTTGTTTAGACTACAAACTCTTTGCCCGTCAACATGTAACTTTCTTGATGTCATCGTGTGTAGGATCCCTTGCGGGTCGAAAGTAAGTTATTCTTATTTCTTTATTTCTGTTTTTTTCTGTGACAGTTACGTTGTTTAATTTTATTTATCTTCATCGTTTCTAGCGACACAGTGAGTTACAGTGTCAAGTCAAAGTCAAAATACCTAAACAAAATATTAACCTGCTTGCAATGTTCGCTACAGACGGGCCGAGGTCTGTGACGATGTCTACCAATGCCACACGGCCGTTTGTCACTAATGGTACATCACAGATGGCGCTGTTCTGTCAGGCTGTTGACGTGTATCCAGCCGCCAACTACACCTGGACAGGAGTGACGTGTATCAACGAAGAGCACGTAAACGGCACGTGCATCTTTATACCTAGAGTCCCTGAGGATAACGGCCGTGAAGTATGGTGTACTGCTCACAATGTTATCTTACCTCAACTCGATAAGTCCAACAGCAGCAAGTTACTACTGGCCTGTAAGTGACAAGTATATGATGTTGGTTTCTTATTTAGACAAGAATGCAAGCACTGGACTGTAAAAAGGGAATACTGTAAATATTCATGAGTTAATGACAATCGTTCTTAATCCAACAGTTATTTAGTATGATAAATCGATGTCATAAAAAATAAACAGAGCCTTCTAAACTTTTATTTCTGACTTTGTTCCTTACGTGAAACTTTTCCAATACACAAATCGTCGGCAATGTTTAGTTTTTGGGACCGTGTCTAGGGTGCAGACTATATAAGGGAAGCCTCATCTCTCTCCCGCCACCACCTTTACCTCTCCCCAGTAAATCAGATACCCATACCTTTGGAGAGGATTAGCTTTCTAGTTATTTACTTGAAGATATTATGAACCCAAAGACCTACATAGAAAATAGAGAATGTCATAATTTTAAGAATCCTATCAAGGAATATATTTCAAAGTCCTTTGCAGTCTCATCTTTGCCCATTTCTACAGATCCTCCAACGTCACCCCCTGAAATAACAAGGGAACACACGACCTTGACCTGCACGGTTTTAGGTGGAGAACCAAAAGTGTCCTCAGTGACCTTCTTTTGCGGGATTAAACCCGACAGCCCTGATGTTGTGGATGACGTGTCCGTTTCGAGTTCTGTCAACATCAGTGTCAATCAACAAGACAGTGATGTGACCTGTGAATGCTCGGCCACATGGGACCCACAGACTGGGTTGTACCCACACAAAGTGATTATTCCTCTTCACCTAATGGGTGGGTATATCTTATTTGTTAATATTTTTTCATGAGTTAGATTAGTTCAGTTCAATTTTGTAGAATTTCTTTTTCATGACATAAGTAATACATAAATAAACAAATGATTTGAAAATTTGCAGGCCTAAACACAGCCAGACATCACAGAAGATAAAGCGAATTATAAAAAGATTGATATTTCATATAGATTGTCATTTAATGTTGATCTTATTCGGTCAGGCGTCCCTTGCCTGGCACCTGGCGTTGCGGGAAGCACATGATTAGACGCGGCAGCTGACAGGGCCCGCCACTCTTGCTTATTGTGGACGATAGTCGGCAGGTCCTGTACAGGACGACCAGTCCAGTCTTTGACGTTCGTAAGCCAGTTCTTTCTCTGACGACCGTGGCGTCGACTACCCTCCAAGGTGCCTTGAAGGATAGTCTTCGACAAGGTGTCGTGCCGGGTTACATGGCCAAAGAAGACCAGCTTACGTCGCTTGACTGTTGATAGTAGAGGTTCCTGGTGTCCTACGAGTGTGGCCATCTTGTTTCTTACAAAGTTGTTGGTTTTATGTTCTTTGTATGAGATCTGGAGCAGCCTCCTCAGGCACTTGTTCTCGAATGCATGGATTCTCCTTTCCGTTTCGGCGAGCAGAGTCCACGTGTCACATCCGTAGAGCAGGATCGGCACTATCAAGGATTTGTACAGCCTGTACTTGGTAGTGAACCTTATCTTGTGGTTATGCCAGATCCTATCTAGCCTAGCCATTGCTGCTGTTGCTGTTGCGATTCTGATGCGGATATCTAGCGTGGAGCTGCCGTCCTTGGAGAGGGTGACTCCCAAGTACTTGAAGCTGCTTACCTCTTCGAACTGTATCCCGTTCATAAAGATCTCTGCTTTGCCGTTGCCATTGATCATAACTTTGCTCTTTTCAGTGCTGGTCTCCATTCCATATGCATTTGAGCTGTCAGTCAGTCTGTTGGTGAGGTCTTGCAGTTCCTTGTTCGTACCTGCTAACAGATCTATGTCATCTGCGAAGCGTAGGTTGCAGATTGGTCTTTCACCGATTGAAATAGAAGTATGATGGTCATGAACAGCTTCGAGCATGATGTTCTCCAAGAATATATTGAACAGCACGGGTGATAGGGGACATCCTTGACGTACCCCTACTGTGGTGCGAAATTAAGCTCCTATTTGGTTGTTCAGCAGTACTGTACTCGTTGAGCTGTTATACAGTGCTTCAACAACTTCGACGAGGCCTTCCTCGATATTGAATTTCCACATCACATGTCATAGCCCCTCGTGCCAGACTCTGTCAAATGCCTTTTTAAAGTCAATGAAGTTGTGGTAAAGGTCCCGCTTATGCTGAAGATGCTTTTCTATAAGAAAAGGGGTCATTACAGTCTCTGTGGAGTGTTATTATCAGCGTTGTCATCGCTGACGTTATAAAGAACGTGTACGTTGAGGTTTTTTTCTCATCAGTAGTCATTGGCTACTGATTGTCTCATCGACGTGAAATTATCATGTGACGAGGATTCAAATAATAATTTACATAACATTTAGAGTATTCGAAAACTTTTTGGCCAAAGATAGAGAGCCTCACTGGACAAAGTGATGCACCAGGTCCTCAGTATGTTTGTAAGAAAGATTGATTAAAAGTATTAACTAAAATAATCTACATTATTTATAAGGCTTCGGAATTTCAAAAAAATTGATGTCCCTTTAAGTGTATTTAGTGCCCGTTGTGTGTGTGTGTGTGTGTGTGTGTGTGTGTGTGTGTGTGTGTGTGTGTGTGTGTGTGTGTGTGTGTGTGTGTGAAATATAGTCAGAATGAATAAATGAGTGAATGAGACAAGCAGAGAGAGACGCAAACAAACTGGCAGGTAGCCAGTATTAGAGTGATAAGTCTCTCCGTTATAAGTGATCTCCGTTATAGAGACTTATCACTCTAATACATTTTTTAAATTTAGGCTTTGCGTCATCACACAAAGACAAGCCTCAACTACTCATCCCTGTTGCCGTCGGTGCAGCCTCTGCTGTTTTCTTCCTTATCGTCGTCGTCGTCATTGCTTGCGTCATCAAAAGGAAACGGTCGCGTATGTACACCGTATGGCTTCCTGTGATGTTCGTCTCTCGATGGGCCTGCTTTCTTGCTGTTCTCGAGACATTGTCTCCTTTCGAGGTCCAGAAGTTTCCAGAACTAAACCCATAGTTTGCAGTCGTTCACAAGTGGCACGCTTTGTAACCACATACACACACTCACTCACTCACTCACACACACACACACACACACACACACACACACACACACACACACACACACACACACACACACACACACACACACACAGAGTCCCCAAGTCACATTGGCTAACAGGGACGTATTCAGGTATGGTTCGACGAGAAACAGAGGGATGCGACCGAACCTAACTGCGGTCTCCTTCACCCTGTTGGTGTTTATTGTTTAGAACACAAATCAAAGAAGACTTCATAGGACTCAGACAATAATAATTCGTAATTGTTTTTATTTAATGTTTGTAATTAAAAGTTATTTTACATCAAAGTATAGGGATACAGAAAAAATAAGAATATTTCATATCCATAAAGCAAAAATCTGCTATTGAAAGCAGATGATGTTGATAATGATGGCGATAACGATGACGACGATGATGTTTTTGTTTTGTTTTCTTCTTGATTTATTTATCTTGCTTTGATGGTCGTATATAGCATAGCCTGTACATTCATAGTACCTTCAACGACAATTATTTCTTCATTATCACATTTTTCATTTATTTCCATCCCATGCCTACTTTCAATAAGACTGTACTGTATTGTTATGTACTTTACAGGGCCTACAGTACACCAGGTAACCTCGAATTATCACAAACGTCAACATGATGGTAAGTGTAATGCTTGCCGCAAGAGAGTTGTGTCTGATCGTGCAATGGAATTAACACCAGGCTGGATTATTATAATTATTTTACCTTGATTTCTTTGGTAACAAAGAGAGACGACAAATTCGTCTTTTATTGTAGTTGAACAAATCTACCTTGACAAAGGGGTGCGCTTTCAGTTATATCATCATTTGAGTAAATGAGAGAGATTGGACTAAAGCTAGGGGTGATCAGATTGAAGAGACTCACATACTAATTAAATACTGTATTGATGTCCTTTTAGGAATTCTCTCAGTCTCAGATTATCAAGTACACTCTGCCTATAACAATTTGTGGATTCTCGTGTAAAATCATCACAAAAAATATGTTACAATAGTGCGACGGAAATCTCATCTTTTAACGGCCCGTTAGGACTGGTAATGTCCTGAAATAATTGTAGGACTGGTAATGTCCTGAATTAATTGTAGGACTGGTAATGTCCTGAAATAATTGTAGGACTGGTAATGTCCTGAAATAATTGTAGGACTGGTAATGTCCTCATATAATGAATACATAGAGTCACTACAGTCAGTTGTTTATAACAATGACAGGGTACCTGTTCTAAGAAGAAAGGGGAATCCGTTCTGGCTCTGAAATGGGGGAAATAACAACAGTAGTGTGGTATTATTATTATTTTTTATTATTATTATTATTATTATATCAGCAGCAGTGGACACAATAATATTCTAACACTATTGTTTTAACCTTACTGTCTCCAGAAATTGAAGAACAAGTCAACGTGGTCTACGTGAGTGCTGACACCCTAGGTCTGGGCTAGTCACCTGCCATTTGGTGACCTTCACCAGTCCAGAAGCATTAACGCTAGTATATACAGCGAAGGGAGCAGCTACACCAGAAAGTGTTCCCATATGCAGGAATGACAGACGGTTCAACCATTTTTGAGAGAAAAACGATGGAATGCGTTATCTTGCGCGAACCAAAACTTGCCCACGTTGACCTGGCTACACTCGACAGCTGATTAAGCAGACACATTCTCAATTTTAATGAGAAATGACAGAACTGACTAGAATAAAGAAATAAACTGTGGTTGTTGTTACCTTATTATGTAATCTGCTGATATTGCTGTCAGTTGCATTCATGCAAATTCTCTGCTTTAATGGGATTTTTTTATTAATCAGACTGAAGTGCTACATCGACATTTTTCAACTTTGTCACGTTTCCGTACTTCCACACTCTCATGAGGTCACATTTTAGCTTAAGTTCTTCAAATATTAATCTGCTAATGAGGCTGTATATCTGTAATCTCTTGACTGACTTTAACTTCTTTTTAGGGGGGAACTGTAACTGCAATATGTGCTGCGGCTTTCTGTGCCGTTAGAAATTAAAACCAGGTAAAACCAGGTGTGTTTTTACAAACTAAAAAATAGAGACAGGAGATAGAAAGTGTGTGTGTGTGTGTGTGTGTGTGTGTGTGTGTGTGTGTGTGTGTGTGTGTGTGTGTGTGTGTGTGTGAGAGAGAGAGAGAGAGAGAGATAATACATGTGGGTGCGTGCGTGTTTGACTAAAATATTTGTGGAAAAAACATTTTAATGGCTGATTACTTTTTAACGTCAGTAATACTTACTACTCATGCGCAGTTATGTATAGCGATAGTATATATATATATATATGTATTGAGCTTTTTGTCCACGTGTTTACAGAAGTCAGTTTTAATTTTTGTTGATTATAATTGGATTATGTGTAATTATAGTGACAGATGCTCACACCTTTGCTGGAGCTTTGTTGGAGCAATACAGAATCTATCAATCAATCTCTCTCTTTCACACACACACACACACACACACACACACACACACACAAGCACGCGCGCACACACACACACACACACACACACACAAAACATTTGCTGAGAGAAAGAAGTATCGGGGCCAAGATCCGAACCCATGACATCCGATTCCTCACTGTTTTAGTGGACGGCACTTTAACCACTGCACCACCAACTTTATACTGGTTTAGCTCTACCTCGTTTGTTGGGGGGTTTCTCGCACGTTTTTATATGGTGACATAATTACGCAAATAAAAAAAATTCAAAACATAAGACCTTCAATAATATTCTGACTTAAGAGTTAACCAAGAGAATGAAGAATACAGAAAATAATAATAATAATAATAATAATAACGGAAATTTATATAGCGCATTTCCATATAATGGTCATGAAAACTAATGAATTGTCACACGGACGGAAACAAAGAAAATGAATGAATGAATGAATGAATGAGACAAGCAGAAAAAACACGAGAACATTGGCCCGTTTATAGAGATGGTGCAGCCTCTGTGGTTTTTCTATTTGTCGTCGTCATCGTCGTCGTCGTCGTCGTCGTCATTGCTTGCGTTATCAAAACGAAACGACCGCGTACGTACAGTTTCCTGTGATGTTCGTTTCTCCACGGACTTGTATTACTGGATTGCTTGCAGACGATCTTTTTCAGTGAAGTCATAGAACGAGGCTGGTTACGAAATAGCTTCCGGCTTAGTCACGTTTCAGTTTAACTACTAGAACGAGGCTTTGGACGATATAGCTTCCGGTTTATTCACATTGATTGTTAAGGCTCGCCGAGACTAACAGCGGAGAACTTCGCAAGAGGCTCAGCGTTGGTCTCGGCAGACAGACAGCAATCCACCCTATACACGTCCGTGGTTTCTCGTTGCGCGTCGTTACTTGATGTTGTCTAGAAGGGAGACAAGATTCGGAGACATTGTCTCCCTTCGTGGTGAAGACGTTTCGAGAACTTGAGCCACGGCAAGTGACACTCTTCGTAGTTGTCCACGCAAACATTTACATGCACTCACACTGCCCAAAATTGAATTGGCAAGGAAGGAAGTATTCATAGTTCGACTACAAATAAAAACATTCGACCTAAATGCCTCCAGTCAACATTGGTGCTCAAGAGGACTTTACAGGACTCAGCAAATAACTGGTCTCTGTATTTAAAAAATATGTTTGACATCAAAGTATAGCGACATCTGTAGAGAAAACCTAATCTCAAGAATGTTCAAATATTAAAGTTCAGAAATGGGAAATTTACTTTTAGAAGCGGAGATGATGATGACAATGAGGAGTAGGATGACAACGATGACTAGAAAGTGGCCTGCTAACTGCAAGTTTCAAAAGATATATAGAAAAAACAAATGATAATGCATTAATAGCAAATGGTGTCATATATGTAACTATCGTGATGTATAACTGTGTATTAGTATTAAAGCTTAAGCCGAGTGCTCAGCAAAAATTGCTGGAAATACAGCATAAAGTATGATAAAAACATTTTCCAATGGTATTATATGACAAAGAGGCACGAGAAATATTATATTAATTTTTGTTCCTTTATCATACCTGGATTTGTCAAGAAAGCAGTAAGTGACAAAAAAGCGTTGACTTTGAAGAAAGCAAAAATCCTCGATAAAAGAAAAGAGGGGCACAATGTGATTTTGCTAAGTGTTCGCTTATACAGTCAGATGGAGTTTGTACTCATTTCCTAAAGATAAGCAAAACGGAAAGGGAAATATACCGAGAAAGGCTGAAAGTATGTCAGCTTATTCTCTTGGTCTTATTGGTGGTGCTGTGAGCAAGGGTGTGTGTATTTTCTTAAAGAGTAACCAACCTGAGTAGAAAGCTCTCTGTAATGTCACCAAGTATAAGGAAATAATAAAGATGTTAAAAGACAGTGACTGAGAGACGGACAGTGTACTGTAAAATTTTCGGTCCAGAAGAGAACAGTGAAACTCCCCGACATGCGCAACACCACAGATATCAATAGGACTGTCATCATGGCGGGACTTGCTCTGATGAGTTTACCTCCGAGATCTACATTAGGTAGGTGATGACATTAACAGCTCTCTCTTTTTACTCTTTTTTCCTTTCCCTTCCTTCCTCATTCTCTGTCTTTGAATATTTCATGACAGACAAGGCGATATTTTCAGTACAAGGTACTGTATCTAGCGATAATTTTATTAATAGAGCTATCTAAATCAATTTGTGAAATACTGATTACAGTAATGCAATTTGAGTTTCTTTCACACATACTGTAAAGATCTCTCTCTTAAATACACGAGCGCTCACAAACAAATGCACACACAATAAATATATGGGTGCATTAATGAAAGATTAGACACATATTGAGAGCACATACAGAGATCTGCCTTTGTATCTAAGAAAAATGAAGTACAGAGGAAGAATCCTTCAAGACCAACCCGAATGGTTCTCTTTTTTTATGCAGAGATTGATAGAAATATAGGCGATAACAAAGTACGTGATTTGCACCTGTGATCAACGAGCGCAGCCAACAGGGCACTACGTCACGTTAGTACACCAATCCCCTACTTTGTTACTGGATAATTAATTAACGGATCGGTTTCCAGGCTGAATTTTAGAGGTTATTTTAATATCGCCTATATATATATATATCTATAAAAAAAAAAACGGAAACCAGTCGGGTTGGTTTTTAAGTCTGAGAATCAGTTGAGAAACAAAGAAGGGGATTGTAAGTCATGTCAAATTTCAAATACACTAAACAGTGAAATATATCACATAAATAAGATTTGACATAAAAGCAAAATTACAAGAAGTATGCAAGTTTTATTACTTCCGACGTATTAATTAGCTCGAAAATGTCGTTAATTATCTGCAGAAAGCAAGGGTGTCTGTGTCTAGCTCAAGCTAGTGGTCTCGTTTCTATAAATAATTCTAAAAACAGAACTTGGTTCTTCGTGTGCTGTCTGTCCCGCCCGAGAATCACAATGATGGTCAAGATTATGATGGACATTTGAATGACTATAAGTAGAAATGGAGGCAGATAGATAAGGGGGGGAGGTTGTTTCGATACGTCTGTCAAATCTTTGCTATCCTTTGAAGAAAACGCTTGATTATTTATTTGTTTATATGCCTTTCATTTACAAGAGACTTCTGGTGAACTGAGAACGAACTGCCCGACGTATGTGCGTGAAGACAGCGACTTGAGCTGCGAGTGTTACATCAACAGTGACACAGGTTCTAATGTTCTCATCAACTGGAATGTCCCTGGCGGCGGTTCTAAGCTGTTCGTTAAGAACGTTAAACGGCAAGTTAACGGTTCTCGATACACATGTTCTCTTAACGAGGGCACAACGTCATCAAGTCAGTCTGTGACTTACATCCTTCACATCATTTGTAAGTTCGTCCGCTGACATGAACACTCGCTTGTTTTTTAAGGCGTTTGACACAGATATCTACTTGATTTACTAAACTCATTAAAACTTTTAAGGTGATTTGCCTAGAATCATTTTTCCCTGCGAATAAGCTATTCTCTTGCTCTTGCTAAGATCAGTTATCAATTCACAGGAATTTATTCCTATTTCTTAAAAATCCTTATCTGATTTTTTTTTCTATGACAAATACAGTTCTTTGGTTTTTAATTTTTATTTACGCTATCTTCGTTACTGACACAATGTTACAGTGTCAAAAAAAAAACGAAGTCTTAATCTATAAACAGTATTTTGTCGCTCCAGACGGGCCTGAGACTGTGACGATGTCTACCAATGCAACACGACCGTTTGTCACTGATGGTACAGTACAGATGGATCTGTTCTGTCAGGCCGTTAACGTGTATCCAGCAGCCAACTACACCTGGACAGGTGTGACGTGTGTAAACGAGGATCACGTAAACGGCACGTGCATCTTCACACCTAGAGTCCCTGAGGATAACGGCCGTGAAGTATGGTGTACTGCTCACAATGTTATCTTCCCTCGTCTCGATAAGTCCAACAACAGCAAGTTACTACTGGCCTGTAAGTGACAAGTACTTTGTGATATTTGAAGTTTTTCTTCAGTTTATTAATTTAATTAATTTAAGACGAAGAATACATGCGCTAGGCTGCGATGTTATTCATAAACTTATGAAAAATACTTTTATTAAATAGTAATTAAGTGTGACACATCGTGGTAATATTTTCAAGCTTGACACACATAATAAAGTCTTTCAAATTTGAACTTTCGACTGTGTCGGTTACAAGAGACATTTCCAGCACTCAAATAGTCTGAAATGTGTCCGGTCAATAAGGATATTTAGTGTTAGGGACCGTGCGTAGGACGTAAAATGTCCTACCAGCACCCTTAACTCTCCATTGAATCAGATACCCGTACCTTTAGATGAGAAGATAGTCTTCTAGTAGTTGTTTACTTGAAAGTATTAAGAAGGCAATGACCTATATAGAAAATCGAGAGCACAATCATTTTAAGACCCACCCGGGAATATAACTCAGAGTCCCTTGCAACCTCTTTTTTCCTACCTTTCCACAGATCCTCCAACCTCACCGCCTGTAATAACAAGAGAAAACACGATCTTGACCTGCACGGTTAAAGGTGGAGAACCAATGGTGTCCTCAGTGACCTTCTCTTGCGGGGATGAACCTGACAGACTTGATGATAAGGACGACTTGTCCGTGTCGAGTTGTGTCCACATCAGTGTCCACCAACAACACAGTCATGTGACCTGTGAATGCTCGGCCACATGGGATCCACAGCCTGGGTTGTACCCACACAAAGTGGTTACTCCTCTTAACCTGATTGGTGGGTAGATTGCTTCTGCTAATGTTTTCTCCAAGAGTTATATTAGTTCAATCAAGTATCGAGTCGCACGCACAACATCATGTGAAGTGGATTTAAATAATAAGTACATAGAGTTTAGACTCTTTGAATACTTTGGGGCAAAAGTAGAGATCTTCACTGGACAAAGTGGAGCACCACGTTCTCGACATGCATGTAAGTAAGAGCGATTGAAAGTATTAACTTAAATAATCTTCGTTAATCATTACGTTTAGGAAGTTCCAAGCAATACAATCAGTCCGTTTAATATGTAATAGCCTGTGTGTGTGTGTGTGTGTGTGTGTGTGTGTGTGTGTGTGTGTGTGTGTGTGTGTGTGTGTGTGTGTGTGTGTTAGTCAAAGAAAGAAAGAGAAAGAACGCCTAGAAAGTTTGCAAGGAAAAGATTGGTGGATATACTTGATAAATAAAGTAGCATTTCCACCTTATTTCTATCAGTCACACTTTTTCTTATTGATTTGCAGACGTGCACATTTACAGTTTCAATTATTATTTATAGTTATTTGTAATTTTTGTTAGTGTATTTATTATTATTTTTAAGTAGCTGTTAATACTTGTTGTAGTCCGGTTTTTTATCTCCGTCTTATTCAGTCTTTCTATCTCGCTGGCTCAAATGGTCATATAAATTAACGTGCACTCCTTTTTCCATGTAGATTTGTTCAATTGCAGTAAAAGTCGAAGTGGTCGTCTCCATTTGTTACCAAAGAAATTAAGTTAAAATATTTCAAAAATCAGCATGGTGTTACTTTCCTCCTTACCCCAGTCAACATAGTTGTCAATAGTAGTGATTATAGTCAATTTACTAATCCGCCTGCTCGTCTTTCTCTGCAGATTTCTGGCACTCTCTTTCCTTACTGTTTGTCCCGTGGTTCTCTTTGTGTCTTTTATGTTTGTCATTTATTACTTGTCTGTACAGCAGTTTCAACTTTCGTCCGTGGTATTATGTCCATGTCTTCGACTTGTTTTATGCGGTAAGGGCATGCTCCTTCGTGAGCGCGAGAATGCGATATGTCAGCGACACTTTTATTAGTAGTATTAGTAGTAGTATCATTGTAGGTGTGCCTATAATTCTTTTTTGTGACGTGCAATACCTTTACTATCGTGTTGACATCTATCATAATTCGATGTTGCCTAGTGTACTGTAGGCTCTGTCAGAAACATAATAGTACAGTGCAGTAAAATTTGAAAAGACATTTAGTTTGAAAGCATGTGAAGTTGCCACAAACAAAGGCAGGAAGAGTATTTGTTTAATGCCGGATCCCAGGGTGGATAAGTTAATAAGTTAACAAGCTTAGATTTCTTCTTAACATCTTCTCAACGCCATCTAGAAACGTAAAGTCGTCATCAGCTACAAAGTTTTATCTGGTTTCGACACAAATAAAAATTCTGGTTATCATTACATAAACATATCAATAAATATGTTTATTTGTAGACCGACTTCACTTTCCACTTAACAGCGGGCTCAAAGCGTTTTGTATTGACACCCACACATATACAAAGGTTCACTAACAAATATATTTTAAATGTAAATGCTCTCGTTCAGATACATCTTAATGTCATTCATACAGACACACTCTCCCTCTCTGTTATTTTCTCTCTCTCTCTCTCACACACACACACACACACACACACACACACACACACACACACACGCACACACAAGAATACCCAGAGGTAGAAAGCCACCTGTGGTCCAGTGATCAGGTGTCATATGCTGAGAGAGGAGTATCAAAGCCATGATCCGAAACCACGACATAATATGATTCCTCACTGTCGAGGTGAAAGGCACTTTAGCCACCGTCCCAGTTTTACACTGATTTTTCTCTGCCTCGCTTGTTTGGATTATTCAATCCCTTTTATGGTGACCTTACTCAACTACGCGGAAATATTCCAAGACTATTTTGTACCTCTAAAGACAAGACCTTTAATGGTATTCTGAATTAAGAGTTAACCTAGAGGATGAAGAATACAGAATAGTATGGTCATGAAAACTAATTGATTGTCGCTAGGATGGAAATAAGTGGGGAAAACTGAATGAATTGATCAATTAATCAATGAATGAATCAATCAATCAATCAATCAATGACTAAGACAAGGAGACAGAGACACGAACATATTGGCATTTAGTCCTTTTATAACGGAGATCACTAGAGGTTCATCATTTTAATACTTCTTTCAAATTCATTCAGGTTCTGCGTCATCACACGAAGATAAACCTCAACTACTCATCCCTGTTGCCGTCGGTGCATCCTCTGTGGTTCTCCTCCTTATCATCGTCGTCGTTATTGCCTGCGTTATCAAAACGAAACGATCGCGTATGTACAGTTTCCTGTCACGCTCCTTTCTCGATGCGCCTCTTGCTGTTGTCGAAAAGGGAGACAATCTCTCCTTTTTTCTCTCCCTTTTTGTGGTGAAGAAGTTTCGAGAACTAAAGCCACGGCTCGCAGTCTTTCACAAGTGGCTCGCTTCGTAGTAATCCACACAGCCATTTACATACATTCACATTGTCCTAAATCGGGTTGCCTAAGAAGGAAGTATTAAGATATTTTTCGACGAGAAATAAAGGCATTAGACTGAACCTAAATGTGTCCCGTCATCATTGGTGCTCATTGTGTGGAACATAAGTCAAAGAGGACTTTAGTATTTTAAAAAACGTTTGACACAAAGTATAGGGACACAGAGAAAATATGAAACTAAAGAATATTCAAATATTTAAATCTAGAAAGGAAAACTGTGCTTTTGAAAAGAGAGATGATGATGATGATGATGATGATGATGATGATGATGATGATGATGATGATGATGATGATGATGATTTTTTTTCTTCTTGATTATTGTTTATCCTGCTTTGTTGGTTGTATGCACCACAGCCTATACATCCAGAGTAGCAAGAGAACTATTTTTTATTATCACCTTTTTAATTCATATCCGTTGTATACATACTTTGTGTGATTGAACTGTATTGGTTTGTACTTTACAGGGCCTGCAGTACACCAGGCAACCTCGAATTATCGAAGAAGTCATCACTATGGTAAGTGCAATACAATACCACTTTATTTATCCCCAAGGGCAATTATATAAAAAGTTTATATAAAAAGATGAAGAGTGATGTCCCTTCGCCTTGCCGGCTTGAGGGGACTAGCTCTCCGGATTTCTTTGGATTTTGTTATTTGTATAAGCTGATTTTGATTTTCGAGTCCATTATTTGACCTGTCGTCATCCTAGTGATGTGCTGGACTGTGTTTCTTTGATTGTGACATTTTGTTTCACTTCTACGGCTTCTGTTGATCCGCTGACTAACAGTCTTTTCTTCCACGCCGCCATTTTCATCTCAGCCCAGTTTCTTGTTTGTGCAGTCGACAGCGAGATGAAACATGTTCATTGGGGCTAAACTTTTTGATGACTCGAGGCAGCAAAACTGTCTACATTTTGTTTGACATGTGGAGGTTTATCCTCAGCATTCGTGATCTGTTCTTTCTGATGACTTCTCCGATGACAAGCAATTGCAGATCTAAACTCTAAATCTTCGGCGGTGAAACGTGTGGCGGTCCCCTCAGACAAATCTGGTCTCCAGTTTTCTTCTGTCGCCAGGACTTTAAAAAAAAACAATTTATGCAGTTATTTTAATTTCATAGACTCGTGGGATAATGAAGTACCGTATTCTTGAAGTTATTTAATTATCAGAAAGCACTACAATTTTGTATTATTATTATTATTCCCGTTTCTATGCGTTATCCCTTTTTCTTTCCTGTCGTCCTGGTTGGTTTCTTCTATTTCTTCCTATCATGATTATTGTTGTTATAATTTGTATCATTTGTAAAGCGCCATGAGCCTGCTCTTAGGGCTGGGATACGACGCTATAAAAATAATCTTTATTATTAATATTAATTCCAAGTAGTGCTCGTACTAGCAGTAATACATACATGATATAAAGAAATAATACATACATATACATGATATAAAAGAGATAATAGATATACATGATAAAGAAGGAGATAATACAGTCATATACATGATATATAAAGAGATAATGTATACATGTTGAAATAATCTATTTCTCTCTCTCGCGCGCGCGCGCGCACACACACACACACACACACACTCACACACACATTCCCAGTAACAGTAAATATAGTGGATATAGTGGTGACCTTAGGTCACCTCAGGCTAGTACGAGTTCACGGCCAATAGAACTGATCAGGTAAATGGCACGTGGAATGAATGATTTGCGGTTTCACGTAAGAGAGTTCTGGGTGGTCGTGCAGTGGCATTAACACCACGTTGCAGTTTTTTATTTATTAATTATTATTATTTGATTTGTTTGGTAACAAAGAAAGATTACTACTTCGGTTTGACTGTAGTTGAACAAATCTCATGGACAAAGGATAGTGCGCTCGAGAGAGAGAGAGTCTGAGAGACTAGACAAAAGCAACGGACAACCAAATTAAAGAGACCTGTACTTTTCAAAAAGATTATAATTTGTAAAGGGCCGGTAGGCCAGGGCTACTTGATAGTTTTGGCGGGCTTTTGTTCTTAACCGCTAGTTGTTAATTTTGGCGGGACTCTGCCCTCCCTTTTTGTTGTGTGCCGCGAGGCGGGCCAGTTGTCTCCATCTCCAACTGTTTGACACGTCCCGTTAGTTGGTCGATCTCTAAATATTTTTGATGTAACTCGGGCGGCGGAGCAGCCGTCTTCTTCTCCAGCTGTCTGATGCGTGCTGTTAGTCGGTCCATCTCCTCCTCCCCGTCATCGTAGCCCCCCTCCTCTCTCTCCACGCGTCGTGCGGTCTGAAGGTCAACAAACGCGGGGGTGTTTTCTGTCGTCTGGTGCCTTGATGTCTCCCGGCGAACATGACGATTTCTCAACCCTTTGATGAACTGAGCTGCCGGGTGGTGCTCGACGCAGTCTCTCAGCAGACTGTTTCCTTTCGCCGTATGCCTCCGCCAGGACATCCAGGATCTTTTTCGGCGTCTTAATCATGTCATGAGGAAACATCAGAACTTGACGTCTGGCAAGTAACTTTCAACACCTACTCCAAAATAACCAGAAACAGTCAGCAGGTCTGCAACCTTTTATTCCACAGGCTGGTAACGTTGTAATGGCCACGGCTGTGTTGCGTCGTCAGGGAAGCTCGAAGTCAGGCACGTCTGTTCTCATCTTCTTCTATCCGCCGCACGTCTGCTCTCGTCTCTCTGTGCACACCGTCTCGTGTCAGCTCTGCCCCTAAACTTTCCGCGATGCTCCTGTACGGCCGCAGCGTTTGCACCTTAACCTAGCCAATCAACCCTGAGCAGCATTTTTCTTGCAATGCTCTAGTAGGTCCACGCCGAGCAACAAAAAGGGAGGGCAGAGTCCCACCAAAACTAACAACTAGCGGAACAAAAGCCCGCCAAAACTATCAAGTAGCCATGGCCTACCGGCCCTCTACAAATGTTTTCCTATCAGGAATTCTCTCAGCTTCAGATTAGCGAATAGGTTCCACCTATAACTTAATTTGTGGATTCTTGTCTAAAAGCCGAACAAGACTATGCAATAATCACTAGAGTGCAACAATCGTGTCTCCCGAAAACCTAATACTTTCATTATTACACATGTTTATTTAACTATGTATGTTTTTGTTTGTTTGTTTGTTTGTTTTTGTTTTGTTTTTTGTTTTGCTTCTCTGTCCAGTGGGAATTTGTAATCAATTTTTTACCCACTGCCCATCGTCCTAGAGGTCTGACATTTTCGCCAGTTACTTCTGGAAAAAGTGCAATATTAAATAATTTCGAGCAGTCCACAAGTATTAAAATTTTATTTTTTTAATATTTTACATTTTGTATGAGAACATATAGGCCAGATTAGGTGAGATAGGTAACTTCTCCTCTGGGACTAGTAAACTATAGCGAGTTCCCCTAATTCGCCCTATAAGAAAGAAATAAAGTCACAAAGTAATACGAAAAAAAGAAATAACAAACTTCCAAAAGACTAAAAAGTTTAAAATAAGAATAGGTAAATTTTCTTTAAAGACACTTTTATTTGAAATGTACTGAAAAAGGTTAGCATAATTTTTTTAGGTCTCAGGATTTTCTTTAATACATATAACTTAAAATAAAAATGTGAGGCCTGCTCTTGGAACTTTAAACACTCCAGAGCCCCTCACACTTTTATTTTTAGTTATACTTATTAAAGAAAACCCCGGGGCCTGAGGGGAAAATACTTTATCCTTTTTTAGTACATTTCAAAAAATAAAAGTGTGTCTCTAATTTTTTTTGTTTTTTGTTTTTGTTTTTTTTTTGCTTGTTTTATTACTGCCCATGAGGACTGGTAATATTCAGCAACTTATACTTTTGCTGGAAATATCCTTATAGAAATGATTTATAGCATCGCTACGACTATAAAATCTTACAGTTTCCGTCTTTTTCAATTGCAGTAATTTGTCTTTCCTCTGCTCTGTCACTTAGAAATAAACTAAACAATGCTTCCTTAACTTGATTTATTCTGCCCTCGTTTCCATCTTCCAAAAACAGCCACTTCTAGTTCTCCAGAACATTTGAAAGACTCAGTAAATAATGAGCTTGTTGTTATAACACTGATTTAGTATATATTCTAAGAAAAAAGGGAAATATATTTCGGCACTAAAATAGGGTGATATAACATCAGTGCATGTGTTGTTATTATTATTACTACTACAACAGAGGCAGTAAACACAAAACTGCTCTAAGACTTCTTTTACTTTATTCATTCGTTCTTAACCTTATTGTCTCCAGAGATTGACGAACAAGTCAACGAGGTCTACGTCAGTGCGGACATCTTAGGTTTGGACTAGTCACCTGCCATTTTGTGACCTTCTCCAGTCAAGAAGGGCTGACCTCAGTTTATGCGGCAGCAACTCCAGCAAGTGTTACCATAATTCGACACTGGTGGACAGTTCAGTCATTATCGAGATAAAAACGATGGAATGCGTTATCTTGCCCACGTTGACTTTGCTACTACACACAACAGCTGATTTAGCAGACATATTCCCAGTTGTAATGAGAAGTGATGAACATGACAAGAATTTTTTTAAAAGTAAACAAACTGTGGTTGTGGTTACCTTATCATGGAATCTGCTGCTATTTCTATCCGTTGCATTTGAGCACATTCTCTGCTTTAACTTGGTTTTTTTTCTATTATTAATCAGACTAAAGTGCTCTAGCGACGTTTTTCTACATTGCCACATTTCCACACTCTCACAGTCACATTCTTTACATTTATTATTAGACAAATTTAAACAGATTTTAGGCCCTGATGCATGGCTAAAACGTTTGTACAAGAAATTAGTAAAGTACAATAAGTTAAACCGTCTGCTAGGGGGTCAGGATCTGGTTAGTGCGATTGTGCAACCGAGCCTTGAAAGATAATTTTGTGCACTTTTGTGTGATACCCTGCCCAGATCTTGAAACTTCAGAGATCTCTGCAGGTGTCCAGTTCGAAAGACATAGCACCCAACACCAACAAACGTTCGAGTACCTACACACAATGTCAGTTGTATTTCCACTTTCCTCGCGACCCCACTCACCTTTCCCGGTAAAGGGTGGGTCACACTCTAGCAGACCTCCCGGGGCCTGCAGGAGTCTCGTGTCACAGAACTACATTTGGTGGGAGAGGAAAAGGAAAGTTCGCTGAGTGGAAGCAGAGAGACTAGATATATCTAGCAGAGAGACTAGATATAAGACGACGAGGAGGAAGATGTCGATGATGGTCTCGTGCTAGTCGCGAGACCACTTTGCTTTGTCCAACACTGAACATATTTACTTGTTCAATGGCTTATCTTTCGACTACGACACTAATTTCCTGGTGCTTACTGGATTTCTAGCTAATAGCTAGCCAAATTATTGTGGTTAACAGATCTCATTTGTCAGTAAATATCCTGAAAAAATTCAGAAAAAACGATATAATGTACTGTATTGTTGTGCTGAAGAATAACAGAGGAAAATAAATTAACAGTTCTAAAGGAGTCTGTTTTTAATTCTGTTTTTGGTGTTCCACTGTGTATTTCTGTGTGATATGAATAGGATCACGGACTTGTAGTACTGTCCATCCTGGGATGCTTCGTGGATGGCTTTGCCGCCCTCCGGGAGATTCTGTGCTATTCGTTGATTACAAAGGAACAGGGCTTCCTTTCCAGCTGGACCCTGCACAGACATCTGCATATAAGATTTACAGAATGGATGCATTTTAATATTTATCGACTGAAAGAAACGCGAAACCTTAGCTATGGTCTTTAATGTAGTCTCTAGTGGTCGAGTTGTCTACCCATTCTACACTTATTTGCGCGTATGTTGTGACAGTTTGCAGAAGCGAGAAGACGGCAATACAATGCAAAGAGTGATCCTTGCAAATGAAATGCCACAGAGACAACAATAACAACGAAAAGTTACCTAAAAAGTGATCAACAAAGGGAAATCGCCAGGGCACACTAATCAAGAGATTTAAAACAAGAGGATGGGTTAGTTAGTAATAGTAAGCGGACTATGAGTAGTGCTCACGGAAAGATGTTTTAGTAAATGTTTAAAAGATTTAATGGTTTCAAGTTTTTTGTTTGTCAGAAGGGATTTAGGCTAGATTTTCTTGGGCTGGGGTGAGGGTTGTGGTTGAGTAAACAATTGCTCTCAAATCATGACTTTTTCAGCGATAAACCTGTCAAGATTTACCTTGTCACAAAATACCTCTCCCCTCCCCCAACACACACACACACATGCACGCCTACGCCATAACTCCTTTTTAAGCCATACATGCAACAAACAGGAGCTGCAAATTCCACGACCTTTATTTCCATTATTTTCCTCTGTACAAAAGTCGCAGATCAAGTAAAAGAAATTCATCAACAGCCTTTCACAATGTCAGTGAATATCTACACCAACTGTCTAACGACTATAGAAACGTTTCTGGCATCTCCCACAGCAAGAGTTCAGCAACTGATGCAAAAAAAGAGAGAAGTGATGAAAGTCTCGACGACTTTGCAATAAGGATCCACCTGCTACTCCTGATGGGAACGCTAGACCACATCACAGTGTTGACAGCAACATGCACACAGATGTGTTGATGTAGCATTTATCTTTGTAGCAGTAGAACATGCTGGTTACTTACTTCGTTAAAATCCAGTTGTATAACACCGTAAAGTATTTGTGGCATTGTCATTTTATACAGTTATTGCCTTGCACCATAATTCTCACTTTCTGAGACAAGTATACTTTATTAAACATAGCAAACTCTTCCTCAACGCCATTGTACCAACCTATAAGGAATAATACCTTTTTCCAATGCTGATCCACCTAAACAATATTGATAAGGATTTTAAAAACATGGGAGCATTCATTACTTTTTCACTGTATTTCTGACCTACTGATAAATTTCGATTTAAGTCTCTCGATTCAAATACATATATGCAGCCAAGTTAATAAAAATGCAACATATCTAAAACTGTCACATATAAAGCTCTAAAATCACTTTACAACCAGAAAAAAAATCAAGATTATTTCTTAAACAAAATTAAGACTTAGTGCTTATTTTCCACATTTTATTTATTTATACTGAATTTTGTCCTTTGCCATCACTCATTCTTAACCCACCCACCCGAAGCCCAGAACCATAGATAGTAATATACCCAAAATGTACGTACTTTCAGTCAACTGGGTGGTGGTGGTTGGGGATGGGTTGGGGTGGGGGACTTTTCTTTGCAAAACTTCATTTAACACTCAAGTCACAGTTCCCATCTACGTTATGTTACCACGTTGATTTTGTAAAACAGATTCCCGTTAGCAAAAAAAGCCAAAATATAAAAAGTCAGGTGGATGTTTACTTTTTACAGCTTTTATCCTAACTGCCATATTCTGTTACTCTGTTCATAAAACCACACATCCCACATGCAAAAGCTCCACTTCATTCATCCTTTCCATAAAAATAAAATGCTGCAGAGGATAAAAACACAGAAAAGAAAATCTTGAATGACAAACATCATTCTTTTGTTTTGTTCTTCAACTGCAAAAAAACAAGGAAAAGTCTTCTTTGCAATCCAAGTTTCTTCTCAACTCACAGGCAGCTCTTCTTAACATTCTACATATCTGCAGACCTGCATCTCACAAAGGACTAGAACTGGTCGCAAAACTTCCTCAAAAGATGCCTGTTTCTCATATTTTACTACTGGGTCAGGATTGCTTGTCTGAACAAGCAAACTACCATCCCAATAAATCTATGATGGTTTATATTTATAAAAGACTAGACTATCACAGTAATTTTTAAATACCTGATCTTCACAAAAATGTATCTAAAATAAATATAGACTAAAGCTAAATCTTCAATAATTCTAACCAGAATTCAGAAGACATTTTTTTATATATATTTATTTTAAAATGTATTGTGAATTATACTTAATCCGAAGGTGTCTGTGAAATCCAAAAACATCTTCCATCTGAAATAGTTTTCCAAACATCAAAATAGCTGGCATGCTTAGCTTCAGTCTAGTGGTGCCACCATCAATCACAATTCTACACACAGACATACACACACACTTTTCTTTTCCTGCACAAAACCTTTCCCCACTCAAGAAAATTGCAGCTCACAACATTTAACATCTCACACTCACAAATGGACAGAAAGATGCATATTTTTTTTTTAAACAGCTCCAATCACCATCAAATATCGGGAACAACAAAGACTGTAGCAGCAAGCTATACACAATGAACGGACACAGGCATATCTCTTCCAGCTTCTAATCGTTACTTTTATTAGTAGTTAGCTGCATATAAATTCTTAAATACAACCTTTTGTTTTCCTTGACAGACTTTATTCTGAAGTAATCAACCACTTTTCTGCCTGGGGGTCAAAAGCATACAAAGAAAAGTTGACTAAAATAAAAGACAAAAAAACAAAAAAACAAACATCTTTCAAACCTCATACAAAAGGTCATCCATCAAGGAGTCTAATTTAAAAAACAGACCTAAAAAATTTGTGGCAGACTGCTCCTTCCAATCCAAACTAAACAATGACAAAATTTTAAAGGACAGTAACTAAGCACTTAACCTGGAGGTAAGGGAACCTTCTCTTCATACAATTTCACCAAGGCACGAACATCTGGGTCCTGAGAGCATGTACAAATGCAAAACCATGTTTTTTTCAATATAAAGTGTCATACACAGTTCATCATATCCCACACACCTCTTTTATCAAGAGATCCAACAAAGCATCTTCCCACATTTATTGCAATTTCTCTTTTTCCTCCTTCCCCTGTCCCCCCCTCACCCGAGTCTAACCCTGTGATCTTTTCTGTTCTGCTCCTCTGCTCAGACTCTTTCCCATGTCAGAACTCTAGTGCCTGTGACATCAGAGTAGTATACAAAGATTTATGAACTGATCTGTAAAATTTGTAGCTAGTGTTCTGCTTCCAAAGCTCATTAACAAGCACATCCCACCAAACAGAACAGGTAAGCTCATTGCTCCTCCTGCTACAGTACCTATCACACAAGCTCAGGTAAAAGGCTTGAAATGAATGAAGTGAGAATGACACGCACACAAGCACAAGACACCATACCTGATGCTTGTTGGCATCAATACCTTGTTTTATGTACATTAAAGAGGCACTTAAAAAGGTATACCAGCCCCTAGTTTTTATTTATAAAAAAGTGCAGTTTGACACACAAATACTTTCTGACTTCAATACTTTTTGACTGCCCTATAATAGGAGGCGTACACTGGACGACAAAAAATGCCATGGGAGAAAGTGTGAAAAGTGGTTAAACATGAAATGCCATGAAGTGGAAAAGTGAAAAAAAAGCAAGCAGTGCTGTAAAGAAATAAGGAATCATTTTTGACAAATGTGTTTATATAGCAAACTGTAAGTTAACTGGAAAACAAGCATATATATATATATATGTGTATTCTGGCATAAAATCTAACATGCATTCCTATTAACATACGCACTATTCACATATTTACCGTACCTTCATATCCACATTTTGAAAGCCTTTTTTCTTCCTAGCACATAAATTTTAAAATCTTTTCACAACATTCAAAAAAATGCCTTTTTATGATACAAAGTCAATCATAGTTATAATATGTAATGTTTGCCTGTTTAAGTTTGCTATTTGAAAGTTTCAAGCTGAAGCAGTTCAGACAGTATAAAGACATAATTAAACAGCACGTATCTTGTTTAAAACAGATATCTGAAAACACATATGACAATATGAACACACAAGCAAGCACTCACACACACACACACACATGCATCAAAATATTTTGACAAAGGTATCAACACTTCCATCTGATACAGCAGGAACAATCTTTGTCACTGACCTCTTAACAGTGAACAGTAGTTTCCCTAAAGATCTTTAAGCACATCATATCTTCTTACAATATGCCATTAAAAATTTACAAACATCTCTCAACCAGAAGCTTTTCAAACATTCATGTGAACACAACTTTTATCAGCATCATTTCCTCGTTGACCCCACCCCAAGAGATTGTATCACCACATCGATCACAAACCACACATACGTGTATGTGCATATCATTAGCTAAACGTGAATTATTACTTTATTAGACAAGAGATTATTCCAGTGAATTTAGTGAATTTGGGGTGGCATATATTCTCCCACATTTATACATAATTGCAGGTGCACACACACAGGCACACGCAATGTTTTGAACAGTGACTTAGACACAAGTCATTTTCTTATTTAAGTCTATATCCCAAATCAACCACCTTGACATTAATTCAGTTTAAACAGTATTGCCAACTCTTAAATTGTAATGCACACTTCCAGATACGTAAGGCTAAGTTTGCAATATTCTGCAATATTGTATAGCCAAGCTACACAACATCAATGATGGAGACAAATACATTACACCATGATGAAATAAAATGACCAAGCTCATTTATGCCTTTACTTCAGTTCCAAGAAATCCAAGCAACGGGTGCAAACTGCTTCCATGTTGCTATCGCAAATTGTCTCCCTTGTTTCGCAGAACCTCCAACTGATGCATATTTCTTGCAACCTCACTCCGCCAGCAGGTCTGTCTGTACTCTTAATAGGCATGATCTAACACATGCTCTTCCCAGGGCACACAGAGGGGTTAATTATCATCGTAGCTTCGAGTTCTGGCCTGTTTCTGGACTTCAGTTGTCAAGATCCACTTCCTCAATTTTTAGGGTTTCTCTGATGGCCATTTCCTCTGGATGCGTATCGGCAACCTTCCCTTTCTCTCTGTTCTTCAAGCAGCGCAGAGGTATACCAAGAAGACCAGAGAGTAGTAAGAGACCTCCAGCCAAATAAAAACAGCCATTGACAGATTGAGTTGTGTCCAATAAACGGCCTGTTTCAAAAAGAGTACAGTTGCCATTAGTCTTCTTTAGCATCTTGCCTTGTGCAAAAAAGTGGTATCAGAAAATTATTTTCAGATAAATACAAGAAGTATAAAATGCAATGTTGTTTATGCGGAGCCAGCTACTAAGGCTTTATCACGGCAATGCATGCCCAAGAAAAGAGCTGAACCCAGGGCAGCCAACCCTTACTGGACTGGTTACAGGTGCTAACCGTTGCACCACGGGACCACCATACAGACTTGGGCAAGCTAAATATGTCCTACACTAACAGCTCACCTGCAACAGGTGCTCCCACCATTGTAGCAATACCTTGGAAAAGAATCAGGATTCCGAAAGATTTTGTCAGCATCTCAAGACCCAGAAGTTCCACTAAGAGAATAGACCGCAGGGACACAAACACAGCTGCAAAACAAAAAAAAAACGCTCTCTCCGTAAGATGTTGAAGCACAATGCTTTTGGGAATAGACAGTTCAACTAGTACTACATCAGTTATCGCTGACAATCTCATTAGCATACAATTATTATAATAAAGGAGCTGGAAAGAAAACTTATTGTAGCACTTTTAAAAACAAAGAAATAAAAATATATTTTATTTTCCAACTGCATGAAAACCAGTCAATACCATGCAAACAACTGCAATCAACATGTGAAGAAAAAAGTGGTATTAATAAGTGCCTTCAACTTTTCTTAGCACAGAAAAGGGAAACCAAAGACTCACCTACACATACGCCAAAGACAGCAGCATAGACACACAAGAGGGTGTAAGACTCGCAAAACCCCACAAGTAGTGTTCCTATGCCTGCCACAATGAGGGCCCCATTGTTTAGATGGAGCGGATTGGTCCAGGGCCTGTCAGCAATCCAGCCTGAGATGATGCGACCAATAGTGTTGGTAACACCAATAAGAGACAAAAGGAAGATAGCCTCCCCATCTTCATACCCAAGCTCACTTGCCTTGAAAGTTATGTAGAAGAAAGGGATGAAGAAAGCTGAAAAGAAATGATTAAATATTAGAAAAATCCTGAGAAAGACAACACAAAAAAATGTAAAAATTCTATTCAAATTTGTTTTTTTTATAAAAAGCATCTTTTAAAGCATTTTACCCTCATGAGAGCGTAAGCAATGTAGTCACTTCTGAAATGTGTCAGGATAAATATACAGATCGAAATATACAGGTCAAGATACAGGTCAAAACAATAGATTTCAGGCTGTACTGCAAACTTCTTTTAACAACTCACCAAACAATGTTAAAATGCTGGCAATGACAAGCAAAGCAAAGAGAGGGCTGCGTAGGAGCTGAAACTCAAACATGTCCCGCATTGTGTACAGCAGCTTCTTGCAGGTGTGCTGGCTCTCCCTACGCAGCTGTGATGCCATGCTCTCAATGCTGCACTGGCTGAGGTTCTGCGGAATGCTCAGGAACGAGCCGGCGACAAAGGATGCAGAGGAAGCGGCAGGGTTGGTGTAGCACGCATCCTCCAACGATCTGTGGGAGGTGTGTTGAATGCTGGGACAGCTCCCGCTGATTGGTCCATTCAACACCTGTACACTGATGATACTTGCATCTAGGCCAGGCATTCCAGAAGCTCCCGTGAAAATTATGGGATTGTTGACTGAGTGGAAGCAGCTGATGTTTATTGCTTGCTGATCATTCTTCTCATTTTGTGCGATGCTCAGAAGCAAGTCGAGTGAAATGGAATCAGACATTTTCTGAGCGTCTGTGCACACACCACTGTCGTTTGAAGCACTGCTATTTGGGGAGTCAAGCTTGCCATCCATCCTGCACTCCTCCACGGGTTCCGTCTCACTTGAGGCCTTGGAACTTGGCCTGTAAATTGGAGACAGTCGACTCCCATTGCTCTCTTTCCGAGCCTCGTTGACTGCATCAATTACGATACTGGGAATGCCACAGGTTGCCAGGCTGGTCTTGCTTTTGTTCAGACTCTGTGAGCTGAAGCCCAGTGAACGCTTGAACCGAGCAATGAAGGAGTTGTTCCTCTTGCACTCAAACAGAACCGGATCGATCTTGATAAGGCGGTTGTCTTTCGTGATGATGCAGTTGTCAAGTGAGCCATTTGAGATGGTGCGCTGTCGCTTCTTTTCTTCAATGAGGGCTTTCATAATGGCACCTCTCTGAATTTCTACTTGTGACTGATAGCATGATCTGAAGGGAATAAAAATCAAAGGCAACCAAGTTATCAGTCTGTTAATGTTCTTATTTTATCTTTTATGTGCATCATTGAGAAACAAAAGGCTTAACAACAAATGTGACCACAGTCACCAACTTAACATTTTCCAAGGCTGTTATTTTCTGAACTTTTAGCTATTCCTCTGGTCTTTGAAAATATTTCCCTTTTTGTTGAACATCCCCCCATCCTTCATTACACGTACTTTCGTTTTAGCCGGACTTTGTCCATTGGCCTGAATATGGCGCCGCAGGCAACACAGTTCAAGACTATTCCAGCCAAAATAAGGTGAGCACCTCTCCAGTCATATTCATCAATAAGCCTTTTAGCTAGAGGGGGAAATAGGAATGTTCCGATGCCTGTACCACAAACAGCTAGACCTGTTGCAAATGCCCTTTTCTTGTCAAACCAATGTCCAACAGTCACAATGGCAGGGAGATAAATCATCCCAAAGCCAATACCTGTGTAAAGGACATAAGACAATGATGAGTAAAACAAGACAAGAATTTTCTTTAATGCCATGTCTCCATCACCTAGCATTCCTTTGAACTGTAAAATGTACAGCCTATGTATCTGCTTAGTTTTGTGGGTATTTATCTTTATCATGTCTTTCAAATATGAGCACTGCGATAGCCAAACATTCGTCCAGCTGAAACTAAAATCATGGTGAACAAATATGTAGAAGACAGTATGTGCATTCACAAGTGTATGTGCATTCATGCGCATGTCTATCTGTACATGCAGAAATTAGCATGGTGCATGTGCCCTTTTATCTAGCAGTGTTCAGTTTTCAAATGCATGAATCTGTTACAGGTTATTTTTAAATGGTAAATCAGTTGAACATAAAAACATACATAAACTCATGTTATGTTCTAGAGTGACCCTACTCCTAAGACGTGAAATTTTATGAGTGACTGTTCATTGCCAGAACTGTAATGGAATAATTACTGCTAAAATCTGAAATGCATTCCAGAGATATGATTTATCATTTCTCTAGTTTTACAACACCACTGTCATTATGCCACAAAAATTAACTATGAGATTACAAGAAAGTAAATTGTTAAATTCACGTAAGACAATGCAACATGCACAAAGCCAGACTCACCTCCAATTACACCAAAGGTGGCAATAAGCATTTCATTGCTTGAAGCTTGTGTGCTGAGAATAAAGCCAGCACATGCAATCACAGCACCGACCATTGTTACTTTCCGGCTACCAAATCTCTCTGCCAGAGTGCTCACCAATGGTCCTACAAGAAAAAGTGAAAAAATGACAACCAATTCTTTTTAAAACAAATAAAATTCTACAGTAAACCTTATTGCAGCATGGTTGGGCAAGCACAATAAATAAAATGTGGAACCCCAGTTGGACCCAGTTGTCTGGCACAGCCATTAAATGCTTTAACTTCAACAACTATCTGGACCATCCTAGACCAGATCTTACAGATCATATAAATGACTTTACAGACCAGTTATCCAAGATGGTATTACTATGTCACCCTATATGGAATTCTACCCTCCTGCCGAAAGAAAGAAAAGTGTATGTGTGTAAAATTGAGGTATGTGACTTGAAAAAAGTTTCTTCTTCATAAACATACAAACTGTGCATTCCTGCATATAACAATCATAACAGAGCAAGTTTAAGTTTCTGACATTTGATCTGGTATTGTAAAAGTAGTTTTTACAAAATGTGAATGATGAACTATAACGGTACTATATGTTTTATTTTACCAGTCAATTATCCAATGATAAATTGTTTGTAACACAGGAAAAGTAAATTGTTAAATGTAAGATCCACTTTTATGTCCTACTATGAAGGTAAAATGTAAAATAATATGTTTTAGTCACATGTGGTTCAGTCTAATTAAAAATGATTCTATGGACTGAAAAACTAGTCACTTATAGCTAATGTATAAAGACAATATCTACTGAACTTTGACCATCATTGACAGGCTAAGAAACAAACATAAGCAAAGCTATGATATTGGTGTCCAATCCCTAAAATGCATCTGGTTTTCAGACACCAGTCCAATCTACTGGGTTTTTTAATCTCTTAATCATTTAATTGTTGAAAGTTTTACATTCCTCTAACCTCCTCGAACCCCACCAATTTGAGGTCTTGATGACCAGGAATTGCTACTCTCATAAACACGTCAATGAATCAATGATTTCTCACAAAGCTGCAACTCTCCAACATGAAGTATTAATCTTGTTGGTTATAATAAGAAAATACTGATTCCAACTGTAATGATAAAAGCAGGGAAAGGAGACAAAAATAGGCTATGATGTACCAAAGGGTAGATACTGCTTCCTTGTTACGTCTAGCCCAAGGCAAATTTCAAGAAGGAATACAATCTGACAAGCAGTAGATACTATCTAGCACTTTCTGCACAACTCCAAGCAACAGAAACACATAATACCAAAATCTATCAACAGCAGAATTTTTTTTTTAAAGTCCTTGCCACGAGTGACAACTGTAATATTCAGTGCAGAATGTGGCTGCTTTTTAACATCCATAGAAAGCTTGCCAACATTATGTGCACCAACTGCATATGTTTTCTGTTAAATTCTTCCTAACGAACGTTTTATATCTTGCTTTTTTCTTCAAGGTTTGGAATGCTGCCGTATTTTTCACTTTGTTGGTTTTAGACAAAGCCCCTGACATACATATAAAAGCAAACAAGAAAGATACAGTACAAATGAACAAGCACACACATGAACAACTTCATAATTTTGGCCAACATTCCAGAAACCTTTATTTTTTAATCCACCTTATAGTCTGCATAATAATCCGTTCATATTTTAAAAATAAATATAGATAGAGAACTAAGTAGGGCTACTCACCAATTGTCAGGTAGCATCCTGCTAGTAAAGATCCCACCCAGCCAACCTGTTCATTTGTGGTGTGAAACTCTTGTTTGTACTCCTCCTTAAAAACACCAAATGAATAGCAAATGCCATCCACAATGATGTTGCAGATCAGGGAGGCAAGGACCACCATCCACCCCCAGCCCCCATCAGGCAATGCCTCCTCATCTCTCTCAGCATCAGCCTCAGCTTCAGCCTTAGCTTGGGCGATTTTTTTCAGCTCCTCAGGACTTGCTTCTCTTCTTCTTTTATCCCGAGCCATTACTCTGGTGTGTAATTCACATGGTATTTTCTGAAATAAGAAAACAAAAAAAATCTGTTGGTCACTTCCATAAGCAATGTAGCATAATTCACTTTGTTTTTTTTTTAAATCCAAGTCACTTCCTAAAGGTAAACAGTCACATTCTGCCATTCTAAAAAATGTTTAATAATAAGACTCAGAAACAGAATCAAAGCAGTAAAATATGGATGCAGCACTTCTAAAATTTCGTCTCTCTGAGCAGATCTACGTTACACAATGGCCTAAAATGACCAAAATAAATGCAGTATTCAAAGGGAGGCAATGCATTTTAATATTAAAAACTAATGTACATCAGGAGATCAGTGCTGGCAACACTAGTGAATTTTTGTCTGCCCTTTTTGTAGAGGAAGGTGGTAGCAGTTTAACAGTATAGTCCATAAAGATACTTTCCATAATTATAACACTACTAAGAATTTGTAAGGTGCATTTCCCCATGTGGAGGCAAGCCTAATGCATTGTACCCAAAAAACTACAGACCAACAGCATAAACTGTCAGCATACAGATGACATTTTGGCAAATATTACCATGCAGTAAATAAGAAACCTGTACTTCATGAATCATTTATTAAATAAGACCTGCGGTGCATCACTTTTTTTAAGAATTGCTTAATAAATGCCACCAAGGTGAAGAAGAGCGACAAATATTTTGCAGCGACAAATATTTTGCAGCCCGGGTAGTCTGCTCAATGCAGCGCAGCATAAGTAGTTTCATCTTAATCCTGACAAGTCATGGAAAGAAGGGACACACAACACCAGAGCAGTTCAAAGGGGTGAGCAGCTCACAGAGCTACAGCAAGGTCACAGAGTTAGCTCTCAAGCAGCCAAGCCCCAGACGCCACTGACTTTGACCTGGGGTGAATAACTGGGACTAGTATTGTGCAGGAATAATAGCCCTACCAGCAACACAAAACCTCTAACCCTCCTAATAAAAATAACAAGACGCTTCAGTGCCACTTCAGTGCCTCTACTGGCATAGAAACAAACAGCATCAAGTCAAATTTTTTTTAGGCATTTGTTTTCAATCCATGTGCATTAGCAGGGGCACTTTTTCTCCCTCTCCTCTCGCATTTAACAATTCAAAAGACTGGCATCAAAACCGCAGGTTTCCATTTGCTGCTTTTCGCTGTATGTGTGGATTACATAAAAAATGAGACTACAGACTGCAACATTAAACATATCATACCCTTTCATTTAAAAATTATACAAATTATGCATTTTGAAGTGTCGACAATTCCATAACATATAAATAGGCCACAAAATAAATGCTTAAAATGTCATATCGTGTGTGTATTGTGCAGCTGTGAAGATGGACTCGCCTGTCTTCATTTGCTTAATAAAAAAAGTACTTCCTTGACCTTTTTTGTGACATCCAATGACTACACAGTAATCCATGGCACAGTGCCAAAATGGCTGTATGTCACTGAATGTCTGACATTTGTAAATTACTTACTCGCCACTCCAATCTCAAATTCAGAAAGGCAAATGTGTACTTAATTAGGTCTGAATCCACCCCATTCATGTAACCAAAAAAAAATATATATATATATCAGCAACGATCCTAGTGTTAATTATGTCATTAGAAAACCAACACCGAAGAGATATAAGTGTTGTCCTATCCTTGATGAAGGTTAGTGGGTTGTAAAACATGACTGTCCAATAACAGTGACAAGGTGGGGGGGGGGGGCAAGACTAAATAGGGGCTTCCAATCTAAAATTTCTTATTAACTACCCCAGTCCACAACTACCACCCAGCCAAAACAGTGACACCACTGTAGTCTACCAACTTCCACTTTATGTAGCAGCAGAATGTACCTTACTGAGTGATACTTCACTGCAGCATAACACCAGCCTAACAACCATTTTCTCAAAACACCTGTGCACACTGTCACTTGGAGGTGGCAGATGAAATAACAAGATGACCCCAGGTGTTCAGATAAGCTGTGACCTATGACCCTGTAGACTGACCCATGGACTGCCAGCTGCACAAGGTGACCTGACTGACCCCTTGAGAGGTTATCAAATCTGATGCTGTCTGACAAATCAGCAAGAGACAGCCATACCTGTATTCATTCTAAACATATCGTGATTTTTTTTTAATTAGCAAGCCATTAACATGCTGATACACACTTATCTGAGCCAAAAAGAAAAAAAATCTAATCAGAATATTAGGTAAGCGAAACATGTCTATTGTGCAAGACTTGTATGCTGCTTTAATCAGTCATTCCCAGACCCATGCTGCATACTGCCTCATAACAGCCCAGCAGAATGCTACAAGTGTTAACTGTTTCTCTTCTCATCCAAAAAGCCTACAGTGGTACAGTGATTCTATTGTTTCAGTGTGATGACTACATGGGGTGGTTTGGTACACATATATAAAGACTAAAACAACACTAAAAAGAACATGCAAAAACAATACAGCTTAATCAGTGCAGAAAGATAAGACAACTCTTCTGTGTTGCAGGTCACATCTTCAGGTCAACAGTTCTGCTCATGCTGCTGGGCAGCTGTGAATAGAAAAAGTGACGCAAGCTCATTGCATCAGGAAGAAATGTGGCACTGCTATCAGTTTTCTTCTTCGGTTTCTTCATCTCGAGGGAAATTATTACTAATCTGATAATATAGCAAAAAATAGCAGCAGGCCAATTAATCTGACAAAATCATGGCACACGCCTCGCAACTCCTGGCTAGATCTGGTGTTTCACTTAAACAGATTCTTGCTGCATGTTTTCTTGTCACTTTTTCATATTACAATTTCATATTTTACAAGCATTATCATTCAAACTTACAAACAAATCTTGACAGCTATGACTTCTTAAAAGTGTGTGTGTGTGTGTGAGTGAGAAAGAGTGCATACAGTGCATGCTTTGAAGTAAGTGTTAACTGTTTAGCAAAAGATCCTAAAAGATGTTCAGAAAGAACAGCACAATTATCAGCATAAAAGCAGAAACACTTCACACTTGTACCATCAAAACCATGCCCTTCTCACTTTTTGATGTCATATACAAAATCTCAGTCATTTGAAATACAATTAATCCCCCAAGCAATTGCTAGTACATCTTAGCATCATAGAATTCAAACAGGTGTAGTTGGTGTCCTTGGGTTCAGACTACAGGTGTACTCTTCCTTTTATTATGCATTTAGTACAGGCCACAACTTGTATTATCAGTTCTGATTACATGTCCTATCATTATGTGATAAGTGCTGCAGGTGATTTGGATGTTGTTGGGTTGGGAGGGGACCTTTCATATGGGGAACAGATTTCTTGTAATTTCTTACTGTTCAGCACAGCTTCTTAAAACTGAACTGGATTTATCACTTTGTAACACAGTCATTTGTACATATCCTTTTCTTTAACCTTCTCTCTACTCTCCTTCACCCTGGTATGGTCCTTGACTTCTCACCAAAATGTAGTGAACAGAAAAATAAAAAAGAGGTCAGGGAAAGAAAGGAGTGACAACTACTTGTACAAAACAGTCATGTTACTGCAAAACAGTGCTTTCCTCCATAGTCATCTTTCCCCTTCCTTTTAAGGCATAGTTATGCATGCTGTTTAACAGTTATTTGAAAGTTTAACCAATTATCTACACTACACTAGTTTCAGTTTTGCAGAAAAAAACTGAATCATTTTAAAAATGTTTGCCAGAGAAAGACAAACAACAATAACACAAGATGGAATTCTTAACAATGTGCATGGATTATCTTGCTGAATACTAAGGTGAAGGGATAATTCTGCCCCACTGCTCTCCATTGACCCATCAAACAGACACTTCTGCTCAGCCTAACAACTACATCACACTTCTACAAATTTCATCGAGACATCTGAAATGCCAGTTTCCTGCAGCCAAAGGGTTAGCCCTATAGTCATTTCTTAAAAAAATTTCCACAGTGATTATACAGCAATTTAGAAAGCGAGCTGCTGCATTAAAAAACAAATTTTCTACAGAACTATATACCTTGAAATGCATTCCTCTGCAATGTCGGAACTGATCAAATACCTCTACTTTTCCCACCTTTTATTTTAAGAAGTTTCAATATACAGCTATACATTTTTGACAGAATATCAAAGAGTTAACCTACTATGCAATCATCTTCCTATGAGCTACACACAGAAACAAAACTTACTAAAGCATTTATGCAGTATTTTATGTCACCAAAAGCAGGTTAAAAGCACTTAGAAAAAAAAAATACAGAGATATAATAAAATTAATGGTATCTGGTCTCGAAAGCAAAAGAGCTCATTGCATGCTCAGTTAGTGCAGCCACTTAGCCCCCAAAATTACACCAAAACAACCACTTTATATAAATAAAAGGCCCACAAGTGCAACTACAACCTTTTCATCTTCAATCTCTGGAAGCTCTCTTTACAAACACTTGCCAGGAGTTTTCTTACTTTAACATTAAAAAAAAAAAACCAAATGCTTTGTAAGATACATGATGGGCTTTTTCCAGGACAGTTAACCTACATTTTATCTAGGCCACCAAGGCAGTTTTCACTGCAGGTAGTGTCAGTTTCAACCTCATCTGAATACTTTACCACCTTCAAGCTATCAAAACACACACCCCTCCTCTTCCTTAGTAGGTCCAGTATGCTACTTGGATCTTCACATGCTATTCCCCCCACCCCCATTAGTGACAGATGTTGCAGACATTTGCAAGCTACTAAAATTACCTTCCCTTGCTTTCAGCCCCTCTCTACCACCAGCCTTTTGCAATATGATCTGCTTGTCAAGAAAAGAAATGAGATGATATGTCTTAACGAATTCTGCCCAAAATGGTCCTGGTTATTTGTTTCTGATCTCTCATGCACAGATACATACATCAATTTTAATTACCTTTTACAATAAAAAAATTCTTTTAAACTGAAAAAGAAGGCCTTTAGCTTTTGCTGTTTATATATTTCAGTCTTATACATGAGCAAAAAAGGATACAGTTAGCAAAGGTGTAAACCTAGGATTGCACATGACATACTGATGCTTCATATTCATAATAATCAAGGGGGTTTCTAGACCAATGATTAACACAGTAGGTCCTGCTTCCAACTACAGTTGCTGTGTCTTCTTTGGTCACAAAACAGCTGTCAGAAATGTGCAATAAACTGCCAGTGTTTAATGAATTAAAAATGTTGGGATTTTTGGACATTGCCCACTCCACTACCCTCTACATCACATGCAAACATTTTTTAGATTCTTTTTACCAATAATTAGAGAAAAAAACAGATCAAGATACATTAACATTGATTATCTTCATGTTCACCCTGACCCAGAATGTCAAGAAAATTGTATAATTATCAGTGGTAGGAATTGTAGTAGGTCTGGCATTTTTATGCACATCCCTAACATCTAAAACAGTAATGAAAATATTAGCTTTCATATTTTAATCTTACATGATTGGACCTGAAATCTCTGTGAAGAATAATCAAAGCAATTCGAATTTTTCAAGCTGCACCCATATTCGCACTGTAGCTAGGTAATGTTATGTTAAAATGGCTGACAAATGCATAAACATTTACTAGCCTGTTCTTAAATTAAAACTGTTTGAGGTGATGCTCTTTTTCTCTCACACTAAATGAAAATTTGTGTATTGTTTATAAATTACTAAACATAATCGTACTCATCCGGTTACCACATACACTGTTACACTGTGTTGTCTTAGTCATCACTGTGATTCATTAGGAAAACCTCTGCATTTAAAAAAAAAAATAATAATTGGAATAATTCGTCGAGTATCCTTACAATACTAACCGTATTTCGAACCACTTAAGTCAGGGTTTATCATTCGACCGTTGGTCAGAATTTGACTCCTGTCTATGGGAGGGTTGTCACACACATCCTGCTCGACACGCCGTTCTGGTATGCTGTAACTCGCACACGTCTCGACAAAAGGCTAGTAATAATGCTTACATCAACTTGCCCTTCCTCCGGTGTCGGACAACGGAACTGTGCAGTCGGAGACACTATTTCCTCTGAAACCGAAACTCCTTCTCGACACTTTTCAAGTCGTTTATTCCCATCCTTAATTTTTTTTTAAACAAAAAAGCTGACTTCTTCGCTGTGTAAAAAATAATCCTGTCAATCACATGTGCACTTTACTGATGTGATATTTCTTTTATTAACATGGTTTGCAAAATGTTTTCGGACTCAATCATTCCATCTACTGCCACAGTGCCTCCTGATTATTCATCCAGTGCGCCGAAACTCTTCTTTTAACCGACAGTTACGTAATACACAGCGTCATAAAAATAGCCCGTATTCCATCGATACCGCGACTGAAAAAAAAACACACCACTTCAGAATCAGTCCGAAAGAAGCGATCTCAATGCAACTCTTGTTTTTAATTTTAAGCGTTGCTCAGCAACCAGCTAGTCAGGGAATAGGCACCACCTGCCCAGCATCACGTAGTACCTGATCCCGCAAAGGCTCAAAATGCAGTTGCTCTGTCACGAGGGACTGAGATCGCCAATTCTGCATTTGCTGAGTCGTTTGTTTTCGGGAATTATTGAATTATTAGCAGCCTCTGGGTAGGAATAAGGGAACTGTGATGGAGGCTATGGAGCTCGGTGGTTTATTTTTTCCCTCTTTGCTACGACTATGCACAACAAGCGAGGTTCGCTGCACTTATGCGTTGCCGTTCCTCACAAAGGTAAGTCAAACGACTCGGTCGTCTGCTGCAGCGAGAAGACGCCGGGCGCATAGCAACTGCGTAGAAAGTGCTACGTGGTTATCGGGCTTGCGATCTGAGCATCCATCCATCCGTCCAGCGAGCGACCGCATTTCACAAGCCACACGCGCGCGAACTCGTGCTTAGTGTCGAGCGAGGGCGCAACGATGCTATCGTGCCATCAGTACACAGCCTGCCAACTTTTTCACCATCTCGTCAAACTCTTCCTCACTTCACAAAACTTAAAGAAGTTTGAAAAGTTATCTCACATCTGAGCGATAGTGGGCTGCTTCGCTCGCCAACGTTCTCTCGAATGCGTCTCTGAACCGAACGACAGCGGCAGCCTGAAAGTTGGTCAAAGGACGATAACTCTCGCGAAGCACCAGCTAGCGACAACTCGCTTGCTGACGTCATGTCATGTTAACCTGCTGTGCGATTAATGTATCCGTTGTAAGGTCTTTTGAATTGTCAAACCTTATTAAAGCCAACAAAGTGCAGGTATTTTTTATCGTTACGTTTCCCTGTAAGAAATGTTTGGTGTGCGCCTAATGGTTGGGTAGGGGCTGAGTGGTAGGGGTCCGGTAAAGCGCAACTATGTGGGGGGATTGGTGTTTTTACGCCGAGCCAGCAACTAAGGCTATAGCACGGAAAGGCAGTCAACCCTGTAAACAGATGCCACATGCAGAGAATAAGCGGCGTGCCTGAGTCGAGAATTGAACCCAGGACAGGCAACCTTCACTGTATTGGTGACAAGTGCTAACCATTGCGCCACCTGGCCGCCCGACTTAAAAGCTGACAAAAAAAGTGAACACAAAAGTAGTCTGAAAGAAAGAGATAAACACTGCAGATATTTTTAACGATGTGTCCGCATGCACACACTAAAATGAACAAGGCAGTTGTTTCTTGACAATTCACCCAAGTTAAACACCGATTCAACCTAGCACTCACACATGCATATCTGAAGTGTTTTTTTAACATTATTTACATTGATTTTTCACCAGTTAAGAAAAAATGAAATGCTTTCCCTTTTTTTCCTCTTCCTTACTCTACACAGACTTTATGTTGGGCTTCTATCATCTGAAAATGATAAAACAATGGACACTAAAATACTGATTATTCATTTTAAGAAACCTTGGCCTTTCAGTTTATCATAATTCCCCACTTGAATAAAAAAACACACACAAAAAACAAAGACTTTATTTAGTGAAATGTATTTAACTCTGGCTGTTTAATGATTGGTATTGCACAGTAGACACTCATGAGTTAAAAAGAAATGAAAAGTAACTCTTGGGACAGATATTAACTCTGTGACCCTATCTCGTATTTAGTAAAAATAACCACAGCTTTGGGTGGGGTAGAGGAAAATGAGAAACACTGAGAACACAAGTCTGACCCATGATAATGTGCGATACTAAGACCGATGTACTTTTATTTATCACTGAGTCCAGTCACAATGTTACTTTTTTTTTTTTAATTGGTGTTTTACGCCGAGCCAGCAACTAAGGCTATATCACCGGAAGGCAGCCAGCCCTGTAAACAGATGCCACATGCAGAGAAAGAACAGCGTGCCTGAGACGAGAACTGAACCCAGGACAGCCAACCTTCACTGTATTGGTGACAGGCGCTAACTGTTGCGCCACCGGACCGCCTCACATTGTTACATGAACCTGAGAGAAAATTGTGCATGCATGTATGAGAGTTTTATAAGTATTAAAATGTGTTTTATCTACCTGCAACAGTTAAAATGATATAAAATTATTGTTCAGGTACATACTCAACAATATTATTGCTCACTTCTAGAACAAGAGGGGAGGATCCATAATCTGTTAACCAGGTCAAAGGTTTCAGCCATGAAGCTGCAAAACTTCCACTACCCACCAACAGCTGTTTAGAAAATATCAGTACCTGATTTATTAGAGAAGTCCACAGAATAAAAGGGTTGCCTCTGCCTTCCACTCACATGCCCTAGAAATGGTGAATGACTTAACATAATACACCTGTTTCCAAACTGCCACAAACCAACATCATGATGCTGGTAATAAGTTATTAAATAGTAAAGCTAAACGTGTTAGGAGAACTTTAACGATTATTTGGAATCATGAAATTATAAGGAAATTCAGCAGATGCAACTAAATTTCTGACCAAATGTTTATCATGGTTACAATGCAGAGCTACAGTTTAACTAATTGTTTTCACAAGATTTTGTATTTGCTACAAATTGTTACACACTTTCTCTTCCTACTGTGGTGTATTTTAGCTATGTAAATTAGCATTTAATATTTTTGTATGTGAATGTTAAATACTACACTGCAAAAAAGCTATCAGCTAATCAGCCAGTAATTTATCCTCTACCTTTTTTATAGGTTAGTCCACAAGTTTACAGATTTGTGTTTCAACATACAGCCGAAAAATCTGAAAATATTTATCAGCTGGAAAGTATGGGGTTAAGTACACTCCTCTTAGCATGTGTCGTGGTGTCCACAGACAGATACGGTGTCTACGTGCTGCACAAGGGGTAGACCCTTGCACTCTGTGTCCATGACATCAACTCCATATCTAACATTTCATGGGGTCATTTCATCTGCCATTTTCAGGGTAGGTTTTTTCCACTTGTTTGTTCCATCATTCGTTATAAAGACTACTTTAACTATTTATTTTGCAAAATTAGACTAAATGAAGCTCTACTTGAAAGTGACTCCATATCTGACTGAAAAATTACCTGACCAAAGAAGGTTAATTTTCTTTTGGAATGTTAAATTGTTAACATACAGGAAGACAACATAGAAATAAAGTCAGGCATTTGCAAAGTTCACGTCTATGTTGTAGAGCTTCTGCTGAAAGAATATAACCTTTTGTTTACAGCATGCAGTATGGATACACACTTGTGGTAGCTGGATATTTATGCCTAAAAGCCTGCTGTTAGTATTTTTAAGCATTTCAGCTGACTCTTAGGTACTAGCATCCTATTAGTGGAACTGTGCAAGCACCTAGACCCTCTCACCTGAAACCAGAGGCACACTGTCTCATATCTAAGTGGTTCAGCGAACTAATCCTGGTCGACCCAACAACTGAATGGGTCAGTGAAAAGGCAGCATTGGAGAGATGGGTGGCGCCATTACATATAGATGTCCCTGACATAGGTGCAATCTCAACACCTGGCTCCCCAAAAACTAAAATATTAGGGGACAACCTTTAGCTTTTATCAATTTTTTAGTTATACCTGAAAATGAGGCACAAAAGCCCACGAAGCCAACCAAACCAAAGTTACCTACTTTCCACTGCCCCAAGGATCCCAAAAGTGGGTCTATACTACCATTTTCAATATTCCTTACTATTGTTTCTCATATCCCTTTGCGAAGTGAAAAACTTAAAGACAAAAGTAAGAAATAACCTTATATTTGACCCTTTGCAGCAACTGCCTCTGGGATATTCAAGTTTATCTACGGATTTGCAGCTGTCATATCCCTTGTCCTAGACCTTGCATCTTCGTCCAATGTGGATGTACCTTCTCTGTCCACTTTTCCTCTTATAAAATGCAAGGGGTTTTAGACCCCTAGTTAAAACTGATGAACATTTTCAGACCTCAAGTTAAAAATCTGGGCTTTTTCTAATGATCCCAGATTATTGAGATTTTTAAGATATCACTTGCACAAAAAAGGGCAACCATTAATGTTTCATATTAATGATGAAAATGCCAAGAGCCTACTTTAATTAGTAGCGTGATAATATTTTATGATAAACCAACAACTTTTACATATTTGGTTTATATACAAAATGTAATGAGATTTTTGACTCTCTTTTACCATTTTAGACTCGCAATGCCAAATATTTTCAGATTCTATTTCTCAAATCTCCTATATGATCTGGGGCTCTCTTTTCCAACTTGTGGGTAATCGGAAACAATGGCTCTATCACTGATAGTATCAGAGTATTTTGCTATGCAGGCAATTTTCTACAACTCGTCACAAAATTCCAAACTATTTTTGTCTACACTCTTAACAGGTAATAAGAATAAACCTTATACAGTTTAGATTTGTTCCAATTTCCTGCAAAATGGTAGAAAAACTGGAATCTGACAATGCTATAACTGGGGTTTTTTTGCATAATTTAAAATGAACTACCACAACTGAGTTTTGTGATTACTGATTACCACATGACAATTCCATTATTTCCTACTCACCCCCCAAAAATGCTGATTTTGCATAAATCCTCTGAAAATGTAGATGCTCATAAAATAATCTAAAGATGCAAGCACTTTTAAAATAAAAAGCTAAAACATTTACAGTACCTGAAAATAACCTGTCAAAGCAAATCTTTTAAACTAATATTTGATTACCAAATAAAGAATGGTACATAAAATATGATATTAAAAGTTCCTGATCAAAAACATCAAAGTGTAGACATAAAAATAAGAAAAACAACTGATTTTTCTCCTCTTTTTTTTAATTATTCTTTTTCAATTACTGACACATGACAAAATAAAAAATGCTGCCTACTCATATAAATTAGGACAAAAAATTTTTCACACAATATAATTCGGTCCTACTTTTACTCCATTTTCTCCTTTTCCCCCAAACACATCAAATTAACAGTGCTAAATGGTTTCTAGAAACCAATTATTCCCCCCCCCCCCATAATAAAACATGTATTACAGCATGATTGCTGCACATTTAAAAAAAATGAATGGCGGTACAGACTGTAACAAAAAATTTTGATGACGCATCATATGCTCCCACTAAAAAATTTCTTTGTTCAACTGATCATATCCAAACCGGTTCAATGGTTGCCCGGGCAACCAGATATTGTCATTTTTTCACCTTCTTGCATCAGCAGAACTTAATGTCATCGAATATTTATATATATATTTTAATCTTCCACTCAAAAGAAAGTAACTAGGCCTACATCAAATTTGACAACATGAATAAGAATTGTATAGCATATTTTTTAAAGATGTGATTTGTAAATATGACTTGGAGTCTTAACTGTAAGGTCCACATAGCCACGAAAAAAAAAACCTAGATGTAAAGAAATGTGTTAATTAACGTTATATGTGTGAACAACAAACGTTCTAATGAAGTGAGAGCTGAGTACACATACACTATTACTATTTCGTACTGCTGAAGCAGAAAGCTGATACACTCCTTAGAGAATGACGTTATTTAAGACAAATACTTTATGATTTTTAATTCCTTATTGATGTACACCCAGTGCTTTCCCCGCTTTTTGCAATCATGATCGTCAAGAAGCCTCATGAATAATTCATCGCCTTATATAGGCCAAGTATATTTTAAGCGTTTCTTTGTCGTCAGCAACTGCGACGCTTCGGAACCTTCGATTCACCGGTCAAATCGGGAAAAACGATCCACCAAGCTACGAACAAATCCACTAACTCACTCATAAACATAACTCAAAGTCCTTTAACCTGCTAATTTGAAATCAAACGTATCAAAAGTCATGCCGACCTGGTCTCTCTCTCTCCCCAACACACCGACCTTGAGAACCAAGTGTGGCGTCGCAGGGGATTTTAGAAAGCGGCAAGAACAATATAAACGCCCCGAAAAGCATGTCGATCTGATTCAAAAATACTCACCACAGTATTGATGAAAACAGTCCAATTATCGTCTTCCTTGAAATGACCACTTCACAGTCTAATCCGGTTATTTCAGGTTCTTTTTTATCCCGCTCACACCACCTCCTCTCCTAAGCGCCTTCGCCCAGGAACAGCTGATTTCGGCAAAGGCCCGGATGTAGAAAAGGGAGGGGAAGGCATTCTCAACTACGATTGGCTGGATGTGGCATGATGTCATGCAACATGGTTAACGTATTAACCTAGAAACAAATATCTGGTGCATTCTTTGTCTTTCGGAACAATAAAGCAAGATGCCCTTGTCAGAGCTCGGTTATGTGTCGTTTGAACTGAGAAATGCAAGGAACCTTTACCCTACAGGCTAGTGCACTAAAAGTGCATCGTCAACTCAATAAGTGGTTTTTGCTGCATGTCAATCGTCTTTGTCGATGTGCATTAATTTAGTTCGCGTGCTATAGTCCACTCTACACGTCGCATACTTGATGCATGACTTGATGCTACACCTCAATTCCAAGCTACAGGAAAGAGTTTGAATCAAACTTTCTGTTTGGAAATACAGGAGTGCGATTTAAAGAGATGCCCCACTAATTCTTGTTAGGTATGGTGGGTATAATATTAGTATATTAAGGATTGGGAACATATTTTTAAGCGTATAAACGCGTATATATACCTAGCATAAGTTTCTCAGGGGTAGGAAGAGCTTATCCGTCATTATGCATTATAAAGATGCGATTTATAAATTTAACAACTACAGATAAAGGATTCTCAATAGATCTTTTAAATGTATTAATAAACGTATATAAATATGTGTAAAAATATCAGTACATTGCCACTCATTAAAGTCTTCATTATCATTTTGCAAAACGACAGTGACGACGACATTTACGAAGCGCTACAGGCACCAGCTTGTGGCTCTAAGAAGGAAGAATGAAAAAAAAAAAAAAAAAGGAAAGAAAATGCGGACAAATCAATCAAGGGAGGAAAATGTGGGTCACATTTTGTCAGCTCCAGGTTTTAACCATACGTCACTTCACATCGATCCCTCAGACTATACCTACCCTCTGCGGAACAGCTGCAAAGATTTTTACACGGTAACTTCTTTGTGTGATTTAGAGTTTGTGGATTTCATTATTATTTATTTTTACATTTTTGTTTTGGTTATTTATAAGCCGCTGATACATCGATTTTAGCCTCAGCAAGCCGCGTGCATATTTTAGTATATGTCATCAGAATTACATCTACAAAATCACCATTTAATTTTTTTTTAAGTTGGACGATTTTTCTCTCACCCACCCACCCCCCCTCTCTCTCTCTCTCTCTCTCTCTCACTCTCTCTCTCTCACACACACACGTTATAGAGGCAGACAGAAATGTGAAATGTCTCTGAGTTTTATCCTATTTAGTTGTCGGTTATCTTAAGGAGTAAACCCAGTCATTGACCTGGTTGGAACAGTCTCCTCACACATAGATACCTCTGTTTGGTGTTATCTTCTGCGAACATTAATTTCATTGCCTAAAACGGCATAAACGGTTCACTAACGTTTTGACAGTTCTACAACAATATAGCGGTGCATCTTTCCTACTCTGCCCTCCCCTCCCCCAAACTTCAGCAGAGAAAAAATCAAAGACTGACTCAGTTTAAAAAACAAAACAAAAAAAGTGAATACGCGGAATGTACGACCTCTTCACATGGGCCCTCAAACGACGAGAGCTGAGACACCCCGGTTAGAGCACTGATAGGTTTATTCCAAACTCCGTGATGCTGTTCTTGTAACGGACACGCCGACGGAGAATGGTGACCTCTGCACCGCAAATTAATAGGTTATGACCGTTATGTGCTGATGCCCGCTGAGTCAGCATTCTCAAATACCGCGACACCTTTGTGTCCGTCTGACCTCAGTCCAGTCCAGAAGGCCACGACTACCTTTTGTTGGCTTGGATTAGGACCAAAAAAAAAAAAAAAAAAAAAGTGGGGGGATGGGCTCTATCGCAATGAATTATTATGCCTTTGTCAGCGAATAGTTTAGAAACGGATGGTTCGGAAAAATAGTGGCATGACACCCCCACTCCCCTTTCCACGAACCTGTCTTAATAATAATATAAAAAAAACAAGTACTTTTCATATTTTAAAAAAAAGTCAGTCCTAGTTACGTCGAAAAGACGAAACATCATAGACAATGGAAAGCGTGTTTTTTTGTTCACGCTTGAATATAAATGTATATTTTTTTCTACCCCTGACATTCTAGATAGACGTCTTCGAATGAGCATACAGGTTTCTATCACCGGGTACATTTCCGCTGCAACAATGGTGAGATATTAAGATAACTCAAGCTTCATCAGTAGAGCAGCGCAACCGCTCAGAATGTCTCCCCTACCTCCACACTCCATGAACGGAGAGAGCAACAGTCATCAATAGTCTTGTCATCTCACGAAAGCCAGCCATCAGACTCGAACCGCTTCGCACTCAGAAGGGGAGATTCCATGACGTCCTCGTGTTGCGGTCCTGTAAGTGTTACCTGATGTCTCGGCAGACCTACCTGTAGAAATGACCCTAAAATGGTGATCTTGCTTACTATTGCCATCTCGTGACTTATCAGTTTCGTACAGTAGAGTTTAAAGAAGGTTTAAAATATAACTATTTTATAGATATTAGTTTTACGAGTTAAATTTCAAAAATAGTTTGAGTTCCTGTAGTGAATTTTATTTGTATTTTATATTTTGATATTACTGTATATTAAAATTTTGAATCCTTTTATAATTTTGACTTTCTTATAATTTCCTTGACCAACCAATACAAAACAAAGATTGCCTCCCTTGAATTTATTTGCCAAGTGATACTTTCATGGGAACTTGATGGTCGCCACTTATTCCAGAAATACCGATCATACTTGCAGACGCTATACTGTTCGCACCGTTGTTCATACTACCCCCCCCACCACCACCACCCTTAAATTTCCTCAACATACATATGCACGTTCAGACACACTATTTCTCTTTCTCGCTTGCTCTCACTCCCCTTTTTCACATGCACAAACACTGCCCACATTGACTAGACATTACCCACACATTTCAGAGTCGCCATCAGACACGTGTGCTAGGCACACATTGTCAATGATCGACCCGTGACAGTAATGAATGGCAGAAATGGAGTTAGCTCCCTTGTTTGTTTTGTACAGCAGGGTTAGTGGCCCTTGGGGGGTACGTTTTTGCTATGGTTCAAAGGCGTGACGTAAAAGATGAGTATGACGTGGGGTGTCGTCTGCAAGAGCGCAGAAGTTTCTGGAGAGAGAGAAAAAAGATGGTTTGAGTGGAACGTACCAGTGTATCTGTGTGTGATTATTCGAGAAAAGTAAAGGAGGTCGGCATTTGTAGTATTGTTTGGAGTATATAGGCTTAGTGTTTCGCCAGTTGTTAATTGTGTTTCTACTGGTTTATTCAGAAAATTGGAGTATTTCTGTGTGTGTGAAAAGATTCGTCAGTTTCTGTGTTTCTGCCAGTGGATTCTATATTGGAAGTAATTGCTGTGCTTTTGGAGATTCATAGTGGTGTGTATTTCTATATAGTTTCAAGGAGAATTACAGGCAAGTGTACATCTGTGGGTGCGTGAGTTGTGATCAGACGTTGACAGTGTGAAGTGGTCAGGTACGTTGTGAGAAACTGTTGAACATTGGAAGAAAATTAAGCTGATATAGAGAAGAGACGGTGAGCGACGTTTGAGTGGAAGGTTGAAAGAAGACATTTACGTTGTTGAAAGGATATTTAGAATATTAGTAGGGTTTAAGTAATCATTAATTTAGCTGCGATATGTGTTGATGTAACTTTTATTTGAAATTCGTTGAGTGTGGGAAAATATTTTGATTTTTTTTTAATTATAGAGATATAGGAACCCACGTGCAGGTCTTTGTACTTTGTTGTGTGAAAGGACACGTGAAGAACGCTGTGAGGTCAGTGTGTGTTGTATGTGACCTGTCCACACGTCCGTCCCGTGCGTTCTTGACACACATGGATGCCTGCTCACCCCGTTTGCTCTGTCCATGACACTCACATACTGCAAGGGACACATTCAACTATTATTGTTCGTGACATATTTGCTAAATACAATTACTTGGTGTCGGCACGAACAGAAGGGAAGCAGACTATAACCTCTGTCGTGTTTTAAATAAAGTATAAAAATTCTTGAAGTTTAAAAATTATACATAAACGAGTGAGTTACTACTGAACTTGGAGAATTTATAAAAAAAATTATCTATGCATGACTGTTGTCTGATTGCTTTCGATTGCACAGTCCTGCATGTTTAAAACTGCTCCTGACTATTTGCAAGAGATAGTTCCCCCCTACCAGGCGTCACGTAGCCTGCGTTCTGGCTCCCAGTCACGCTTCTGTCTCCCTGCAGTGGAAGACACAAAACTAGAAGCGCACTGGAGCCAGGCCCTTCAAAAACGCGGCGCCTAAGCTGTGGAATGCTCTGCCATCGTCACTGTCCCCCATCACCTCACCAACCACGTTTCGAAAAGGACTGAAGACCCATATCTGTTTATTTAAGACAGACTTAAACTTACACAACCAAGCAACACTTAATTCTGTCTTTATTTTTTACTTTCCTGGTGTTTTATCTAAGTATTTACTTTATTTTTTCTTATTTTTTATTTTGTTTCTGCTGCGCAATGAGCATTCTTCTGAATGGATATTTGCGCATTACAAATGGACATCATCATCATCATCATCATCATCATCATCATCATCATCATCATCATCAATTTTCAAGAAACCCAGCAGTCGTGGCTGATCGAATGATTTAAATTTAAAGGAGGTTAAGTGGGAAGAAGGGAACAGAGCAAAAGAGAAGCTGGCCTTTTCGATTTTGATTATTGCTTCCGAAGCTCTTCGTGCTGGTAATCATCATTGTAGATTTTGGTTCTGAATTAAGTCACTTCGCCTGGCCCCAGTTCTGGGTGGGGGGAGGCTAAGGAGTCGGGTAATCAGCGATCTCTGGGGTAATCTAGAACAATGCCGATAGCTTCAAATTTTAACAAGAACATATTACTGGTCATTTTGCTTGTTCCGTAGCTTTGATTCTCGCTAAGCATGAACTCATCTGAGTCGAATTGCAGTCAATTTAAGTACGAGGTTCGCCCATGAGTATCAGCCTAGCTCCGACCAAATTACAAAAGTTTTATTAATGAAGAACTATAGCCGCTCAGAATGACTTCCCCTGCCCCACTCTCTAGGAAAGGGGAAAGGTAGAGAAAAACGGTCACTAAGTATTGTTGTCTCATTAGAAGCGTCGATTAAATCCAGCGTCGACCATCGACCACATACGTCTGTGCCATTGACCTTCATGTAGGTCCGTGATTAAATCCGCTCAAAAGGTGGAGAGGGTGGGGAACTGCCTCATGTCCTACTTGACTATACGGTTATGTCAATATTACATGATGTCTCGCCAGACTACCCCGTAGAACTGATTCTCAATAATATTTCTTCTGGATGTTCGATATGCAAACTTTTTTTTTTCGACAAATATATATCTACATTGTCGAAATGAGGAGCACTTATGAAATGGTGAGGACAACGTTGCGTTTTTTTAATTATTTATTTTTAAGCGCTCGTGATATCATTCTTCCGAAGGTTTTCTCCTTCTAGACTAGAGTTTGAGGTTGTCTCCCTTTAATCAGTGTTGATGCCGTGTATTCCTTGTTCACTCAGTTGCGTTGTGTGGTGAGCAAAAGATTGATTTATTGCCTGATGATTGATTGACTTAAGTATCATTATATTATTCTATGGGAGGAGAAGTAAAAAATAACGATATTACAATGTCACATTCACTAGTATATAGATAACGATTCAAATGCTGTCTTGAAAAACAATTAGTAGAAGGATTATTCTTCCACTGTAGACATTTTAAATTGAAATGCAAAAAGAAATTCACCAAATTCTTTACGATCGCTTCATTGCATGAAGCAAATAACAAACTCATTTTAAAAGCATTTGGATTATTATAAAATTTTCTTTGTTTGATTCTTGCTGTGAGACGATTTAGGGCTTTGCAACACAGAAAATGTGAACTTCATCTTCCTTATTCAATTTCAACAATGAACAGAGCAGTATGTGTTCTGTATCAATAATAATGACCAGCAATATTGGATATACCTACTGTAAATTTTGTCCAAAGTGTCAGAAAAGAATAATGTAAATTCATTTTCTGATTTTTAAAATTACCTGAAATACCATGTGTAGAGTAAAAAGAACTACTTTTTATATAATGTTCCTGTTCCTGCAATCTACATAAAATTTGTTATTCTTTTAATTTGCCTATAGAGTTATATTCTGTAGCCCCTGATTCATCCACAAAACCAAACCCAAAAGAAAATAACTTCATTCTGTATTAGATACCTGGTTTATTAGACCCTTTACATCTAAATAAAAAAAGACTGTGTAAAACTTTATGAGCAGCCTATCATCACTCATTCTAACACGTTTCAGCCAGTAATAAATACATTAGATAACCGAATTTTCTGTTATTGGGTGTCTGTGTAATTCACCATTGACTAGATCATTTGAAGTGCGCCCACCTAGACCCAGAGAAAGCTTTAAAGTTAATACTTCTTGGCAATACTGAGCTGCGTTATTTTGTCCCCACAGTTCTGCGCCATATTGTACCACAGGCTGACCTTGAAAATAAGTGTTAAAACTGCATCTAAACTTGTATTATTATAAAATCTAAGAATTCTCATAAATCTTTCTTTTCTCTATTTGCCAAGTCCTGGGGTGCAGCTGTAAAACTAAGCTTAGTAGAAAACAACAATCTCAGGTATTTATAAATATTAACAAGAGGCATTACATAAAATGTAGTTTTACTTTTATCTTAATTTACTCTTACATCCATAATAGATGCTGCCCTACGTGCCGACAGGCATAACGGGCAGTAAGTAAGTAAGTAATCCATAATAGATGAAGGTATATTTACAGTATTTACTTGATTTTGCAAATCAGTAATGCTTTTAGATAACAAAATGAAATCACCTGTAAATAATAAAATGAACTGTTTGAACTAGTCTATAGGTAAGGAGGCGCCATGCTTTCCATTCTGAATTATCCTAATAGCAAATTTGTTGATTTAAAAGAGAAAATAATAGAAGGCTACACATATCCTCTTACTTTACTCCCTAAGTGCAAATTATTTAATCAGCTAGTTGTGCTTCAGGCTTGATACTTACTTGTACCTTATTATACATGGCTTTGATAGATCTATATTATTTGCCTATAACTCCATCTTTTAACAAAATATGCCATAAAAAAATTCTTTTAACTGAACCAAAGGGTTTTGTTTTCAAAATTTATAAATGCCACAAATAACTTGCTGTTCAAAGCAAGCCGCTTTTGAAGCAAACCCAACTAAGTAAATATATGATGAACAGTTGAGTAGCTTTTCTTATTAAAACTGGCTTGCAATTCTCCAACAATATTTTCATCCATCCACTTATTCAGTCTACTGTTAATTATAAAGCTATACACCTTGCTAGCAATGTTTCACAGTAAAATAACTATAATTATTAAGATTATTTCTGTTAAATTTTTTAAACAATAGCTATTAAAGCAGTCCATTTTTCAGGGAAAATTCCATTATTAAAGTTTGTCAGAGAATTTTACAACAAAATCTACTACACTGAAACGCAAATGCTTTGGCAATTTACCAGTTATCTGGACAGGTAGCATTATTTTTTTTAATTCTTCACAATCAGAATTGATCAATTAAATAGGTCATAATTGTCTTCAGTTGTGTAATCATTTTGTGTGTGTTTAAACATGAGAGTGGGTGGATATGCATAAACATGTATGAGAAAAAAAAAAAAAAAAAACAGAAAGAGTTATTAGGAGGCATAGCAGATATGTAATGAAGAAAAGAGAATAAGAGACATTTAAGATCTGTCATTTTATAACCTTTCATTAATATTGCTATTTATGCCTTCCACTTTAAAAGTACTTAGTTAATTAGTTTATTGCTATTGAGTAGATACACAATTTTTGTCCTATGGATGCTTATATACATATACAATCTGCTTTTGATGGCATGGTTGCAATCTTATCCTAGGTTTGAAATGTGTGAACAAAAGTGGCTTAGCTCTTTCCACTACATGATATGACCTTTACCTTTAGAAAATAATCATACTATAAAAGATTTTAAAAAAATTGAACAGTCTTAACTCGTTATTTCGCAAACTCTTGCCATATTTTGGAGTTCCTGTACTTAGCCCAAAATAAGATTATATACCCTCTTTATGTTCCCTTTATGTCTTTATGGTGAGAGATTTGACTGAGACTGCCATCTGATAAAACAAGAAAAATAATTATTTAGCCTTATTATAAATCAAAAAATCCACCTTAAGTGTTTATTTCAACATGTCGCAAGAAAGCAAACCCACACAAAAATGAAACACAGGAATATGAAGATTCTTTATCACAAAAACAGAAGATTATCTCCATCAAGGGTGGTCATAGACAAGTGGGAGCATTTATATACAATATAAAAATCAAATAAAGTAGAACTTAAAATAGCAAGCCAGGATGGAATTATTTTACCATGAAAAAATATTAAACATTCTGATCATGAAAGTAATTTGTTGGTTACAGGGGAATAAGATAAAGGAATGGTAAAAAAGAAAATTCAGTAGCCTTCTGACCAAAAACATAAGTGACTTACTCTGTCTAGAGTGAGCCATTTCCCTGACTAAGCAGGTATCGAGATTTTTTTCTGCATGTGCAGAAGTTTTCTGGTTAAAGATGAGGGAGTTTTCTCCAGGGTACTAACCACCATAGGAAAGGAGTCTCAGAATAAGAGATGAAAAGTGCATAAAGATTAACATTAGGGAAAAATTTCCAGACTTGTTCTATAAAAGTGCTGATATGTCAATGGATTTTAGGAAATACGGGTGATACAAATAGTGATACTTCAGGTGATTTATAAAAAAAAGCAATGTGCAACATTTTAAAAACATACATTGTATGTTTGTCCAGAATGGCTTCATTACAGATTGTGAAGTCTCAAAACATCAGCATTTTGTTCTACAGATGCAAACCTAGATACAGTGTGTCCACATACTTCACTGACATCACAGTTATTACTGTGTAGTTATAAAATGTTAATCCTGCATCGCTGATTAGAAAGCAAGTAAAACAACAACAACAACAAATCTTCAGGAATAAAGAATTTGACTATAATGATGTTTCAGCTTCATAAATGGAAGAGCTTAGATTTCAAGAAGAAGTAATGAACTAAAAAAAAAGAGCAAAAATGGAAAAAAAACTGTACTTTTCTGAGATTTGGAAAATTAACATTCAATAAAGAAATACAAACCATGGTTAAAGGAAAAAAAAACAAAGTAAAAAAATTAAACAAACACACTCCACCATTGCAAAAATGTAAAGGACTAACAAAGTGCAATTCTCTTCTAAATACTGGGTAAATCTCAGTGAAAGATACTGTTTATACAAGATGACAATCGTGTGAATAATCTACCCCTTGTCAAGATGCATGTCTCAAAGCATCACCATGCAGAGAAAGATATCAAAATCTTGATACCAACACTTCTGATTAACACCAGACCTCCCGTTGGCTGAAGCCCTCACATTGCAAACTTTTCCATGTAAAATCCTGATGATGATGATGATTGAAGGCATGCATTTCAAGAACAGCATAAATGTGTTCACCCAGATTTGAGTAAATAATGTCTTGCTCTGATATTTTCCCTGTCAGAAAAAAATATGCAGCACACTCTTAATTTAAAGATAATATAGTTAGACAATGTACATGTGCACAAGCAGAGGTTTATATCCACCAATGTTAAAGCTGTATGAAGGTGAGAGCATGATATTGCACGCATATACACATTATATTCATTATTATTGTCACATAAAGTCTTTCAACTTGCTGACCTCTATCCTGGCTGGCTGCTCTGCTGTAATATCGCCTTACTTGCTGACCCAGTGTAAAACACCAATTACCACCCCCACACACACTCACCCACATACACACCAGAAAAGAGTTAAATTCAAAACGTTCTATTCGGGTTTTGTTTTTTTGTAATCACTTCGGACAGCAGTTGTACGGCCATTTAGGTTGAGCAGGGCTTCTATCTCCAAATAACATTTACTCTGTCTCCGAAGTTCATCCTGATTATCCAAAATTATGAGTTCATTTCGCAAAGCATTGGACATGTCTTGAGCAACCTGGACCAAAGGAGCGAAACCTCTCTTAAGCGATTGCCGCCCTTTGCTGGGCTTTCTGGCGTCAACATGTCGCCCCACATACACACATGCTGTGTGTGTCCTGGTCACTCTGTCACCAGAACCGTCTGTCCAGAGGAGTTCCTCATCACCCCTGCGTAGTTGGTTGCATCGATCTGGGTGACCCTCCGCTTCTCACTTCCGTTGCCATTCGGCTGGATGTCCACCTCCACGTAGTTCAGATCTGAGTTCCCGGACGACTTTATCCTCGATGCTCTCGGCGGGGTCTTGGAGGCAGCCTGTGGGGGAGGGGAAAATAATAGGAATGAAGGTATACAAGGCAATGGTATGCTGATGTTATGTGCACTGTGTTTATTTCATCAGTTAATGCTAACACGGAGGACAGGGGAGACAATAAGAGGACAAGGCAAATAGACATGCAGACGCTTGGACATCTACACAGGAATAGAGACAGACATGTTAGATAGGCAGCAAGGTAGAGGGGGAGTGAGACAAGTAGATGGGCGGAAAAAAACAGGTAGATAAGCAGATGCACTGCTACACAGGCCGGTAGACAAGCTAATAGGTAAACAGACCAATATACAGGAATGCAGGTCGACAAGTAGGAAAATAGACATAATAGACTATAGGTGATAGGCTGACAGGTAACTAGATAGATAATAGTCAGACAAGCAAACAAGCAAGCAAACAGGTGTACGGACAGACAGGAAAACAGATGGGCAGGTCGGTAAACAGGGAAACACGCTGGTTGACTGTCAAGCAATCCGTCCTTGCCAGATGGACAGGTGGAACAGAAAGAAAAGCAGACAGGCAGGCGTAGACAGATGGACAGACAAAAGAGACAAGGCGTCTCACCTCTCCGTTAGCCTGCTTATTGATCTTGGACATAGTGCGGTCCAGATCCACTTCATCGTAGGCATGGTTGCGGGGTCTGCCCTTCTGGCGGTTGGTCTCCAGGACAGCGTCGGACACTTCGTCGTAAGGATGAACCCTGGGAACTTTTCCTCCAGCCCTCTTCTGGTCTAGCTGGTCATCTGAAACTTCGTCATAAGGATGAACCCTGGGAGGTTTGCCTTCCGCCCTCTTCTGGTCCAGCTGCTCATCGGAAACTTCGTCATACGGGTGACAGCGTGGCGGAGACTTCGGACTTGGCGCCGCACTATCGGACTCTGGTGACAAAGACGTGGGTTTGTTTACCTAGCTAGGGAAATGACTTTCCCTCTCCCACCAAACTAGGAAACTAGCCGATAACTATCGATTGTATAGTTTAACTTTAGCTCTGGCGTAGTCATTACATAGAACTTCACACGTGCTGCGAGAGTGTAATGAAAACAAACAAGCAGGAAAACTCAGAAAAGTATACGACAAATATAAACTGGCATTAAACATTGATAGCTGCCTCAACCCACCCACAGAGTCAATTAGTAGTAAACCCTGTCGAATAGTAGCAATGATGGTGACAAGGCATCCCAATTATAGACTCATAAAAACAGGTAGCTTGTACAAACTCGATAACAAATCTCTCCGAAAAATTAACAATAAAGATTAACAATAAATAAATAAATTCCATAATAAAAATGAAAGCCTAGCCTAATTATAAATTAAATAAATATAAAGTATGGTTAAGATAAATTAAAAACCATACTAAAAATAGGTTTCATTTATTTTTTATAACAAAAACGATAACCAAGGTAGGGTAACTAGCTAATGAAAGTAAAAGCTAAATCCAGAAACAGTGCATTAAAAGTCTCCATTATAATCAATGTAACAGCAGACATATAAATTAACAAACCAAAAGCAAATTTATAGGCTAGAAAAAAACGAAACGCGCTAAAGGGGCCTGGCAACTAGCATGGAATGCTACCACTGGGGACTCGGCAGCCTCCTGGACCCAACAGAAATAAACAACCAGAGAGAAGAGAACACTACCTACAGACACCAACACCTGTGGTAAAACGGGTAGCATCTCTCCCCCCCCCAAACTCTCCATATCACCATTTCCCCCCAAAGTGTGAAATTGCCAGGAATTCTTTTAACAGCCTACGCCCCATCTAGAATTCCCGAGCACTATCTCTCTGCAGCAAGATGCACATCTTCAACACCAGCGTGAAGGCAATTCTACTTCATGGTTCTGAAAGCATGGAGAGGGACAAACACCACCAGGAACAAACTCCAGACGTTTATCAATCGAACCCTAAACCACATCCTGGGCATTAGATGGCCCAAAAAGATTTCCAATATCAGCCTTTGGGGAAAAAAACAACCAAAGTTGCACTAACCAAGACATCAAGAAGCCCAAGTGGGGCTGGATAGGATACACCCTGAGCAAACCAGCTTATACCATACTTGTTGACCCATTTTTGTGCATGTTTGTTCACTACCTTTGTCCAGAATAGAATTGTAAAACTCGCTGAATGTCCGTACAGAGAGTAAGCCTTGTTCTCTTGACAAGAAAGCGAAATCATGTCACAGATTTTTTTTACTGTAGGTTCAAGCCCGACTTGATCACAAGCTGGCTGTAATGTCATACCTGTATATTTGTAGTCTTCCCTGCCTGCATAACACCCTCCATCTGAACAGTCGCTCCTCGACAAGTCACAGTCATACTTCTGCCAAAATTTCGCACCGAGTGGTTTCGTGAGTGAGCCTTCTTATATGATGAATCAAAACTACGGAACTCAATGCCATTATCAGTTGGAGCCATTCAGTCAACTCCAAACTTCAAGATGGCGTTAAAGACTTTCTGAGTTCCGGCAAAAAACTGCAGTAGCACCTTTTTGTAAGTGTTCATGGTTAAGTGCGTGAGTGTGTATGTGTGTGTGTGTGTGTGTGTGTGAGAGAGAGAGAGAGAGTACAACATTTTCCAAGAGATTTCCCCCTATCAACTTCTATTTTTGTATTCACTACACTTTAGCCTCGTGATATGAGTGACTACATGCTTGGATTCCGAAATAATCAACCACATCTGATTGGGGCAATGACGAGCATGCGTAAAACATGCAAACTGTTCGGGTGTTACTTTACATGTTATGCGACTACTGAGTAGTTTCATACTGTATGCCAGATATATAAGGGGACTTCCCAAAAATTTCTCGGGGTCAGAGGTATCGGGTACGACCCCATTGAACAGTGCGGAGTAAAGTAGAGATTAAACAGAACAATGTGGAGTTGTGTGCCGTTAATGAACTGCCTTTATTCTCGGACCTACATTTATGTAACGCCAAATGTAAGTCCGTGCCTTTAATGAACCAGATGTGTATGTACAGATTTTTGCATCGGTATTAGGTCCAGCAGGTAAGCTCGCGCCGCGCGTGCCACGAGTAACGTACTTATTTGGAGAAAATTTTGTTTACCTCTAGTGTGTGTTTGTGTGTGTGGTGTGAACACTTTTGAGAATGAAGAAAATAACATCATGGCAACACCCGAACACTTAACGGATCTTACTGAATATGGCTTTATAGTATGTTTTATACATGTTTATTATTGTCTGGTGCGAACCGGCTAACATTCTTCTTCTTGTTGTTATTATTATTGTTATGTAGGTGTATATCTCGAGAATAGAAAGGGGATGGGGGATTCACCCAGACGTGGGAAATAGTATACTGAACTAAACTTTACCTTGTCGTTAGAAAAATAAACATGCACATCTATCGACTTTTTACGAGAACCTTGTCGACCGAACCGCGATCTTTGCAATAAGTCTGATAACTGGGGTCGAATGAGATAATTAGAACGACACTATGATAAGCAAGAATCCAGTTCCTACTGTTAATACGAATATATATTTATATATATAAGTTATGTGTGTGTGTGTGTGTGTGTGTGTGTGTGTGTGTGTGTGTGTGTGTGTGTGTGTGTGAAAGAAAGAGGAAGAACAAAGAAGCTGGCCCTATAAACATTAAATAGGCGGCACATGAAGATAAAAAATGTGCCAAAGATGAAATGTGAACCCAGAAGATCCATGGTGCGTGTAAATGAGAATGAACGAAAGACAGAGAAACAGATGAACGACACAAGAATGGATCGATCGAGTGACCAGGATTAAGAAAACTGTAAAGAAGACGGGTTCTAAATGAAGGAATGCAATTGTTTCCTCGTCACGAACTTCTAGACTCCAGTGTTATCTATCTTCCTGCCATGTTGCCGAGTGATGGGTAAAATTCTTTCCGGCACATCTTTCGATTCAATTGTACCTAATTACAATGCTGATTTAGACGGCTGCATGCATTATGTCCGCTATATCACTTCACGCACTTTGAAAACAATCAGCAGACAGGAAAAAAAAAGTGAGAAGTATCAATCTACTTGACTGTAAATGCAATGCAGTTATAGAAACTGGTTGAGAAGATACGGAAATACACTAGGATTTCCCCCCTAAAAACATGCGGTGTCGTTCTGCCCTTTAGGCACCCGGCTTGGCCCGCACTGTTCTAAACCAGTCTTCCAGGTTTTACACAAATACCTATTTCGTGTTTAAATATATACATTCTGACGAGAGAATAATTTTGCAAGTAGAGGCATCGCTGTGAAGGGTGCTGAAGCTTTTGTGCGCGCGTGTCACACACACACACACACACACACACACACACACACACACACACACATTCCCGCAGGTACAGTACACGTGGGCGTGAATAAAAAAAACCAGATGACTGTTTATGTCTGCCTCTGTCATTGCCCGTCCGTTTGGAACTGACACCAGTTAGCTTTGGTTAGAATTGTGTTTGTCTTGTGGGCGCTAAACAGATATTTCAATATGAAACCCGATCCAACTCTGTTTTTTTACACACACACACACACAACACACACACACACACACACACACACACACACACATTTTGTATGGGTAAGGGGAAAGAAGTATTCTAAGAATCCCTAAAATCTTAGCAAAGAATAACCGGGGGCTGAGAAGGAGAAGGAGAAAATAAATCACTTTGACTAGAGTGTAGGATTGAGGAAGATCGTAGAGGTCAAGGTCGGTCAAAGGTATTGACAACTCGGCTACTTCCGTGTTGAAGCGAGATAGACAGAGCGGCGTACGACCGATGTCACGAGGTCCCGACTTGCCACGAATGTTTAGCAGGAAAGTAGGGAGGGAGAGAAAGTGTGAATCTGAAGGGGAAGGAGTTATAACAGCACTTATCTTACAACAGTGACCCGCGAAAAGTTTACCAGAAAAAATCCTGTGAGCTCGATGCCCATATCAGTAAAGTGCATCCACTTTTTTTGTTTGTTTGTTTGTTTGTTTGTTTCAGACTATCTGAGTATCGTTGATAATTGTCAGGAAATGACACAGTTCGTCGAAGAGATAATAAAACGACAAGCAGATGAATGGCTAAGGAACTCTGTTCATATGACGGCAGTTAATGGTGATGACGAGGCTAAAGCTGCTGCTGCTCTGCCCCACGAGGAGTCTGACGGTGTAAAATGCATCTTAGAAACGGACGTGTGAAGTGGGCCTTAGACATTCGCCAGTCTAGTGTACACGTCTTACCATGAGTCACCACACACTTCCGAAAAGTTTCCGGGCCGTAGGTCAGCTTCCCCGCCCGCGGCTATTTCTCTCTCTGTCTAGTGCGTGCGACAGTCAACACTTACAGCTGGAGTCCAAATTATATTTGATTAAAATCTGCAAACGTGCTGTCTGCATAAGTGTGTGTGTGTGTGTGTGTGTAGGGGGTGGGGAGGAATTAAAATCGGCACGATTTCTCTTTCTACATATATGTGTGTGTGTGTGTGTGTGTGTGTGTGTGTGCCTGTGTGTGTGTGTGTGTGTGTGGTGTGTGTGTGCAGGTGGCTAGGTAGGTAAGTAAGGAAGACGAGCAAGACAAAGATAACGTTTAGGAACTTAACGACAAAAACGATGACTGTGATAATAACGATGTGATTCTCCCTCAGATTCTCCCTTTTTCATAAAAAAATATCATCCTACAAGAGAAGAAGTCTGCGACACTGAACTACTTTCCTTTTCATTCCAAGACTACCATCTGGTACAGTGAGTCACTCTTCATTATACGGTTACAGTCTGCTCTACACTCAACCACCTCTCCATTTCAAGGCTACAATCTTTATCACTGACCTCCCTCTTGAGAAGATATACAGTCAGATGATTTACCCGAGAAGATTCTACTAACACATAAAAATGTCATGTTTCTGACGAATTTTCGTTACGTTGACAGGTCACGTGACAAAATGTATTCTGAAGCCCTAAATTACATCATAATGTATTAATGTATTGTGAAGTCGACACCACCACCACCAATTCTATACCCGACTCGGCAAAGCATCTAGCAAAAAGCTTACATGTCGCTCACATACTTTCTTCTTCGTTTGCTTTCTCTCTTTCTCTATTTTTCTCTGCTGGTGAGGCTTCAGTGAGGCCTCGTGTAAGCGCGTTCAAAGGAAAGCAATGAAATCGGTGCTACTCAAGCGACAAACACAGCCTCGTGATTTTCCGTCTCAGGGGATCCTGGTACTGACAAGCAGACTGAAATTTCAACTAAAGTATGCTTGTCTATAAAATACTTTCAGGCAAAATGTCCCCCTAGAGTTTCTACACCATTTTCCACCAAAAATATAAGAGGGTTTCTTAAACTCAATACTTTCATACCAAGAATCAACTTATTCAAGTCGAGCCTGAAATACTCAGGTAGCATTCTGTGAGACATTCTTCATTCACACTTCCAGCAAATGGAGTTCCAGTACTAAGCAAGACTCCTAAAACATTTACATCAAAACCTTTGATCGCTTGCTGAGGCCTACCACATTCCAATGTCAACAAATCTACAATATGTAACCCATTCATTGCTCAAAATTAAAAATCCCTGTCACATCAAGAATCAGTCCACATCTGTGGAATAGTATTATCGTACAACTGTTGTTTCCGTAGTAATACAGAGCTGATTTTGCTTTATTTAATCATATTATGTTTTTCTTAGATCAGGAGACAGATGTAAAAAAAGACTTCAATGTTTGCTTATTTGTTTCTCTTTTATCTTCGTAAATAAAAGTTTGTCATTTCTATCTCACTCGCTCTTTCTCTCTCTTTACCTTGCTCGGACGATCGTTTCTTTCCAAATCCAAAAAACTTCAAGATCGCCCTCCATGCCATGGCCGATCCAGATGAAGGTGCCACCAGTCACAAGAGGAAAGTGCAGGCAGTTGTCAAGAGCATCCGGAGCCACTCACAGTTCAGCCAAGATGCACAATCTCACATCTACTGACATGAGCGAGTCAGATATCAATTTCTGTGTCCGGGCGATAAGCAAATTGCGTTCTTAACAACAGCCTGTGCTCATCACAATCACGGTCGTCTATCGCACACTTTTGTTTTACCCCCGGGGTGCTGAATCCAAACCTTCTGCTTATACTCAGTTTTCTATCTCTCTTCCCTTATCATCTGACTGAGCTCACTGGGCTCCAAAAAATCTTTCAAGTGATGATGGATAGACTCGGTGTGACAAAGGCGGTGCCTTTCCATCCATCCATCCATCCATCCACACCAGCTCTGTCACTAACTGAAGTGCTCGATTACAGAAGTTGCAGTCTGTGGCAAGAGTTCCTGTTGGTGTGTGACAGATTCTCAGAATGCAAGAGCAAACAAACATGTATGTTTACTTGCACAGCCGGAGCTGAAAGCGAATTTCTTTCTCCTTGTGCTACTGTCAGTGAGATCGGCTGACCTCTCGCGACGCGTAGCGGTGACCTCACGCAGTTAGTGTCGTCAAGGCAGTTGGTGTTATGTTTTAATGTAGAATCTAATTGCAGATTGACTGACTTCCACGAAATTCGTGATGGAAGTTACTCCATTCAATTTACTCCTCCTCAACACACGTAAGCTACGAACACTCGACCGGTCCACCAGTTTCAGAGGAGTCGGGGGTGTGGAGGAATAAACACCATCATCCACGGAGGTACAAAACCTGCCACAACAAGTTCAACTTTCGGGGACAGTGGCGGTACACAGCTGTTTATGTTATATGTTACCATTGAGCCACTGCAGTCGTGACTAGCCAAGCGATACTCGGTCGTAAAACGTGTAAAGTGAGGTAAATCCTGCCAAGTGCGCGCTGTGAGCGGCCGTCGATGTTGATCTGGGGTCGAGTGCAAAACACTTCCTCTTTAGAAACGTGAACCACCTCACCCATGCAAGCACATTCGACGATCGAGTGGTGAGCTGGGAGAGGTTCACTGGTCAGAGGTCAGCCGAGCATCCGGAAGCAGAGAAAAGTAACATTGGAGCAGAGGTAGAGCAGCATCCGTTGGTTCTAATAGCAAACAATTATACTCGCGAGCGCGCGTGCGCGCACTCACACACACACACACACTAACACAAACTCTCTCACCCTTAACATACACCTCACCGACAGATGCATGAAGTTGCGCAAAGAAAAGACACACATGCACACTCACTCCTGTCTCCATCCCCAACCCCGTCCTGGGTTCAGATCTCATCCCCGACACGATTAGTGAACCGTTGACAGTAGATGCAGCGCATTCTTACAGTCAAGACAAATGTAAACACGCAGGGCTGGTCTTTCCGCTCGTGTAGTAGCCCCAGAAGTAAGAGAGATGTTCTATAAATACTCGCACTCTTAAAACAATTTTTAATAACTTGGGTGAGTCGCTGAAAGGTCCACACGAAGCAAGGATGACATAGAAAGACTTTCTCTGTCGTTCTTGCACAAAGCTACACTTTAAAAAAAAAACCTGACCAAATAGATGGCATCATAGTGGCGAAAAGATCAAGACTTTAAGCGGAATAGTTCTGGCACAGACTGACTAAGACATGGATATACAGCTGACTATGCAACGAGTCAACAATTTTTTCAGACGCCATGGCTGAGATATGAATCACTGTATATACTTGTAAATATAAAAAGCATAACAATAGGGGTGTATGCTGCTCATTGATAACATTGTAAAAAAAAAGGAAAACACGGTGAAAAACATTCCCAAGCATATATTTCCCACAGTCTCTGATGTTCATTACAGTTTTTCAAAAATAGAAATCTACGTAAGAGGGAAATACCTGCCAACCATCTCTCCCTATTTTTTTTTTCCTTAATGAAAGTCATACTAAAGCGAAACTGACACCAGTCCAATCTAACTAGTTCGCTCCATCGATATGAATTTCAAGAACTTAATACTTCGTCTGCTTGACATGATGACTGGTTCTCCTGACAGCACGACAACCATTCCCAACACGCTGACCTGAACCGGAAGTAGGGTTATCATTAAGGAGTCAATCACATGGCACGAGATTATTCGTAACAACCTTACACGACTGTGAAACTGAATGCAGCTCTGATAGAAGGTGAGATTTGTGTCTGTCACTTGAGATTTTTAGTTGAGGGCTTCCGGCATTCTATTTTTTACCTTGACTTATTAAATTGTCTGTTGCTGTTTTCGGTTTGTGCTCGTTGTGAGAACTCGAGAAAAAAGGGACTGAGGGGGGGGGTATTTATTTTATCTAAAGCAATAATTGTGGATGGTCGAAAGAAGAGTTATAAAGTTCTGGAACCCAAACTCGATTAGGGAAGGAGAATGGTGCGAGGGCACAAACAGGTCTCCGCTGGCAAGGGTGTCGGGGGGGGGGGGATTGGTGTTTTATGCCGAGCCAGCAAATAAGGATTTATTACTGCAAAGCAGCCAGCCCTGTAAACAAACGCCACAGAAAAAATACGAGACGAGATCTGAACATAGGACGTCCAACTCTTACTGTATTGGTATTCTCTGTATGAGATCCGGAGCAGCCTCCTCAGGCACTTGTTCTCGAATGCCTGGATTCTTTTTCCCGTTTCGGCGAGCAGAGTCCACGTGTCAAATCCGTAGAGCAGGATCGGCACTACCAGGGATTTGTACAGCTTGTACTTGGTAGTGAACCTTATCTTATGGCTATGCCAAATCCTACCTAGCCTAGCCATTGCTGCTGTTGCTGTAGCGATCCTGATGCGGATATCTGGCGTGGAGCTGCGCCGTCCTTGGAAAGGGACTTGAATATTGGTGACAGGCGCTAACCGTTGCGCCACTGGACCACCTGTCTCCGCTATCAAGATCTGCTCTAGCTGGATGTGTAAGACAAAGACGGGATAGAAGATCATTCTCTTTTCGAGTTCCATTTTCTGGCATAAAGTACAATGGGACTATGAGGCACTCCGGCAGCCTGGCAATTTTTCCTGGTTACGAACTGTCCTTACATTCGACACTAGTATTCTTGTGTGTGTGTGTGTGTGTGTGTGTGTGTGTGTGTGTGTGTGTGTGTGTGTGTGTGTGTGTGTGTGTGTGAAAGGTCTAATAACTATATATAAAACAGTGTTTACGACATCTTGGTGTCATCATTTTTATGTTTCTCTGTTGTCAGTATCTCATCCACATTGTAGATAAAGGTCTGTGGCCATATATCAATAAACAATCTAACATTTTAAATCTTTTTCTTTTTTTTCCTTTTTAAGTGTGTCTGCGTGTGTGTGTATTGGGAGGTGGGATTTGTGTCTTACGCCAAGCTATCAACTAAGGCTATATAATGGAAAAGCCACTGGCCTTATCAGCAGGTACTACATGCAGAAGAATAACAGTGCTACAGACGACATCTGAACCTAGGACAACATTCCTCGCAGTATTCGTGACAAACGCTGATAGTTGCGCCACTGGACCGCCGTGAGTGTGTGTGTGTGTGTGTGTGTGTGTGTGTGTGTGTGTGTGTGTGTGTGTGTGTGTGTGTGTGAAGTTGTCATATATCCCCTATCGCTGCTGTGCCTCTAATACACCGATTCCCCTAAAATCCTCTCATGTAAATGTGCTTCCTGTTAGTTTCAAAAGAAGGTCCATCACGAGAGGGTCACTTCCGGGTCCTAACTGCATGGGGTTGCTTAAGCCTTCAAGGGCGAGACGAGGTAACAGACCTTCCACGTGTCTTTCATCGACTTTGTCATTTTCTCGCCAGGTTTACATCGTCCTGTAGGTCACACACTGGGCTTTGACAACACCGTGACAACTAGTGACTGTTCTGGTTGACTTCTGACCTTTGTGGACTGGAGCAAGGATAATGAATTACTGTCAAAACATGATTAACATGTGGAATGATGCAAGGAACTAAGACCTCGGACGTCTGTGAATTATTTCTTCTTTCTTCAACAGATTCTCTGTTAAAGTACTACACATCCAATACAGTGTTATTACTTTGCCCAGTAAATCAAATATCTGCGAAACAGATGGAGTTGTGCTAAGTGGAATGTACCTGTGAGATGTCAGACGTTGTAGGAGACAAAGTAAAAGAACGAGGCAGTAAGGAAGAAAAAAAGAGGAGAAGGGAAGAAAAAAAGAAGAAGGAAGAAGATAAAAGAAGACAGAAATAAGGATAAAAAAGAACAAAATAAGAAGAGATGGAGGAGGCGAGAAAGATAAAAAGTGTTTGAACTAAAGTGTTTATTTGTGTAATCATCATCATGCAGATCTTCAAGAATATCTGTGATGGGTGTAATTGTCAACGACTTGTAAAGAACTGATCACTAGCAGCATCAAACTCCAGAAACCAATATAACCTTTTATAGAAATGTGATTCAGATGCAAAGGGATCAATGTAAGGAAATTGTAAAGAATGTATGCAAGAAGGATCAGGGCAGGCAAGTGTTCGTAACAGCTTAAAGGCCCTGGGTTTTTTTTCTCTTCCTTTCTGTAGGGCAGTGGTGCAAAAATAAATTCATCAACCAATGGAAAGAGGGAGAAACATTGTGTTTTTCTTAATGACAGTTGTTGACGTTCTCAAACAATTTTCTGCGTTTTCCGCAAGAAAGATAGAAAGGAAACAAAAAAACAAACAAACAAACAATAAGGAAAAGTACAAAAACGAAAGAAAAAAGTTAAAAGAAGAAAAGAAGGAAAACGAAAGAAAGTAAATATTTTTGCCTTGATTTGTTTTACGTGCTACTATTTGATGAATATATTAAAATACTTTTTTTGAATGTCTCGAATAAAAGAGGCGTCAGAGAAGAATAATGATGACGATGATGATGATGATTGTTAACCACGATATACTAAATTATAAATGGCATTACATTAATTACTGACCTTTAATGTGTTCTTTCAGCCTGGGTTTCTACTTCACGTAAGACGTGTTGATTTATTTCCACATGGTGGATCGCCGGTCAACTGGACTGGACTGGAAAGTTGTTGTTGTCGGTCACTCAAATGGATACGCCTGCCTCTTGTACAAATGATGCTGTGCGCCGCAGGTCCTCCAGACTGCCGTGTAGCTTCCTTGATATCGGCGTCTCATCAGTCCAGATGCGGTGTCTGAGGTCTTCGTGTATGGGGCATTCTTGTAGTAGATGTTTTGTTGTCTGGCTGTCTGTCTGGCACGGGCATCTGTCCGTCTGGCCGATCCGGAGTTTGGTGTATAGGTGGTGATTGAGACGGTTGTGGCCTGTCCTCAGTCTGAAAATAATGACCTGTTCGGCCCTTGTGAGCAGGTAGTATGGGTCGTTCTGGTTGAAACGTGGGTGCTGCTGTAGCCATTTGTTATGCTGTTTGGCCTTGATGATGGTTTTGACTTCATTGAAGGTGGTGGACTTGTCTTGCTGCTCTTTTGTGGATCCTTCCTTGGCAAGAGTGTCTGCGGCTTCGTTGCCAAATACACCGCAGTGGGAGGGAATCCACTGTAAGACGACTGTGTGGTTTCTGCATAAGGAGGAGAGAGCAGTGGTCAGGGCGTTCAATTCCTTGTCTCTGGCAGTCTGTAAGGCCTGTAGAATAGATAGTGCATCTGTAAAGAAGACGATGTTGTTGGTGTCTGGGCTGTTCTCAATGTGGATGGCACCGGTCTGAATGGCCACTACTTCCGCTTTGAAGTTGGTGGAATAGAGGCCGGTTGTGAGGGAGAGGCGGTCTTCTTTTCCTCCTGGATACCGAATGAAGATTCCGGCACCACCCCTCTTCACGGCTTGTTCCGCTGATCCGTCAGTGTACACATGAGTCCACTGGTCTTGTGGGAAGTTGCTGTGGATATACTCCAGAGTACAGGACTTTTTCGCAGTGTCGTCTTGGGAATCTTTCTTGCCGACACCATGGATGTTGCAGTGGATCAGGGGGAAAGCAGATTCATTCCATGCTGGGTTTGTCCGGTATAGGGGGATCTCTCTGGGGTCTTGTTCCAAGATATCTTGGTGTTTTCGTTCAAGGATCCTCGTCTGATGGATGAAACTTCCCCTTTTGAGCCTTCCCTTCGTCGGGGGAGCCAGCCTGATTCTCATGGGGTGATTTGGAAGTCTCTTGAACTTGGCGGCTTGGACGAGTATCTTAGTATCACGTCGGTCCTCGAGTGGTTCCAACCCTGTGATTGTTTCCAGTTCCTGTATGGGCGTAGATTTCATGGCTCCAGTGATGAGTCTGGTTGCTTGGTTCTGAACCTTGCTGATCTTTTCAAAGTTGGATTTTGCTGCCGTGCCCCATGCTGTCATGCCATACTCTAGGACTGGTCTAACCCTTCCGGTGTACAGCTTCTTGAGGATTTTGTCATCCGCGCCCCAGTTCGTGCCAGCCAACTTCTTCATAAGTGCAAGTCGCTCCTTGGCTCTGGCTTCAACCTTCTTGGTCTGAGGTTTCCACGTAAGTCTCTTGTCGAAGGTCATCCCAAGGTAAGTAGGGTTGTCCTCCAGTGGGAGGATCTGTCCATCGAACTTCAGAGTGGCCTTCTGTTCCTTAGTGGACAGACTAAAGATAGTGTAGGTGGTCTTTTTGGGGTTGATTTTGACAAGCCATCTCTTCGTCCAATCCTGTAGGACATTTAGTGTCTCTTGGAGTCGGTAGTTGGCAGTTGTCAGGTGTTCTTCTGTGCACCAGAGGACCAGGTCGTCTGCGTATATGGCTCCTTGGACATTTCGGGGGAGGTCCTTGATGATGTCGTTTATGAAGATAAGGAACAAGGTAGGGCTGAGTACTCCTCCTTGAGGAACTCCTTCTCTCAGCGTCTTCTTTCGGCTGTATGTTCCGCCGACATGGACTCTGGCCTTCCTATTTGTCAGGTATTGAGAGATCCATTGGTACATGCAGCCGGATATGCCACACTTCTGGAGTTTCAACCTCAATCCATCTTTCCAGACCTTGTCAAAGGCCTTTTCCATGTCTATCCACACCGTCAGCGTGTGCTTCTTGTCCTGGAAGCCATCTTCAATCTTCTGGGCGATGTATGTAACCTGGTCTTCAGTTGAGCGATGTTGTCTGAAGCCTGCTTGTTCTGGTATAAAGATGTTGTTCTTTTCCAAGTGCCATGATCTGGAGTTAATGAGGCGCTCCATTAACTTGCCCACACAACTGGTGAGGCTTATGGGTCTGTAACTGTCCACCTTCGCTCGATCTTTGCCTTTCTTGTGGACGGGTACCATGTCTGCTTCTCGCCAGATTTGTGGGACGTGGCCGCTGTTCCAGCTGTTGTTGAAGAGGTCGAGGAGTTTGGTCTTGGCTCGTGGGCCCAGGTGTTGCAGCATTTCGTTGGTGACCTTGTCTGGACCAGGGGATTTCTTCTGACTTAGGGTCCTGACTGCTTCTTCAAATTCTTTCATGTTGAATAGTTTGTTCATGTAGTCTTCCTGGTGTTTTCTCTGTCTTAATTCTCTTCTTTCTTCATGGACTTGCTGCTTCTTTTCTTCTGGTACTGTGATGCTGCTGACCTCTTCATAGTTGTCAATGAATGCGTTTGCTGCTTTTCTACCTGTTAGTATATCTTGTGCTTGTTGTATGACAATCGGTGCACTTCTAGTATCTTCATCATTCATAGCCCTTACCAGCTTCCATAACTTGTTTCCTTCTCTGTCTAGGTTCAGTTTTTCTGTCTTTTCTCTCCAGCTCTTTCTTGTAGCTTCGTTGTAGGCTTTTCTGTATTTGGCGCTTGATTCTTTCAGTGCTATGTTGTTTTCTATGGTGGGGTCATTCTCAACCTTTTTCCTGGTCTTGGAGACTTCATCTTCTAATTCTTGGAGTTCCTCTGTCCAATACGACCTGTAATTCTGTCGTGCGCCTCGAGGTATTGTTTCTGAAGCAGCTTTGATGATCGCCTTGTTGAATGCATCAATGCCACGGTTGATGTTCTGATCCGCCGCACGTATTCCTTTGGTATACTTGTCTGACAACGAAACGAAAGTATCCCAGTTGGCTTTCTTGTAATTCCACCTGGGGAATGTCTTTGAATCTTGGGGCCTGTACTGCAAGTTGATGGCCAGTTTAACTGGTCTGTGGTCGCTGCCGCCTAACTGGTTCAGTACCCCTCTGGTTGTTTTCTTGGAGAGGTCGTCAGTGGCGAAAGCAAGGTCAGGGGTCGTTGAGGAGATCCATCTGCGCGAGAAGAAAGTCGGTGGGTCTTCTGGATCATTCAGCAGGATCATCTTGCTATCGATCTGCCAGTCCTCCACTTCCTCTCCTCTGTGATCCGTCTCGTCGTAGCCCCAACATGTTGAGTGGCTGTTGAAGTCGCCGACAGCCAAGCAGTTTTCAGCAGGGATATCAAGTGTCTGTAGAGAAAGTTCTTTGTTGGGTGGGCAGTACAGGTTGAAAATGGTGAGCACAGTGCTGTTTACTGTAATCTTGACTCCGTTTATTTCAGCTTGCTGATTCGTGTCCACTTGAAGATCTCTTGTTGGGATGTTGTTTTTTACAAGAATCAGCACACCTCCCTTGTGTCTTCCTTCTCTGTCCATCCTGAAGGTTTGATAACCTCTGATGGTAAATCTGTGGTTGGGATTCAGGTGTGTTTCTTGAATACAGGCCACATCTATTTTTTCAGCATGGAGTCTTTCGGTGAGGGCTAATTTTTTGTTGTAAACGCCCTCAGCGTTCCACTGTAGGATGTTGATAGGCCTCAGGGTCTCTTCTGTGGTTGTCGTTCCTTTTCGGCCAGTAGCTTTTAACCTCCGCGTCCAAAACCTGACTCCTCGCATCGGGGCGTGGTGACCACCAGTATCATGGGGTGGGCCCTGTTGAGGCGCAGGGCCCGGCACTTCGCCTGCCTGGCGGGACCTCACAGGCAAAGCACCATATCGTTTAGAGTAAGCGTTGTCCATTCATGTGAGTGTCAGTGCGTTGTGCTGCCGTTAAGCGCCCGATGGCCCAGCACATCCGTCTTCGGCGTCAGTTTTCTTGTCCGAGTGTCTTTCTCGTAGAGAGACTTGCCGACCAAGGCTAACGACCATCCTCTGGCCGGGTGTTTTATGGAGTTTTCCTTCTCCAAGGGTTGTTTTACAGGGTGGGGTTGCTAACCCCACGCCCAACCCTCCTCCTTCATCCGGGCTTGGGACCGGCAGGTTACCCGGGGGGTTTCCAGGCGGAGTTGGACTGGAAAGTGAAATCTATTAAGTGAACGTAGATTTTAAGTAATATTTTAAGTGAATGGCTCACTAACTGTAAATTGGTAATACTCGACTCAACATAAAGTAAAATAGACTGTATGTTTCAATATTAAACTGTGGACACAACCTAACAAAGAAGTACTTTGTGTGATTGTTGTTTACTAGTTGTTGCTTAACGGCCACCCAGATAATCTGCCTCAAGGTGATCCCCACAGTTATTCAGTGTGTACTGCATTCAATAAATGAATCAATTATTAGAACTCATTAGACCCTCTGAAAATCCTTTGGGAAACCAGTAATTATGTCATCTAATCTTTGAAAATCCTGAATATGTAAAATGTTCTGTTGAATTTTGGTTTGGTAGTCTAAGTCAAAGATAAATTCCTCCTAAATTTTAGGAATCTTACATTAGATTGTCCATCGGGACTGGGTTTGTGGAACCCTAACCCCAGTAACAACATCCGTATAAACATATATATATATATAGCTGTGCGGCCAAATGGCATATATTTTTCTATGAGATTTACACGTGAATAAAGAAAGATGAAAACGACACTTTATTGTTTGTGTGCGCGTGGGTGCGTGCGAGAGTGTATATATATATATATGTGTGTGTGTGTGTGTGTGTGTGTGTGTGTGTGTGTGTGTGAGAGAGAGAGAGAGAGAAAGTAAGTAAGTAAGAGAAAGATGTTGTGTTTACCTTAATGGCAGTTTTTGATACGTTGTGCTTACCCCAAGAGAGTTATAAAAAATAAATAAAAGGAAAAGGAAATAAAAAGAAAAAATGGGAAAAACCGGACAAGGTAATTTACCAACAAGAGAGAAAGAGAGAAAAAGGAAAAAATAAGGAAAAAAAATAAAAATTAAACAGCAAGAAGTGACAAGAAAAATGAATTATAAATTAAAAGTAAGCAAATAGTTTTCATGCAACCCATATACTGTGTCCATGGGGCCACTATCAACAAAATATTTTTTATTTAAAGACATTTAGGTCTTAAATCTTCCTAGATAATCAGTGCACAACACTACATTACAACTTTTAAAAGCTATTTTTTAATAAGATTGATCAAGCCAGACTATCGTTCCCGTCAGCACATTGTTCATGTGCACTTGTGCAACGAACATATAAATGGCACAGTCGCAATTTTTGTCTGCGTTTCTAAATTTGTTTCTTAAGAATAGTTTTAAAGTTCTAGAAACTAGCCCCTAAAGATACTAATGCCAAAGAATATATCAGATAAGCAGAATAGATAATGTGACGTAGTCACCCGATAACAAAATACACCACCACTACTACTCGATCTTAGAAGACTGAAGACTTCCAAATTCTGCAAGCGGGCTGAGTATAAACATATTTGCAGTTGTTCTGCAAGGAACCTATTGGGTTGTCGGAAAAGTCATGATGTATTTTTCTAAGGGCATTTATTGATATAAAAAAACAAAGATCAATCAATGATATACTGACCGTTTTGATTGATAACCTTTTGTCATTTTTCGGTGAGCTTCATAATTCCTCGTTCGTAGAAAAACCTGTCTTTATCGGTGAAAATCTGAACAAAGTGCTCATTTACAGCTTTATATGAATTGAACGTTATACCACACAAAGAGTTTGAATGAAACGAGAATGAAACAAGTCTGACGGTGCAAGGTGAGGAGAATATATGGTGGGTGTGGCGAGACATCCCATCCAAGCTCCAATAACTTTTGACTGGTGATCAAACTTATGTGTGGTCTCACCTTCTCGGGACGAAAGACGACTACTTTACGATTAATGAGCGCTGAACGTTTCTGGATTCGTTCAAACAGTCCGATTGCCGACAGTACTCATTCAAATTGATAGCTTGGTTCCTTGGTAGAAACTCAAAAAAGACACAGCATCCTTAAAATCCCACCACACTGAGAGCATAGCCTTCCACTGATAAATGTCTGCTTTCGATGTCGTTTGAGGCGAATTATCATGTCGGGACCAAGACCGTTGTTGTAAAAATGAAAAAAATTAAACTGAAAGAAGTGGCATATAGAAGAACAAAGAAAAAGAAAATAATACAAAGCAAAATCAGAAGGTAACACAATAAAGGAATAAAAGCAAAACCAAACCAGCATAAATTTTACTACACACCTATTTTTTCCCAAAAGTTCAGCTTTAGGAAAGTAGTGACATGCCTTTATGAACTTAAAGGGAATATATATAGTTTTCATGCAACCCATATAATTCATCCCTGGGGGATGGGGGCAGCTTTTAATAATTTTAATAAACGCGTGATTTATTTAACGAGCGAGCTCCTAGTACTTGGGACAACAACAAGACATGGACAACATACGAAGGACAGAAGGACAAACAACAGCACTGATGACTAATAAAAGACAAATATAGAAAACCAAAGAGGAATCGGATAACAAGAAAATTCGTGCTTCTGCAGAGAAAGACGGGTAGAGAAGTTTGAAGATGAACTAACCTTGTGTGTGACTTTTGTTAGGAATGATGCTCAAGGAAGAGTTGTGTTTCTTGTGCTCATTTAAAGGATTCGATGGGGGTGGGGGGGTGGCAGGTGGCGGATATGGAAGGGGAAAGAGTTCTATTGTATTGCTGCATTTTCACTAAAAATCCTATAATTGTATGTTTTAATTTTAAACACTTTTAAGTCTTTATTACAAAACCGGTGCACAACGCACTTTCAACAATTTTTTTAAACATAAAAAAGAAATTGATGAAGGCAGACTTTCGTTCCCGTCACCGCATATTTTTCATATGCACTTGTGCAACGACTATAAAGGGCAAAAAACCCTTTTCGAAAAAAAGCTTTTACGTTTTGCTTTGTTAGAAGTCTTAAAGCCTTAGTTAGTTAGTTAGTTAGTTAGTTAGTTAGTTAGTTAGTTAGTTAGTTAGTTAGTTAGTTAGTTAGTTGTTTTATGCCAAGTCAGCAACTAAGGCTATCTCATGGCAAGAACAATGTATATGACTATTCAAAGATTGATATAAAGAAATTTTACAGGTCTAGAGATTTCTCTTTTCTTAGTTCTTAAAGCCTTAGAAGCATGTTGAGCAGCTAGTTCCTGAAGACTGCTAACCTCGGGGTTTTCCCCTTATTATAAGTTATCCTTTCCTCAATGTGTCTGCTGTATGAAAGGGAGAGATTGAGAGACAGAAGAATGTGTGTGTGTGTGTGTGTGTCCGCGCGCCCTCGTGAAATTAACTTTGACTTTATTCAGTGTAGGCAATGGCCCATAACTGAAGAGAGTGAGCATATATATATATATATATATAAAATGTACATAAAGTAATATCCTTACTACATGTTTAACACCTTAGGCCTGACAATAATTAATAATTGATTGTACCAGTATATCGTAAATCTTGTAGATTGTTGTTGTTGTTGTTGACTTTGAAAGGGAAAGTGCTTCCACCTCTCGGTGATTTCACACTGTGGGGGATGGGGTCTTTGGGGAATGTGGGTGTTGGGGAGGTGGGTGAGGGTTTGGGGGTGTGGGGAGGTGTGGGATTGAGGGTTGCTGTTTTTGTGGTGCCAGATGTGTCATTTCCTTTTTGCACGTGCCCTCTATTTTTGTTGGTGTTTAGGTTTTCCAAGTCTGCGTTGGTGGTGTACTGTCTTTGTACCCTCTTTATCCGTTGTTGATCTACCAGGTTTCATGGGTGTTTACAGTACTGCTGCCCTCTTTTCCTGCTGCTGCCGTTTGTTACCAGTGTTTATGGGTCCTTTTGGCAGATTTAGTTATTTTGTCTACATACGGGGTTCAGCTTGTTTTTTTCCAAAAAAGATTACTCCTAGAAATTGTATCTGTGGACTGTAATCAAGAGTTGTTTGGTTTAGTGTTGATTTGTGGTAATTGTCTTCTGGTTTGGTGTTGAATTTGTGCACATGCAAATGAACATACCCAATAGCATAAGCAAATAAACATGCATGTAAACATGAAAGACGTGTGTATATTCGTGAATACACCCAAACAACATGTGGCCCCTGCCGAGAAAACAAATTTAATGTTTGATCTTCTGTTACCTGCTGCGGGGGGTGCCGACATCAGAAGTAGATAAAGCATACGTTAACAGCTGAGCAGATCGCACATAAGCATACATCACTACACACATAAGTTTGCTGATGTACAGCAAAAACAAAAATCTTTTACGTGCTGACTTTACTGGTGACATCAGGTACTGATTTATTTTCGGTGCTCCAAGGGTCACGACCCACAGGTAGCTTGACTGTTCATCGACCGAACAGAAATAGCTTCCACATCACCCTCGAACGCGTGAGCGAATGAGACGTCACTGGCCATCAAAGGTGGCCTCATGAAAAACGACATCTCACGGGACCCTGTCTTCCTCCACACCACCGCCACCAGTCTGTGCAGAAATCATAGAAGATAAAAATAATGAGTCACATGGACCGATATGGTTGTCCAACTTTTTTTTATCGCCATTTATGATTCAATTTTTGGCGTTGGAAGTAACTGGACCTTCCAGCTTGTACCTTTATTCCAAAGCCGAAATCTTCAACCGAAAGCCGAGTTTTCTAACCGTCCTCTGTCCGTCTGCAGTATGATTAAAGAATAGAGAATATATTATTCTGACATTCAAATAGGTGTACTTTCGCTTGCCTGCCTAATTCTCTCTACTGCTCTTCCTCTCCCTATCGCGTGATCGATTCTCGGCAAAATGGGTTGCCATGACACCAGGTGGTCCGTCCGTCTATACCTCATTTTCTCTCTCTCTCTCGTGCTCTGTTTTCTCTTCACTCATGATGAAAGCATACCTGTTACCTTTTCAAGAGACACCTTTACCGAAAGAGATTAACAGGTGCGATTCGTTTGACGCTGTCATCGTTATCTCCTCAGGGCTGTCGTCAGACGTGGTGTCTTCTTGTTTGACGAAGTAGAGGAAGCCACATAGGCGAAAAGGTGTTACAAGAACCTCCACAATGTTCCGTCTGTACAAAATTGAAGAGGTGAAAATTGAGGAATGCGGCCAGGTGGTTAGAAATCGACTTTCTGTGCGTCTTATACTAGCCGGTTCGATACCCTGTGTGGCGCAGTGTACGTCCCAAACTTGACGAGGAAGCTGAGTGTACAACTGAACCGATTAGAGTGTTAGGTGAGGGAGGCGGCGAACGGAAGAGTAAAAGTAAAACCTGTCCCAGAGATAAATGTGGTTGTCAACACGACCGTCACCTTATATTGCATACGAGACTAGATACACCAGCATAATGAAATAGCCCAGTACTGACCCCACTACCTAAAAGTGTAGTTTTTTTGTTTTTTGTTTTTGGGATGCTAACCCCTTTGATATCTGATTTTAGTTTCTCTCCTTGTCAAGTATGAAATTTTGCTTCTGTGTTAGCGTCAAAAGGAGAGGAGTGGAACAAACTAAATGCAAGAACTATCTGTAGCATCCATGGAGCAAGTAACTGTCTCAGAACAAATGGATTTAAAAAAAAATCTGTTGTCAGACCTGTCCCAAGAACTTTTGTCATTATTTGGTGATTTTTGTGTATCTTATGACATTAACACTGAACTCACCTCATAATCTACATTCTGTGCTTCACAATCACTATGAAATAATTGCTGTTTTATTTGATTTGTGTAATTTTATTTCTATATGTACGCCCGTAACTGTCCTTTATAATAAAGAGATACTTTTGGGAGAAAGTGCCTTGGTTGTGATTGATGAGGAAAAAACACTTCACACGCATTTTAAGCCTCCCATATCCCGTACCCGTTACAGTTTTACAGTACGGGATCGTTTTGTTTCGGGCCTGCTCAAGCGTGTAGCGCATTGCTGAGCCGAGTGCGTGGGCTCGGTTATTGTTTATTGGCTAGTGTGTGGGGTTGGGCCTGTTTGTTTGTTTTGTTTTTAGAATATATTTATTAATAAAGCACTATTTGGGGAAAAGATATGCTTGACGTAAACGGGAGTATCAGCAAACACGATATTTGGAGGAAAAAAATACTATTAGCAGAGCGTGGTTTCGATCCACGGACCTCTGGGTTATGGGCCCAGCACGCTTCCACTGCGCCACTCTGCTTCTTGTCACCACTGTCGAAATTATTAATATATATATATAGCTATGTTTTACATACATAGTAATTTCTATTTCATATTGTATGTCTTTTTTATTCTTCACTAACAACATGTTTTAGTTTTATGTTGCTATTTAAGTCCTGTTTATTAATGGTGTAAATGTTAAAAAAATGATTCACAAAACTAAACATGGCGCCAATACCCACGTGTGCCGTGTATTATGTACTTGTCAGTGAAGATTACTCAGATCAAGAATCAGCACGCAAGCCTGAAAAGAAACCGTTTCTTGCTATTCTTACAACAATAAATGCCATAGCTGAACACTTCATGATGCCTGTTAAACACTGGCATTCAATTTTCGTGTAGTCTCAACAGCTATGAAGTTATTAATCAACATTGTTTCATCTCCAATGTAATCTACAATAATTTTTGCTGACCAGGGTAAATTGTAATATCATTTGAGTGCATGTCGATTCATTTCTGGCTTTTGCATATTTTCTCTGACACTCGTTATTATGTCATTCATGTTCGTTGTGTGAGATAAACAAGGAGCTAACTATTTCGCATGGAAGCAAGCTGACATATTATTTTGAAAACATATTTTCGCACTTGACATTATCGTGTTCAACAAATTCCTAACAGTGTGCGTTGAATTTGTCACAGTCTGTACACTACATAAAGTTCATGTTATCTGTGGTTATATATTGCAAAAAGTTATTTTATTAGTGAATGAATTACGTGATTGACATGAAGGTGATAAAACTAAGACAAGCTGACATGATATGAGGACACTAACCACATTCTGTCATTTCCCCTCCATTTTCCATGTAATGGATACATTTATTTCATACAGCATACTTTCTCAAGTAACATAACACATTATTTATCCCAAAGGACAATTGTCATAACTATTTCAGAGCCTGATTATAAATCAGTTGGAACAAAAATAAATTCTCAAAATTTATACCCGGACTAGTTTATTAAAACAAGGCCCATGTGATTATTGCTTTTGTCAGCGGTTTCATTGACATTCCTAACCTAAATCATGTTTATCTTTTTGATGCACCATTGCCATTTGATTTAATAACATAATGTGAAAGTGAATTCACAGCGCTTTTCAATCTTCTGTGGTAAAACAGATTATGGCTGTCAACATCGGAGGTCTGGTGGTCCTGGTAGCTTTTTATCTCCTGATTTTGATTATCGGAATCTTGGCCACACGATGCTTCAAAGTCAAAGATCAGCATACGTCAGTGATGGAGGCTTCCTTAGTGGCTGGGCGAAGTCTCCGTGGAGTCGTAAGCATTTTCACAATGATCGGTAAGTGCTTTGTTCACTGATGATCTATTTGGGTTACAGAAGATGTGTACACCAGTTGTTAATGATGATGTGATACCGTATGGGATGAAGATTGTAAAAAAAAGTGTTAATTGCAATGATAATCTTGTTCTGTAAAATATATTAAGTACAGAGAGTGAGGGAAAGTTTTTTTTTTTTAATAACACTTTTCTTGATCAATGTTGCCAATAAGGGTTAGATTTAAGCGCATGGATTACACTTCATCTGAAGTCTTTATGAAAGCTCAGAAAAGCTATTTGGATGATGAAGGCTTGCTGTAGTTTTGTGGAAACATTTTTCACTACATTCAGATGGGGATTGTTGAAGTAAAAGCTTGATTGTTGTCGGATTTTTCAGCAACTACTGTGGGAGGAGGCTACATTAATGGAACAGCAGAATCAGTTGCAACATCTGGTCTCGTTTGGACACTGGCACCATTAGGGATTTTCCTTGGATTAAACCTCGGTATTTCAAATTTGTTACCACAGTAAAAGTAGTCATTGAACAATATCATGGCTTCACCTGGAGCTCTTCCTCAGCCTGCATAACTAACATCCTGACTGTCTACTCTGCATCTTATCACTATGTTCCTTTGTAAACTACACTGCCAAAAAGCTAATTAAAAGGTTTGGCGGGTGATGGTTATTAAACGCTGCACCCATGCTATATAGCTCAGTACCATTCTCAGCATGTGTGTGTGTGTGTGTGTATACATATGTGTGTGTGTGTGAGAGAGAGAGAGAGGGTGAGAGAGAAAGAATGCTTAATTTTAAAAGACCCATTTCCCATATGCTTTTCTATTTGTGATGCGCTTAGGATGGGAGTGTAAAGCATGAAAATCCCAGATCCTGGGATTCCACAGTGTACAGGCATCATCATCATTATTATCATCTGATTGAGAAGCTTCTTATTATTGTTCTTGTTCGTTTTGGATTCCTTTTTTTTTCTTCACCATTGCAAGAACTGTTGATAAGGACAACCTGAAAAATCAAAAAGCAAACATATAAAAGTTGTTGAAGTTTAGAACAATGTAATAAAAAGAATATTAATGTAGGAAATAGCAGTCAGTGAGTGGTTTTGTAAACTGTTCATCACAGGGTAGTGAGTGTATTTTACCATCTTCTGTGAGCCAGGAGGACTGGTGTACGCTAAGAGAATGAGAGAGAAGAAGTATATCACGATGCTGGACCCTATACAGAAATCATTTGGTCAGCTGGCGACTTTCTTGGTGTATGCAGCCTCTCTTTGGGGTGACTTGTTCTGGACTGCAGCCATTTTGTCAGCTTTAGGTAAATTCTGCTTTTATGATCACTCTTGTGAAAAATGTAGTAAGAAGTCTTTTGCCTACCCAAGACGTTAGAAGAATAAAGTACTAGTAGTGCTAATATTTATCAGATTGTTATTAATATTTGTGTTTTTTTAATCACACCTCTTAATTTTTTTTGCATTACATCACAGCCCTAAACATGATTTCTGTTTTATAAGCTAAAACATCTTTTATACATTCAGTGTGCAACTTCAGTAATGCTTGTGAAAGTCTGAAAAATATTTATCTTTAAAAGTGTCATTGATTTAAATAAAAATGTGCCAGTGGACTACACCAGTCTCTAACAAGGTCCTACACATGATTTATAATTCAAAATTTTGCTTGGCAGGCACAAGTCTTAGTGTGATTGCTAATGTGCCTCTTGTGATTGCTGTTTGCGTGTCCGCTGGTGTGACAATGCTGTACACTGTGATTGGCAACATGGTGGCAGTAGCATACACTGATGTAGCACAGCTGGCTCTTATTTTCATTGGTCTGGTAAGGAATAGGTTTGGCAGTATGTTAGAGAAGAATACAAAGTTTCTGAAGACATTAACCTAGTGAAAATGATTTCTCCAAGTGTTCCTGCATATCTGTTTCTGCTGATTGCTAGGAGTAATAAATGCTTTGATAAGACTTTGTATTTCATATCTTTTCTAGATTTTGGTTTAGTAATTTCTGAACAGGATATGGGGCTGAACATTTTTCAGAGGGATGCAACTTCCACCTTATTGCAAGTTTGCACAAAATTGTGATGTGTCAACAGTCTGGCTTTCATTTAATCATTCCTTGACCTTCACAGTTATTAAAGGCTTCTGGATTTTAATTTAAGATGCTCAGTGAAGACAAGACGACTTTTATCGTGTCAGTTTTTTATGGTTTTAAAAGTGAAGCTTACAGAACAAAGAACTCACAGCCATCACTCAGTCATACAAATGTAAAGCCACAGCTCATCACACCTACACATATGTAACAATACACACACTTAACAATACACATTCACACTCAGTTATGTGCACCTCTTTTGTACTCACACACATGTTTGCCTTCTCATACATACAGAAATAAATATATGTGCACATGCTAAAAAGGTGGTTACACAGCAGCTGAATGAAGAGGGAATAAAACTGTTAAGAACCTTTTTGTCTTAAATAAGGAAGGAGGTGGTTGGAAGGGGGAGGGCTTAAGGCATTGGGATAATGGCAGAGGGCAAAAGTACTGAATGAAGTGTTGAGCCTAAAGTGCAGTACAAAGATCAAAACCTACATTGGCATAAATTTTCTTCTTTTAACAGGTAGGCAGTTTGCCTTTTGTCTTAACCAACAATCATGTAGCCAACATTGAGAGCACCAAAGACAAGTGGCTTGGAAGTCTGGATTTAGGCAGCATTTTTACTTGGGTTGATCTGCTTTTGGCCATGGTAAGGTACAAAAAAAAAAAGAGCTGTATTTATACATAGATATGCTTTAAGAAATACTTCAAAGTGTCATGCCTATTGCAAACCAGAAACAAAAGGCATCTCTTTAGCTCTTTCATAGATCACTCATAAAGAGAGCGCTGTCTTTCATGCTTATCTGTTCTTAAGCAGTTTATCGGTGAAGGACAAGAGCAGCTTATATCATGTTGTATCCACCCGCTTCAAAGTCACTGGGACAGACCAGAGTGCTCTTCACTCTCTGTATAACAGGCAGACACTTCTGAAAGTGTCTGAAATTCTTTGTGATGACAGGCGTGTCCTGTCAGGTGAATTTTTCCAACTCCCATCGGGCTGCTGATTCTGTGTACCTGCATGCAGGACTAACAGATTGAGGCTATCCTCCCTGGAACTTATGAATGTTACTGTGTGTGAATGAATGCAGCTGTCTGAACCATAAATTTATGCGTCTGTTTGGCAGATATGAATATGTTGTGGTATTGTTTTGTGCTTTCATATTGAGCTGTTCCTATTTGGCCTCTGGGATAAAAAATGTTTTTATCTTATTATCAATTTTGATCGTGATCAGACTGATAAAGAATGTTTTTCTGCCAGGAGATTTTTGACAAAATGATGGAGTGAGTATTTTTAAAATGGGATAAATAGCATTTATCACTGATTTAGGGAGCTCTACATACAGCAGGTTTTATAATATTATGGTAGTAAGAACATTTCTCCAGGGTGCAGTGTGTATGCAACACAGTTCATTCAAAGACTATTCATCCGTGATAAACAAATAGAGATTTGTAGTTGACAGTTTTATGGTATTCTGTCTGAAAATGCGCAAGCTTGCATAATTTTTTTTTAACTAAGAAATAATGAGTACAGTCTAGTTTGTTATCTCATCACCATCTGTCCAACACAAATTTTAGGCAAGAGGTAATAACTGCTTGGGAGATAATAGGTTGAGACTGTACTCAGAACAAAATTTTTCTCATTTTCAATTTTTGTTTCTTTCTTGTTTACAGACTTTTGGCACCATACCATGGCAAGCTTACTTTCAGAGAGTTCTATCTGTTAGTGGACCAAATCAGGCAGTGTTACTGTCAGTAGTCGGTGCATTTGGAGCTGTCGTGTTTGCTGTCCCTTCCATTTTGATTGGAGCAGCTGGAATAAGTGCAGGTACCAGGTGACACTTAGTTCGTCATTGCATCATTAGCCAGCTAGATTTCACAAAAGCAGAATACCCCACCTATTTTATGTGTGTAGGTGATAAGAATCTAAGTAGGCAAAAATTTTTAATAGTGACATTTTTGTACATTTGCTTCTTCTAGATGCTTACTGTCTGTCAATATTTTGAGAGCATTTTTATGTCTTATAGTTCACAGGCAAATAAATATTTCATTCTTATTTCTAGATACACCCACCGTGTGTTGACACCATCTTTATTAGACATGCAGGATCACATTTCATTTTCTCAGTCCAAGCAATCTTCATTATTGCAGAAGACTTTTCAATTAGTTTCATAGTTTTGTTCAATGCAAGTACTGTTTTGCAGATTGGAGTAACACTTCCATTGGATATTCACCTCTGTCTCCAAATCACAGCGAAGCCAGCCTCGTTCTTCCACTTGTGCTGAAAGAGTTTACTCCTCCTGTTGTGTCATACTTAGGTAAGTAAGTAGGTGGCTGTGCTTCCACCTATACTTGGAGAAATTGGTCTTTTAGTGTTAGACCTTATCAACTGTGCAACTTTTGACTGATGTAACTCTCTTTTGTTGTTTATTTATATTTTTATGAGCATTACGTGCAGTATGTCGAACATTGAGTATATTGAGAATTAAATATTTAAAATTCCATTATATATTATGTGAAAGATGTCCTTGAAAACAAGCAAACATAATGAAAACAACAGATTTCACTGTAGCGGTATGTTAAAAAAAATCGCACTTATGTTCTATGTTTTTTTTAAAATTTGGGTCAAGGTCTTGGAGCTATATCTGCTGCAGTCATGTCTTCAATGGACAGTTCCATCCTTGGTTCAAGTGCCATGTTTACTCATAATATTTACAATGGAATAATTCGCAGGAAGGTGAGTTGTTGTCATTTTGTGTTTTTGTTCTGATTTTCTTGGATCATGGCACTGAAAAAGGTTGCAAGGTGTTACTGATTTTGACACAGAAATAGTCTCTTTTTTTATAAAACAAGAAAGCATTTGCTCTCAGTAATTTGTGAAGATTTTTACCATAAAGGAAATTAAAACACTTATTCAATCCAGCTACATAATTAGAGCGGGGCGATGCCGCATTTTTCAACAGGATATTGTTGATTATAGATCTATAATCTATTCTCATTATCGCTTTTTTTTTAGGCTTCTGATACAGAACTGATGGTGATTCAGCGGCTGGGTGTTATCTGCGTGGGTCTCATCGCCACAGCCATCTCTCTGTCAGTTCCTGTCATCTACGGACTTTTCATCCTTGCTGCCGATATTGTCTATGTCATTATCTTGCCTCAGTTGACCTCAGCTATTTTCCTTCCTCGGCGAGGCAGTGCCTTCGGATCTGTGGCTGGCTTTGTGGTTGGCGCTTTCCTAAGGTTTGGAGCAGGTGAACCCACAATAGGCCTTGAGCCATTTATTCCATTTTCTGTCTGGGATCCGGTGTATGGCCAGTCATTTCCATTCAGGACAGTGGCCATGTTGTGTTCTGCATTGACCATTGTTGCTGTGTCAGAAGGTGTGTTGGTTCTGCGTCGACTGCGTTGCAACAAAAGAAACTGCCACATGAGGCCACCAAGCCAAGCTGCATGGCAAACTACAGATGCGAAAGAAGCAAATGGCTTTTTAGACCAGGATATAGCACTGCTGGATAAAGCAAACACCTTAAATCCAGGGTCATAGATGTTCCAGCAATGTAGCCAGAGTGCATCCTGGAAACTTAAATGTCTTGTGTTGATTTATGTGTTGACACTAGTTGTCTCATAACTCATTAATTTATTGTAAATATTGTTGCCACATTTGAAAGTGCCCATAGTAGAAATCCCTTTTCTCTAAAACTTTTCTGGGCAAGATGTATTCATTCATAGCAATCATTAATGCATATAGTGACTATGGTCATTATAGACCTACACAGAAAGGAAATATATCTACCTTTTTAACTGGAGATGCTGCCCCAAACCCTTCCCTTTTTTTGAGGGGGAAATGGGGAGACAGACCCTGACCTGACATCTCTAGATTTTTAAGTCTGTTGCCCATGACCAAAATAATGTTTATACTAAAGCGACATTTATCCATTAGAGATACAAAGACAAGATTTAAGTAGTTATTTTGAATGTACAAAATTACCCTATTAAAAAAAGTTGTAAGAGATAGAAATACAAAATAAACTTTAAAGGATGAACAAAATAAGCAGAAATCAGCTGTTCCTACCTCAGTTCATCCTTAAAGTGCACTTTTTAATTATTTGAAAAATAATGAGTTATATCCATCAGAATTTTAAAGGCATTTTTATGAACAGGGTAATTCTGATTATGCCATCATTGGATAAAACTAGTCATACATCCAGTGAAAATTTGTGTTTGAAAATTCTCCTAATAGCATCATTAGCAATTTTATTCACATGTAATAGTTGTGAAAAAAAAATCTGTTGCACACGTCTTATGTGGCAGCTGTAGTGCGTAGACCAAATACAGTGGAATAAGAAAGAGTAACTAAATTTATAGGGTGGCTAAGTTGGCATTATTAACTATAAAGAGGATGGTCTGTTATTTATTTGTTATTAGAGAGCGTCATAAGAGTAGCATACCAACATTAATTTATGTTAACTCAATCCAATTATACTGAAATGCTAGTTTCGATAGAGTGTTTGCTGCTGACCAACAGCTGTCCTGAGTTATTTTGAAAATTCTATGCCCAAAAACTATCTAGTGTTCTAGGGAAGGAACTGCTGCAGAATAGATTCTCTGTAGACTTACCTTAAAGATCATTTTGTATATAGTGACACAAAATAGGCAATTATTATAATTATTTTATAATTATTCTGTGAATTATGAAGATTAAGAGCAACATGGATTCTGATGACAATTTTATCAGTCTCTAAGTACCTCAGACTGGCCTTTTTTTTTTTTGCCAGTTTTTTTTACCTCCTCTGATATCTGGTGGGTGGGAATGGGAAGATGGAGAGTTCAAGTCCAAGAAAACCTCAAACCTCATGATGATGATGATGCTGATTATTATGATGATAAAAGATTTGTAGGTCAAAGATGGCCTGAATTCAATGCATTGTTTCTAGATGCATCGTCATCATCTAGTCAGTTCCTAACTGGGTATTTTTTATTTTGGTGGAGCTGTCTCGTTAGTACCTGCAAAAGCATGCTCATGCTTGTTTTCAAAGAATCTCTAAAATTTTGTTCTCAAAAAGAATGAATGCAGACTTTTTTTTTTATCTTGTTCATGAAACCGGTGAAAGGATCGATATGTGTCAGCACAAAACAGCTGTGCACAAATACTCAAAATGTCATTTGTAAGAGAAAACATACAGTGTTTCATACTAAAGATGTCACATTATATATATATATATATTAAAGCATTCTGGAAATCTATAGTCTCCCTAAAGATGATTCTGGCCATGATATAATCTTTGTTGCTGGCATGGCATTAAAACAATGACAATCAATCTGTTGTAAGGACAAGAGTACAAAATGTTTACACTTCTCTAGAAACTCCTTAGTTTAAAGGACCACACTGTAATGTCCTGTTGAATGTTTTAGGGATTTTATATGTTCCATTTGAGTTTTGTGACCTTTCAACATCGTTTATGAGAATTATGTCATGTTCAGGAAATAGATCATATTACACTCTATCATAATGCGGTGATCACATGGATAGACGCGGCAGCTGACAGGGCCTGCCACTCTTGCCTATTGTGGGTGATAGTGAGCAGGTCCTATACAGGACGACCAGTCCCGTCTTTGACCTTCGTAAGCCAGTTCTTCTTTTGGCCACCGCAGCGTCAGCCACCCTCCAAGGTGCCTTGAAGGATAGTCTTCGGCAAGGTGTCGTGCCGGGTCACATGTCCAAAGAAGACCAGCTTATGTTGTCTGACTGTTGAAAGTAGAGGTTCCTGGTGTCCTTTGACTCTGGCAATCTTGTTTCTTACAAAGTCGTTGGTGATCTGCTCTCTGTACAAGATCTGGAGCAGTCCCAATAAGCCATTTGCAAACTCTTCACCTGAGTGCTCTACCCTTACCTTATTCCTCATTTAAGCACAGCTATATGGCGGTCTGCTGGGCATTATTAGATGCATAGTGTCCACAATCTTAGCCTGAGTATGTTCTTGCAGATCTACCTTTCTTGATATCTGTTGCTTCAATTATAAAGTATGTTTAGCATTGTTTACTTTCATCAAAAGGCTTACTAGGTCAGGTTCCATTTTTATTCATATCCTACTATCATTCATATCAGATTTACATGGCTAGTGACCTGGCATGAGTAAACCAGTTATGATGATGATGATTTGGATCAAGTTCTCATGCTTGTGGGACCGGTGAAATAAATTTGGGATTAAAAAAAGCCCCACTATACCCATACCTTTTATCATATCACCTACATGTCAAATGAAAATTATGCCATGTTTAGCAATTTAAATAATTAAAAACTTTTATTTATTTTTAAGTCTTGAGTAAAATGTGTGTATGTATATATATATTTGAAGTTATATGAGAAAGGAATATTTACATGACATGAGTTTACTGTCTAATCGGAAGCATTGTTGGGTAACTGACCTACATTGTAAGGAATCATATTTGATTATCATTATTTTGTCAGCATAAAGATACTTTCTTATTGGTTGTGAATTTTTAGTGTTTGCATGCCTGGTTGAATGTACAATTTTGAATGTAATGGTTGAATATACAATCCCCTTGTGCGGAAATATAACCGGGATACTTTGTTGAAATTGGTGCTATGTGGCAGTATTTCTTTACTTCAAATTCCATGAATCAAAGCTGAAATTTGTGTGTATCAGTGGATCACATTAGTACTGTTATCTGTTAAGCTGCCTTTTTTTGTTGTTTCTTTACGCAACAGACAGCATGCAGATTTGAAGAATTAGCGAAGTGATTTGTCTTTATTAATAATTTATAAAATTTTACAATTGATTTCAAATTTCTTGGTTATAACAATAGTGAACATTATTTCATGAACTTATATCATACCAAATGCTTGTATATATCTGTAATGATCTGGTGTTTTGGTGATTCGGAAAGAAATGGGACAGGAAACGGCAAATTTTGGCAACAAGATTCTAAAGAAGCTTTATCATGTAGATTTATTTTACTTAGCAGGCATAACAGTCTTTAAAGGTTCACTTTTTCAACATTGTTTTTATATGAGTGAATTAAAGTTACTGTAATTTTCCCAAATTTGATCAAAAAAATCTTTGAAAAGAATAATATTAATGAAGTACATGCCTTTGAATATCACCATTCTCACCTGGTTTCAGAAAGAAATCAATCTGACATCCAAAATTCCAAAAGTAAATTATGTGACAGGGCATCTTATATCCTTTAAGTGGTAGCATAGCTCATGGACCTCAGAAAAGAAGACAGTAGCTAAAATTTACGTCAATTCACGATTTTTTTTCAAATCAATTAAAAATTGACAAGGCAGATTTGTTACAAAACTGTCAACTCTGTGTTTTGTTAATCTGCTATGAACTTGAAATTTACGCAGGTTAAGAGAAGCAGAGGTAGTCACCGACTTTACTGGTAGGGAAGTGTTGGAACTTCCACCTTTCTGATCCAGTTCTTGTGATTTGTTGTGCATCCAGATATTGCTTTGTAAACACTTGTTTACATGATGTAATGGTTCTATTCTGCTTCAGCTTCTTTACTTGGATGCCTTGACGAAACTAAGGAACAACAAATGACTGTACTTAGATACAAAGTCTGACTTTGATTAGGGTGGTCTCCCTTCTGTTAGAGATGACTTCCCCCCCCCCCCTACATTCTATGCTAGTCTCCGCCTAGCTTGAAAGGCACTATATACGCTCATTATTATGTTTTCTCTGTCTCTGGCTTACATCCCCCATCCCTCATTAGACACCATAGCTAGATTAAGAAGGTTGCTGGTATGGAACTGGCTGGTGTATAGCCTCAAAATTCAGATACAGCTGCTCTAATCACTAGTTAGTTTTTGTGTGAAAAGACGAAGTTATTTTACTTATTACTTAAAAAAAAAAGCATTTTCCTGTATTAGCACTAGTTTCAGTTTCAGTGATGCTGCCTTTGCAAAGATGCAGACAGTTTGCATCAGCATTGTTGTGTGACAGAGTGGACAATCCTTATCCACCCTTTCTCCGATACATCCTTGGTCAATAAATAATCCATAAATATTTGTAAAAAGAAAAGTGAACATACATTTGAACATACATTTTATATCAGTTAAGCACTTTTTTGTTACGTGAGAAAACATGCACACATATGTTCATTTAATTCATGCAGTTATCATCCAGTCTTTTAATTGTTCATCATACTGTTTGAGCAATGTATTAGAAAGCATGCAACATGAACCTAGTCTTTTTGATTTTACTGCTTTTTGGTTTGTTTCTTTTTTGGGGGGGAGGTGGGGAGGGGAGCAATTAGTTTGATGACAGCACTATGAGTTGCTGTATTCAGCCGAAGACCAGTTACTTTTGTATATCACAGCCTGTCATGGAAATAAAGCTTTTGTGCAGTGTCACTTGCATATATATGCACAGATGCTTGCCTGTCAGACCTTGTTAGACCCTAGGGAATGTGGCATCCAATATTTGGCAGTATCAGGTCAGCAGGTATTTTTGGGGCAGTTGGGATTAATTTTTATGGGGGGGGGGGGAGGGGAGATAAGGAAATGAAAAAAAGTTGTTTTAGGGTTTTTACATTTTTAAACAATTGCAAGCAGAGGATGATGATTTGTAAAGTTCTGGGGCCAGTTGCACAACACATTTCTAATTTTAAACACTTTTAGGCCTTAACTCTATTTAGATTAGTTTAAAGTGTTCACCACAATTTTAGAGTTTTTAAAACTAAAACTGCTTTAAGACAAAGTTGTTTAAATCTGACTTTCCGTCCTGTCAGTACAATTTTTTGTATGTTTTTCTGCAATGCATCAAAACGCCTAAGAAGAGATTTTGCTTCTTTAGAACAGTTTTAAGGTTTAGAAACGTGTTGTGCAACTGGCCCCTGGAAGGTTCTCACAATATAAAATTTTAGAATTTCCAAGAACAAAAAATTAACTATAAGCTGTATAAAATGCAGTCATTTGACTTTTTGCACCACAGTGAAGGAAAAGCTATAGCTTTACAAGCTTCTGTAAAAATATGCAACATTTTGGTTTATTGGGATCATTATTTAAAAGCTGAATAAATTCATAACCAGATTTGGTAAGAATAAGTAAAATTTACCCCCACTACCTGGTCCAGGGGAGAGAATATATGTCTGCTGTTGGCCAATCTTCTCTTTTCCCCTCCCCCCTCCATCCATTTTATTTTGTCACTAGGCATAAAGACAAATGCAACATGTAAAAATATCAGATTTTAAGTTTATTGCACAACGCAATCGTTAACCATTAAAATGCATTTACACGGATCATTACATTTATGCTCACATCATTACTCCTTGGGTCTGCTTGCTGTTGCTCAGCAAAAGCCACTTTGAAGGCTATGTAATAAGTTTTTCGCACATTTACCTCCGTATGCATATAACAAATTACAAACACACAACACCTTAATAAGCCCCTGAAGATGAAAGTGAAGTGGAGAGAGATGATCTTCAGCTGTAGCACCAGAGATGGACAGTGAAGACAGTTGATGCTGGTCAGCAGTTGGAAAAGAGGTCGTCCAGAGAAAGTACAGTTTTAGGAACTGTTCAGCTGCCTTTTCATGATGCCTATTTTCATTTTTTGAAAATGACATTGTCTGAATGACGGACACAATCAAAGACGTAAGATGCATACAAAAAACAAGACCTAGTACAACTCATTATAGGCTTATTCACCTGCTGCTAACATCCAGTTCCTCCAATAACCAGTACAAGTTAAACAATTAAACATTTTTTTTTTTGCAGTCCAAATTTGTGTAGGTTTTATTTTACAATTTTGTTTTCTTAAAGATAAATTATCACAAATTCACTTGGAAAAGAAAGGGTACAAACAAACTTAAAGGAAGTACTAGGTGATAAACTTGCATGGCAAATTTCAAGCATTTTTGTCAAGTATTTAGCCAAGAAGCAAACACCACCACACACCCCCATCAATTGTCCCATTAAATTCACCCAAGCCATAACAAGCCTACTTCACAGAAAATGTAATAAAATAATGTAATATACTGACATAATACATAATGTAAAATGACAATGTCATAAACACAATGTAACTCAATGCCTGAAGTTTTTGTGAACACCAACATTCACAAAGCGGGATTCCACAAACACTTTCACTATAAAAAGAAAAAAAAAGTTAAAGGTGACTGTTTCGTAGATATATATATATACATAGCAATGTAAATTCTGAGGTACTATCCACTAATTTTGCATCCAGACTCACACCATGAAAAATCTCAATGAACATACCTCATGGATAAAAGATGATAGACAACATTATGGAGCTAAAGGTTTAGAGTGACTTAAAGATTTAGTTAACTAGTGTATGCACTGCATTACAGATCAGACAAAACCATGAAATGTACTGGTCATTTCAATGCAGTTAGGATCTACTGAATATCCAGTGAAAGACTACGGCATGAGCTGTTGTCACAGAGTAGGAGCAGCAGACAAAGCAGTGTTTCAGCTTGGCATCATCCCAGGGTTCATGTCTAGGATCCAGGTGACTGTTTCTTCCAGCAGCGTCATTTGATAGTGCCTGAAGAAAAATTCCCACCTATTATCAACCATCCTTAGTTTTTAACTGGGATATCCTTAGCATCGCAACACTTAACCGAGACAGGTGTGAAGTCCATGCATCTGTTGAAGCCAATTGTAACTCTATACAGCATTTCTTTATGTCCACATATATGTTTAAGCCAACTCATCTTTGAACAGCATATCTTTAAGTTCACAAATGCAGGCATCAATCTTATTAAAGGGTTTTGTTAATCAGACATGCTGTCAGATAGGTGACCATATTGGGGAAATTTTAATGTGATGTACTGTGACATCATAAAAATTTTGCAAGTGCAGGTCTAAACTTGTTTAAACCCTTTCAGATAAATAAAAACACTACCATAACCATATCTTTACAACTCAGTTATTCCCTTCAATATTACTGTGTGATGTTGTCTTCCAGTTTATTATCATTATTATTATGCAACAGTTACATTCATTCAGCTGTCCATCGACACTCAATTGTTCTTAGATTCTCATATGATGTAGTTAACGCGCCTTTAACCCCTAGCCTTGGCCTTTCTCCACCCATGGTTTCTGTAAAGCGCATGCACACACAAACATATACATGCAAAGCGTACTTGGCGATGCCGAGGAAAGTACTCAGCTGCAGGCCCAGGTCCTGAGGATTGATGGTGTTGTTGTAGTCCCCAGCACAAGTGCAGTACCGCCTCATGTTGTTTTCCTTCACCTGTATAAACAGCATTTCTTTTAACTTCATTAAATGGCAGCTTTTTTCACCATAGTAGCAGAGATTTTTCCCAAAAGACTATGCATTCCTGCACAAGCTGGTTTACTTCAAACCATGGGGGTGGGGTAGGAGAGGGGTTTTCAAGAGGGAAGTGGAGTAGCCTTGACCCTGTGAACAGCAGAAAGTATGAGTGCCCCAAGACATGATCTGAACTACACACTATAATGGTGGCAAGCTAGTGTTTTGCCCAAACAAAACTGAACTAACTTTGGGTTCCCATAACTTGAAAGGAAGACTTTCAAAGCACTACAGCTTGTCATGGATTGACTGGTGCATAGAGATGCTAAGGTTTAGGTTTGTGTGCATGCAGAGTGTGGAAGGAGAGAAAAGGTGAGCGAATCCTCTGGAGCGCACAAGTAAGCATTGTGTTCACAGGCGTATAGACCTTTCCACAGCACCGAGACCACTCTTATTAAAGTAACAACAGACATATTATCTGCTCTTGACAGTGGTGATGTCTTTCCATTAACCCTACTGGACCTGTCTGCTGCATTTGACACTATAGACCACTCTCTGCTTCTTCACAGACTCCACACCCTCTACGGGATTTCTGGACCTGCCCTCTCATGGTTCAACTCCTATCTCACTGATAGGACCCAGACTGTGTTAGTTGATGGTCAGATATCTCGCCCTGCTTCACTTTTCTGTGGTGTTCCCCAAGGCTCAGTACTTGGCCCAGTTCTGTTCATCCTGTATACTAAGCCCCTTTCATCATGCATCCGGTCTCACCAGGTTTCTCATCAATCCTATGCTGATGACACGCAGCTTTACTGTTCCACTCCGCCGGCTGAGTCTCACTCTGCTATTAGTTCTATAGAAGCTTGTATCAGCGATGTCAAGGGCTGGATGGTAAAAAACAAGCTTAAACTAAACGATGATAAAACGGAAGCCCTCTTGTGCCATAGAAGAAGACATCAACCTTCACTCGTCAGTCTGCCCAATCACATCAAGGTGGGCGACAGCAACATCACCTTCACGTCATCCGTTAGGAATCTGGGATTTATTGTCACTGATGACATGACACTCGATAGACATGTAGCATCTGTCTGTCGGTCTGCCTATTATGAGATTCGTAAGATCAGTGCTATCCGTCACTTTCTCTCTACACGCGCTACCAACACTCTTGTCTGTGCGTTTGTTCTTTCTCGACTTGACTACTGCAACTCCTTGCTGGCAGGCTGCCCCGACTACCTCATTCAGAGACTCCAGAGAGTACAGAACTCTGCTGCGCGTCTGGTGCTTAGAGCAAGGAAACGGGACCATGTCACTCCTCTTCTTTGTTTTCTACACTGGCTACCCATCCGTTCTCGCATTCAGTACAAACTGTCTGTGCTGTGTTTTAATTTCTTTGCTGGCTCCTGTCCTGACTATTTCTCTGAACTTCTCATCCCTTACTCTCCGTCCAGACAACTACGCTCTTCGTCTGACGACCGTATTCTAACTGTTCCTGTCACCAGAACAACAACATATGGTCACAGGACTTTTGGCTACTGTGCTGCAAAACAATGGAACTTTCTCTCTTTCCATATCCACCACCTTCCTACAACTGAATCTTTCAAATCTGCACTGAAAACGCACCTCTTCCTTGAGCATTACTCCTAACACAGTCCACACAATGCTAGTCCTTCTTACCCTCCCCCCTTCCCTCTTGCTACTTTACCCATCTTTCTCGCAGAATCACTATATTTCTCTGTTCCTGTTACTTGATGCCTTTTTTCTGTTTCGTCAGTACTGTCGTTTTCTTTCGTCCCCTTTGTTCTGTATCTACTTAGTCCACGTCTCTTCCTCGTTTTAAGCGCTAAGAGCATGCTCTCTATGAGTGTGAATATGCGCTATAAAAATCTTCACTATTATTATTATTATTAATGAAGCATGAATGAAGTAAGCAAAAAGCAGTGGGCTTCCGATCGTTTCATAGGAAGGACGTGTTGCACCAGGGTCCCCACTGGCCTAAAATTGTAATGTGCAGAGGTCGATCGTGGTTGTGTACTCTGTAAGCTCAGTTTAATGTGCTGCCTCGCCTCGCCGAGGTTAAGTATTTTATTCCTGTAAATTTTATCGTATACTTAGAGTTGTTATTAAGGAGCGTTTTAGAAAAACATGCTTATTAGTGCACAATCATGATAATGACAATGACCAACTTTTTTAGTCCCAATTATTCATCATTCGTGTAGTGTATCCACGGATTGAATGTAAGCGTTTATTGTGCGGACACGAATGGGTTCTGTAACACTCCTTGGACTATATGGACAAACATCACGTCTCAGATATTTCCAAACTGTGAGTACGGCACGCGGCACCCTGTGCCTGGTATTTATGTTGACTTCGAGCAGTGGAACGGCAGAGAATTTTTTCCATTAGTTGATAAATGTAGAGAGTGCAAGAGCATGAAAGGTCAACCTGTGGATTTATGATACTAACAGTTGATTTGGATTAAACATGTTAACGAGATATAAAGTAGTGTATTCTTATCTATGTACGACGTGGCAGAAAGTGGCCAGGCAGATAGTATTCTTTATTAGGTTTTGTTTAAGCATCTCCTTTTGTGTTATTATCTCCCCTAGTGGTGCCTGTGTCGCTGTGGATGTTAAAGTAAACTTGGTACTAGTGACAGTGACTGGTCACAGTGTTCGTGTCAGTTGTGTAAAATCATTTATCTGGTATAACAATACACCATCCGGGCAACCCAAGGCAATCGTTTGTTTTATTGTTGAAAAAATGCGCAATTGTTGAGAGCAAGTGAGTCGGTGGATTTGCCAGTTCTTGACATAGCTCAATGTCAGTTCTGCTTGACAGCAATTTTACATCTTTACCACTGGAGTCTTGATGGATTTTACTGGGAAAAAAATCTTGGTGCAAAACTGTTGGCACTTCTACAGTGACAGCACTACCACCACATGCTGCACCACACAAGTTCCTTTAAATTAAAAATTTTAATTTAAATTTACATTTTTAAATTTACAAACAAGAATGAAAACGTACTCAAAACAGTCTTATATCTCCTTGCACAGATATTGTTGGTGTTTACACAACCACATTTTATAAAGGGTAGTTTTCAAAAATCATGCAGGAATGAATACAATTCAAAAGGTGAGAGCAACAGATAAAAGCACAAGCTCTGACAGAATATTGCCCTGTGCCACCTCCGTTAGCATCCAATGTTATTTCGGCACAACTGAGATGGTGTATCACCATTTGTGCCCACTAATTACCCCTGACAACAGAAGAGAGGAAGGGGAGATTACAAAACATCTATCTGTTGGTTTCCTCTTGCCTTTTTCTTGCCCTTCTATGAATGAAACTACTACTTGCCATTTTGCACTTGGGGCACTTTAAGTCCTGCAGCACAAAAGCCATAGATTTTCGATGAACTGTTGCCACCAGCACCTGTTCTAGTTCCTCTACATCATAATTTGTATGGCACTGAACACAAGCCCAAGATCTGCACACAACAGAAATGAAGCATATTTCAATTGTGAGTTCTTAATCATCTCTCTTAACTGCAAATACTTTTTATTATTTTTTTTTTGGCTAAAGTCGCCCACCCCCACTCACAAAGAGCCAATAAACTAAAAGCTCAACAAACCACAAGCCTCAAGATTTAGCATCTCCATTAACAGAACATCTTGCATCGTCTGCTCTTCCTGTTCCTGTTGTTTGCTAAACCAAAAGCTCGTCAGCAAAAGCCTTATTCTAGCAGGTAATTCATCTGACAATTTATCTGCCCACATACAGTCCTTGATTTTACAGAGACAAATATGAAAACTCACCCTGAGCCATCATGACTGAGGTATGGGTCACGGCAAAGATCAAGGTCACGGATATGATTGCATGTTCTGCAGATAACCTGAACAAAGTTAACCAAAACTTCAGGATGGTAGGCAATATTAAGGGATGTCTACTTTTTATGTACAAATTTTCACATAGGTGTAACTTATTCTGCAGTGTCTATATGTTATTATCACTGCACCAAATATTGTGAGTTCAGGTTCCATACAAACATCATGACTAACTTTTAGCTACTTTTCGAAGCAGAATTTTATTGACTCATCAAAGATTCCACACAGCAGCAAAACAGGTCTGTTCTGGTGGCATTCACCTTCTTTTCTATCAGGGTACAAAATGAACTCTTTGCTTTTAAGACCAACTTCTATACTTATTATTATTATTTTATTATTTTTTTGATCAAGGATCTGATGGTGGGGTAAGGCACTTAATAATGAACTTTATAATAATTATTATTATTACCTCAGGTAAAACATGTGACAAACATGGGTCTTTAAACTGAGCCTCTGAGGAAAATTCTCCAACTCCAATAAGCTTCAGCAGATCTCGCTTTAGTCTGCTCACCTGAATATTTACATTGGCATCTAGGGACAGAACCTGCCAGGTAAAAAATTAAACAAATAATAAAATAAAATCAAGGATGTAATCATGCCCTTATATTCCAAGTTGTCATTTGCAGGCAGATTTACAATGGAATAACAGTATTAGCTGTAGCACTTTTAGCAGTTAATAAAAAAATGAGCATAAAGTTTATGGTTTTGTTGTTGTTTTAAAGAAAGAAATAAGTAGAATTTCTATAATAATAATACTTAGTTGTATCAAAATCATCTCACCTGACAAACTGATTTGATAAATTCCAGAGCAGGGTTGTTGAGGGGCAGGTAGGACCCAGGAAGCCAAGGAAACTCAGAAGACATACTGGTAGTATCACTATGGTTACCAGAGAGCTTCTTGTGGATTTTTTGAGTAAGCCTAAGAAAGAAACGGACATACAATTCTAATGATAATTTAATTGTGAAGTCATTCCACAATAACCAGACCATTAAGAAGAACAAAACTTGCCAGCTGAAACTAATATCTGTCTTGTTAAATTGGCCATATGTAGATTTTCCTAAACTAGTCCATGAAACTTCATATTAAGTTCTTGATAACAGATTACCCCAGCCTAACAACCATATAAAGTATAAATTTCTCAGCCATAGAAGGGTTCCATTAAACTAGGCATAAAGTTTCCTGCTAAATCATTCTTGACATTTATTACCCCTGCCTTACATCCTAAGAACACAAAATTCTTGCACAGATCTACTAACCAAAACACTACTACTAATAATAATAACTTTTGTGAGCCTTGTTGGTTGCTGCCCCTATCCAGTCCCTATCATCCTGTTCAACATTACAAAAATGATTGACTCATTTAATATGGACAAATCTATGCAACTGAGCGATAGCTATGAAGATGTTTACTCCTATGGGTGCTAACTGTATAGGAAGAGTTAACAGCGTTCAAACAAGAATGCAGTCTTTCTGTGGCTGCATATGTACATGGTAACTCACGCAAACATCTGCTGTGAAAGTTCTCCTTCTACTAGCTCTTGTGAAAAAGACACAACTGAAGGTGTCGCTGATGACTCCAGCACCCTCTGGAATATAAAAGCAAGGAGTTCTTTGGTAGTAATCATAGCTTGATGTACAGACATATGGGATATATGGAACACCATCACATAGCAGTATCTCAACAAATTTTCCTGCAAAACACTTGCAGGCACATGAACATACAGTTTTGTACTCAAATACAAACGGGACAGTGTAGATGTCTGAACATGCAAACTGGGGGCTATCTTTAGGCTTCAAGATTTTTCCTTTCTCTTTCATAATTAAAAAAAATATATATATATAAATTTCCCTGTCTGCCCCCTCCCCCACCCCCAGATATTCCATGCAAAATAGTTTGTAGAGTTAGCTACTTTTTCTCAACTCTTGATGTTCTCACCTGGGTCTGACTGCCATTATGGCGGCGTTTCACAGGTGTGCTGCCAGGGGTTACCTGCCTCTGCTCCTCTTGCAGCTGCATGTACACCGACAGGATGTAACCAGCAATGATCATCTGTTAGGAAAGACAACCCTCTGAGCAGCTGCTAACAAGATGTTTTCTCGACAGGTTATCACCAGTTTAACTCTTCTTAATAGTTTGCACCCGCAGATGCGAAAGTCTTCACAGCTACAGCTCAATCACATCAATTTCGTCTGTAATGAATGCATTCACTCAATCCTGATGCACAGAAAACTCAATTTCAGAAGGACCCAAGAGTTGTTGTTGACCAACAGAAGGACTTGCAGTTATTTTGAACATTTTCTATTCAGGAAAAATTATCTTTTTAGAAAACAACAGCACTTAAAAGTGAAATAACTTCTCACTTGAAAAATCTATCTCTTATATGACCAGGATTGAGTTTAAAAAGAAAATAAATCTTAGAGGTGATATTTAGTATTATATTCCATGCCACATGAAGATGACAAGAGAATGTGGAGTGAGTGAGAACAATAAACATGTCAAGGCTATGAGGTCTAAAAATTATAAATAAATCCATGGCAGCATAACGATGTCAGTTAAGTCACATTACATTTTCTCCCTTATTTTCTACTCTTGACTCACATTGAAATTTGTCTGGCAGGCTCCAGCTTCAGGAAGAAAGCGCATCAAGTTCCAGTTCATCTCAATCTCAGGCTATGAGAGTTAAGAAAATGAAAAATAAATCATAATGACAGCCATATATGATGTTTGATTGTTAGTGCCATGCTGCCAACAAAGGCTACATCATAGCATGAGTGAGTCAATGTACCAATGGAGATGAAACATAATGAAAAACATGATTTTGCATACCCTATACGAGGCAAAATAATCCTTTGTGAAAAAGAATTTGGTTCTAAGTTGCTCTTTGTCATTAAAGTGTACCTCGTCTTCATCATCTGACTTGTTCAATTCTTCTTCTTCCTCAGCTTCACTATTCTGTTCATCATCACCAGCATCCTTTTCTTTCCTCCTGGAAGCTGACTTATCAGGTAGTTTCCCCTTGACTCCTCCATGGTTGGCCTAGCAACATAAAAAAAAAATGCTGCTTCACAAATACATCCTAGACTGCAAATCTCTGGAATGTCCCTAACAAACCTTGATAAGTTTGAAGATGACTTTTCTACACCGTATTCTTCACGCTGATCCCCCCCTGGCTTGGTCTTTCTAAGAGAAATTGGTTATCACTACATTGTGTACTGCTGTGTTACGTCACCACTTTATCTTCGTGCTTTGTTTCTTCATTGGACCGTTATTTTATTTTCCTATGCAGTGTACTGAGCTTGTCTTTTTGACAGTGAAGCACATAATACAAGTGCAATGTGTCTTTAGTCCTGCTGTTACTGGAGAAAGGCGCTATTCAAATACCCTTATTATCATTATCATCATTAATATAATAAGCATACATGCTTTCTGCCCATTGCAAAAATTTATATAGAGATTTTCTTTTGTTGCTAAGAGTCTTTGATTCTTGCATTAAGACATAAGAGGAAAGAAGTTTATTAATAACAAATGGGAGGTAGCTGTTGTCAACTTCTGATATCTACACTTACTGGGTCCATCCAAATAAGGAATTCCCAACACTGGTCGTAAGTAAGGTCTATGAGATGAAACAGCTGGCGAGCACATATGCTGTTTGTGATGTACTCTACGTAGGACAGTGCATCAATCAGTCGTCGCTTTTTAGTGCATAGGATGAGGCGGTTGAAGTTACCATACACAATGACAGACCCAAGACGTTGAAATTCAGCCATCAGCTGGTGGGAGGACAAAAAAGACATCAAAAGATAAAAGTGAAAAATATTTCTTAACCAGATACAAATTACGATTATTTGCCAGTTTTTGCGTTATGGTCTAAAAGTTTCCAATCATAGTCCCATATCTGACAATATGTGTCCAGCATTTAAATAAGTGAAAGACAGATTTTTATTTATAAGAAAACTTTAAATTAAAAAAAAATAAAACCACCAAAAAACTAACATAATGCTTTGCAGAGACTTAATCTCATCTTTTATAAAATTATTATTTTAATAAGTGTATCATAGCAGAAAGAAAATCAGGCAAAATATTCATGTGACATGCTTTTACAAAGATCAGCTCTGAGCCACATATTTCATACACCACCATCTTATCTAAAATACATCGATCAAAATTTTCCAGCATCAGCCAATATAAGAAGCATTCCAACAAGATTCACACATGCTCCCCACCTGCATGAAGACTTTCTTCATCATGTTGTGCAGAGTTCTTCGCAAGGCTGGGTCATAAAGAAGGGCAGTTGGAGATCGCAGCCACCTACATGACAGCATCACAATAACAATACTCACACATCCAGTCATGCAACTCTGAGTAAAGATCAACATGTTAACAAAATAATAAAATGTATGTAAAAGAACACAGAAAATTAACATCTGAAGAGACACAACAACAGCCAGGCAGGAGAGAAATACATAATGTGAAAAGTATCTAAAGTTAAAAGTCTGGAATATTTTTTGGATTTTAAGTCAAGGTTTATATGCTACAGTTGATTGTAAATAGTATATTCAAAAGGCGAGGCAGTTTCATTTCTCCAATAAAAATAAGAACTGTTCAGCTGCAAACACATCTGCAGTTTCTCCCCCATTATCTGACCGGTCAACCCCATCACAAGAAATGTTTGTGCCAAAACAGACCTGTAAAAATGTACAATCTGGTTGTCTGCAAACACATTGTTGTAGGACGTCACATCACGAACCCAACCTTGCACCATGTTTTTCAGAATCCTAGAAGCAATGAAACAGAACAGTTATTCACAATTACTTTTACTGCATGGGTAAATTATGCCTGAACATAGAGTATGTGGCCCTAAAATCTTTATATATTGGCATATCCTGCAGATGTATGTAAACATCATACCTAGCTGACATATTCTGAATAAAAATTAATCACAAAGAGAAAAAATAACAGTAACAAAGAGAAGCAAGTGATCAGAAAAAGACAAAAACTATAATGGATAAATCATTTCTATACAATTCTAAATCCATGTAATTCATTCTAAATTCATATACATCTGATCAAATTTTGAAGTTGCATTAACAAAAAGCAGACAAGCAGAAATGATCAGGTGGTGAACTTGTTTGCCAAAGCCAAGGATGTACACTGTACAGTCCACCAGAATATGCTTCCATGCATGTGCAATCCATCTGAGTGTTTCCACACCTCAAATGCCCCTAGGGACCTATGACTCACCTCAAATGCCCCTAGGTAACTATGACTCACCTGAAAGTGGTGGAACACAGTGCAGCTTCGTCATAACTGGCCAGCCCCATGGTAGCTGCTCCCTGGCCTTTGGCCATCTCCTCTAGTGAGGTCAAGGGCATTGTGTCAAAGCTGACAGCACTGGCGCCCTCTTGATCATTCACATGTCCTGACTATTGAGGAGGAGGAAGAGGAGGATGACATTGAATATAAACAAAAGCACATGTATATGAATGCATGCTGCCACACCCATGTGCGCACACTCACACACATAGAGATTTCAGCAATAAACCTTTATCCCATTCTTAACTCTAGCCCCTTCTCTAACCCCAATTCAGCTTCACTGATAATCTGCCCCTAACCGAACCCTGACCCCTAATTCCCAGTAGACACGTGCACAGGAATGCACAAACACAGAGGCATGCACACAGGCAAATAAACCCTGACCCCCAGCACACCTCCACCCTCGTAGGACCCTGACCTCAATGATAGTGTTGACAGCCAGTGACGTGACTTCCAGCTCAATACACACAGAGTGATAGACCCCACTGTTGTTGACTGCTATACTGTTGCTCTCTTCCATTTCCATGCAAAGTCTGAATGAGACAAAATAAAAAAACCACTTTTAAAAAGAAAAGTCATATGGGCATCTGTCAAGGGTGCTGTACTGCACTGCTCAGTATGACTTTTGAATGACATCATCTTAAAAAAAGTATATATACACTAACAGCTAGTTTATTTTTTGCAAAGCTCAAGACTAGTAGTTTGTGATTTTGAATTCCTTTTTAACAGAAGTATGCCTATAACTGAAATACATCACAGTGAAACATTCCATTGTCTGCAGTTTGCCAATGACTGAAATATATCACAGCGAAACATTTCATTGTCTGCAGATGCAAACCTGTTGTCATCCGCTTCTTTGCCGCCCAGGTCTGGACGCTCTGACATTGAGGCCCACAAAACATGATTGTGTTTGCGGAGGTGGCGAGCAAAGAACAGGTCACAGCCAAACATTGTGATGTCTTTAGGCATGTTCCCGACAGGGATGTGGAAATATCGACACTGTTCCATCATAGCCTGGTAATAAATATGAAAAAAAAAAAAACAACAACCATGTGACATCTGACTTAATCATAGAAACTGTGACATAACTGTGACCTCTCTTTTTAGGGTCATACCCTCTAACCCTGTAATTATAATAATGACACCTCATTTACTAAATCAAGAAAGCTAGAAATGTTTATGTAACACAGGAACCTGTTTAATTATTCTATTAGTAATAGTGAATAACAACAAGAGCTCAATACATCAATAGTGGTTTAAAATGTCACCTGCAGGATAATATCAACATTGAGGTAGTGCTGCAGCATGCGACGGCTTCCCACCCTTTGCCAGTCAAGGACATTGTACAGGGTGTCACTGAAATCCAACACATGACTTTTGAATACCATCCCTTGTCTGACCTTGCTATCAGAGAGCTAAAGAAAGCTATGCCATCTGTAATACATGCAAGTACATGCATGCATCTGCATACTCAAGAAAATGTTCAGGTGCCTGTATACATGCATGCACAGCATACACACATACACTCAAAAGTGTTACAATGCTGTTGTTGAGAGGAGCAGAGGTCCTAGCATTTTGCCTTTAGAAAAAAATATAAGATAAAAGAGAAAAGCAGTAAAAAAAAAAAAAAGAAGGGTAAAGCTGGCAGAAATTAAATCTTCACGTAGACTCCAAACCTTCTCTAAACTTGACCTACTTTACCTACAACAGTTGTTTTAAAAGTTTTGATTTTGCTGAAATAACTCACCTGTCTGAAATATGGATGGGCACAAGTGGGAAGTCACTTAGCCCTGGCATGGCTGCTGTCAAGTGCTGAAAATCTACAAAGTATAAGGTGAGATGGGGGTGAGAAAATATTACACAGTTGAGACTTTCAGAGCAGAGCAAGGAAATAGTCACATTTTTAATTGCCCCACAATGCATTTATGTATTTGAATATACAGTGGTATCTTGAGATAAGAGCTGCTTGGCATACGAGTTTCTTGAGATACGAGCTGCGACTCGGGCCTATTTCCTGTTTGAGTCTGAACTGAATTCCAAGATACGAGCCAGCGACCATTCAGGAGCCGACCCGCTGAGAAGCTTCTGCTGTTGTGGGTGAAATATACTTTGGGAATTTTTATCGGGGCTGGAACGGATTAATTCTATTTCAGTTATTTTAAATGGGAGTAATTCGTTTGAGATACGAGCTGATTGAGTTACGAGCTCGGTCACAGAACGAATTAAATTCGTATCTCAAGGTACCACTGTGTGTACATAATGTTTTTGAAGGTCTTATATGACTACTAATCTCAACACCAGAAAGATATTACACAGGAAAGTGTCACTATCACGTTCCTTTTGATGACAAATACTAAGATATGCAGTTAAACCTCGGTTTTTGTCGATTTTTTTCAGCGAAAACATTGTCTCAGTTTTCGTTGGTTGTCTCGGATTTTCTCGGCATGCCCACATGACCTCCCTGCTAATTTTAGGACCCACACGTTCTCCTGCTCAGTGTGGCATTGTTTCTCATTGTGTGAGCATCATCCACGCGTGTCTAGCCAAACAATTCCGTTGTTTTCCAGTGTTTTTGTGCTTTTTTTTTACTGATTGTGAGAGCTAATACTACAATTACATGTACCGTAAATTTTGGTCTATTGAGCGCACCCACTAAATTTGAAAAAAATCTTAATTTTTGTTCTTGAATAAGCTGCATTGGTTTATAAGCCAAAAATATATACATCATAAAAGCTGCATCATAGGCATTTCGTCTTGTTTTCAGCATGATGAATGTGTGTGCTTCAGCAACATATCTGAATGCTTCAATTGTGTGTGGCTTTGATTTAAAAATGTGAACAGTTAACACTGTAACAATGTTAGCAGTTAACACTTTAACATGGAGCTCATCAAAAAATTAATCAGAATTTGAAAAATCTGGAAAAATCCGCATCGCTGTTTAAGCCAAAGGGTTTAACACATTTGGGGACAAGTCGTGGCCTATAGTCCAAAATTTACGGTAAGTGATTACTGTGTATACAGTATTCGGTGTAATGTGTTTATTTTGCTTTCTTCACTTTCAAAATTAACGTAACACACATTAGATAAAATCACATGTACTCAAATCTCACTGTCCCTGTTAAGTGTTTCCCTTGCTAATATGTTAACCCTTTCTTTTCTGCTCCATCATGGGACCAAAGAAAGTTTCCAGAGCCAGCATTTCTTTACATTAGTCTTTTATGTTCATTTTATATTAATTTTTTATTGTTTTTAGTATTAATCACTGTTTTTTCTCTATAAAATGTGTTTTTGGTATGTATTTTGAGTGTCTAGAGTGAATTAATAGGATTTACATTGATTCATATGGAAATAATTGCCTCAGTTTTTGTTGGTTTTGGATTTCGCCAATTGTTTTTGCACGGATTATTGACGCAAACCGAGGTTTCCCTGTACATGCAAACCAAGCTATATACTAACTACTTATCTCAACAACAGAAAGACATTACACACGAAAGTGTCACTATAATGTTTTTTCGATGACAAATACTTTGATATACATACAAAGCAAGCTACTCCACTTTATAACTTGCTTCATTTGCACTAGGAGTTCTTTCGCTGTTTTTTTTTAAAATTCTAATCAAATAATAGTGTAGTACAATGCTATAGAATATTTTTATCTTATTCACTATCTGAATGCTGTGTTCCAACCACATGCCACAGGTTTATTAAATGTGCACAAAGCACATCCCCTTCCCATAGATTACTTTTGTCTATCTTATACCATCTAAAATAATTTCACACAGAACTCTGAAAAATCTGATACTACAGAGAAGTTTTATACCAATGTTCTCAACACTCCTAAACAAATGTTGACCAAACTCTGTGTGTGTTAGAGAAAAAGAGAGTGTGTGTGAGTGCGGAAATGCATGTGTGTGACGATGGGTTTGTTTGTTTGTGCATTATGCTGTGCCAGCAACTAAGGCTATATCACCACGAAAGTGGAGGTGGACATGGTTGAACACACGTTTGAGCTGATGTGTAACCACTTCATGTGAAATGTTGAACTTTGGTATTGTATAAATACTGATCTTGCGATGGTTCTTATCTGAATGTCATGTACTTTTTGTGATCTGCATGCTCTGACACCTAAATACACAGATTACTTCTCCAGATCACAATTCTTTACCTTTTGGTGACTGAACCGCAATAAAGGTTGGACCTCGCTTCTCATCTTTGTAGGTAGACAACAGCCTCTGGAGACTGCGATGAACTTGGCGGATATCTTTTTCCAGTTTGGTATCAAAGATGTGACCACCAGGGGGCAGCATAGATTCATCAACACCCTTGGATAATCTAACAGAGATATAAATTAAATGTAAAATCCTGCCAGCGAAAGAAACAGGTAAAACTTCGGTGTCAGAGAGATTGATTATCACATCTTCAGCTGCAGCCTTGCACTGCAGCCAGGTGTTGATTAGTTTTGCAGTTGATTAGGAATGTAGTGACAACCTGACATCAGCAACACAGGTAAAGAATGATAAAATGGAAGAATAATAAAGCATAAAGCAAAACGAGATGTGTTACTGAGGAAGTCTAAGTAACATCACCAACTGTAAGCCTTACTTTGTGTTCCTCTCAGCATTGTACAGGGCCTGCAGGTTAGGCATTTGATCGCTACGAACTGTGTCTACTACAAAGACTGTAGCTCGCTTCGACATGGGAAAGAACAGGCCCATCATGACCTTGCTGCCGCTGTTGCAAATGAAGCCACATCAAAACATATACATGCCACTTGATCATCTTCAAAAATGCTTATTAAAAAATCCCACCAAAATCTCTGCTGGATGTTAATGCACACTGATAATCATAATGAAAAGAAATTTCAGTCTGTTTCTAACTTCAATTTGTGCACTGGCTTACGTCAGTGGTTTATAAAGATGTAGAATACAGGGTTAGTCAAAACTATGTTAATACTAATATAGACTGTGGTATCATCTATTCCTCAACAACTGTGTCAAGGCTTTAAATGGTACTGTTGCTCACTGGTTTTTGTGTGTTGAACACGATCGCGAACAGGCTGAGGCTGTCCTTGCATAAGATATATGTTTAATGAATGAATGATTTCTACTATGTCAGTGTTAACATAGTTTGACTAACCCTGCAAATCAACCTGCCAAAACAGCTGCAATGAATAACCAGCTCAGTTGTCAATGCTCTTTGAAGCATTGGAAGCCTCTGGGTTTAAAGGTGTATTAATTTCAAGACTGTAAAAGCAATTACACTACAAACAGACTTTTTAATAAAGTATGTTGAACCTTATAATTGGCATAGAAAGAGAATGTGCAGGTGAACAGGAAATCAGACAGAGGAAGAAAGAAAAGACATCTTCAATCATTCTGCCAAAGACCATAGCAGAGGAACTGGGGGCGATGAAAGAGCTTTGTGGACGGATGCTTACCAGATGTGATGATAGAGGTAAATATGCTTGATGAATCCAGGCTCCAGGTACGGAAACTGAGCTAAAGTACGAAATTCAAGGTTTTCTAACTCAAAGGTGTCTGTTTCCTGCCAGAAATAAACATTTATTATAAGTGGTATTTGGTCATAATATGTAAGAAAAAAATGAAAAGAAGCAAGATAATGGTAGTAAAAAGAAAGGAATGAAAGAAGAAAAAGCAAGAAAGCAAGACACACTTAAGAAAACATGGAGCTCAAAAGTTCTGTGAACACGAGAATCCACTTTCTAAAGTGATTATTGATGGTATGTAAAACTGCCTCCAATTTTTTTGTGGCAATGGATATACTAACATCTTTTGGATTTACAAGAAAGCACTATTTTGATGGATTCAGATAGGAAAGGTTTATTTCTCCTTAATTTGAATTTCATTATAATTTTGATTTACCTTCCTGTCATCTTCAGCTTATTTTTAATGACTTTGTAACAAATTTTTAGAAATTTGGGTCTGGCTATCAACATTAAGGTCAAGGTCTGTACCCTATGAATAAAGACAAAGTACAGGCCCAGCTACATAAATACAACATTAAGGTCAAGGTCTGTACCCCAAGAATAAAGACAAAGCACAAGCCCAGCTACATAAACACACAGAATTTTGAAATCCATTTGAAAGAACACTTTCTTGAATCTTAATTAGTTCTAATGCAGCATGCTGAACACTCTTACCCTGCCGGACATCATTTTGGCAAAGTTACGATCAACTGTGACAAGACAGCCGAGATTAACCAGAGCTCGGAAGTCCAGAGGCACTTGTGTCTCATACACACCCTCGATGTCAGGTGATGACAAGTCAGCAGTGATATCACTGACAACATACAAGGACAAATCTTTTTTCTTAAATATTGCTTCAATGAATGAAAGAAATACAAAAAATGCACAAAAATGCACAAAATATGAAAGAGACATCTATGTGTATGATTACATAATTTTAAATGTATTTTCCTACAGCCACCAGCCCTATCCCCTAAACATACTGACAAGTGTTTGTAGGTCATACAAAACATCCATTAATCTTTCTCTAAAAAGAAAAACTGCTTTCTGTACACTCCCTTTACAAAAGTATTACACAAGTGAACAACAAAATATGTAAAAGACAAAAAAACATGCACTTTACTTGATGTGTTCCTGGTAGACATTTTCTGGAACAGAATACTCATACAGGTTTAAGACAGGATGTGATCTTGGAAGAATTTTTTGAACTTTTCTCCACACTGCACACAAGCAAACAAGATAGTTTGGCAACTCTTGAGCTTGATTCCACCACCACCACCCTGTCCCCCCTAAAAAAAAACCCTGATTATAGTTACTTCCCTCAATCTTTTTTAACAATTAAATTTACAACTGTCTACATGTAATCAGAAAAGGCATTTACAGTATGGTTTTATTTTACTTACATAAAAATCATTTAGATGATGAGTAATTTTTCATAAAGAGTTGGCTGAAGATAATACTTACTAGCACCTTCCCCTTCTTTTGGTGTTTTTTGATTGACATAAAATATGCGTGGAACTAAAAGTTTCATAGCATGCAGGTCAGAACCAATCAAAGCCCACAGTTTAAAGGTCCCTGGCTGGGTCATTTCCATCAACTGAAATCAAAGGGATACAAGTGTCATATCTGCCTTTACGAAAACCAGCAAAACGGAGGTTATGACAGCACGGAAGTGGACAGCAGATAAGTGGAGAAGAGTGAAATGAAAAAAGATAATACCAACAGGAATGTGACTGAATGAATATTTGTACTTTTATTTTATGAAAAACAAATATCCTTGCATGCGCACCAGAATGGTGCTCCCGTGAGACGTGCCTTTCACCAATGTCACACCTGGGTACAAAAATTCTTACCTTTTCTCATCCTGTCACTCACCTGCACAATCTGCCAAGGCATATCCATCATGCTGCGTGCAGTACGCCGCAAAAATCCCCCCAGACCCCGAACTGGCACCACAACACCAGACACAGGGAGGTCCCCAGCATCCATCCGCCGACGCTTCCTCTCTTGTCGTGCTTTAGCCTGCAGTTCCCATTTCTTCTTGTGGTACAACACCCAAGTCGTACGCTCTTCCTGGACCAGTTGACAATCTCATATTAAAGGAGAAAGATTTTACTTTGTTGTCAAAGCCTCTCAAAAGTTTCGCAAGGAAGACATGTCATGAAAAGTCTTCAAGGCTGCTGCACTGATACTAACTACTGTTTCATTTTACTTTTGATGAGACAAAGCATTATTCACACATGATTATATGTATTTAAAAAAAATATTATAAGTATACCTTAGTTGTTCCAATTGGAGGGGGTGGTCCCAGCACATCTCGCCAATTCTGCGATGCATCTGAAATTTGAGAGTCTTTTTGGCTGTCTATTCCAAGTTGGTCTCGTTTACGCTTGTTTGAAACTGCAACTCCTGTAGGTCGAAGCGTCTGTCCAGCCATATCTTCCATGTCAGGAACTGGCATCTCATAAGATGGTGTTTCTTCACTGTTTTCATCTTCACAGAGCTTGGATACCTTAAACAAAATTACCTTATAACTCTGTTTCCTCAGATATTCACATCAATAACTGAACATCAAATAATCTTCCATCTGTTTCCCTTTCTTCTTCCCCCTAAATCCACAAAAAAACCCAAACAACAAATGAAATTCTAAAGTACACACATTCTCAATATATACAGGGCAAATGGTTTTTAAATTCATTCTGGTCACAGTTAACTTTCTTAAGGAGTATTTCACAACAGCAGTCTTAAAAATGGAGAGGACTATAATTGCAGGTAACGACAGGTAAGAGGGGATCAATGAACAAAGAAGTCAGCTGGGAGAATGTCTCTACAAGGTAAAATGATCAGGAAACCACAAATACTGTCACCGCAGTTATTTGCCGTGAATGAAAATATTTATATTCTGCACTTTGCATGCTTATTTTAAGCAAATGCTTTCTAATATTTTTATCCCTTTGCAGCTTACACTAGTCACCTGTCGTGCAGTTGGAGCAAAAATCTCACTAATCTTCTTCTGCTTGAAAATGTCAGTCCTCTCTAACATCTTCTTCCGTAGCCAGTCAGGATGAGGTATTCGAGGGACTGGGTTTGAAATCTGGTGAATACACATCAGCAGGTAATAAAAATTGGCTTGCTCTTTCCTCCATCCTAGTGTTTCCCTGGCACAAGTGGCCTTATTATTCTATGGGGTTAAGTGGTATTGGGGGTTGTGGAGGTGAACCCCACCAATTTTGGCTTTAAGAGTGTTCTAAAAAATAACAATATTTTGACTATTTAATCTGAATAAAAGTGCACCTCACCACCTAAAAAGTTTCTCTGTTGTTGTTTGCATGCAGCAGTTGATTGCACAGATGAAAGCTACCTCCTCCCTCTAATCAAGCACAGCTCATTAAGCAAAACAATTTATACAAGGTGATATAACCTATGTAACCAATGGCTAGCACTCTACTAGGCAGAATGACCATCTAGCCCTTTACTGGAGAGAATAATAAGCTGATGCTCAACTGGATCCAATAATGAGCTGAAACTAATGAACAGAAACAAAATCTCACACTCTGCAAAGCTGCAGGAATGGTAATGATCTTCTGGATGCACCCTCCCAGTCTCTCTATATAGTACTCCCAGTCCAAAATCTGAAAAATATTTGCAATCAGCACATTAATAAAGTAGACAGTGTTTCCCATTGCCTAAAAATTTGTGTAAATCCCATACAGGAAATCCAAATCATGGAAAGAAAATTTGCCAAAGGGATCTGAAGTGCAACTGAACAGGTATCAGGAGTTCCAATCAAAGGTCTCATCTTGAAAGAACTTTTGTAACAAAAGGCTGATCGCCATTGTTATCATCAAATATAAGTGACACAACATTAATCGTTTACAAAAAAAAAAGCATTAATAACCAAAGCAGCTTCTTCACAACAAGGACTAAGATCACAATAAGATTAACAATGTACATCAACATGTACTCTTCAATGAATGATACTGGAATATAAAAATTCTGTAAAACTGAGATGGACATAAAAATGAGTTCAGTCAATGAGTATGAACTTCTGATGTACACAGAAACCACTTCACTGTATTAACTCCAATTAACAGATTCTGCAGCGCACTTTCATTATTGCTTTCTTGGTGTAACTTTTTCTGTCCCGTCCTGTCCTTAACTGTATAACCGTTTAAGCTAAGACATAATGACTGTCTCAAAGGAAGCCCTGACTTATTTTTTAATAATAATAATAATAATCACTAAGCTTGTATAGCGTGGCACCCCGGCCAAAGCCAGCCTCACCGCGCTTAACAAAAAATAAAACAAAATAAAACACAACCACAAAGTAAAGACAAAAATCTTGCGGCTCTTCTGATGCAGTTAACGAAAGACTTTGTCATTTCTCTGCTGGATGAAATCTTTATAAACCAAAATGTTGATTTGGTGCAAGTAAAATCTACAGTTTGTAAAGACATTTTTTAAATATTTTTCTTGGGGGACATTGTTTTTCAAATACAGATATTTACAAGCTCTACTTAAATGAGCTTAAAAAAAAAAGAAATTCTGTGTGCTTATAACACCATTAAAAGCAAGCATGTAAATATACAGTTTATAGCTTAACAATGTTATGATTCAGGAAATCCACAGCATTCGCACATCTTAAAGATATAAAGAAAGGAATGACCTCTCGGATGTCAAAGTCAGTGCACTGTGGACTTTTCAACCATTTGCGCAGAAAGTGTTTTTTCACGCTGGGTTCAGCCTGAAAGATGTTGAGTGGGATAGCCCTGGAAGGTAAAATACTTTAATAGAAGTGTCTTTCTTCAACTACTTTGCAGAAGTCATTATTATAGGTTTATCATGTCTAAAAGTGTACTAAAACTATTCATTCATCATTATTTACTCCTCCCATCAGTTATAGTAAACATATCTGTAATAAAAAAGTAACTACAACAATCATAATGCATATCATTCTCAGGACCGAAGGAGCATGAAGAAAGATGAACACTGTTTAAACAATTTCTGATTCTTAACGTGTGAGCCCTTGAATACTCTAATACTCTAATGGGTAATATTTCTAAGCAGGTTTTGACATTTGTTTCAAAATATGTGTGATTTGCAATTTTCTTTAAAAGAAAGTAAGTAAGTAAGTAAGTATCATATAGCATTAAGGTACCGTTCAGTGACTGGGGCACCCTCAGGTCTCTTAGAGATAACAAATCTACATGCCAGGCCAGCATCTTTCACCATCTGGTCGCCAAGAAACTGAGGACAAGATACATGCGATACCAGTGAGCCATCATGTCCTTCTACAACCCAGCTGATATGTTGGATGAAACTCCTGTACACCTATAAAAGCTTCAAAATTCATTGAATGCTTATCATTTACCACAATCACTAATGCTTACCAATTTAACTATGAAGTAAGATTTCATGTGAAAAGATTTCTTTGAGCTTAAAATAATTTTTCAAAACTGATAGACGCTTTTTTCTACTTCAATTGCTGAACAATATATTCATTGTGCCATTACCAAACAGGACTGCTTTAAAATAAAAAAAAAAGCTCCACTAATTGTTGAAGCCCAAACCTCTGCAAGTCGTTTGGCTGTGCTGATGGAAGTTGATTTCTGTGAACCATAGTCTTCAAGTTTGCGTGACATGCTGCGGTTTTCTGCGATCAGCTCAAATAACTCCGAATCAGGCATGTTTGCTGCCTGCATAAACCAGACACCCCCAGATCAATTGCAAAACACCGGCTGATTTATGTAAGCACACACCAGGGAACTTCATGCTGAATCAAGGTGAAAATCATTAAGTTTCAGCACATTAGAGAATTCTGAATTACTTTTATTTGTACAGCAATCTTGTAACATTTTGATGGAAATAGGAACAATCCATGTTTGCAGGGGGCATAATTCCTATACAAATTTATTGTTTTATTGTCTACATTCAAAGGCTGTATGAATCACTAATGAACCACTAGTATAAGCAAGAGGGTTTACCTTGCTATAGAGAACATCAAGCCAGTAGTCTGCAACTTTTGCCACAGCCTTGTAACATTCTTCCAGGGTTTCACCCTTCAGGAAGGCCTCGAAGACAGATGATTGAAAAATCTTGATCAACTCCAGTTCACCTCTGCGCTTCACCTCGAAGCCCTTTAGAGAATTCAGAATACGAACATAAATGGTCGCATTTTATATCAATCGCTGAAAGTAGTAGCTTTTTGGTGACTATTTTCTTAAGCTTGACAAAGGAATTTGAGAAGGAGTAAGTTCATGTGTGAATAAGTAAATGAACAACAACAAATGATACACTAAAAACATATAAAACATAAATGTTTAACCAAGGGATTCTTTTTTATCCTTTGTTAAATATTTTCAAAAGCAGCAGATGACAAAGGTTTGGCTTTGCCTTCCACATGCCATGCCATAGGCACTCTATACACATCTTACCTTCAGTTCAGCCAAAGAGCCGTCAAAGTTGAACACAGCATAACGCTTCTTCAGCTTCTTCCCTTCTTCCTTTGAAGCTGGCAGAATCATAGCAAGGTATGGCCCATCAACCTCGAAGAAGATGGAGTTCTCACTTCTTACTGAATAGGTCAAGGTGTCTGCACAGGAAAGCTCTTGGTACTGATCGTTTGTAAAATGATCCTGTGAGAAAAAACAATTACTGGCATTAAAAGTGAGCACCATCAATTTCATACATTAACCTAGTGGGAGAGAATGACAAAGATAAATTGTCAGAACAGCAAAAACTCTAACAAAAACCAGGAAACAGGAAGAGAACAAGATTGACGACAAACCTTCACCATCATGTTTAACATAGCTCCTGGGTAGGAAATGGTTATTTTGGGTTTCTTCGGGTTGGTTGTTTTGAAGACGTAATTCTCTGGGAACGTAGCTGGGAGGACACACCAGATACCATCCGTGTCTAGTTCCAGGGGACGCCTGTTGACAATGCACATATGTCCCAAGTGACTGTAGTCTAGTTACTCATGTCAGTGACACACAGATATAAAGGAAATGAGGTGAACATTAAATTTTTTCATACATTCTGGCTCATCAAAGAAGTGAGAAACTTAACTATTCTCAGAGAACTGATCAGTGAAAAAAGTGAAGTAGCTTCAACCTAAAGTACAATGTGTGAAGTACTCACCCAATCTGTTCAACGATTTCTCGAGCTCGTGTGATGATGTTGGCTCCTGTGTAGCATACAATCCCAGCCATCTCCATGCTGTACCAGCGGGCGCTGATATACAGAGAGGACATGGATTAACATGCTATAAGGTTTCACACTGGGCGTTAATGTGAGTTTACAGACTTCTTTGCAGCAGCAACTACAAGTGGGTATAAAAAAGGTAAAGGTCATCCCCTAACCTTTTCAGGTGGGTAGAGCAAAACTAAAATTAAGACTGGCAGGTACAATATTTCAGGTTTATTACTTTTTTCAGCATAGATTCCTTCCAAAGAATGCTTAGTACAGCATGCAATTTTAAGTCTACAGTCCAAAGAGACTGGGCAAGACATGTTTAATGGACAATCAATCAATCAACCAATCAATGCAAAGAATGAAGCATTAGCATTTAACTAAGAGAATTTTTAAATCAATCCATCCATCAATCATCAAAGGAAAGATTTAAATAGCAAGCAATTAAAGAAGTATCCCTAACTGACCCTTTTCTCATAACGTAGCCATAGAAGGAGTTGAGAATGCACTTGTGGGCAAGCTGAAGGGAATCATACAAAACTAACAAGCCATTGGCATGCTTGATCTCTGCTGCATCGTTCTGTTCCTCTGCCTCTGTCAACTTATTCTTCCACACTTTTGTCAACCCTTTGAACTCATAGCGGCGGTCACGAAAAGCTCGTACTGTGTCGACGTAGAACGAGTTTTCTCGTTGACATATGGTCGCTACGCGCTCTTCCATGCGTGTGCTGTGAACCTTTTTATAGGCTTTGCGACAGTATTCTGTACACAGGAGTGTGAAATGTTTTATAGGCTTTGCAACAGTATTCTGTGCACATGAGCAGGGACTTTTTAAAAATGGAAATCAACAGTCTTCACTAAAATGTATCTTCACACTGTTCTAGAGCACATATTCAAGCATGAGAAAAAAGTATTTTTTTTCTTTTTTAATAAAGGCAGGGTTTTAAACAGAGCATACAGATTTGCAAACTGGCTCATGAAAATGTGGCCTGAAATGCACATTTCACTGTGATCCAGTCCCAATATGTATGTGTTCACCTCATCAAATAAAAAAACTAACATGAGCTTTTCTGAATTATTAACATCTGTTACAGTTCAGAGTTTTGAACCCAATCAAAAAACTTTTTAAGCTCTTACCAGCCAATCGCTTCTTCTCAATAGTGGCTTGCTCTTCCCGAGGCAGCTGATGAAATGCTCTCTGAGGACCACCCGGAAACTCAGGTGGAAATTTCTCGTTCTCCAGTTGCTGTTGAATGCGATGGTATTCATTTCTTGTGGCTGGCACTATAAAAGAACACAAGCTTCTTTTGTGACAGTAAGAAAAAGGTAAAAACTGCATGAGTCAATGAAAGACAAGATTTCACAAAGGAAGCACAGAAGTTGCCGATGTGAAGTACAAAATGAGGACATAGTGAAGAATCGTCAGGCCTCGAATAAACACAGGTGCAAAATTATCTTCAAACGAAAGCTTTTAAATTTAATGCAGGATGCTAATTCCCTGAAGCAGAAGTTTAAAAAGTCTACTTCTCTCACTAGATGCAAGTCTTTTTATAGTGCAATTATCACATGCATTTTGGAAAAAGGTTCAGATCTTATTGATCATAATGTCACAAAAAAGCAGCTTGTTATGGTGGAATGGGAAAAGGGGGGAATTGGTGTTTTTTCAACTAAGACTATATTGCAACAAAGCAGTCAGTCCTGTAAACAGGTGACACATGGAGAAAGAACAGTATGCCTTAGGTAAGATCTGAATCCGTGACAGCCAATCCTCATTGTATTGGCAGTTTTGCAATATACCAAGATCACAAAGACAGCATACTAGCTGTACAGCTTGTGATATTGGAGACGAATTTCACTACATTCTATTTTGTGATTACTTCAAGAATGAAACGAAAAGATTTATTCCTGAATTTTATTTTAAACGTTCTAATGCAGTTAAATTTTAGTCTCTTCTGCTCCACAAAAAGCAGGTACTTAAAAAATTATCTGGTTTATAAATATTATTTGTGATAGTTTTCATAAGTAATGTCACTGGTTTAGTCCTGTTAATGCTGTGCTAATATTACTAACATCATTGCCATCCTTTAGTATCATTATTAAGTTTTCTTTTTTCACACAGCACCATCTTATATTTACATTTATTCAAGCTATATGTACATTTATTCACACTCTGTATGAGAAAATTCTATCACTGAACTGCTATTTGTATACGATGTCAATGTCTCCATACCCTTCAAGGGGTGAATAAATAAAATTAATGTCTAATGCTGTTAACTGCCCCTTCTTGTTATGGTAACAAACTTTTTCATTGCCTGCAGCTTTAGATGGTGTCAATTGTCAAAGATAATCTATATGACTTTCCAAAAAAAAAATTCAATTAAAAACTTCTAATGAATATTTTTGTGAAAACTAATGATATTGTTCCGTGTTCTGTCCTATTAAGCTATCAGAAACTTCAAGGTCAATTTTGATGCAGACTGGTTAAATTGGCTAACCAGAGATAGCAACTCAAACCCCGTTTGTATTGAATCCAGTAGCAGACAACACAAAAAAACAAACTTTGTACTCTTCAGATGTTTTTTTTTCTGGTCTTTTGTTTCCGAATGAAACTAATTTTTCTGTCACCTAATACTTACTTGAGAAATAACATTTGGTCAGAATGAATAAAGTTGACTTTCTATAGCTGCTTCCTTTCTTTCTTATATATATATATATAAACATCTCTCATTTTCATAGCAAGTTTTATGCCTCGCCTTCTAGCCTAAAAAGCCATGTGCTTCAACACCCTATGTTGAAAATTTCCACGATGCCATTCAGTTAGGTAGCTTATCCTCCTCAGTAGATCAGGTATTGAGAGTTAGTTTTGCATGCTGGGATAACCAGCTGGTTCCCTACCCAGAGGTAAATTGCGGACATCTATGACTACCAGCCCAGTTTGATGGACAGACCATGCAACCATCATGCCACAAGTAGTTTTATTTCTTTAAATATTTATTTACTAGTCCTAAAAAGGTTATTTTCAAGAAGTCATGGATGAACAATAGAGACATTATACTTACTAAATTCCCCACGCCACATCCAAGGCATTCGTCTCTGGCACTGGGAGCCTGGCTTGTTGAAATCACAGGCAGCACATGTTTCCTCATCCACAATAGCTGGTGGCTGTATCAAATAGTATTCTGAATGATCCAGAAATATAGATCCCAATGATTAACAATAAAATAACACATGGGATGAAATTCTAGGTGACTTCAATAGCAACTTTACAAATCGAACTCTGAGCAGTGATGTCTGTGCTCTGTTCAAGTCTACACCACAGGACCAATACAAGGGGCAGGACAATGACTGAAGCCTGAGACTAAAATATCCTATCACTGATGGAAAACCATGCAATATAAAGCAGGCATTTTTTCCTGCTATTGAACTTTGCAAACAGAGAAAATGTGATGATGCTTGATGTATAATGTACAGTTTTCTGGTAGAAGCATTTTTTAATATTCATATACTTGTTCTTACTACATGCATTAGGCTGCATTTGTTGGATTCTAATCAAAATTTTCAAGCAGCACTCCTCTTATGGTCATAGGTGCCATTTGCTCTGCTAGAAAACAAGGGTCATTATGCCTCCAAGGCAAAACAAAAAGCTGTCATGATGTTAAGTAATTGTGCCTATAGCACAACAAAGTTGTTGCTGTAATCTTCTGAAGAGTTTGCAAGATAAAAATCCTAAGCAACACCAGATAACTCTGCTAGCAAAGAACACTCTCACACATAGAGCTCTCTATTTTGAGGTTTCTTAAAAGAGGTAAAAATAGAAGCAACTGAAAATTAACTCTTTAAAATTCAGCTTCATGGTTAGCTGACAAGTGGCTATCAAACTATACAAGTTCATCTGAACTGCATGATGTGTATGTATACAGATAGAGACACACATACATAATAATGATCAGAGAACTTACATATATATATAAATAAAAATCAAAGTGCTCATTTATGTTTCAAGACCTAGATTTACCACAAATGAAGAAAAGCAAAGCTTCCATTTCCCAAAATTATATACTGGAGGATGTTGTAGTTGTATCAAATGTACAGAAAATTTATTTAACCAAGTGCAGTGCATAGCACCTAAAAGCATGTCAGATTAAACACTGTGTCAGCGATAAGCTTATAGTTGGGCAGTTGCAATTGTATAAATGGTTTACCACATTAAATTTAAAATACTTAATGCAAGGCACCCTCACCAATGGATTATGGCTGAATCCCTAATTACTTAATAGTCCACACAAATGACAGCCACCTAATACAAACTAAAGTGCACGAAAAAAAATTTTTTCACAAAGCAGAATTAGGTCAGTTGTTCTCCATTTTCTTTTAGATTACTATGTAACGATAGAATAACCAAAGCACCAACTTACATGATGTAAAACCCTACCTGCAGTCTGTTGGTCAGAATGATGTTCGGGTACATAGCACCAACATCAAGGTGATAAATGATAGGATTCTCCAGTCGATTGGGGCAGTCACGCAACATAGACAACTTTTCTACAATGTCATTGCACACCTGTCAAGCAAGATGAATCTTATTTAGGACACATTTTGCAGTGACAGACTTTAATGACCTTTTTCTTGTTTCTAAAAACAAAAACAAAACAACAAATTGGCTGAACAGTATTATTCCTAACCATACAAACATGGTATACTTTGGCCCATCAGAGAACTACTATCAGAATCAGTTACCTCTTCAAAATTTGACACTTGTTCCAAAGGGACTTTCTCCTCCTCTTCAATGGCATGCTTTATCGTTCGCTTCACACTGTCAATCAGCATCTGGAATGCTTGAGGCACCTATTTGATGAAAGAAAAATCCACAGCATTTACTTTGCATCTGCCAAATGATAAACCTACAGTGAAGTACAAAGTAGTTTAGAGATAAATTAATAACAACTTGAAGTGCTTGTCACCAATGTGGTCTATTTCAAGAACTGGCTGGTTTGTCATAACTTCAGCAGCCGACGGTGTTAAAATAAAAAATACCAACACCCTCAAACCAGCTAAACAAAATAGTTGCATAACCGACTAAATTTAGAAGTAAGCAGACAAAGAGAGGAATAAAAGTAGGTAAATGATCAGCTAACTGAACATATAGATACATAGGAAAAAACCAAGAGGGATTACACTTGCTTGTTTAACTCACCATTCTGAATCGACAAGGGATATCAGCTCTGAAGACTCCGGACTCCAGGGCCTCAACATGGCCACCAACATAGGTCTCAGAGTCAAGCATGTGTCCATCATCTGTTAGTTTGTTGAGAACTGACTCTTGCTTATTAGGGAAGATAATATTGGCATGGTATGCCTGCACCATCAACAGAGCCTCGCAGAGTGTACCTGACCCCTTCCTCAGCACCTGGCAACAACATTCAGGATTACTTTGATGCACGATGCTAGATTGCCCAACCAAGATTGTGGCAATAAACATGATCTCAACTGCGCTACCATCATGTATAGGTGAATCCCTCTTAACACAAGCCATAGAAATACATCATACCTCATCGGGTTCCATTGGGATGATGGTACAGAGGGCAAAGATGAAGGGATGAACATATTTCATGTACAAATAGTATGTTGCCACAGCATCGGACACTGAATAATTGGACAACACCTGTGGCTCCTCACAAGCCATCCGACACATTTCTTCTGGGTCAAGCTCAACAGGGTCATAACGAAGTTTGGCCTGGAATTATAACAATAAATAAAATTAAATAAATAAAATTGTAGTGTCTATTTTTTTGCAAATGCAAGAATGCAGCAGCAGAAAGAAAATATGAAATGTGTCATGGGAGGGGGCGGGGAAGAAACTGGTGTTTTACACCGAGCCAGCAACTAAGGCTATATCACGGCAAGGCAGCCCTGTAAAAAATGTCATGGAATTCTTATAAGACTCAGTTTCTGAAGAACACTGCATACTTTTCACAGCGATATACTATATTCACTGTGGTTCAGAGGTCTCCTTTGTCCTGCTGCCACATATATGGCAGCAATATCTTGGATTGCTGGCAAGATTTTATCAACCTTACCTTCGCCACAGCTTTCAGATTCTGACTTCCCATAGGCAGGTAGCTGTCTCTCTTCACCCACCTGTCACAGAAGATCTCAACTGAAGTATCACACATAATAATATGGCCATGAATAAGAAATACAAGGCAGGAAAATTAATGCAGACCAGACATTACAACAGACTGCCAAACCAAAAAGGTAAAATTCAACACTATGTACCTGTGTCATTAACTGACCTTGATAATTTGCACAGGCAACAATCTGGCAATACAAATTTAAAAGCCTTTCCAAAGACTTTTTAAAGAACTTGATCAAAATTAAACCTGTAGTTTGTTTTTTCACTTAAAGGATTATAAATGTTTCTTAAAACGATAAGCCACTGAAAATTACAGAATACTAAATTTGACCTGAAAGTCAAGATCAGAGGATTAGTCTTCAAGGATAAGTTACTAGCCACATCCCTGAAAATGACAAACATTACGGGATACAGAATTTAATCTGAAACAGTCAAGATAGATAATAAGCCTTTGAGGATAAGTATCTAGCCACATCACTGAAAATGACAAAGAGAATAACATTACAGAATACAGAATTTACCGGAAACAGTCAAGGTGAGAAGCTGCTCGGGATTTATATTCACCCTGGCTGTCTCGCTGAAATCCTATTTCCCGCATCATGTCAAGTCCATGAATAGCAGCACGTGTTTCCACAAATGGCCTTTGCAAAATATAATTTACGAAGTAAAAAATCTGAACATAGATCAAAGCAGGTAAAACAACCACCATAACATATACAGTCATACAATGTCACAACATATACCAGTCTCCACCTTTTAATCATTCTAATTGTGTTCCTACAACATCAGCTACACAATAACATTTTGCAAGCAAGTGACAGTAAGTACAGCATATCAAATGCAAGATCTTTTTCTTCACTTTAAACACAACATATGGGACTATGATGGAAATTCCCATTTTTAACCCACCAGTCAAAGAAATCCCCGTTGTAGGTGACAAAAATATGAGGCTTCACTTCTTGGATATGTTCAAAAAATTTGTTGATGAGTGCAGCCTGAAAAATATGTTAATTCATCCCTACTTTTAATAAGTGTTGATTGCAAGAACTTCATATACAGAGTTTATTGATACATTATGCTATAATTATTTGTAGGATCACAACAACTACAATGAAAAGCTCTTTTAACATTAAAAATTTATTCACACAAACGCTAAAATTTTGTCACAAAGGCTAGTTTTTTTTCAAGAGTTGCATGTCAAGTGTTATTTAGCTTTCTAAATTTATGTGAAATAAATGTTTAGTTAAACAACAGTCATATCCATGATTGTGCATGCTTGCATACAGAACCTCATTAGGAACATTGTAGACTTTGAAAGGACCCTCAAATTCTGGTCGTGGCGTGTACTCAAAATCCTCTACATCCTGTGAAATAATCTCTCTGTTGCATATCAGAAAACCCTGAAAGAAAATGTAACATTTCTGCATGAGATTACTGATCCCTTTTTGTTTAGAAAAAGATTCAACACCATACAGTACCTAACTGCACCCCTAATGTCACTCATATGCACTGATATTAAAATGCTAGATTACCAGTGACAAAACACTTAAACATGAGAGACTAAAGCACTTGTTGTCAGCAATTACCTGGCCATCTATCATGTAGGAAACCATCATAATTTGATCAGTCTGAGCATCTGGAAACTTCAGTGGCAGTTTTGTTGTCTCAATGTCAAAAGCCAGCACTACTGGTTCCTGCAGAAGTCCAGGGTTAAAAATAAATTCAATGAGTAAATGACATTTATTTCTAGTATGTGTGTGTGTGTATACCAGCACATGCACTTTTATATAGGTATAGATAAAGTGACAGAGAAAGAGAACGTTGAATGACATAGGAGATGATGCAACTTAAGCACTCGTTAAATAAAACAAAAGGCACCTACAGGCCACGAAACAAGGTCCTCCCGACGTTTTATTTCTGGTGATGCTAGACCTCTGCCCCATACCGAATACCAGTGACCAGCAAAGATCTTCAGGTCAATAGATACCCGCACATGATATGGCACATCATACTCCCTAGAAATAAAACAAGTAGCACTATACAATGCTTAGGACAGCAATTTCACTAATCTACTGCTCATTACACAATCCCCCTCCCCACCACACACATACAAAAATACACATGTTCTTTGTACTGTATAAAGCTATAAACAAAGTCACCAAATATTCTCTGACAATTAATAGCAATGCTTTCCCTCTGTGTTAAAAAAAGTAATTTCCTAATCTAACACTGAGAAAGATTACTGATAAACCCCTGGTCACAAAAACACAACAAAACAAACTTCAAATCATAGACATAAGAGTTATTAACTGTATGCAATATTTAGTAAGAGTTAACAATTGTATGCAATATTTAACAAAATTAAGCACAGATACAAATAAAAGTTCCATAGTTTAATGACTGGAGGGACAATACATGTGGCTTGTCTTTTGGAGGATGAACCCCAAACCTTTATTTCCACTCTGCTTCAACCTTCCATAAAATGTTAGCTACCATTTTGCTACTGAGCAGACAAATAATTTTTTTTTCCCAGTCACTAATCCATGCAGGAACTCAGTCCACAATCAGCTCTAAAGATACTCAGTCACAGAGCTATTCTTGCATTGTCTCTAAAAACACCTTCTGATGCCTGCTGGTGTCTTTCTATGAGTATTTATTTTTTTTTACAAAAAGAAAATAAACTTTTCATAAATAACAATATAAAGCTACTAAAGTAAAACATCAAAATTGATGGAAAAATCCAAACAGCTAAAACTAAAACTCTTTGTATTTATTTTAAATTATAGGATTTTAAAAAGAATTATGAAAAATAATCAGCTACTCACCGGATGTCAATGATGTTTTCCATCTGATCAGCAATTCTTTTAGACATCCCAGCGGCAGCATCACCAGCAAGATGTCTGCATGACATAAAAGTAGGACTGGGTATGAACAACATTTTTCGTAAGAAGCTCTTTTATTTAGCTTGTCAAAGAAGAAAAAAAACGAGAAACAAAGCTAGGAGGATCAATGACCAAACTGAAAATAGTTCAGCAAACACAATGCATTGAAAGCTGGGGCATATGGACATGAATAATGCATGATGTTTGTCAGTGCACCACAGTTTCTGATAGTCTTGGGGAGGGAGATTAGGGCACCAGCATGTGTAAAGGCTGTTTTTAATCAGGAAATGTCATCAAACGTTTGATCAGAGCTGGAAAAGTTGTGTGTCAGAGTCACGGAAAACCAATGGTTTTGGGAAGAACATTCAAAATATGGAACTTTGGTCAACATGCTGAGCTAAGTCAAAGTTGTTTGTCAATACATTGATACTTTAGGGCATTTTGGAGGTCTGAGGCTTCAGCACATAGTGCAGTCAGGAACAACAGCCTTTAAAGGCAGACACTGATTTAAAAGTTTTAAATTAAACTGATTTAAATGATCTCTGTCTTCTTCTGGAGCTTATTTGCAGCATCTTAACTCAGTGGTGCCCAATCTTTTCTTGCCCGAGGGCTGCACTCGACATGATATAAAATCTTGTGGGCCAGGACATAGCGGTTCTGCCAGAATCATGCCAACATTAAAACTGAAATTATGCAGCGATATACCAAAGTGTAAGATTTGGTAAGAAAGAAAGAAATCATTAGCCAAAATGAGTGGGCCGAACGTGGCCCGCAGGCCATATGTCGGGCACACCTGTCCTGAATAAACTGCTTGGTGCATGTTGTTGAAGAGGGAGCTAAGAGGAACCAGATGTCTGTAGCTGGTTAATGAGTTATAATTGCCCACTTGGATTAAAAAAAACAAGTGGTCAATTTTCATTTCGCTGTGTGCCACCTTGAGGCACTCCATGCTTTAAAACTGAAGTAAAACCCTTCTAGCTTGGGTTTGGTCAACTAGGTAAAACTAAAAACCATTTCATCACAATGCCCAAAAGACCAACCAAATAGGGAAGTCCCTGAGAAGGATGAAGAGGATGCAAATAAGTTGCACACAGATATCAAATGAATGATTGCAACTGCTAAGGCAGTCAAATATAGTTCGATGAAATTTTGATCTAAATGGTTTAAGAACAGATAAAGAAAAATTTCCAGGATTTTTTTTACAGGAAAAGAACTTCACAGCTGGACTGCAACTATGGAAGTCACCGATTTAAAAAACAAAACAAAACACAAAACAAAAAAACAAAACAAAAAAAACGGGAGTGACTGGGGCATATCTAAAATGCTGGGGAGCCCCAAACAACAAAGACTTAATTTTCTAGAAATAACTGGTATCAACCAGCCCAGGAATGTTTTAAGAAGTAAACTGGATGAGGTTTATAACAAAAGAACTTCCTTGGGAAATAGCTGAGGCGAAATCTAATTTTTCTGTTAAACATCTAGGGAAAGGGGAGAATATTTTAAAATTTGTCTTGCTTGAGAGCAAGATACTCTTTTCGTTCTTGAGTGACACACTACAAACATCACCATGCACAGAGGAGAGAAGTCAACAACATAGACAACAGTGTTGTCCATGGAAACACTATATTGTCAAGCTTATGGCCAATGGGGAAGCAAGGACCTTATGTTTGTTAATCAGGTAAATGTGGGCAAACAAGATGTGACAAGTTACACTTCCTTGTGCAAGGTGATGTTCGTAAGTATGTTTCTTGAGAACTGAAAAGTGGGGAAATAGGGTGTTCACTCTGCATTATTAGGATACTTTACGTGGTAAGCATGGTGGTGTAAGCATCACTGTTTTTTTCTCGTTCTTTGTTTTTCCGAACTGCTGGTTGTATCTCTCGCTTGGCCTTCATCAGGTCTTCCACACAATGAAAGGACAACTTGATGTAGGTGCGCTTGAGCCCTACCAAATGATTAGGCTGAAAGGAACACACAAATTGCATACTAACATGTACTATAAGAAAACAGAAATATGCGAAGAGATCGGTATCACTCTAACAGTCTAAAGGCCTGCCCTGAGAATTGTGAGAAAAGTGTTATCTCTAACACCTCCTTCCCCAACAACAACCAAAAGGTTATGGGACTACCTTTTATTATATGCATATAAAAATTAATGACGCACACACACACACACTCTCTCTCTCACTCTTTCTCTTTTTTGTTCATACCAAGTTAAGATCCTCTTTCTTGACAGTCTCCACAGAAGCCAGTTTCCCTGAAAATTTTCTTGAAAGAAATGACACTACTTCCCTCTCACAGTCTTTCTTTGTTGCCACATAGAAGTAGGGTCTGAAGGGAAGCGTAGCCTGGAGGACCATAGGAAATCACTGAGTTAAATATAATGTGATAATCTTAATTTAAAAAAGTAATACAAAAGAAATACAAGTTCATTAAGCCAATTATCGAAGTGACTAATATCTCTCAATCCCACTGCTTTTGACTACCTTTTACACACACACACACACACACACACACACATTATCGGCACTTACCTTAAAACGACTCCCATCTTCTTCCAAGAAGTAATAATCGACAGCACTGACAAGCCGTTTGTCTTCATCCAAAATGTCAGTCTGCATTTAGTAATGATAAATGACTGAAGAGTGGATAATGCACCCAGCAATATCTAACAGAGATTATAGTTCCAAAGAAAAACTTAAGTATTATAACAATAATAATGTGAACTTATAATGCACAGCATCACGACCAAGATGGAACACAGTCTCTGCACAGATCAGTAATGATAAATGAAAGATAACAGTGAGATACGTATAGACACACTGAGCAACATAAAGATGAGGTACAAGAGTAGAACATAAACAATGCATGATATGAAGGGATATAGGTACTGTAAACAGTGTGAGATGGAGTCATTACATGATGGATAGGATGAAAGACAGTATTGCAAGGGAGTTAAGAATCATAATTCAGGGATAGTACTTTGTGAACAGATATGTTTTCTGAGAGCGTTTGAATGTAGCCTTCGAGTCAGAGTGGCGAATGTGATGTGGAAGAGTTCCACTGCTTAGCAGCACAGAGGGAGAACCTGCGTTGTCTGTATGTGACTGTCTTTGTGGGAGGGAGGGAAAGCCTGATGAGGAGCGAAAGTTTTTGGCAGAGGTGTGGACAGACAAGATTTCAGTAAAGTAGTGAGGGGAGGAGAAAAGAGTTGAGAGGGTGTAGTCTGTTCTAGCTTTAACTGGTAGCCAATGATGGGAGTCAAGAAGTGGTGTAACATGTTCAGATTTGCAAGTCTGGAAAACCAGACAAGCAGCTGAGCTCTGGACTTTATTAAAGCTTATCAATGAGGTACTGTGGACAGCCAGCAAAAAGACAGCTGCAGTAGTCTAGTTTATACAGAACAAATGAGCAGATGAGAATTTTGGTGGTTGAGATGGACAGAGTGTGGCGAATTGAGCTATCTTCTGGAGCTTATAGTACGCAGAACGACAGATGTGAGAAACATGTTTATCAAGAGACATTTTGTAACCTAAGCTACGTGTTGAAGTAACAAAAGGAACATCGGCATCGCCTACCCGAACAGACAGAGGCAAAGAAGGGTTAACTCTGGTAATCCCCTTTGAAAAAAATAAAAGCTTTGCGGGTTTTTTTTGTCATTTAGTTTGTCCATAGTCTAATATCAGAAATACAATCTTGGCCGCTCTAAAAAAGGATATCACCTTGCTTCTGGCTAGTTGAAGGTCTCTTTAGACGTAGCAACTGATTGGGAGGGGGGAGGGCTAGACAGTCTTATCTTAACATAGCTTTAGTGTCTGACAATATATAATCAACCAACAAATGACCCAACCACACTCACTGTGATATGGCCCTTGCTGCTGACAAAGCGTTGGCAACCACCTCCAGCCCAGCCACCTACCCCTCCACTTCTAATTGTAGAACGGGGACCTTACACTTATCCATCATGTGCATGTTCTAACATATTATCGTTGTTCAATTTATATATTTTTTTAAGTCTATATGTGAGAAAATTAATATTTCAAAGTTTGTATCTTGTGAGTGGATTAGGTTCACTAGAACAGATTTTGTGAATTAGCATCGTTTAAATTTTAATGCACATGAAGCCTAATTTTTAAAAAAATCCCTGGTTATAAGCAGTATAATCTTTAATAAAAATGTAAAGATTCTTTTTGAATATGATCATGCAAAACAAGAATTCAGCTGATGTTCTTACTGGATGCATGTTGATAAGCCAGCCTGTTCGCTCCTGTGGATCTTTGTATCTTTCGAAGCCAAACCTCACATCGATTTCATCATTCAAGTTGGCTCTCTGCAACCGCTTTTCAGTTGAATCTTCACGGCTGCTAACAGTGAATAAAACAAACACTTAAATGACTAAGAGTTTATTTATAGCAATACCTCAGAGAAAGTCAAAGCAATAATTCCCACAGCACATCTTTAACATAGAATGTTCGTCTCTGTTGTACTGTAAATATTATGAATACAGGTGACATTCCTGTCGAGAGTTTATCTGTTGTCTTATCGCTGCAGCTATGCATATAATGCGCATGTTTATATACAACCATCTGCCATTTTTTGGCACAAAAACATACTAAGCAAGAGATACAATAATTAGACAACTGTTGCCTAAAAATGTGAAAGAAAATTCAAAAGTTTATCAAATGTTGTCTTTACATAATTATTTGAATGAAAATGAAAAGCACCGAAAAGTTATCTTTACTGATCTTATAGTGCGAATGTATTGATTAGGTTTTGTCTGTCGTAGAGGTGGCGATGTCCTGTTTACATTATGGTCATTATACTTCTTCGTGATCATAAAACGTTAAAGTGGACTGTGGACCACCAATCGTGAAACTCAAAATGAGTTTTTACATGACATCGTTTCATATTATTCATTAGATCTGCACACTTTGCAAACACAGTAAATTAGGCTGGATAACGAAATCTTGCCTTGGCGCTTCGCCAGCATTCTGTTCCTTCTCAGCTTTAAATCTTCCGCTGTTCTGTAAAACCATGCTGAACACTGCAATATCACACTGTTAGTCAATAATTGTCATCGGCATCACTAAGCTTCTTTATTTTTGGCGCGAACCACTTGAGGATATCAGCATTATGAAGCTTTCCTATAGGGAATATTTGAGAACTGAACTATTTGAAGTTCCGGTAATAACGTCCGTTGTAAATAGTAAATAGTGGAGGCTGAGGGGAAATTGGTGTTTTACTCCAAGCCAGCAACCTAAGGCTATATCACGGCAAAGCAGCCAGCTCTACAAACAGATGCCACATGTAAATAAAGAACAGCGTGCCCTAGACGAGATATGAACCAAGGGTACTCAATCTTCACTGCATTGGTGACAATAAATCGAGGAAGTAGCCTACCTGTTGGTGAAATAGTAACAGAAGTAAAATATGTCTAAAATATATGTCGAATATGCTAAAATCAATATTAGAGATAATACTTACAATTGCGATTTTGAGTTCTTCCGCAAAATGATTTAAAAAAATGCAGAGTAAAGATAACACACTCGTCATCGTACTTGTTAGCAGACGAATCGATTCGGAGAGTAGCAAAATAGATTACCAGACTTCATAAGATGTGTTATAAGGTTAAAAACTGTTGCATCCAAAAGCTTTGACTGAATTACAGTACAGTTGTCGAAACGGATCAAAACTTGAAAACTTCCCTGGCATATACCAATATATATATATATATATATACAGTATATATAATTACCTGTATCGCTATCAGGTCACTGCAATCACAGATCTTTCGCCGGATCAGCCCTATCCGATTTCCACCCCACCCCTCCACCACGAGACAAATACTGGCACCGCTCGCTTTTCTGGTCTCAGTGTCTGGAATGCCTTACCTTTAACGCTTTGCACAATGACCTCCTCGAAGGTTTCACTCCTTGAATACGTCCACAATGACCTCGATCTTTTTCTCGCTATCGATCTTTCACCATCTCTTCAGAGATCTGCGTCTTTTTATACAGTTCTCTGATCACTTCGATCAATCCTTCCTTTACCCTTTGCGGTTTGCAGGCTGCTTCTGTGTTTGTTGATTGTGCTGTTCTTGTGTTCAAGTGTATTGAACTTTCTGCCTAGTAGTAAGAATTAATGTGCAAAAGGGCTTTTGTGCTGATTAATATTGCTGAATACTGTGTACATAAGCTTGTAATATCACCCGACGACAAATCATTGTTTTCAAGGAGTGCGGGTCTAAGTCTGAAGTCTTGAACTGCATCGCTAGAAGAAGACGTGGAAAAATCTGAGGGAGAAATTCAATCTACATAAGTACTCAGTAATAATAATAATAATATATAATACATGTACTACACACGCGTAGAAAAAAAAGTTGAGTAGAAACAAGACATTCATGGCATTAAACTGTTTTGGTGTGTTTGTGTAGCCGGATTGACTCCCGTTACAGTTAGCCTTCATTACCCCAGCTGTCTGGAATTTGCTTCCCTTTCATCATAGTCTGCACTGAAGCAGCGGCTAAAGACCCACAATGAGCTTTTAACGCTAAAATCGTGGCTCATCGAGTTCTTTTTATTTTTATTTCAACGTTTCATTTTCCACTTTAAAGTCTTGTTTTCTTACGACAGTAAAGAAAAACGCATGTCAGGTTTTTAGTGACTGACTGACTGACTGACTGACTGACTGACTGACTGACTGACTGACTGACTGACTGACTGACTGACTGACTGACTGACTGAAGCGTTAGAACTCTTTTCTACCTGTGTGAGTCAGTGGCAAACATTACCAGGCATCCTGGTTTTATTGGAAGGAAAAAATTCTTGCAGTAATCAAAGCATTAAACTTAAATCTAACAATACTGTTACAGATATTTTTAACTTCAACTTCCATTTTTCATCACCAGGTTAGGTAGCCATACAATTACGAAAATGTGCCCGCCAGGTCTCATTTAGCATGTTTATCACTCGTTTTATTCTTTTATAGTTTTCTTGATGCCTAGAGAAAAACTTCTGATCAGTCTTCACTGAAAGAAAAAAAAATGAAAACTAACTTATTGTCACTTTTCAAGTAATAATTCTTGTATGTGTATGTGTTCCTTTAGTTCCATGCGCTTGAACAAGCCTGATGTGGCTTGAATGTTCGATAGTTTTAGGATCTTCTACACTTCAACACTTAAACTAATCCCAAAAGTTTGTATTTAGAGGTGAGAATCCCTTTGAAATTGTTCCTCTCCAATGTACTGTGCGGGTTAGCTTATTGATGAATTAAGCGCGAAGAGACTTTTCTTCGACTTTGAGACTTGAGTCAGGAGTCAAAGACTTGGAAGTGGATGACAGTCACCCCTGTCAGTGACAAACAGTAATGGGCAAATGGTCTTCTATTCTAAAATACATTCGTATATCACGAAGCAGCCAAGGAAATTTATTAATACATGTTTTAACGGCAACAGCAACGGCCACAAAGCTGATAATGATAAACATAGGCATTCATCGATGAGTAGAACTAAGGTCGTATCAACATAATGGCAGCAAACAAATCGAATGGAGAAAAAGGTAGGTTTGTAGACGATATTAGAGATGTCAGTCCATCAGCAAGTAGGAAAAGTAAATAAGACATCAGATAAAGGGATATAAATGTTGAAGGTAGGCGTTTATCGTCAGAGGTTGGTTGAGGATTCAGTAATTGATTTTTCTTATCTCTTCTTTTCCGCGAGTGAGTGGGTGAATGTTAGTGTGTCTGTCAGTCTGTGAATCACTTAGTCACTCAGTCAGCACGTGCAGCTACAGAGAACTATGCCACTAAAAAGTGAATGTCATCACAGTTTCTTGCTCTGGCTTCCAGATGCTACATCAGTTTATCTCTTGCATTTTCAAGTGACAATGATTTGTTCTGCCAGTAAAAGAAAAGATAGAGAGAGCACAGCAGGGGGCAGCAGTCATCGACTAAGAGTAGCAATTCATGTTACCGTGCAGGGAGGTAACTGTTTGAAGTCTTTGTTTGTCTCTTTGTTAATGTATGTTATGGTCTGATCTACAACAGATTACTTGTGAAACTGTTCCACCCGTTCCTCACTTCTTTCTCTCGCCACATCAATCCTCTGCGTCATCTGACAGCAGGGGTCTTCTTCGTTCATGCCAGAGAATCCTCTCTGCAGGTATGACCCGTACACGAAGTAGCGCTATATATAGTGGTCTTACAAATGACTGCTGTTTCGAGAGCTTGAAATTTCAAAGTACATTGTATTTCTTTAGTGGTATGTGTATGTGTGCGTTTCCCTAGACGTGTGCAGGCATGTGCGTGTGTGTGCGCATATGTGTGTATTAAATGAAAGACGTTTAGTGCTATGTAAGCCACTTTTTTCCGCCGTTTCCCTCTCTTGAAGTAGTCTCCACATCGGCCATTGATTACTAATACTACTACTAATAATAAAACAAAAATAAAACCTCGATTTTCCGATCCTCAATTTCACAATTTTCTCAGTATAACGTTTGTCGTGAAAGTTCCTTATACCGAGTGGTTGTCATGCTCAGTTCCTTGATGTAACGATTTCCTCGGTTTAACGCTCGGTTTTCTTGGTCCCTCCAATATTTATCGCATGTAATCTGACTCTGATTTAACGTTTTCACTAAAAAAAAAACAAAAAAAAAAGCCCCAACACCGCTCATGACTATTTTATTACAGTATACTGTACATGTACCACCAGGCTCATTAAATACAGCGAACGTTGTCATGACGCCGGCGAGATATACGACGAATTAAGCTGGGGCTGTGACACACAGCGGTGATGGAGTCGATGGCGATCCCGGAAGAAAAGACGACGACTATTGTGAATCAACAGGTCGACCAAAGCTCCCTCGTAGCGCTAGAAACGTTACGGATGTTTCACTTCAGCTCACCTGGGGGCAGAGATAAATGTTTGGACACTTGCAACGTGCGGAAAATGTTATGTTGTAAATACGAGCACAAGGCGCAAGACAGGTTACATCTTGGGCGAGTTCATCCCCGCTGGGAAATATCACACTATCATCTGGGTAACCTCCTTATAGTACCTCTCACTCCGTGGAGCTCGGATCCTATGGGGAACGCAGCTTTGGGGTTGAACCTCTTTCTCACAGCCTCGTAGTCGCCCCCCCCCTCCCCGTCAACTGCATCGAAGACTCTTCTCCCTGGTAATTCTTTGGCTTCAACAGACGAAGGTATTGTCACTCGCAGACGTCACTGGTTCTTCCGTGTCTTAGCACGTAGTAACCTCTAGTAATTCGAATTCGTCTCCCTAGAGGTTCGTCTCGCTAGTAATTCATGAAAACTTTCTCAAATTAGTCTACTGTCATAAAATTCGCTTCATTTTAACCCACATTCAACTTTATCTTTCTCCCCCCATAAATTTGCTTACAACCTAACAGCATTAATGTATTCTCTTGCATCTTACACAGTTCAAAGTTTCACAATATAAATGAATAAATAAGGAATCTTACACAAGATTACCTTGACTGGGGAAGGAATTACTCTTCTTCCCTTTACAAACTTTACATACGTCTTCCTGCCACACAGGCTTATTGGGCAATGCAAGCTGAGTTTACAGTGAACACTCGGCTCCTTCCTGAACACTCTTCAGTCACATGTTTTCTCACTCACAATACTCTACTACACAGTCGTCACTAGTCAAGGGTAGTAACTCCAGTCCCTGACACCCCTCGACAACAAAAGAGTCGTCTCCCTAAGCATAGTTTCAGTCGCAATTGCAAGAAGAAATTTCCTTGGACTCCCATGTTTCAGGTGGAAACGATTTAATGTGACTCCAGCTTTCCTCACTCTGTGTAAAACTAAAAAAAATAAAAAAATAAGAGAAGATGGACCAAACACATTTAAAATGAAGTATAAATAAATATATGTCACTTAAAATTTTCTCTACTGCTGTGAAGCAAGAGTTTTATTTTGTAGTAAATATTTTTAATTTCTTAATCACTAAAATATCTCTAGCACGAAAATGTTTTCTTTGTTGAAAATTGTTCTAAATAAAAAAAAACTTCTGCTTAGTTTATACAGATTCTAAAACACACACACACACACACACACACACACACACACACACACACACACACACACACACACACACACACACACACACACACACACACACACACATCAACAGCAAACAGAAAAAGTAAACAAAATAAAGAAAATAAAACTGAAACTTTAACGAAAAAGAAAAGTCATTTAAAAGGAAATATCTTTTACAAGCTACAGATTAGAAAAATAGTTTCTTACATTCAACAACCTCAGCCCCGCCTATCAAGTAAATATTTTGTTTTACTGTAGAAATACTAAAAAGGTAGTTTCCTCCTGCGTAACCAGCACGAGACTTTTGGATCAACCAAAAATCAAATTCTTTTTCTGAGGAAGTTGGATTTAATCTTATTTCGTTGATTTAAAGTATCAAGAGAACATTCAACAGCAACGAACAAGAAATTTATAAAGAATTTCTTTGGCATAGTACCACTTCGATCGTCACATCAGTAGGATACGTGTAAGCGCCACCCGCTGATTCACGACGGTTAGAAAGCAGAAGACCTTTGAACACAAGAGACTAAAGTGCAAAAAAGTTTATGTGGAGAAGCTTTATAAAACAGTATTGGGACAGTACTCCATCACTGCGATCATCCTCACTCACTGCTGCAGTAGCCCTGTGTGTCTAGTCAGGTGTGTTGAGAGTGTTCTTGGGTGAAGTCTGTCGCGATCGGTAAATTACTATTATTAAGTGAAGTTAGTGTTCAAAATCATTTGTTACATCACCGCCATTCGGTAAAATCGTAGATCAAAGAAGTATTAGACAAAAACATTAAAAGGTAAATACTGTCAGTCAAGGCAAACCATAATGACAATATAAAGAGCTTGCGACAAGATGTTGAGAACGACTGGTTTTTGATGTGACGGAGACGGCTTCTACATCCAATCATTGTATTATATTAAATTATTAATATTTTATATATTCTGATCTATTCATTTATGAAAGAATAACTTAGTATTACTTACATGGGAAAAACAGTTAAGAAGTTTATCGGCTGGAACGTTAGAAAATAGGATCCACTCACCGCGGCCCGTAGTTATGCAGCAAGATTCAGTCGTTTTCCCAGGACAAAATCGTGAATTTTAGGAAAAACATTTTGTTTTCGCAGTAACAATGCAACGCTCTGAGTCCGTGAACTCCACTTCATGGTATTTTCTAACCCAGGGCATCTATGTGACCACTCTTCAGGGTTCATAGGTAAAACATCATTCGTGATGTCTGGACACCGCTTTCTTAACTTCTGAAACAAAGACGCTTTTCTTTGAGTTCTTCACATTGCCTTAGGGCATCTGCTTATCTTCGTTTTATAGCTACGGGCCCTGGGGCCAGTTGTGTGACACATTTCTAATTTTAAACACTTTTAGGCTTTAACTCTTTTTAGAAAGGCACAACACATTTTCCTTCCTTAGATTTCCTTCCTTACAGTTTTAAGGTGTAGAAACATGTTATGTAACTAGCCCCTGCTGTTGTCAAGCCCTTCTAGGGGCTGTTCGTTGAGCTGTTAAGATGTAAGCTAAAAATAATGTACTTGAGATGACTTATAGAGTAGCGAGGTCACACAGCCAGTAGAAATCCTGCATATCTTCAGAGGCCTAAAATACTGCTTTTTTTGTTACTGTTGTTTTCCCCCCCCCCATCATCATCATCATCATCATCATCATCATCATTATCATCATCATCATCTCAACTTTTGTGATTTTCTTATTACTTATATTTAGTTTTGCAGAGTTGACACCATGACCAAGACAATGTTTCTTGCGATGTTCAGTATATTATTTTGCGTCCTTGAAAATGAAATCACAGCCAGAAATACAACCGCTCCTATTAACAAATGGAAAGAAGAAAATATAACCGAAAGAAAAGTGCTGCAATATTATCTCCCCTTTTCACCAACATCTACAAGTGACCTTCATGGCACATTTACTGGAAATTACTCATCGGTAGAAATAAATGATTATGACAAATCTGGCGATCTGGTCACACACATGTCCTTTCCGAAGAACTCTGAAGCACTAGTTGTGAATACGTTTGACAATCAGGCTACAGGTTTTTACTCAGTTCATTTGCACTTAGATCTTGAAAAATGCCGCAACTATTGGCCCAGTTATCACGTGAGAGGAAACGAAGGGAGTATATTCATTTTTCTTACACCGACAAAAATCTCTCAGACAAGCTCGGCCGTCCTAACTTGCACCATAGAGCTGGAAGTTCCCCAAGGGATGGTGGCTCATGTGCAGATGTTTAAGTTGAAGGTATCAGGATCCAGTTGTGTTCTGATCGATGCGGTAAACAAGGCTATGTTGGATAGTCCTGTCGACACTTTCCCCGAAGAATTCTTTACCTACTCCAGTGTTGTGAAGCTTCAGCTGGTGATCAGTAACATCGAATCTGGTTTTGAACTGTACGTGAACTTCACGGCAGTCCCAGCAGCTAGTCGGCCACAACTTGAGACTACTTTTCTGTCCTCTACTACAGGTATTTTATCTAAATCACATTGGAAATTTTTATCTTGTACACAACAACTGCTGCCTTTCAAAATTTTCTCTTTTTAAATCTTGTTTAAAATGAGCGTACTTTGTTCATAAAAACTATTATTATAAAGTGTATGCATAAAAATACGTAATTCGTAATTGCTGATATTGTTCCCCAAACAGGAAAAGAATGTTGTATATCTTACACAAATGATCATATCCTTCAAGTATAGCCTTTCTGACAAATTGCTGGTCAGGGCTAGAAGAGAAGCTAAATTACTTTGACTCTTTAGAACTTATACTCACAATACTCTTGAAACTGTTCACATTACGGGCAGAAAAGTTGCAGAACCAACACAAAAAGAAAAAGATAAGTATTACAATAAATGACATTAAAATTTGCTCAAGATTGCTCTGCTGTTTGGAAAGAAAAACGATTTAGCTTGCGAAGAAGGTGATTTTTTCCTAGCCAGATTCAACAATATGTTCAGTGTTCACATCTCACTTGAGGTGGTAGTCAAAAACAGTGCCTAGCTACTTGAATGAGTGAACATTTTGTACAAATTTATTGTGTATCTTGTACCTTTCTTACTTTTACTTTAGTAAAATCTATGCTCGTCGCTTTTGTCTTATCTTCTTTAGTGACAGAAAATTCTCGTCACACCAACGTACGAAATTCGTTATATACGATAACTTGTAGGGTTGCAACGCTCAGGTTCAGAGCAGCTTGAGAATACAACAAAAAAAATGTGAAAAAAGTGACAAGTTACCTTTCCGACTGGAAATATAAGGATTTAATATAGACATTTGCAATAACTGCTCCTAATACAAACAGGCTAAATGATGGGGGACTACTCAATTTATAAAATGTCTGCACATTGAATCTTGACTTTTATCTATTTATTTTTCGTTACATCCTTTTGCTTGTTATCGGAAACAGGTTAAATATAAAAATCTTAACAAATTGATACAAGAAATCTAGATACGCCTTTTTATTTATTGACGTTGTTCATTCACACACACTCGATCTTTGCTATCCAAATTCCAGATGTCCTATTTCAGCACAAATAAGAAAATAAGTTGGTTTTTATAATAACGGTATTCCTGTTTGAGCATGTATTATATCTGCTAAAACATTCTTTCAAACGTAGCCACATATATGCCTGTCAGAACCACCTCCATAGTCAACACACACAGACTGAACACAGGTACTGACACGTATATAAACACAAATATCTAAATAGATGAACCATCTATACCTATTATCCGCACAAAAGTTCTATTATCTCTCTTAAATTGTATTCTCACTGCCACACTCTCCATGTCTCCGCTATCACACAGTTCTCGTTGTGCTAGTTGACCTCTCTGGGTTCAAACTATAAAGTCCAGTTCTTCAAAAATCATGACGGTTAGAAAGCAGAAGACCTTTTAACACAAGAGACTAAAGAGCAAAACGTTTATATGAAGAAACTTTATAAAACAGAGTATTCAAAAAACCATATAATCAAACACCATTCTAATATTTCCAACAACTTACTTCAGAATTCGTCCTCACTTTGAGGTAGCCAGTCCTCTGCCTCTTCCAGGATTATCCCACTATCATCTGGGTAGTCACACTCAGTGAATCTCCATCTACGTTCGCCGTGGAGCTCGGTCCTACGGAAAACGCAGCTTTGGGGTTGAACCTCTTTCTCACAGCCTCGTAGTCCCCCCCCCAACCCTGTCAACTGCAGCGACTCTTCTCCCTGGTAATTCTTTGGCTTCAACAGACGACTGTAGTGTCACTCGCAGACTTCCCTGGTTCTGGCTAGTCTTGGCACGTAGTACCCTCTCTGTAAAGGTTCGTCTCCCTAGTAATTTCTGAACAATTTCTCGCATTAGTCACAAAATTCGTTTTGCTTCAACCCACATTAAACTTTATCTTTTTTTCGCATAAATTCGCTTACAACCTAATATTAATGTATTCTCTCGCACCTTGAACAGTTCAAAGTTTCACAATTTAAATGAATAAATAAGGAATCTTACACAAGATTACCTTGACTGGGGAAGGAATTACTCTTCTTTCCTTTACAAACTTCACATACGTCTTCCTGCCACACAGGCTTATTGGGGAATGCAAGCTGAGTTTACAGTGAACACTCGGCTCCTTCCTGAGCACTCTTCAGTCACATGCTTTCTCACTCACAATACACTACACAGTCGTCACTAGTCAGGGGCGGTAACTCTGGTCCTTGACAATGCCAATCTGTGTCTTGTTGAGAAGCCGTGTAGCTATAACACATGAAGTTCTCAATGTGATGAAAAAATATTCAATTTGGAGTCGAGATGAGCAGACTTAGATCACGTTCTGAACGAGATTTCAATCGCTTTGGATAAAAATCAGCAAAAAAAGTTATGTAAAGGAAGCGCGAGAAACAAGACACTCTGTATGATCCCTGAATAAAGTGTTTTTTGGCGATATTCTGTGACAATTCTTTTGAATGTTACCAGGTTTTATAGAAACATCACTAACGAAAGAATATACTCCTTTCATAAACGCGTGGACTCACCTGGTGGCACCTGAAGACCACGTTATTCTTATTAACATTTATATTAATGATGGAAACAGCGACTGCTTAATTAATGGATTTAACTTCTGGATAATATTACACACAGAGACCAACTTCAAGGAATATAGAATCTGTGACACTCCTAGGTATTCATCCACTGAGCCACTCATTTACAACCAAAGTGTACGTGTACAGTACAAAAGTTCTCGCTTGTATGACCGGCCATTCTTCAAAATACCATTCTCATTCCACCACGTGTCGGCACTACCTGTTCAGCTGTCTGAAGGCAGGTGGAACTGCTCGGCCGTGCGATGGGAGGACATACAGCATCACTTCCCGTGTAACTTTGTTTTTAATTGCGTGGGAGGCGAAGATGAAGCTGGATGCTGGCCAGGGGACGACACGTGCAGCCCGGGGACATTCCAGGCTGACGGCCGCTGCTTTTTAATTTCGCGTTTCGAGGAGAAAACAATGTCTTGGATCGATGGGAATGAACAGTGCCAGCATCTTGGAGGCCAGTTGCCAAGTCTGAGCACTAGAAGTCAGTGGGAATCTGTGACAGAACTTTACCTAAGGATTACCAAATGCCCCGATATTTTAATCGGTGCCAGGTCAGCTCCTCCTACAATATCCGCGATGTAAGTATTTGATCTTAGTTTTGATCTCTCAGTGCTTATATTTTAAAACGCAGATAGTGCACTGATAAAATTATTAATAGATTTCTTGGTGGTTTAATGGGCTAAGTAGGCATTCATTGGAAACAAAATGGACTCGTCTGTCATATTTGGCAGGTATCGAAACAGCTGGATGTGGTCTGACGGTACGGTAGCCCACTTCATCAAGCTGTGGAATCTTTGGACATTTTCTTCTAACACTGATTCTTGCGCGACTTTATTGGGTGTATCTGGAAAAGATAGAATAAGTCCACTTTTTGTTGGGGCATGTGAAAGGTCCTATCCCACTTCTTGTCTTCTGTGTGAGATCCCGCGTACTTCAAGGCCGTATGAAGAAAGGGAACCGCCAGAGATCAGGAGGACAATGTCCACTTCTCATCTCAAGGTCACCTAATAATTAGATTTTATATGAATGTGGTAACATTTTTGGTTAATTGCACAGCACAAGGTTTCAAGAATTAGGTAGAGCTCTTGACTAATTATGTGAATATTAGCGGAGCAAGCAAAGCCTTTACCTTAATTAATACAAGGATTCTAACCCTCGGTACTCTTCAAAGAATTGATTTACAAAGAAGTATTTTATGTTTGGTACTTACCGTGCAACAAGCACACGATGACAATAAATGAATAGACATTAAAACAATATTTACAATGAAAAATGAGAAAAGGTACTTTATATTTAAAATCCTCTGTTAATAATATTGAAAAAGGAGATTATATAATTGTTTTATTTAGATATTATTTGTAAATGTGAGGGGTTTTAAGTCTGTGTGTAAGTGTTTGTGTATGTTTGTGTGGTTGTGTGTGTGTGTGTGTGTGTGTGTGTGTGTGTGTGTGTGTGTGTGTGTGTTATATTACTTGAGAACTCAGGTCCTCAAAGCAAAATTATAAAACCCTCGGCCAACTATCGGAGTTTCATGTCGCCCCAATCTGAGCAGTTTGATTCAAATAGCTCCTCTCTGGAAGTTGACACCCTTAGCGCAGAATAAATCGGGTCCCGACCCCTGAACCGGGGGGGGGGGGGGCCCAGACATCAACCTTAAAACCAAAGACTGATTCGATGGAAGAACGGTACATATAATGAGCTAGTGCATTACGATATTATCATTTACATTTATCAAAAGGAGAATATGTTTAAATTAGTTTCTCGTTTTCCCCAAAGATGGAAAAATAGTTGTTGTCCAAAAAAAAAAAGAGTATAATTAGCACACTTGACTAGGCACATTTCCGACCTTCCCACATGTAGCTCAATGTGGCGATGGCCGGTCTCGTTGGAAAGTGAGAATCTGGGGAGAGGCTTATAGATTATGCACCTTTCTTACGTCTTAAAATATTCTAAACTTCTTTTTTTTTAACTCTTAACTTTTTCTCTCTCTCTCACACACACACACACACACACACACACACACACACACACACCTGTCACACAAGTGGATCCCGTCATGTCAGCGGTCTTAAAGTGCTTAAAGTGCGGAATCAATTCAATTTGACATCAACTTTCTAGATTAGCATTGTTTGTGCAAACAATAACGACAAAAAAACAAATGTAACTAGTCTTTAATATAGTTGTTGACAGTTAAATTTGAATGTTAAAGCATATCACAATCAAAGCTTGTTACAAGCATCTACCTACTATTGTTCTAAAATGGTATTTCCACCACTGCAATTATTGTTGCAGCATAAAAAATTATTTGTACTTTTATCTAAGGCGTGTTGGTTATTCTGATCATTATATTTTGAGTGATATTCATTGTATCAACATATCTGCAATATGTTTAACAGTCAGCGTTCGTACGGTGTCCGGACAATCACTTCACTCACAATTTTCTTGCTTGTGATGGGGAATCTGGCTGCTGCAACAGTACAGATGGCGCTGCAAACTCCTATCCAGCATCGGAGACTTCACTTCCGCCTCCATTTAAGTGTGTCGGTGTGCATGAGAGTGTCCCATACACACTAGTCTGCGATCATCGTGCTGATTGCAAGGACTGGAGTGATGAAGATTTCTGCTACTTTCCACCTTGCGACTCCTTGTCTCCTTTCCGATGTGCAGGCAGGAGGGTTTGTATTCTTCTCTGTTAACTTCTTAAACATCTTTTCAGACATGCTTAACATGGGAGACAACTGCCAGTTTTTTTTGTTTTTTTTTACTTTTCATGTCCCGAGACTCGATAAATGTCTTTTTCAAAAGTCTAACAAGGGAGTCTAAAGAGATTTTGTCAAAATGAATTTTTTCTAATTGAAGCAAACAACCAATAATTTAAGTATTTTGTGCAGTGTGTTAAGCGGCGGGAGCGCTGTAACGGACAAGTGGACTGTGAGGATCGTGCAGATGAAGACCGTTGTCCATCAGCGTTCGACAGTCTACACAACACCCTAGAGCTCGACCTCCCACTGAAAATTGATCTTGATTCAAAAGGAAAGTTTACCTTTTTACCATACAGTCAACTTGAATATAATTTAACAGGAATGTTTCTCTGCCCTGACTCCCACTTCACGTGTGTCAGTCTTGAGCAGGTGTGCCTGCCGGTCTACCTCCGCTGTAACGGGGTCAACGACTGTCCTGGTCACGAAGACGAGGCGGGATGCGACAGGTACACGTGTCCCGGCTTCTACCGTTGCCGCGGCTCTCAGGTGTGTCTTCACGAGAGTCACGTGTGTGATGGCGTGTACCAATGTCCCAGACATGATGATGAATTATTGTGCAATGAATCTTGTCCAGAGAACTGTGTCTGTCACGGCTGGGCTTTTGTTTGCTCTGGTATCTTCCATGCTGCTAGCCATCCTAATCTTCGATATATTGATGCCAGTGGGACGCAGATGGACTTGATTGACTTTGAAAGAAATATCTTCCTTGTTCATCTAAAGCTGGTTCGGTGTAATATAACCAGGCTGCATAAAGTAACATTGCCTAATCTGCGCATTCTGGACCTCAGCAGTAATGAATTAACTCACATTAATAGCAGTTATCTTACTGGCCTTAGAATTCTACAATCTCTGAAATTAAGCTTTAATCCATTAAATGTTCTCTCTTTTGTGGATATTGGGCAAACCTTGTCTCTTAAACATCTCGACTTGTCCCACGTCTTTCTCCCAAAAGCAGACTTCAGTAACTCTGCGTTCCTCTCAGAATTGTCGACAATGAATCTTACCGCAAGCCACTTAGATTATGTAACAGGACAGGGCTTTGCTTCAATGAAAGTTTTAAAAATATTGGATCTGAGACTTTGCCCTGTGACTGTGTTTCCAGGAGAAATTTTTGATAGTCTGACTAAATTAGAAAACATTCTCGCTGACAACTACAAGCTGTGTTGTCCGGCAATATTGCCCCCTGGGTTCAACGTGCTCAACTGTCACGCTCCTTCCGATGAAGTTTCTTCCTGTGACGATCTGCTGAAATCTGGAGTCTACCGAGCAGGAGTCGCCATCTTTGCCTCACTGGCGCTACTGGGAAACCTCAGCTCCTTGGTTTACCGTTTGATTTTCCAAAAAACGTCAGGTAACGTCGGTTATGACGTCTTCGTCACCAACCTGTGTGTGTCGGACTTTCTGATGGGTTTGTACCTTTCAATCATCGGTATTTCCGACTTCAGGTACAGAGGATCGTATGTATGGGAGGATGTCGGCTGGAGAAACAGTAGTTTGTGCAAACTGGCAGGTTTTATGTCTTTACTGTCCTGTGAAGTTTCTGTTTTCATCATCTTTCTTATTACATGTGACCGCTTCCTTGTTCTGCGTTTTCCTTTCAGCCAGGTGCACTTTGGGAAACATTCAGCGCAGTGCGCATGCGCAGTGTCGTGGCTCACAGGTGTGGCCTTGGCGGTTGTACCTCTACTGCCGATGACATCACACTGGGAGTTTTACAGCCAGACAGGCATTTGCATTCCTCTTCCTACCTCAAGGGTACAATTTTCAGGTCGCCTATACGCTTTTGGAGTTCTTATTTTTTTAAATTTTAGTTTTTTTATTTTGATTCTAATAGGACAGGCTTTGATTTACTGGTCTGTTCTCAACAATTCTATATCTGAACAAAATACGTCCAAGTCTAAAAAAGAGGTTACTATTGCTAGACGGTTAGTCACAGTAGTGATGTCAGATTTCTTGTGCTGGTTCCCTGTTGGCTTAGCGGGAATCCTTGCGTCCAACGGTATCCCTATTCCCGGAGAGGTCAATGTAGTGATCACCATTTTTGTTCTTCCTATTAACGCTGCGGTCAACCCCTTCCTGTACACCATCAACATCTACCTGGAACGCAGACGCCGAACAAGGGAGGAAGAACGACGGAAGCGTATTGTTGACCAACTAAAATTTGCTAATGGATTCGCTGGAAATGCAAAGGCTACGTTGACAGGTAATGAGGCTCTTGACCTAATTAAAACATTGCTTTCAGTGAAGACGATTTCGTTGAAAGAGCTTCAGAAAATGTTGCAGAACACTAGTTAGTGATGGATAAGAAAGCACAATGTGCTTTACAAATAGTAGAAGACATGGGAGGATTAGGAAACGTTAGTCGGGTTGGGTTAGAGCAGGGGTGGGCAATTGTTTTGGCTCGGGGGCCACATTGTGTCTGCTGAAGTTAGCGAAGGGCCGCACCTTTTTAAAACTGCCCAATTCATTAAATATTGGCATTTCTTTTCCATTATAGAAACATTAAATAATAATAAACAATAAAGATAATTCATATCAATTTATTAATCTTATTCTTTAATCAGTTTAATGGGACAAATGCAGCCTGTCACAATTTTTCACAATCCTTTTAAAGTCTGGATTGAGGTTGCTGGTAGATATCCTCAGGACTGCCTCCAAGTTTGTGTCAGTCAGTGCACCCTGTATTTGTTCGTGTTAATTTTCATACACGAAAAGCTTTGCTCGCATATGTACGTGGACCCAAACAGTGAAAACGTCTTCATTGTCAGCAGACAAAGATTTGTAGAAATCCACTAGTTTCGCGGAACTGAACGCTTCCTTCATTGCGTGATCTGACTGCAAGTCGATCAGCTCCAACTGCAGCTCATCAGGTGCTGCACCCGGATCAGCAGTGAATGGATAAGCCAGAATATTAAATTCTGGCTCAGTGTTCCTAAAATCTTGTAATCGTCTTTCCATTTCTTCCTCCAAGTTCTTCAAATAGCTCTTAACTTTGGTTGCTATATTCCCAGGCACTTTCTGTTTTTCTACCAAAGGGAAGTGGCGGAACTCGCCAAATCCTCCAGCAGAGACTTAAACTGCCGGTGGTTGAGCGCTTTTGATTTAATAATATTCACAACACTTATCACAGGTTCAATCACGTGCTTAATATCCAATGCTGATTTGCACAAACTTTCTTGATGCGAAATACAGTGAAATGATAAAATATCACTGCCTGGATTTTCAGTTGTTAATTTGTCTTTCAAACGTTTCACCATTCCTATGTTTTTGCCAGTGAAGGATTTAGCTCCATCTGTGGTGAAACTGGCCATCCTATCCCATGACAATCCTCTTTTTTCCACACAATCTACTGCACACTCAAACAAGTCCTGACCAGTTGTTGTATTTTTCATTGATTCCATGCTTAAAAATTCTTCTGTGATGGTAAAAGTATTGTCAATTCCAGGGATAAAGATGAGCAGTTGTGTGGTGTCTTCATTATCTGTGCTCTCATCTAATGCCAATACCACACAAAATCACGGCTTGCAGTGTCCAGCTGCTGTATGAGTTCTTCGTTGATTACCTCTATGCGCCGCACGACAGTCCGCCTTGATAATGAAATGTTTTCAAATGTATTTCTGATTTCTGGACACACGACACTTGCGCAATCGACCATGCACTTTTTATGAACTCCCCGTCTGAAAAGAGCTTGTTACATTTTGCAATATGATATGCTACCATGAAACTAGCCTCCGTTGCACTATCCTGGATGGTTGATTGTTTCGGAAAATATAGTCTGTTGTTTCTTGAGCTTTGCAACATACTCCGCGGTTTTTTTCTTGCGTTCTTCTTCAGAAAATTTGCTGCCAAATTCGCGATGTTTCGTTTGATGGTGTCGCTTCAAATTAAACTCCTTGAAAACAACAGTCGTTTCGCAACACAGTAAGCACACTGCCTTATCGTCCGTTTTACAAAAGAAATATTTATGTGTCCATTCTTCATTAAACACTCGACATTCCGTATCAACTTTACGTTTTTTTGAAGGATTCATGCTTTTACTCATGTCGGCAACGTGTACTGATATGGGGGTTTCCGAGTGCTGCAGGCGGGGATTTCCGCACTGAGTACGCATGCGCGCTGCCGGCTCTCACGGTAAAACGCATAAAAGTGGAATCTGAGTTTCGGTTGAAAACTGTCAAATTTTGTGAATATTAAAAAAATCTTATATGCTTTGGCGGGCCGTAAGAAACGGCGAGGCGGGCCGTATTTTGCCCACCCCTGGGTTAGAGGGTATGGTTGGTGTTGCTGGTGTTTCTAGTTTGAAGTTCAAATTATCGGATTGTTATTGCTCAGTCTGCTTATTTGAGACGTAAATAGCTTTGTGGTTATGTGCCCCAAAACAGGTGACATTAGAAATTCACCTATACATTTGGTGTATGCATTATAGGCCTAAAGAAGAAATGTATTCATAAAGTACAATTAGTACACACCTATACCAGATATGCATCCATTACACCCGTAAAAAATATTTCTCTCAAAACAGTACATTCCACAGATTCAATATGATTTTTAGTGCATATAACACTAGCTCTCTGTAGCAGAGGACTAGCCCTGACTAACTATTTTTTATTCTAAATTTAAAACAGTTTAGAGCTGTTGGATTATGAAAAGGGGTGGGGGAGTTGGTATTTTACGCCATACCAGCAACTAAGGGTATATCACTACAAGGCAGCCAGCCCTGTTAACAGATGCCACATGCAGAGAAAGAACAACGTGCCCGAGACGAGAGCTGAACCCGTGGACAGCCAGCTTTCTCTGTATTAGTGACAGGCGCCAACCGTTACTGGACTGCCTACATTACGTTAAGATGAAACTTAAACTTAAAGAACATGTAAGCAAGTCTTCAACAGTGGTGGAACATTTTCACAGTAGAAAATTTGTTCTTTACTGAGATTTGAATGTGAAATTTCTGTTCCTGATAGTCCATGAAATACTTTGAATTGAAAAAGAGCGATTTTTCTGCGATCGCCTGCTTTCCACCAGCGTGAAGGCACGTGTGTACCTAGTTTATGTCAGACAATCTAACTGCAAATTGTACCGAATATTACTATATCATGTTTCACGACACGATGTATAAAGTGATGAAAAGCACATCTTGAAGACGGGACCACAGACACAATGTTTCAAATACGTTTTGAATAATATTCCGGCTGATTTCTATAACGTCTTCCACCGCCATCCTGACCCAACCAAGATGAAGTTCATAGTTACATTCGATTGGGGCGCCTAGGTGCCGCTCCTCTTCATCGTAGGTGAGCCAATATGACCAAAGAGTGGCCGCACTGTCACCCTCCTTGGTTATAATCGCTCACGGCAGCTATTTAGACTGGAAGACAGTAGCATCTGGCATTCGGGCTCGGCTATAGAGCATGGCGTTTAAGCGACTTTTAATTTAGAATGGCGCCATCTGTTTAAGGACTCATTTGATATTCTGGCTGTAGTTGTTATCTTCAACGTTTTACGAAGGTTCACTAAGAAAACTATGATGAAAATCTTGTTTTTGAAACAATACTTCTCCGAGTTTAAGCAAGGGAAACAACCCGACGTGGCGTCAATACGAAGTGCATGGTGTATAGCCGTGTTTCGAGATGACCAATTTTACAACACTTTTCAAATCTCACACATAGGGATGTGACATATATTTTTGTGAGAACTGTAAATTTTTGAGTTTTAATCCACTGCTTACGGTACAAATGCCTGCGATTCAACATTTTGATCGGTAGATTTTGAATATTTATAACTATTAACCTATAATAAAGACAACCATATTAAAGAGCATTGCTTAAACATTTAAATGGTGTAGCCTTTCAGAAATATAGGTTTTGTATGCTTGTAATAAAATGAAAATAAAGATCGCAAAGCGAAGTCGGGAAGAAGTCAGCAGTCGGAAATTAACAAAAACTTATTTACACATCATGCAAACATATAGTACCAAACAAACATATATTTTATTAGAATACACATTAGAGTTTGAATATTACTTACTATTTTCTTGTCATTTTTGGTTGTTGGAGTACAAATCCATATAGAATTAAGAAACCCGTAAACAGCAAAATGGCGGCACCTCAGCTCAAAACCACGTGAGGGCCGGAAGTTTTCGGTACATGTTTACAGTACATTTATTTAATATTTTCGTTTAAATACTAGGGTTCCTACCAATTTAAAATGTGTGCAAAATGTATCAGTTTTTTCGTGTTTATTCGGTTTATTCCTAACATGTTTCTAAAATGTTTCATCTAAAACTTTAACATTATTACAGCTTTGTTAGCGCTTTTCAAACGTTTATAAAATGCTTCAATGCTATCTGGGTAGCACCTCCGCCAACTCCTCACCCCCGCCTTTGATAAGCTCCGCTGGGACATCGTCAATACCAGCATCCTTCCCGGCTCTCGTGTCCCATATTGCTTCGTCGACCTCTCCGCGCATGACCTGCAGGTCCTCTGGGTCGATGAGTGATGGCTGTATCTCTTCCAAGACGCTCCGGTATGTTTGAGTAGGTTCATTGTACAGCTCATCGCAAAACTCCGTCCTTTGGTCGAGGATTTCCTTTCCATCGGTCAGCAGGCGGCCCTACTTATCCTTGATCAATCCCTTCTTGGAGGAGGGCTTATCATCAACAAGAATGCGCAGCAAGCTGAAGGCCTTCCTATTGTTGCCCAATTCACACCATCATCAATTTCAGAACAGTGAGTCTCGATCCATGCATGTTTGGCTTGATTTGAGGCGGCGAGGCAACAAAATGAAATCGATTGATCTTCACCCATCCCGAGGGTGAGACCCATGTAAACTGCCTCGACACCTTTGTGGCGGAACAAGGTGTTAGCAATGGTGAAACCGAGGGACTGAGCAAACTCAAGTAATCGGATTCCCCAATCATTCGTTTCGCCAGATCCGAAACGTCCCACAGTGCCGGCCCAGTGTCTGTATGAGTCTGGGCCGAACTTAGCGTGCCAGTCGCCGACGACATCAACTAGCTCTTTCTTCGAGACCCAACGAACCTCTCTTTCCAGCTGTTCATAGAACGCTTCCACTTCGCTGTCCTTGTGAACAGTGGTAGGTGCACGTTTTGTGGTTTGGCGACTATGTGGAAGGACGCTATCCTGCTGGAAATAGTTGTCCAATCGACAACCGCTCGACTATTCTTCTTGTGTACAAGGAAGCCCACTCCAAGTTTGTGCTTGGTCTTCTCGTCACAGTAGAACAGCCTATGGTCAAAGGGCGTCACCATCTCTCTTTCTCCTGTCCAATGCATCTCCGCCAGTTCAACGACATCCCATTTGTAGCGCTCTAGCTCATGACAGAGCTCATGCACTTTTCCGCAGCGTGCTTACGTTTCATGTGCCTATCCTCACACCATTTACACAAAGCTTAAGAGCGCTTAAACTCGTTTACCATGTTGGGATCGTTGGGAAGTCTTGTGTGGGGTCTCCTTCTTCTCACGGTCTGGAATCTCTTGGAAGGAACTTGGCTCCTGTGTCATTTTCGTTCTTCACCAGCTGTTAAAGGAAGATTTCCAACCCTTGGCTGGCGCCGGTGGTAGCCAAATGTTTTAGGCTGAGCTACCTCTTAGAACACTTAGTCATGTTAGCCTTACCTGACCCTCTCCACTCCAGTTTTCTGTCAGGGTTAAACTCCCTTAACCGTGTATCCCTTGGCAGGACACAGACCTGTATTCATTGCTACTCCTGAGAGTGGAGACACACATCCCTTAGTCAACCATCTCGAAGAGTAGCTTCGTGTATAGAAAGAGACAATCGAGGCAATAGTGGAATGGACGGGTACTGGGCCACAAAGAGGTGTGTGACGGAAATCGCGAGCAAGCTGACAAAACTCTGGTAGGCACTCATGGAGTCACCTAGTAAGCCGTTCGACCACATAAGTACAGATTCGGGACCGCCATCAAGGATGGCTTAAAGTTTTCTAAAATAATAAAACAAATAAATAGAATGTAAGAATGATGTTTCTATACACCCCATTTCACAAATTTTGTTTTAAAGTATAAGGTAATGACTGTAATTCCCTAGGTCGGTACAAAGTATTAAAAGAACATTCTCGATTTTTTATGGACCTGTGTTATCACTAAGCGCAGAAACAGGTAAATAACTGGAATGGTGTGTAGTCACATCGGTTGTGTCTTTCAGACGTGTATCACTACATTCTTCGAATCATACTTGCTGTAATCTTTTTAACAGAGGTAAAGTCAATGTATTCTGAGATCTGATATGATTTTTTTTATTCCAGGAGTCAATTAGTAGCAGCCCTATAGCAAATCAATAATCATTAATCAACAATACATTAACACATTCATTCCTTTCACATACAATCTGAATTCAGGCCCACATATGAGCAGTCTATTCACACCCAGTAGCGTTCATAAGTCGCCTGGACAGAGTCAGTTGTCTGCTAGGAATGACAATAAATATTTACTTGTCATGCAATTACATGTGGAAAGAAAACCTTGATAAATAAAAATGAATCGTGATTCTTTAATATGTTATAATTGCGTATCAGTGTATTGCATTGTATAAGATCTTGTTGATTCCCCTCTTGTTTTTTTTTTCTTTTGCATTGTGTTGCGTTCTCGCTGATATATGGGTTGGTGATTGCCCAGTCCTCTGTCAACGATCTCTTGAGGCGGGTAAATGCTAACAAGGCTCCAGGTCCAGATGGGATCTGTGGACGTTCCCTCCATCACTTTGCCGAACCAGAGACAATGAAGGAAAGGACAGCCAACACTGCACGCGCGTAGTGGGCCAGCGCTGACTCAACTCCCGTCCAGGTTTATACAAGCTTAATAACCCATTGACAGGCAGCGTCCGGTCTCTTTATGGTGTATTCGCGAGTTTATCATGGAATGCTTTGATATTGAATAAATCCTCTTAGAAAGTATGCTTTGATATATATTTTTTAATATATGAATCATAATGTAAAATATATTTGCTCAAACAGAGCGTTGTATCGTAGTATGTGTATTGATTTTAAAGTCAAGAAGATGGTGATGTCAGCAAGCTCTCGCTCTCTACCTCACTGTCTTTCTGAGTGGTTACTGAAAGCGGTTTATATCAAGTTTATCGTTTCTTAATGAATTTAATTCGGCATTAATTCAGACCAAGGCTCTAAGGAACGTACCTTAAACTCCATTTATTCTGTAACACATTTAAATCCTTATTTATTGATCTTTTTAACATGTTGTTTTGAAGACATTCACATCGTGCGTTGTGTTAGCTTATCTTATCAAATTATTTAACATATTACAACAGACGGCATATTATAATAGATCACTTATTATCTTCACACACACACACACACACACACACACACACACACACACACACACACACACACACACACACATATCTCAAAATAATTACGACAGTAGCTCTGTGACACACTGTGTAAAGTGAAACGGGGGGAAAAATGAAGCAATGACTTAGTCCAGCGCATGCGCGACGCAAGTTATCTGTTCCCGTGCTTGAGCTGCTAGTCCTTCTCTCTTTAAAGTCTCTGGCCAAACAACTTAGCGGAGTTTTACAGCATCTATTCCAGCTGTCTGTAGATTCTGGTCATATTCTTGATATTTGGAAACTTTCGCACATTGTGCCTGTTCCAAAAATCACTAGGCCCAGTCAACCCAACGACTCCAGACCAGTGGCTCTTACCTCACTCATCATGAAATCACTTGAGAAAATCGTAAGGAGCGAGGTTATGGCTGCTGTTGATCAATATCTTGATACGCTGCAGTTTGCCTACAGACCTGGAAGAGGTGTCGATGATGCTAAGTTGTTTTTACTAAATAGGCTGTACAAACATCTGGAGAAACCTAAAGCTCATGCTAGACTTCTCTTTGCTGATTTTCTTCTGCTTTTAACACTGTGCAACCTCACTTGTTAGCGGAGAGTCTAGTTTCAGACTTCCATATCTCCCACCAACTAACTCTCTGGATTCTGGACTTTATAACAAACAGACAGCAGAGAGTTTCTGTTAACGATCTTCTCTCAGACCCTCTTGTCACCTGTACAGGTTTCCCTCAAGGCTGCTGCTTGTCTCCACTACTGTTCATACTCTATTCCAATAATTGTAGAAGCACTACTGAAAGGAGGTTTCTGATAAAATTTGCAACACAGACTGGCACACAGTGAAAATTCGGGTCGTACCCGTCCTTCTTTTCGACGTTAAATCGACCAAAACTGACAACAATTGTGTCTCACCCATTCACACAATTAGGCGATATTTTTGGGGGGCAACCATGAGGAGTAATGAAATAGGTGGCGCTGACACAATAGAAAATTCAGTTATAGTAATCAAGAGATCTGTACTTAATATGAAATTTGTGACGATGGGAATGGAACTTTTGATGTTTCTTACTCCATCGTGACATCGTTAACGACGAGGCCTGAATTATCCAAGGAAGTCTGCTTGTGAAGTTGTCGGGTCTCACATCCTCCTTAGTATCCACTCAAGTGACCACTCCCTAGTACCTTCCAGTAGTGCAGGTACCGCACAGTAATTGAATGAGTGCTCGTAGACAAGAGAAATCCGATAACAAGACCACTCAGTGAAGGAAACATTTACAAGTGCAACTTCAAGCTCCCGCGTTGTATCAATTTTAACATCAGTGATGACACTCCTGACAGTGCTAGCTGCTGTAGTAGTTGAGTAACAGTAGAAAGTAGTCATAAAGGTGCTTGTTGCGAATCTTTTTTTTTTTTTAAATAAGCACATACAAGGGTAGGGTGCAAACACAACTAACACTAATCTTTAGTTGTTGACCTTTTCGCAAGAATGCCGCGCCTTCGTAAGGTCGTTGCGTATGAAGTTATTACTAACTAGTCCTGATTTTCAAAAACTTTGAACGATAAAACATATTTACAGGATACCAGTGGGTAAGAGCTGATCAGTTGCTCGGATAGTAACTTTCAATGGTAACTTTTATTTTTCCTGGGGACTGCTTGAGAAGCAATAGCGGAAACGGGGAGACGCGCCTTATAAGGAAACATCAAAGACTGAGTTGAAATCTGAGAAGACTTACAGAAATACACAAAAGCTGTGATCTCGATGCTGCGTGCAGAAAATATCGACAGTGAGATTGAGAGAGAGAGAAAAAAAAAAACTCAGCCTTGGCTGCTACAGACAATCGACATTCCCGAGGTAGACTCGCATCCGTCAGTCAGTTTGCTCGTCTGTCCGTCCACCAGTCTATTCGTTGAACAAGCGATAGAGTCTGAAAGCTATCTTATGCTCATGTAGCATCTACACTGCAGAGGGTTTTTTTTGGGTAGACAATTAAACCGACTATACTTATCATACACACATGAATGTACGAAATTAAACGACAGGAATTACCGATCAGCATATTGACTACCAGACTACAGAGGAAAAACAAAATTTACCTTAGTTAATACAGTTATAACCGCAAACCTCATTATGTCTGATTGAATCTATCCATCCATCCATTCGTCCTTCCGTCCGTCAGTCCATCTGGGTTCTCGGTCCATTCGACTAGGGTCGTTTCGACTAAGGTGGGTTCGACTAACGGTCGAGTCATCTATAGGACGCATGAAATGGAAAAAACTGAAGTGATTTGAATGTTAATAAACGATTTAAAAAATCATGCAAATAGTGCTAATTGTCACGCAGGCTCAACAAGCACTCAAACACCCGATGCCGGCGACGCATCCAACCGTCCCTAACTTTAAAAATTGACGCGCACACGTGGGAACAGTAAAGAAACACGCATTTATTAAAAATGGAAGAAAATTATAAGAGAGAAGAAGAAAGGACTAACACTGCCAAAAATAATGTCAAGATAACACATACAAATAAACGTCCCTGCAGAATGAACAAATTAATGGAAACCCGCGCAGCGCCGTACAGGGGTGCAACCACACGTAAGGCGGGTACAACATAAGACAACCTCCCTCCCCGATGCACCTTATAACGAAAGTTAAAGTGAGAGTTGTGAGGAGGCAGGTTGTCATGAAGCGGCCCGCATCCTATAGCATTTCATGCGTCCTATAGACGACTCGACCGTTAGACAAAACGACTTAGTCGAACCGTCCTTAGTCGAACTGACTCTAGTCGAAACGACCGGATACCATCCATCTGATATTAATAATAAAATGCAGACGTTGGCTTGTATTCGTTTTCTATCCATCGTGCAAGATTATCCAAAAACGATTCGCATAAAAATCTATAAAATGTACTAGTTTTACTTTACTCTAGCATGTAATGAAATGATAAAAAGTAGCACGATGTGCGGGGTTTCCCCGAATCTACTTTGCACACTTTTGACACTTTCGGAAATTTTAGACACTTTTGTAAGTATCGGACACTTTTGCACAATTTGGACACTTTTGGACGTTTTGGACACTTTTCGATGTGTTACGAACGAACGTATACGAACGTACGGATGTTGAAATGTCCGTAATTAAATTGAGCGATGTAGCATATGTCCCATGCGCCTATGTCGTCGTCAATGGCTCGTTATGGGTCCTTAATCTGCGGTGCCAGTCTCCCGACGAATACAGAGTCTTGCATTCAAGATATTTTCTACTAAACACTTCATATCACAAGTTTGTACATCAGGTTTCACTCTAGCAAATCGGCAACACACGCCGGCAACTCAATTCACAATAGCTCACTCTGAAGACTATTCTAGCAGCGACTCCTGCTACTCAAACGGCGGCACACGCGCCTGACACAACAACTGACCACAGCGACACACGCTGACTAAAGGTAACACACGCCTACACGAACTAAGGCAACACAGGCCTGACACAACTCACTAGCGGCGATACACGCCCGCAGAAACTCTCTACTTTGCTCTCACTCACCTCCCTACTAAAACACTCACTCGCACCGCTTATATACACAATAAGAAGCATCGAGAAGCATCTAGTATCTACCGGTCACGCATGCGCACTCTCGCACCGAACATTCCAGCACCAAGGCTTGCATCATTCACGTCCGCTCACGCACCTGAATGATCTCGACGCGCTCAGTTACAGTAGCTCGGCTGACCGGCAGGTAAACCTTTGGTCAAATAGCCTACCAACGCGCTGGCCGAGCCGGGTGACACCTTACACAGACCGCTACCGCATTTAATTTGTAACACGAGGTTTGGGACATTTTAGGACGTTTCGGACATTTTTGGATATCTGGACATTTTTGGTCGTTTTGGACGTTTAGGACGTTTTGGACATTTTTGGAGACTTTTGGACATTTTTGGAGAAATTTGACAAGTTTGTAGGTTTTCTACGTTTTGAACGTTTTGAACATTTTTTGACCAATTGGACACTTTTGAACATTTTGGACATTTTTGAACGTCTTGACAACTTTTGACGTTTTGGACACTTTTGGACGATTTGGACATTTTTGGAGAAATTTGACACTTTTGAACATTTTGGACATTTTTAGACGTTTTTACAGTATTGGACGTTTTGGACATTTTTGGACACATTGGATACTTTTGTCCATTTTAGACACTTTTCAATGGTTTGGACATTTTTGTTAACTTTCTCAAACAAAATGTGGCACTTGTGTAAGGGCCTGTTGCTTTGCCAGAATTGCTGGCTTGGTGGAAAATTAACTAAATAGTTTAGTTGTCTGCATTTGATTTGTAAAAATAGAAATTACCACGGCTGCAGTTGTGCTTCATTATCTTGATGCTGTAGTCGCCCTTCTTGGCCTGTGGGAAGTGCACCGCAACTTTTGTATTCCCTTCAGCATCACTTTGCACTTCGCGATTTGAATTTTCGTTGAAGTGCATAGCAGCCGAGAAGAGTCTGAAAATTGTTGACACATTTTTTTGTGTGTTTTTTCTTTTTTTAAAATAATTGCATGCTTTTGTGTGCTCCCACATTCTAATCCAAATTTTCTGGCTGCTATTTTGTATCTAATTACTTTTATCTAAGCTTACTTTTAAATCAAAGTAGATATCAAGTGATAATAATTTTCTTAGTTGGTTTTGTAGCCAAACGATTGTTTCACACAAAACACCTTATAATTAAATCGAAAAACCTGTCCAAAATCAATAAATTCAAGGTACAATTTCCGGTTCATTTGAAAACTCCAAAAATTCTACCCCTTGACATATTGCATAGATGATGTCAAATAATGTCAACACCACAGGAAAAGCTCAAGCTTTGGTGTTTGAACTTCATCAATCAGAAATGACAAATTGCATCAACATTTTGCCAAAAAGATAAATGAAGTTGTGAGAATATATCAAAACTAGCAATCGCAGGCGCCCAAAATTAGATTTATTATTATTATTTTATTTTATTATTTACCCAGAGTTTTTTTAATTACACAGAAAAGATTCAGTATACACACATATCGCACATTGTATAATACATACATAAGCACAACATATACAATTTAAGTAGTCTATTAACTTAACAGTACCAAAAAAAAAATTCATTGTCGTGTCGTCTATTTCGTGACGAAGAACGATAATTTGCAAGAACATTTTATTTCTCTTGAAATACCATTGAGTTTCGTGCTGACCTGTCGAAATGTAGACCTACATAATACAAGATCCGTGTCTGTGCGTATTTACTGATGATTGATATTTTTCATTTTTACTTATTACAGCCGACAGATTACAGATGTTGCCTTGTGCAAAAGTACATGCGAATGTCAACCGGCCTGCGGACCATTGTTGCAACACATATGTGATAAGCTTTTCACTTGTATGCCAAGCATGCGATTTTTTTTTTGAAAGACTGTTAATTGTTAGCTTTGGGCAAAGCGTTGAGTTACTGCACTGACAGTAAACTAACAGACATCTGGACAGCCTTCAGGTGTGAGTCGTGTGTGTTTGTGGAAAGAACCCGAAGATGACAAGATACTTTTTGTGAGTCTTTTCTTTATTTTATCACTAAAATGCGTCAACCAAGGCTTGTAAGATTTTTAATTTCTCAAATTGATTTCATAAATAAGTGATTTCTTTTACACCAGCATCTTCTGCCCTCTGTTAGGGTCTTTCTGGTCGGAACGTGGAAGTGTATCTCAGACTTAATTCAATCATAGCAACTGAACCGGACAGTCAGCAGTCCACCATGGGTACAGGTATGCCGGAGTTCTGCAGAGATTTTTGGGTAGGGTCTAAATATTTCGATAGGTTTCCCGCATTTACAAATAGCAAAACAATTCTTCCTTGCATTCGATTACAGCTTGATAATATGATTAGTGTTAAACGAAACAATAGTGTATGCCACAGCGTGAAGATTACAATTTTTTCTGACTTATTGAGTGGTTTCTTATGTATCTCAATCTTGGTTGTGGCTTTTATTGTCTGAACAATACATAAACACTATAAAAGCCAAACTGCAATGAGCGATCTAAAGCTGATGAGTTTTGTTTGCAAATATTTTTCCACTCTTGCACATAATCTTTGGAAACCTCTAAGAATTCTCAAAGTAGCATCAAAATAATCACTAGCACCGTTATCCTTATAAGATTTGCAGGCCGGATATTTATACCTTTCAGGTAAACAGTACTAAGACGATAAATAACATTATCACGGAGTTATTTGGGAAATGAGAAGGTCTGAACGGGTGTAATGTGGTGTAAATGCTGATGAACGCTGTTGTCCGCTAGTATCAGTCACAAATCGCTTCATGATGATGGTGATGAATTAACCAGTGCAAAGATCTGTTTTTTACCGGTATAAATTAGACAGTTTGCACAATAAACTACACAGTGGCGATTAGATAGCCACTTAATTTTTGTTTTTGATTTCTTCTTTCTCCAGCTCCCACTCTCGCTCAAATGGAGGGACGAGGACATCTCTGCTGTCTCGAGGGTTGAGGTAAAAAAGGTCAGCCTCCTCGATATTTTTGCGCCACCAGAGGTAGAGAAACCTAGAGTGAGAGACATTATATACAACGCCGTATAGTGGTGCATTATCACAATAAACTATGACAGGACAACATTAAAAATACGGTGGGCGTATGAGTAGAAGCCTATGTAAAACAAAAGTCATGTCTCTGTAAACCGTCGTCTGATGTCAGCCTCTTATCTGAAGAAATAAATGTGAAAACACACATTGTGTGTTGTGTAAATTATAACCATTGCGCGATATATGCTTGTAACAAAGTGTGAGAATAAACATCACTTTCTCATGGAGTATGAGGCGTGTGATGATATCACTGAAAAAACACACAAGAAAACTCATAAACTCGGAAATGGTTTTGAATTGAAAAGAAACAAGTGAAACTGTCAGTTTATTTGAGATTCATGTCTGTTATGAGAAGAACGATATTAATTGTAGATACAACATGCGCACTTTATTATTTTATTATACACACCTTGTGACAGCTTTTAAACGAGAAAAAAATTATAAAAAGTGTTTGTGCAAAAGAAAACTCAGTTTCGCATTAAGAAGCTCGTAAAAAAAAAATAAAGCTGTATGCTCGATTATCCGTAAGCATCAGAAATTGTTGAAAACTTCAAATCGTGTAGATATGTATAAAGCAGCATATCCATAAATAAATCTTATAAGCATTTTACCTGCCAGTCCCCAGCTCTCACCGGGAGCGCAACTGAACATACAGATGGACGGTCTGATGAAGCCTCAAACTCATTTAGTCTCCGACCACCCGGCAGCAATGTCACACCCACGATGCTTGCGACAAAAATGATCAGTGCAACAAGCGCAACGGATGAATATTTGTGAAAGATCGAGCATGGCGATAGATTGAACAATAACCCTTTATCTCTTTTTTTTTTTTTTTTTTTTTTTTTGCCAAGCAACAGTCAAGCAATAGTGAGGTTGAAGTGCATGAGGACACCGCAGTGTGCGGGTAGCCCACAAACATAACAAGACGACAGCTGAGCTTTGTTAATGAAGTAACAAAATGTTTCCGCTTGAGTTGATTGTTTAATATATGATATAGAGGAATAATAGAGGGTGAAAACTGGAGGAATTCGACAATACTTCCCTCATCCCCCCAAAGCTACCAGCCCTGCAAACAGGTGTCACATAGAGGGTGTCCCGAGATGAGATCTGTAGCCAGGACCTTTTCCCTACATGCAGTCATCAATTATATTTAACTGTTTATTGAAATCAGTTCATGCCAAAAGTGTTTATATCATTAAATACATAAAATAGATACAACGACAAGTGTTTTTTTCAATGCCTTTCTTAGTTCGTTATAATGGTATACTAAGTTTATGTAAGTTTGAAAGAGTGTGAAAATTATATCAAACTAAGCTTTACAATATTATGCAAAATGAACATCTTTTTTTATACTGACCTATGGAAAAGTTAAACTAAAATTTAATTCTTTACTGTATGTTGCCTTTAATACCCACTCGAAATACTGGCATAGTACTCTGCAAATGAAACTTTAAGTTCATCGTTAGATATGTTTGACGGGAATCAAAATGTCCTATGTACAGTAAAAAGAAATCCTGTCACTCCTGTTAATAGGATTATTCCAGTCCTGCCATCTGCAAACAATCAATCTTTCTCTTTGTTGGTAATTATTTTATAAAAGTAATAACTGAATCAAAAACCTTACTACAATCAAAAAAATGCAATATACAAAAATGCAATTTTAAAAAAATCCAACATTCACAGTTATATTGTCTATTTATTGACCAAGAACGATAATTTATTAGGACATTTTATTTCTCTTTTAAAACTATTGAAGTTTATGGGTGGTGACTTACAATTCGTCGAAATTTAGACATAGGTAATTAAAGAACAGTGTCTGTGAAGTTTATTCATTAATGATTTTTGACTGAAGTGTGTACCGTGACATTAAAAATGAAAGTAGCAAATGTAAATAGGTCGTAGCTTTCTCCCCTTATGATCAGGTCGTAAAATTGTATCGCGAAAAACTGAATCCGTGTGAAAGAGAAATGAAAAGGAGAAGAGAGTGGGCAGACAGGAGAAGAGAAAGTGAATGAGAAGCGACTTTGTGGACTTTACCTACTCCGTGATATATTTTTAATCAGTCTACCGTGCATAGGGCGACTATGTGGTATTTTATTAGCTCTGAACTGCGATGAGAAGCGACTATGTGGATTCCGTTGGATACCAGATTACTGTGTGCTGTTTTTCTATACAACGTATCCAAGGCAGTTGTGAGGACCTCGAAGGATTTTTAACTGGGTGTATGAAAGTTAGTTTTTATTTTCTTTTAAATCTTTATTTAGATACCTCATGTGGTGACCGGACACTTAATCCCCAGACACTTAATCCCCGACACTTAATCCCCAGACACTTAATCCTCAAAAATGCCCCCAATGTTATAAATGTTGAAGTTAAGTATTATTTTAATTGTCAAATGTATTTTGATGTTTACATGAAAATAACTATTTGAATTTGAATTAAAGTTTTCATTTACTTCATAATTAAATTTTTCATTCACTTCATAATTTCTTGAGTTGAAATTTCATTTTGAGGATTAAGTGTCTGGGGATTAAATGTCTAGGGGATTAAGTGTCGGGGATTCACCTCATGTATTTACCATAGCTCAGGTGTTCACGTTCTGATATATTTTTTTCTTTGCTCCATTTAGGCGGCATTAACCCCTAGGACTTTAAGTACGAACTCGAACATTTTATTGACTTGGGGCCATTTCAACCATTGTCACTCAAGGTGAGCATATAGGGTTCATCCTCTCATACATACAATCACCTATCCATTCATACCCATCCCGTCGTACACTTTAAGGACATGCACTGTACAGTAGTCCTATCACACACCACTCATCCTAACACCTCTTCATTTATACCCTCTCATCCCTACCCTACATAGACACATACATTATGGCAATTTTCAGATGTCAATATTATCAATCAAAAAGGGCATTTTTCAAGCAGAGAGCATCCATATACAGAGGGTATCAATCAGACTTCACATTTATCAACTTCGCTTATCTCCCTTTTTCTCCTTAAACATTTATGTATATACCATGCCTATTGTCGTATTCTTCCTGTGGTCTCGGATGATAGTATCTGCACAAGATATTGTTTTTGATTGTGTTGTGAGACTCGCTGGAGATATTTGGGTCGAAGGTCTACATATCTGGGACATTGAAAAAGGACATGGGTTTCATCCTCTATATAATTTGTACAGAAAGGGCATTTGTTTGTGTTTTCTGTCCTTTGTTGTATAAAACGATTTTTATGGGTATTTATCTCGCTCACACCTAGCCGAAAGCGTACTAAAACATCCCTGAAAATTTTAATTTTTATATAGTCAACGTACAGCTCTGGCACGAGAGTGGATTTGTGCGATCTGTATAACTGATACCGTTCACTAGTCCTCATGTTGGCCACCCACGTTTGCTGGGTGACATCTATCACTCTACGTTTGAAAGTAGCGAGAAACATTTTATCGTCTCCTACTTCTTGGTTTACCCACACCAGATTAAAACCCATAGATCCTAGGGCTACTCTCACTTTTGTTACCCAGTTTGTTTTGCCTTTTGCATCTAGATTAAATAGTAATTGGTATGCTTGTTTGGGTATGCGGTTCATGGGCATTTTTGTCACTCGGAGCCAGAATTTAATAGTTCTCAGATAGCAACTGACGATGAGCGAATACCTTCCAAGTTCGCCGTATATCATCTCTGATGGAGTAAGTATGGGGACATTTAAAAACTTCTTACATGCGTAAAGGTGTACCTTTTCCACAGGACTATTGTCATGGAGAAGTCCCCATACTTCGGAAGCGTATAGAAGGGTTGGTTGTACTACTGCGTCGAAGAGTTTAAAAAAAGTCTGTCTACTCATGTTGTCAATGTTTTTTAAGGCTCTAAACTATGTCAAACGTAGCATTTTTCCCTTTTACCGCTAACTGCTTAGCCCCTTGGAACGAGCTCATGGTTGTTGTAAAAGTAAAGCCTAGGTACACGTAGCTGTTAACTACTTCTAGGGCTGTTTCTCCGATGGACCATTTTTCCCGTCTTCCCAAGAAACCCCCCTTCCTAAAGACCATTACCTTAGTTTTGCTACTGTTAATTTCTAGTCCTAGCTTCTGGCATGACTTAGCGAGGCAGTTTAGCTGGTTTTGAAGACCAGCTGGTGTGCTTGATAAGAGTACCAAGTCGTCTGCAAACATCAGAATGAACAGTTCAACTAGACCGGGGCAAAGCTGAATACCGTGTTTACCTTCGGTAGACAACGCATCGGCTATTTCATTCATAATAATAGAGAAAAGGGTTGGGCTAGCTACACACCCCTGTCGAAGGCCGCGGGGACAGTGAAAGGACTCAGTAAGTTCCGTTTTTGTCCGTATGCGTGCCTTCAGGGAGTCATACATCGCCATTACTGCTCTGGTGAAAAGTCCGGATACTCCGCATTTAATTAATGCTCTCAATAGGGTTTCGTGTTGGACTGAGTCGTAGGCCATCTTTAAATCCACAAAGCATGTGTAAAGTTTAGCTGGTTTACTAAGGTATTTCTGGACAATAGCATATAACGAGAATATGTGGTCAGTTGTAGAGTACCCCTTTCTAAATCCTGCTTGTGATTCTGGGATAATCTTGTTTTCTTCCAGCCATTCATACAGCCTAGTGTTTAGGATTGAAGTATAACATTTACCAATCACACTCAGTAGCGAGATTCCTCTATAGTTACTGGGGGACTCTCGGTCTCCTTTTTTGAAGACTGGTACAATGATAGCTTCTTTCCATAGGTCGGGACATTTCCCGTTTACAAACATATTATTGAAGTATTTAGTCAGAAAGCCCAGTACGTGTTCTTCGGCAACTTTTAACATTTCTGCCAAAATGTTATCTACACCACATGCCTTCCCAGAGTTCAGGCCCCTGATTGCTGAGCGCACCTCGTCTTCGCTTATAGTTTCATCTAATGCGTCTACTCCGGACAATTGGTCAGCATCAGAGAGGTTTAAACTGGGAGAGCTCACAGTATTTGATTTAAAAACTTCAGTAAAGTGGTTCATCCATTCATTTGCAGAAATTTTTTCGCTAGCTGATTTCCTGACTTTTTTGTTAAGACATGAGTTAACTTCTGCCCAGAAGAGCTTAGGATTATTTATTTGTTGTGACAATCGCTCTGCTTTCGTCTTTTTGAAATTTTTCTTTTTCTCCCTGATTATTCTCTGATACTGACGTCTTGCTTCCACGTACTGTGTTCGATACTCGTCCGATATATTTCGCCTCAGCTTGCGTAGGTAACACTTAGCGAGTTTCTTAGCTTTTACACACTCGTGGTCAAACCATTCTGCATCTTTTTTACGATCTCCTACAAAGATTCTTTTCTTCATGCATGTCGCAGCCGACTGAAGGCAGTTCACAAAAATCTCCATGGCATTGTTCGGGTCCTGTTCTATTTCACAACTTGCACGTGTTAGCTTCTCTTGGGCTTCCCCTGTACTCAGTGCAGCTAAAAATAGATCTGTCGTCCTTGTCCCACACTACTTTCTCTATGTACCTCCCCTCTGCACGTGCATCAGCTCGGTCTGTCCGCGTCACGCTTACCGTCAACACGACTGGCAGGTGGTCTGACTCTACTCTATTTTCAACTTTCAGCGACAAAAATATGCCTTCCTCGCACAGATCGTTTAATGCACAAAAGTAATCTAGCAAACTGGACCCAGCCTGTGAGATAAAGGTCATGCTACTATCTGCATCGAAAAAGCTGCAGCCATTAAGAATAGAGCATTCATACAACTGGCACAGCTCAAGTAATTTCCTGCCAAAGGTGTTGATTACTGGGTCATCTGAAGTCCTCTCAAAAGTTATTTCTTCCTCGTCTTTCGAGAATATATATCTTGGGGATATACACTCATTGGACATACCAGTTCGTGCGTTCATGTCTCCACACAAAAGGATATAGAAATCTTCTTCCATTTCCCTTAAGTCTGAGAGGCACATTTCTAAAGCATCACAACCATCTATGTCGTTCGTGGCGTTATAATATGGTGAATCGTACGGTGGTATATAAGTACAAATGCAAATTATATCTTTGTCTAAGTTCAGTAGTTTTCTTCTCATATTAAGTACCACTATTTGGTCGTAGGCAGTACTTATATGTTCTATGGAATCGTTTAAGTGTTTCCTCACCATGACCACAACCCCACCAGACGGTCTGCCATGATAACTAAGTTTTTTCGCAGGGGCAAAGTACCACTGGAATTCAGAGAGAGTGTCTAACTGCATAATGTTTTCGATATATGATTCTGTTATGCATACAACATCAAATGATTTCAAATATTCTACCATATCCTTATCACTAAGTTTAGGTAAAAGCCCTCCCACATTCCAGTTCAATATTCTAAGACTACCTTGCATTGTAGAGTCTGTATTGTTCCATACTGGATCCTGCTTGGCAGCTGAGTCACAGTTCACAGTTGATGTGTTCATGCATTGTGTGTCAGCGACATGGCTGAGGCCGATTTCCTATTTGAAAGGAAATTTGCGGTTATTAGTTCGTCCGTTTGTTGATAGTCGTCGAACATTTGTCATACTGTCTGGCGTCACAGCTTGGTTTTTCTTGGGTAGTGGTGCTGTTTGGAGTTGTAGTTGTCGAAGTCGGGTTGCAGGTCGGTTGGGTTCCCCAGCGTTGTTCGGCGGTCGGTCGTTGCAGTTCGAGTTATCATTCTTGTTCTTGGTTTTGTTTCCTGCACCAGGCCTTGTTCTATTTATAGCTGGGCCCCTTCCGCCTGTAGGTATATGGCCGCTGGTCACCTCAGAAATGTTCTCTCCAGCTTCCCTATTTATTGGAAGATTATAGTTGCTGGAAGGGGTGTTATGGAGTGGCCAAGGGGAACTCCTGTCTGTGATTATCGGGTAGTTTGAAGTATCTCCTGACAGTGTTGCGTTGACGGGTCTCTGCGTGGTTACTATTCTGGTGGGCGGTTCCCTTATGATGTTACTGTTGCGCCCACCCTCGACTGGGGGATAAGGGTCAGCTTCCTCTCTAAAGAGAGGGGCATTTTCATGTGTTGTATTTGTTGTGGTCATGATGGTGGCGTTGCCCACACTACAGCAGACTGGGGTGGTGGGGCTAGAAGCAGGTGGTAGACTGACTGACAGTAAGGGCTGAGAAGTACAGGGATAGGGGGGAAGGGGGGAATGATTATTGTCACAATCATCTTCCTTTCCCCGACTATCACCGATCTGCCACTTGATGGGGTCAATGCGGTCGTTGTGGTGGAGCTGCTGTGGGTGGTTTTCCTTGATATGATCATCACGGCCAGAGTACCTGTTGACTCGCGGAATATCGCTGATGTGGAGCTTACCGTTCCGGAAGTAGCCTGTCTTGCCTTCTTGCTTAAGGTGGCGAAGTTGTGACATCTGTTGCTTGGTTAGATCGGCTGCCAGTCGGAATCCATCCTTGCGCATTGTTGCTCTAGTCTCGTGGTCTCGTAGTAATCCCATCTTGTCAGACCATCTGTAGAATTTTATAATCATTGGTCTTGGTTTAGAGGCCTCGAACTTTCCAATACGGTGAGCTCTTTCGATATCAGAATCACTCCATGTTTTGTACCCAGCATATTTGTTCAGAAAATGTAGCACTTGCATTTCACAACTGTGCTGGTTTCCGTTTACTTCCGGTAATCCGAATATCTTGAGGTTGTTGCGTCTCGATTGCATCTCTAAACTCTCAAGTTCGTTCGTTAACCGTGACAGGTCTAGCTGAATGTCTTGCTGTTCTTTTTGCAGGTGTAGAATGTCCGTGCTGTTTTTATCCACTTTTGCACAAATATTCATGACAGCAGTATCCAGATGTATAAGCCGCTCGCACAACGATTCATGGTTATATGTAATAATAGCATGGAGTTTGGTACCTTGTTCAAGGACTATGTGCCTGAGGTTGTCAATAAGATCGTGTAGAGCAGTCATTGTTGTAGCATTTTCCACTTCCTCCTGAACATTTGCCGTGGCAAGCAGCTCAGGGGCAAGTGTGTCCGTTAACGAGACGCCAGGTACAGTGCAGTCACTTGTCATCTGATCAGCTGCATTTGGAGCATGAATTATTTCCTCCTCGAAGGGTCCGGGGTTCAGTTCAACATTTCCAGAACACATTAGCAGACTAGATATGATGATAGCAAGCAACACACTCTGTGCTCTCAGTGCTCACCTTGCCATGTTTGGTTGCGGCGGCCGTCGCACTTCGCTGCATGAAGTAGGCGTATCGCCACAAAAAGTGACCACAAACCACGCGAAAAGTTAAAAGTTCCGCAGGCATGACCGATAAATATGTACTACACACAGTGGAATTCACAATTTTAGTCTGAGGTGATATAATGTAGTAGAAATAATGTAGATTTTCTAAATTCCATCGGGAGAAGTCGGAAACATGTCTAGGACTTTAAGTAGAGAATTGGTGTGTGATAATATTTGTCTTTAGCCCAGAAATTATTTTGGACAACATAAAGGTAGCTGTTAGTGCTTTGTGGTAAGTACGCGCGCGCTCGCGTGTGGGTGTGTGTGTGTGTGTGTGTGTGTGTAACACCACCATTGTCCCTATCATTGATTGGCGTATGTACTTATTATAGCTGACAGGCCCTGCATAAACAGATGTTGCCTTGTGCACGCGAATGTCAACTTGCCCAAGTGACTGAGCTCAGGTGCGGACCACTTTTGAAGCGCATATGGGATTAGTTTTACACCTGCATACCACGTGTAAATACCAGGTGGGTTTTTTTTTTTAGAAGCAATCGTGATTTAAAGGCTGTTACTTGTGAACTTTATGTCAAGCGTTGAGTGACTTCACTAACATTGTCCAAGTCCCAGCAAAATAACAAACATCTGGACAACCTTAGGGTGTGAGTCGTAAGTGTTTGTAGAAAGAACTCGAAGGTGACAAGATACCGTTTGTGAGTCTCTACCCAAGCAGTGACAACCTTTTCCATGTATTTCATTTGGTTTCTCGCAGTCATTAAGGGATCTTTAGATTCGTTTAGTTAGCTTTTTCACCTGCTCTAGCATGTCGATAAGGTGAGTTTAGAATTCTTTATATTCAGGCTTGTCAAGTGATTAAACATTTCAGTAGCTTGTGTAAGTTTTTCTGCATCGTTCGCGTTATTTCATGTCATTTCTTAAAATATTTCTTTGTACAGAAGGACGAGCTTCCGTGTTGCACCCGGCATCTTCTGTCCTGTCGGGGTCATTCTGGTCGAGACGTGGAAGTGTGTGTCAGACTTTATTCGATTGTAACAGCTGAATCGGACAGTCACAGTCCACCTTGGAATGCCACAATTTTGTAGAGATCCTCTTTGGGTAGGTTCTAAATATTTTGATAGTTTTCCCGCAGTTACGAATGACATGCACGGTCTCTATGAGTGTAAAATATGTGCTATAAAAACCTTCATTATCATGACATAACAATTATTGATTGCCCCGATCGATAGTGTGGTTGATATTAAAGGGAATAATAGTGTATGCAATCATGTGCATTCCCGCTCTCCAGTTCCCGCGTGCAGCGTGTAGTTACTTCGAGGGATGGTCCACTGCGCGAGTACTTTTCCAAATACCTAAAGTTCCCTGTGACTGATTATGTATTTCAATCTTAGTAGTGGTGTCTGTGTTCTGAACAATATAGGAACACTATAAAAGCCAAACTGCAATGGAAGATATAAAACTGATCAGTCTTTTTTGAAAATATTCTTCCACTCTTGCTCATCATCTTCGAAAACCTAAAAATTCTCAAAGTAGCAACAAATTGATCACTAGCACCGTTATTGATACAAAATTTCCAGGTAGGATATATATATATATATACCTTTCGGGTAAACAGTACAAAGACCATAAAAACATTATCCATCAATAGTGCGGAATTATTTGGAAAATAAAAAAAAGTCTAAACGGGTGTAATACGGTGTAAATGCTGATGAATGCTGTTGTTCGGTGGTGTCAGTCACAATTTGGTTCATGATGATGGTGATGATGCAATCAGCGCTAACTGTGCTCTTTGTTAGTCTATAAACTAGTAGTGCAATATATGCAAGATGCTCAGTCGACAACTGAATTGTGCAATAGTTCAAATTTAGCAGGAAGTCACAGCAGTTTTAATCTTGCAGAATTCCAGTTTTTACGATTTCAACGGATGGCCACGTCTGACAGACTGTTTCCTCAACACGGTGCTGGTGTGGGTGCCATGTGCTTTCTTGTGGTGCCCTCTGCCCGTCTACTTGGTGGTACTCGCCAGGAAAGGAGAAGTCACTCCACTTCATATCACCTGTTTAAACTCTGCCAAAACGGTAGGCTTTCCATCCTCTGTGTGTGTGTGTGTGTGTGTGTGTGTGTGTGTGTGTGTGTGTGTGTGCATGCGAGCATGTGTGTGTGCGTGTGTGTACGTGTTTGCGTGGCAGTGTGTTTTTATGTGCTTGTGAGTGACATTTCTTTAGGAGTTTACTGTACATATTAAAAACATAAATGCGCCTGCAAGTGATATCGGTAATACCCACGTTTTTCCCACCTTGAAGGTTCGACAACTCCATTCATTGCATTTTTGACAATGACATTGACAATGACCAACTTTATTTGTCCCATTGGGCAATTTGAATATGGGAATGTGCTCGAGTTCAACACTGAATGAAAAAATTGAAAACATCAGGAGGAAAAGGAAGTGGGCAAGTAACATGTATCATATACATACATAAATATAAAAAAATTAAAAAATAACTTATAGCAAGAAAATCAGGTATGCACCTACAACATCCCACACACACACACACACACACACACACACACACACACACACACACACACACACACACACACACACACACACACACCATTGACAGCTCATCTAAGATTGGTTCCCCTCCTGTGCGCTCCCATAATATTTCTCAATAAATTAAAAACCAGCTGTTGATTGATAACAGTCACGTGAACACATATTAAAGACGATAGGTACAGTACTGTAGACAATGGCTTTTCCCATGCCGGCAGTGTTTCAGCCTGATACTGAGCATGGTGGCGCTGGTGTCGTTGATACAAGACTTCAAACTGTTGGCGGAGAGCGGCAGTGACGTGCTACCGGTGGTCGTCTACCTGGCCAGCGCCCTGCGGCTGGTGTCGTATGTGAGTCACTGTTGCTGCACGTACTGTGGGAAAAATAAAAACACCTGAATAATGTTGTACTATTATGACGTCATACCACATGCGCACTCGTAGTGATCTGCCTCTTCATGCACACTCTTCCTGCCTTAATCACACATACACATCGTTTTTGTAGTATCGTTAGTTGTGTACATCCTGACATCACATACATAAATCACTTGCTTCGCTAGTTTAAGCTGTAGACAATCTTTCATCTGCTGAAATAAAAAATTTACGGTACTATCTTTTAAATGTGTGCAACCTTTTACCCCGCATGAACAGAAATTCGATGACTATTTATCTTTGTATTTCTTATAATTTCGTATACAAATCAGTAGCTGTACTAGTTATAGGTGTATACAATCTTTCATTCGCCAAAACTTTATATTGGTAATATTATTACACTTTAACAATCTTTGCTCATTCATTAGCATAAATATCGGTCCATTATTTGCTTAGCTATGTGTAGTCTCTGTATAATCTTCATATGTTTCTTAAATGTTCTGCTTTCTTCGTCAGATAACCAATGTTCATTTTTATCTTTGTGTTTCTTTTCATTACACACACACACACACAAATCACTTGCTTTACTAGTTTCATCATCAAAACAATCATCTTGGTTATATTATTTAGCTTTGTACGACTTTTTGTCCCATTAACATATCTTTTTATAACTATGTATAGTTTTTATATGTATTCATTTCAATTCTACTGCGTTTTATATTCTACTTCACATATAAAGAGTATTTTACTTTCGTCTCATCTTTAGTTGTGTACAGCTTTCCTTACACAACATGAGCGTCAACGCCACGTCATCACTTCCGGTTTACAGTTTGTCTTCTGGACCTTGTTGATGATGTGCGACCTCGTGCCTCTATACACGGCCTTCATTGAAGAGGTCTTTAACAACAATAATAATAAAATTAATATTATTAATAATATGATCGACGAGAAAGTTTAGTGTTGATGATGATTGGACCGACAAGTATACTGGGGAGTTATTAACTGCTACCCCCTGGGTGACATATTGCATAGAAGACTTCAATATAACGCGAAAAGCTCACAATTTTACGTTTGTACTTAACAGAAAATTACAGCAACATTTCGCTAAAAAATACAATGTAGCGAGAATACCTGAAAACTAGCATTCACAAGCATCCAAAAATAGTCGTTAAGGTATAATGAAAACCATTTGCGTGTGATTAGTCTTTTGAGCAAACCAGGAAAGGTAGCATTCAGGTGAGTACATTGCACTGATAATGGAGAAAGAGATTCTATGTCTTTTCAATTTTTCTCATAACCATCCAAAGAAAGATTAAGACTATAGAACAGAACTAGTGATCAAACGATATCAGTTTACTAACTCATATTTGACATTGTTTTAGTCACTTACATTCCCTCAGTCACCTTGCAACCTTACATTTTTTGTTTCTAAAAAAATTCATTTCTTGATATACTTGAGCAAATGAAACATTATTACCTTAGAACTCTGTAATTTGACAATATGCTTTATGGCAAAGACGTATTTTGACAAATATGTCGTCCGTGGATGACAGGATTACTACGACGGCATCCTGGAATTCCTTTTGCTTTATGTGACCTTTGCAATAGAGGCTATTCAGGTCATCCTGTTCTGCTTTTCCGAAGCCTCTGAAAAGCCTCCAAATGAATACTATCAGCAGCAGAAGGTGTGGTAAATACAGCTACATATCTCTCTTATTTTTTGTGTAGTCTATAACTCTATAACTAAACTGGGTATCTGAGATCAGGTTACTTCTCTTTAGGTATGGTTTTGGACATGTTTGGCTAAATCAAGGAGTGGAATCAGAAAGCAATTTTATAACATGTTTTAAACAAAGATTGATTGATTGTCACTGGCAAGAATGGAATTCTTTAACCAATAGAGGTGAAAGGTTTAGTTTCTATAAGTCAATTAAATCTGTGACTCACAGACAGAGATGTATCTGAGTCTGGATGTTAATAGATTCGTCAGAAATGTACTAGCGAGACTTCGATTTGGTAATTCAGACATAATGACACATATTCTAAGATATTCTGACAATAATATAAGTAAAATATGCCCTATGTGTCAAATTGATGAAGAGGATGAGTTACATTTTATACTATGTTGTCCAGACTTGAATGATCTGAGAAAAAAACAACATTCCGAAAATGTACTACATTAGACCAAATAATTCCAAACTGTAGATGCTTATGGCAACAAAAAATGAAAAAAATAGTGTCCAATCTTGCCAAGTTTAAATATTTAGTGGCAAAGAAGAGAGATGCTATTCTATGCTGAAGATACCCTGCATCTATCGTATATTATATATCTTCCCTGTAACATGTTGCACGATAATCTTTTTTGAATGGGCCTAAAGGCCTAACAAAATAAACCATTCGTCTTCGTATTCGTATGTGTAGTCTATACCAAGATTTCGATAAATAATACAGTCTTCACAACAAGTAGTCCAGGTTCTCGCAATCACAAAATTAAATTAAAAAAACACTTATAATATCACTTCAAATTACTACGGTGCAGTCACGTATACGTTTCTTCACAGCGCCCATGCCCCGAGACCACTGCGTCCTTTCCCAGCCGAATGACGTTCGCGTGGATGACAAAGTAAAAATATTTATCAGTCTGTCCGCTTGCCTGTGCCAGTCTTCTTTTTTCCCATTCTGTCTCTCTTATATCACACCCTGTTTGGCAGTGTGTGTTCGTGCGCGCGCCCCTCTGTGTGTGTGTGTTTGTGTGTGTGTGTATGTGTGTGTGTGTGTGTGTCTGTTCCCACGGGTTTGTTAATCTTCCTCGTATGCTGCTTTACTCGACTGCCTATAATGCCTCTCTCTCTCTCTAGGTATCTCTACCTCGGGTGGCGAAAACATCTCGACGAGTCTGACCTTTTTGATCTCAACCCGCGAGACAGCAGTGACACCCTTGTTCCTCTCTTTGAACGAGAGTGGGAGCTGGAAAGAGAAAGATTCAGGAACAAACAGTAAGTCGCTCTCCATTGTGCTTTTGTCAGATTACTGATTGATTAGAGACATTAATACTTGCTTTTACAGGTCGAGCCAGTAACGTAAGCCTTTTTAAACAAGAAGACGCGGGTAAAATATGTTTTCTTTATAGATATCTAGCTGTTTATAAAACGGCAGCATTACTTCTTTTGAAGAAAAAGGGCTTACTTTTTTTTACAATGATCATAAAACAGAACAGAAATCCTTAAGAGAGCAACGTTTGTTAAGAAAAAACCCTCCAATTTCAGGCGACTGCATAACAAGAATCCTCCCACACGAACTTGGAACAAATAAAGGCAACAGTGCGGAAGAAAAAAGAAATAGAAGCAAAGAGATTTATCAAAACTTCATAAAGAATTTCCGGTGTCAGAAAACAAAGTAAAGTATCTCTCATTCATTTCCTCTTTATGCCCTTTTATGTCATACAACAGACGCAGTAAAAAGCAGTTAAGGGATCTCCCCAAAGCCGAACCCGTTGTGACGTCACTGAATTCCCTCCTTACGACCGACCCCCCAGAGCGGGACACTTATCTGCCCGCTACTGTCTTGGAGACCAAGTCCCTCGTTTCCAACTGTTCCGCTCGTCCCACGGGAGGAAAATGCGGGTGTGCGACGACCTACGGTACCCTCGACCGACCAGAAGACGACGAGGCGAACCCCCAAACTCCGTCACTGATCCAAGTCTTGGTGAAGCTCGTGAGACCCTCGCTGATCCTCGCACTGTTTTTGAAAGTGGTTTCTGACGGGTTATTTATTTTAAACCCTGTGATTCTAGGGTGAGTACCTAGCTATCCAGCTTTTCTTTTTTTTTTTTTTTTCGTTTTTCGAGGTGGTAGGTCAGGTTCTACTGATCTGTCGTATGGTACTACTAATGTTAATACTGATAACACTGACACTAGGGAATGTATAGAGAAATATCCTACATTGCAAGTATACTCACAGTACATGAGGAAAGTATCTGACCCAAATGCTAAACAAAAAGGAGTGTTTTATTCTTCCGGAATCTGAGAATCGAATACAAATTTGATTTTACGGTTCCGGTCACGGATGCAGTACGTACGGTTTTAGTAAGAAGATCATTTTATTGTTGTCAGTTTTTCACTTTTGCTTTTTCTTCTTGCTGATTATTAATTTTTTCTTTTCATTTATATTACATGCATGGATTCAGGAAAGGTCACTCTTAGACAGCGTAAGGGTATATAACCCATCAGTGCTTCCGACTTGCCGCCAACATTTTGAAAGTTAACGGCAAGTTTGTTGTGTGTTAAAAACAGTTTTTTTTTTGAAAATCATATGGCTAAGACCGATGTACGTGAAAGTCTTGTTTATTTCTTTTTTTAACTGATATGTATTTTGTGAAGGACCATCAGGTAGCTTCTACAATAGTATTTCACTTGAAAGTTCAATCTAGTACACGTGAACAGGCAAGAGACAGTTTAGATCACATCTTTGCGTTAGGCTGAGCGAAGAAGGGTGAAACGGCAGAACTAAAGGAAGAAAAGCAGAACTATTTCAAACATAATGATGCAGACAATACGCATTGCTGGCCTTATAGTGAGATTCTATCACTTGTCTGAGCTCGTCAGAGTCAACAAGTAGACAACAGTTTGAACAAACAGACGCCAAAGTATTAGGTACAAAATAAGACTAATCTTTACAAATTATACACAAATTTTACATTTTCTCAAAACAAAGTGAAACAGATTCAGATGCTGATTTGGTCACCCATTTGTCATACTAGGCCACAGCTTTTAACATTTCTAAGTTTTAGAATCACATTTTTCTATTGTTTGCCTTTAAAAATGGACGTTATGGTTACTGACCGATTTTATAGAAATAAAAATTAAATGTTATACTAACATCTACAGGAAATGTTCAACAATTTTAGAAACAGTGTGAAACTCTAAGAAAGTAGTTTACTCGCAAACATTAAAAACTCGCCACGAAGAACATTTAATTAACAGTTACTTCATTAAAATTCCACATCAGCATAAAAATGACGTTTCTGTGACATAGTAGTTTGTACTCAAGATATAGTTTTGAAGCTAAAGTAAATGAAAAATAAACTTGAATGTCCCATTACCTAGTGATGACAGCAAAAGCCATGGTGGAAAGGGATCTGACCGACTTTACACCTGTTGCAGGCTGTTGATCGAGCAGGTGGGCAGCAGCGATCGGGTGTGGCCTTGCTACGTGCTTGCAGTGCTGATGTTTCTGGTAAACATAGTCACATCAATGCTCTTCAACTTCAGCATCTGGCTTTTCCAGATGATCGGAATGCACCTCAAGACCATGCTGATTGCCGCCGTCTACAGAAAGGTAAGCAGAGGACAGATAATAAGGTAGGCGACAAAAAGATGAGTGTGCGATCCATCTACACACAGTGAGTATGAGATTTGATGAAAAGGGTCTCACAAGAAACAAACCACAATTGGTTCAACGACTCATCTCATGTACCCTTAACCGTGCGCACAATTTTTCGCGAACATCTGTTGCTATTCACACACAGGTCGGTCGTGCTAATTACACTACTTGCATCCAAGCAAGGTAAAACAAAAGCCAGAGTGGATGAGTTTCCTTTTCTTTCTTTCTTATCTTAGCAGCAGGTGGAGACTTTTCCTTGGCGAATACGTAAGTCAACCACACAAAGTGTGTCTATAGTTCTCGCTAGGGGACTCGACACCTAAAGTTCATTCATTTAGCGTGTGTCGCTGCTTGAAGATGTTGTCTTAGTCCTTGACGATGTTGTCTTAGTCCTTGACGATGAACAGCGCCGCACGGCGAATGGCCACTGGCGGGGAGATAATCGACCTCATGTCCGTCGACTGTCAACATGTTCAGAACGCCTTGGCTTATTTAGATGCCTGGACTATTCCATTACAGGTGAAGAGACGCCATTTGTATAAGGCTAACCAGAGTGCAACCCTAATTTTTTATATAAGATTTGCTTTAATTTCTTAGGACATTCGCTATAGGAAAATCTATATGACAAAGGTATGAGTAAAGGTTACAAGAAACCAGTGGGTTTAGGGCAAACGTTCGGGACTTTCATATGATGACCTGTTAATGCGCGGGACATCTGGGGTGTGTTCTCCGTATGGCTAGTTGGTTGAAAGTATGCTTGAAGTGTAACTGACCAGTGGCAGGGTGAACATGTAAATGGGACGACACATACTCTTCGCATCTTGTTGTACGTGTATCACTGCTGTGTCATCTAGCATGTTATGTTTCATTACAAGTGTGTCACTGTTGTGTCCGCTAACATGCTACGATGGTTTATTACAAGTGTGTCACTGTTGCATCCTCTGACAGGTTATGATGGTTTATTACACTGTACCACTGTTGTGTTCGCTAACAGATGATCATGGTTGTCGGTGTACTTTACGTCTACATCGGTCCCTCAGCCTTCGCAGGTGTCCTCGTGCTTCTTCATATCGTCCCGCTGAGCTCCTTCATCGCTAGTCGTCTGCAGAAGCTCAGCATCAGCAACCTCAAGCTCAAGGACCACAGAGTGAGGCTGACCAATGAGGTGTTGATGGGAATAAAGGTCTGTGTTGACTGATTGACTGTTTGTCGACCTGTTTTCTTTTATCTGTCAGTAGTAACGTTTATTTGTCACGAACTTAAGACATAAAACCAATCTAGCTGAATTTTAGAAAGGAAATAAATATTGAACTTATCGGTACATACAATAGTAATAAAAATAACAATTGTAGAACACATTTCTGCGAGGCAAGCTCAGTGTGCTACATACAAAAGACAAAAAAAAAAGCGGAAGAATACAAATAGCACCAGCCCATCAAGAAACAAGCGCATGAATGAAAATGAATAACTGAGGAATAGTATTTTTTGATTACGTAGGAGGTTTCTTAAAGAGATATTCTATCGTCTCTTATACATTAAGAACAAGCCGGTTTTATCAAAGGATAATATTCTGGGGATAATTTAAGGTTTGTATATGATCTGATGGACCATCTACAAATCAGCCTTCAATACTTTTTTGTCTTAATTTTAAGAAATCTTTTGATAGTATTATTTGAAAGTGCTCTGCATGTTTTTGGTTTTGGTCCTTCTTTCTGCTACTTGATAAAGTATTTATAACAACATTTCATCGAATTTGCTTGTAAATGCCACACTCAGAATACATAGAGGATGCTGACAAGGGTCCCCACTTCTCAAATTCTTTTCATTTATTGCAGGTTCTGTAAAATTAAAAAAAAACTATTTACATCTCTACATACTAATTTTACGTTTGAACAGGTGTTGGAAGATGTATAACCTTGCGCTAAGTTTCCAGCTTGTCTGTCATTCTTAAGCCCATGTAAATAAGGGGCGGGAACCTGTTTTCCTCCAAGAACAATTTTGATATTTGTAACGTCATTCGCGAGACATACAAAATCATCAGCTTAAAAAAGTTTAGTCAACTCGAAGTTTTGCCACAGTCCCAGCCTGCCTGGCAATGAATGTCCTGTGTCCTATCCCGTAATGGACGTTCCTTGCATGTTCCTCAGAATTTACGTTATGATTATGATTCAATGCTGAAAGTAATAACAGAAGGAGAAACACACACACACACACACACACACACACACACACACACACACACACACACACACATCTACACACATATATACACACGTACGTAATACAAGTCGATTTGTGACAAAAGAAAGGCAAATGTCAGCAAGACAAAGTCGCGTTAAGAGCATCGTCCCTATTAGACTTTTGTATTCACCTTGTTACACCTCCCCTCAGGTAATAAAGCTGTACGCATGGGAACCTTCTTTCGAAAAGATGATAACGGACTTGAGGAACAAGGAGACGGCGATGTTGCTCAGAACAGCCTACCTGAACATGTGTATATGTGTTTGCTGCTTCTTTGCACCTTTTCTGGTCAGTCTTAGAATCAGCTTCTAATCAGACTTTACGCATCTTAAGCTTTACTGGAGATGACAGAGAGGAGATATATTGCTGAGAAGCAGGAGAATGTTGTAAATATTATTATTATTATTAGTAGTAGTAGTAGTAGTTACAAACCTCTGCTGTCTTTTAAGAACTTTGTCTTCCCTCTGAAGGTAACCCTGGCCACGTTCACAGTGTTTGTGGAGGTCTCCCCTGACAACCACCTGGACGCTCGACGGGCCTTCGTGACTTTGGCATTGTTGAACATTCTAAGATCGCCCTTCGGCTATCTGTCATCACTCATACCCATTACCGTTCAGGTCGGTCGATGGCTACTTAGATTCTACATTACACTAACGCTTTGTTTAGTTGTTTCTTTTAAAATGTTGCCTTGTTTTACTTGCTTGCTTTATTTATTTATTTTTTTCTTTTATCTTTCTTTTATATTTTTGTGTTTTTTTTTGTTTCTTTTTGCTTATACTTCTTTAAGTCTTGTTTAGTTGGGCTTTTTTTCTTTCTTTAATGTGTCCGGGCTTAGCTTCCTTACTTCTCTGTATCTTCTTTTTTGTGCTTTTTCTCATTCCCTCTCTTAATTAACCCATTTCTGTAATTTTTCTTTTGTTTTTGTCTGTTGCTGCTTTGTTTTTCTTCATCTTTGTTTTGTTATTCATTCTTTCTTCTTTTTTATTCGTACTTATATATTTTATATCCTCACAAGAAATCAAGGACGGCTACGTGGCACTCACCAGACGGATTGGTCCATAATCAGATCGACTATATCCTACTGCCGAGACGCTTCAAATCCAGCAGCTACAGGGTCAAGACTCGGACTACCCAGGCGCTGACATAAGCAGCGACCATGACCTTTTTCTAACGAACCTAAAGCTGAGGCTCAAAGCGAAGCGACTCTCAAACACCCCCTGAATTCGCTTTGATTTGAAGAAGCTGCAAGACCCGAAGGTTGTACAAGTCTTCAAGGCCACGGTAGGCGGAAAATTTGGCGCACTGACATAGGAATAAGAAACAGTCATGTGTCACGAACGACATCCTGGACCTCTGTGACCAAAGGAGGGCCTTGAAGAGAGAAAAGAAAAACAAACCAGAAGCAGCCACCAAATACAAAGAAGTGAACTGTGCCATTAAGAAAGCGATGAAGGCAGCTAGGGAGAGCTGGATCGAGAATCAGTGCCGGGACTTAGAGGATGGAACGGCACGAGGTGACAGCAAAAAGACCTACCGACTTCTAAAGACCCTCACTAAGACAGACCAGCAGAAAATCTCAGTCATCGAAGACAGCAATGGTCAACTTCTCACAGAAGGCAATGCTGTACTCAACCGATGGAGAGAATACTGCAAGGACCTGTACAACTACCAGCTGAAGACCGACGCCAACATCCTCCAAAACAACCAGGCTAGAGACGGTGAATATGCAGACCTACCAGTCCTACGGGAAGAGCTCGAAAGAGCTGTACATAATTTGAAGGGAGGAAAGTCACCAGGCGTTGATACTGTACCAGCTGAGCTTCTCAAGCAGGGTGGTGAAGCAACTACAAAGGCCCTAACTGTCCTGTGCCAAGGAGTCTGGGGGCGAAAGGAATGGTCTAGAGAATGGACGCAGTCATTAATCATACCCCTCCCAAAGAAAGGAAACAGCAAACAGTGTCAGAACTACAGAACCATAAGTCTTATCAGCCATCCAAGCAAAGTCATGCTGAAGGTCATACAGAACCGCATCAGAACCACGGCAGAAGAGCTGCTATCAGAAGAACAGGCTGGTTTCAGACCACGTAGAAGCGCAGTTGAGCAGATCTTCAACTGTCGTCTTCTTATAGAAAAGCATCTTTAGCACCAGCGGGACCTTTACCACAACTTCATTGACTTTAAAAAGGCATTTGACAGAGTCTGGCACGAGGGGCTATGACATGTGATGCTGAAATTCAACATTGAAGAAGGGCTCGTCCAAGCTGTTGAAGCGCTGTATAGCAGCTCAATGAGTACAGTACAGCTAAACAACCAACTTACTTTCGCACCACAGTAGGGGTACGTCAAGGATGTGCCCTATCACCCGTGCTGCTCAATATATTCTTCGAGAACATCATGCTCGAAGCTCTTTATGACCATCATACCTCCATTTCAATCGGTGGAAGACCAATCTGCAGCCTACGCATTCAAGATGACATAGATCTGTTAGCAGGTACAAACAAGGAACTGCAAGACCTCACAGATTGACAGAGAGCTCAAATGCATATGGAATGGAGACCAGCACTGAAAAGAGCAAACTTATGATCAATGGCAACAGCAAAGCAAAGATCTTTATGAACGGGGTACAGCTCGAAGAGGTAAGTAGCTTCAAGTACTTGGGAGCCACTCTCTCCAAGGACGGCAGCTCCACGCTAGATATCCGCATCAGGATCGCAATAGCAACAGCAGCAATGGCTAGACTAGACAGGATCTGGCATAGCCCCAAGATAAGGTTCACTATCAAGTACAGGCTGTACAAATCCCTGGTAGTGCCGATCCTGCTCTACGGATGTGACACGTGGACTCTGCTTGCCGAAAAGGAAAGGAGAATCCAGACATTCGAGAACAAGTGCCTGAGGAGGCTGCTCCGGATCTCATACAAAGAACACAAAACCAATGACTTTGTAAGAAACAAGATTGCCGCACTCGTAGGACACCAGGAACCTCTACTATCAACAGTCAAGCGACGTAAGCTGGTCTTCTTTGGCCATGTGACTCGGCACGACACCTTGTCGAAGACTATCCTTCAAGGCACCTTGGAGGGTGACCGACGCCGCGGTGGTCAGAGAAAGAACTGGCTTACGAACATCAAAGACTGGACTGGTCGTCTGTACAGGACCTGCTGACTATCGCCCACAACAGGCAATAGTGGCGGGCCCTATCAGCTGCCGCGTCTGTCCATGTGCTCCCCCCAACCCCAGGTGCCATGCAAGGGACTGACTGACTGACTGACTGACTTATATCTTGATGGCTTTCTTCTTTATTGTTTTTCTTGTTATTTTGTTATACATTTCTTTTCAATCTCCAGGCTTTCGTGTCAATGCGAAGGATCAACGAGTTTCTGTGCTCTGAGGACCTTGACGCCAGCACCGTTACCTATAATGCCGATGCAGGTACGTTACCTAGAACGTTAAGAATGTCAGACATTTTAGTATCAGGGTATTATTGTATGTTGCTATCCTAGCTGTTATCATTAATATCACAAAGATACAGACTTATTCCAAAGGATTCATCAGTAACACGACGTAAGGGCAACGTTACAGAGCCACTACTCCTGATAAAGTGTTAATGCCAAAATTTCAAATAATATCATTTAATACAGAAATTAGTTACAGATATCAAAACTTTTGTAGGTTACATTCAAAATTCGCTTAGGAAAAGTCCTAAGTGATTAAAATCAAAGTTTCTTGCATACCTGCAGTCTGCGCGAGAACAAAAATAAATTGAATAACCAGAGGTACGGAAGTCTTTATGTAAAAATTAAAATAATACAACTTTGTGTTTATTCTTTTGATTAGTGACATTAAATATTTGCCTATGTTAAGTTGATTTTTTAAATAATAATAATAATAATAATAATAATAATAATAATAATAATAATAACGAATGCACAATTTGTATAGATTTTGCCAGTGAAATAAAAGTATCAGTAGTAAAGTGACACTATACTCTGAAAGCCATACATGCTTTTTTGAACAGTGAGTGCCATATCTGTGAGAGGTGGAACGTTCACCTGGAACAAAAGCTACGAACCCGTCTTGAAAAAGTGGGTATTTGTCACTGTTTGTAAATCAACTTGTACCTCGGTTACTTTCTTTGTTAATAAGTTTTTTGCCTATTTTACTGCTAAATATTTATTTATCTAATCATTTTGTTTCTTTTTTCTCTTTTCTGATTTACAGTATTAGTCGAATATTAGATGAAATACAACTTTTTTAAATTTTATGACGTGTATGATATACTATCAATTATTATCATACGTAATGTAAATCAGGGAAAGGGTAGCAACTATTTTAAAGAAACGTTCTCCGTTGTCTGTACGGTCCTGCTTCTTTGTGTCTCTCGCTTTAAGTTTATGGTAGACATATTTTTTTCAGTTTCTTCCAAGTTAAAGATTTCATAATTTCTGTTTCCTTCTTGTTGAAAGTTTAAACACTGTCTACCTTTTGTTGTAACTGTTTTAATTTTCACCTCTTGTTCTAAGAATAGTTAAATTCTACCATGTGTCTAAGAGTAATTCTCAATATTTTATATTTATTCTAAGAATAGTGTTGAATAATTTTAGCATCGACATCAGCATTGGCGTCGGCAGTCTCGTGGTGGTGGTGGGTAACGTTGGAAGCGGAAAGTCGTCACTGATCTCATCGTTTCTCGGAGAGACCGAGAAATTATCGGGGGAAGTAACTTTCAAGGTATGTGACGATGGCTTATGATTAGCTACAGGAGATTGGGGCGTTGAGAATCTTACTGGCCTGGGATCGGATAACGTCTCCGAGTTCCACACTTCAAAAGTTTTCTTTTACAACTGGGCTTTTGGAGCAGACCTTTTGTCTATTTGCTGACTAAATGTAGATTTTTTATTAGACATATAAAACTGAATTATGAAGTGTTAATGTTAATGCCTCTTAATAATATGAAATCAGAACTAGATGGACGCACCTTCAAATAAAACAACCGAATCCCCGACACTTAATCCCCAGACACTTAATCCCCAGACACTTAATCCCCGACACTTAATCCCCAGACACTTAATCCCCGACATTTAATCCCCAGACACTTAATCCCCGACACTTAATCCTCAAAATGAAGTTTTTAACTCAAGAAATTATGAAGTGAATGAAAAATTTAATTATGAAGTAAATGAAAAATTTAATTATGAAGTAAATGAAAAATTTAATTCAAATTCAAATAATTATTTTCATGTTAACATCAAAATAAGTTTGAAAATTAAAATAATACTTAACTTCAATATTGATGACATTGGGGGCATTTTGAGGATTAAGTGTCAGGTGATAAAGTGTCAGGTGATAAAGTGTCTGGGGATTAAGTGTCGGGGATTAAGTGTCTGGGGATTAAATGTCCGGTCACCAAAACAACCAGATAATTATTTGACATTAACATTGTTTAATAATTGGAGGACTGATAATTGAATTTGCAAGTCTTTAAAGGTTTAATTGAGTCTAATTTGTTTAAATAGACGTAAAACTCAGCGTAAGATATTTTCCCAAAATCGAGATTAGGGACCTAAATTGCAATCTCGAGACGCACGCTTACAAACATGAAAAGATGTAGAAAAAGCTTTAAAAGACATCAGGATCGTATATGGATATGTCTACATTGTGTAGGCTACAGCCAATACGAGACCTGAAACCACATAGTACTTAGGGTTATCTGTGTACAAAAGTCACATCATTACTTTGACCTGACTCTCTGCATGATGTTTATATGTGTGCATCTTGAGATCTGAATGAATGTATTAACGTAACAGCGGGAAAAGAGCATCCTGCACTGAGCTTTAAGTAGTCATATCGAACATATCAGGCAACATATCGAACCCTTAAGAAAACATCCGTTAGTGTGCTGAATAATTCTGAAGGACAATTTGTTCTTGAACACAATGGCGCGGTTTTAGGTTCTTTCCAAGAAGAAAAAAATAAACATAATTTGTTTCAGAGTTCTGTGGCTTACGTACCGCAACAAGCGTGGATCCAAAACGGAAGTTTACGAGATAACATTCTTTTCGGGAAGCTCTTCAATGAAAAAAGATATCAACAGGTTCTGCGGGCATGCGCACTAGAGCGAGATTTAGAGCTGCTGCCTGCTGGAGACATGACTGAGATTGGCGAACGGGTATGCTTCAGCCCTTGCACGATTTTTTATTCTTTTATTTTAAAGTTTTGTTTTGTTTTTGGGATGATAATTGCATGCTTGGTTTTGTGAAAATGTTAGGGCATCAACCTTAGTGGGGGTCAGAAGCAGAGAGTGAGCCTGGCTCGCGCCGTGTACAGTGACAGCGACATCTACCTACTGGACGACCCGCTCAGCGCCGTGGACTCGCACGTGGGCAAACACATCTTCACCGAGGTCATTGGACCCAACGGCTTGCTCCGGCATAAGGTCAGGTCCTAATAAGATCAGCTGAGCGGCTGGCAAAAATATTTACGTTAGAAATCTGATGAATGTTATTCATGAATCGAATTTTCTTTACAACGCTGAAACTTTACGATTCAAAAAAAAGTTTTTTTTTTCTTTTTTTCACATTCTATACTCCCCACCTCTCTCTCCTCTCTCTGTGACATAGTGTAAAGCCTCATGAACTCTTTCGCTCTTTTTTTCTCTTTCTACCTCTCTCTACTATCCTGATTATCTACTTTCTTGTTTTTGGGCGCTTGTCGTGATTTTTGTTTCATCAGCTGCATACCCTCTCTCTGTACCATCAACCAATCATCAGTTTTTAAATAGCCCCTTGCCCTCTTCATAAGCCATTAGCCGTTCGTCTGATTTGTTCCAGTAGCTGTTCACCGTTTCTCTTGTTTGTGCGAGCAGACGCGGGTGCTGGTGACACACGCCATCCACTGGCTGCCGATGGTTGACGAGATCATCGTGCTGTCCGACAACGGCATCTCGGAGAAAGGCAGCTACGACACTCTCATGTCCCACAACGGACCCTTCGCTCGCTTCCTCCAGCTTTACCTGCAACAGAAGGAGGACTCGGAAGAAGAGGAAGACCCCGAAAGTCAGTATCACGTGATCTCAAACGTACTGTCATTTTCTGGTTTTCGTGTTTTTAATCTTTCATGCAAACAAAAAACAAAAAAATTTCCTACTCCCATAAACTTCACGATTTCCCAAACTAATTTTTTTTAGCATGTTTCAAATTTCGTTTATTTACTTTACTTTACAACTCCACTGTTGTATGTTGTAGCACAAGTAACCTTACTCCAACTGATGAAATTATTTCGACATGAAAATTAATGTTTGAGGTAATGATTTGTAATGTCCGGGCTACGTTATAAACTTTTGCGAGTTAGCACTCTTAACTGCTAAATATTACTTTATCACGTAAAACAGGAAGAAGGAAAGTGTGTTGGGTGAGGGTTTTAATATATCCTTTTCATTTTATTGCCTCCTCATGCAGTCTCGACACTCATAAACAAGATCAGAGAGGACGTGGAGACGGCGACCTCCGATGGCGCAACTTCTGGTGAAGATCAGACACGTCTCGACAACGATAGACGAAGGTTCGTTTTCACTCCTCTGACCGATTCTCAACCAAAAGGAAATTACTTATAATCATTCCTCCGTCTTCTTAAAGCTAAATTTATTTTTATCATCAGTAAAATTATTCCAAGGAAATCAATTGTTTCTTTTAAAGTAGATGGCCAATGTATCGTGTTTTATTCACTGGGACGAAATAAACAAACAAATAAATAAATAAATGTGTTTTTAGTCTGGTGTGGAAGTCATAGGGTTTTTGTAGATTACCGTTGATGATGATGATGATGATGATGAGGAGGAGGATTATGATTATTATTATTTAGTGTATGTAACTGTCAGAAGCACGTTCTTTATTTGAAACACTGTACCAAATCTGACCATACAAAGTAACGATAGGACTACTTTGAAGCTCGTTGACCGCGTATGTCAACATTAACATAAAGCACATAAATTTCCGAATCCAAGACACTTAATCCCAAGACACTTAATCCCCGACACTTAATCCTCTAGACATTTAATCCCCAGACACTTAATCCTCAAAATGAAATTTCATCTCAAGAAATTATGAAGTGAATGAAAAATTTAATTATGAAGTAAATGAAATATTTAATTCAAATTCAAATAATTATTTTCATGTAAACATCGAAATAAGTTTGACAAGTAAAATAATGCTTAACATTTTAACTTTGGGGGCATTTTTGAGGATTAAGTGTCTGGGGATTAAATTAGGGGATTAAGTGTCGGGGATGAAGTGTCTGGGAATTAAGTGTCTGGTCACCAAATTTCCTACATAAAGCAGGTTTATAAAGATTAGAAAAGGAATAAAAACTTTGTCAGCTTTAGAAATAGTTTACTCTATTTTTTTTCTTTACAAAAATTCAGATGGATTTGAAGACAACTACTAAGTCGTTTTGTTCTTGCAGAAGGTACAGTCTTACAAGATCGAAGCAATCGTCGCTGATGAACTCTACGAATTTTAAGCCCGGCAACCGCCCCCTGGAAGAGGACAAGTCGCTAGCGAACAAGGGTCGACTGGTGCATGAAGAGACAATAGAGAAAGGAAAGGTATGCAGACAGCAACTTAATAACTTACAAAACTTATCTTTTTTCGATACCAAGGCTGTTCTTTTGGTTCATATATTGAGGGAGTTATACAGGTGGAAAGTATTATGGTGGTTGGGGTAATGTTTGAGGGAAAAAGAGCATTGAAGATGGGTAAGTTCTTAGTACCTATCCTGTTGTACTAAAGAGCATTGAAGATGGGTAAGTTCTTAGTACCCACTGTGTTGGTGAAATAAATTGCCGTGGAATTGTCTTCCTAAATTCTAACCAGCATGCACACTCACAGAAACAACAGAATAGTAAAAAAATAAAACCTGCAAATTTCTCTTTTAATTAACTATTAGAAAAGTTAGTCGAAAAATAACCCAATCGCAGAAAACAAAATGTTTTAAGAAACCTGAAGACTAGGAGAAATTGCACGTCATACATAGATTAAAATTATTTCTCAGCACATGTAAACCCAGATTGTGTTTATTTATGCACGTGTAGTGTTCCGTCCGATTCATGTACCCTCTTACTTTGAAAAGATAAACTTGAACTAGCGATACATCAACATCTTTATTAGTGTGATCAATGTTATCACACTTACGTTCATTGAAAGTCATGTGCGGTGTCATGTTTCCTGATATATTCTTCAATTAGTCTGCCAAGTTTTAACTGTTCTAAATGTGAAAGAGTAGAAGATTGATCAGAATTAAGAAACGCTAATAATTCTTCGTCAGATCTTTTCTTGCCATTCTCTCGCTTTACGCGAGACTAAGTGTGAACAAAGACTGGCGAAAGCGTTATCGTCACAGGGGCTTTGTTTTGTTTTGTTTTGTTTGTTTGTTTGTTTGTTTGTTTGATTGATTGTTTGTTTGTTTTGTTACCCATGACAATTCAGTTTCTGATTCTCCCATTGAATAGTGTCGTTATGACAATAAGATTTGTTGATCTCTATACTTTTACAGAGAAAACTTCTGATTTGGTAATACTTTAAACAGTCAGGATAGAGACTGAAAATACAGATTCAAGGCCCTATGGCAAGGTATAATATGATACGATTCTGACAGTGAAACGGTATCAAAACAGCGTTTGAATTGTAACCATTGTACTGTAGCAATCGGGAATGATCGACAAACATTTTGTAAACAGTCGTTTAATAATGTCAAAAATCATTTCGTAAACTATGCTGAGCATATAGACAATTACTACACACAATAATTCAGTTTGAAAACAACCACTTAGCTGAGAACATCAAGTTGGTAATCGCTCAGTATGAATACAATTATTTGATATCAAGGTAAACTTCATGTAGACGATCCCTATAGGTAGTAAGATAAACATCATGCAGACAATCATTAGTGTGATAAACGATGGTGTTATATAAGGTATATATAAGAATGAGCTTATAACTTCTACGATCTCATGTTCCAACTGTTTTTGTTCTTCAAGTACGCAGGCAAGATGATGTAATGTATCTTTACAGTGACCAATCTATTCAATGTATAAAGATAAAAAAATAATCATTTAAATCTGTTTCCTGCTAATCTCACCTGACTTTCCCACTCTTCTCGTCCCTTTTCTTGTTTTTCTAGTAAAGAGCCAAAACAATATAGCGGTTGTTGTTCTTGAGGAGCTAGTTAGTTTAATCCAAGTGTAAAAAGTCCCCAAAATGTAATATAGTATACCACGACCTGCTAACCTTACTTGTCAGACTGTCCTACCTGTTCTCCAGGTAAAATGGGGCGTGTTTTTCGCTTACCTGCAAGCAGCGGGTGCCGTGCCCTTCACGGCATCCATTTTGCTCTTAATCCTTGTCGAAGCCACCAACGCATCAGGTAACTTCTGGCTCAGACGCTGGACCGACGACCCCTTCCTCGCCGTCGCCAACACCAACGCCACCTTGCGGCACGACTACAACGCCAAGAACGACTACTACTTGATGGTGTTTGGAATGTTAGGCATCGCACAAAGTATGTGTTGAGGTTTATTTAAAACGGAAAAATGTATTTTAAGAGAGAGAGAGATAGAATCGGTGGCACTGACAATAACAGCGATAATTAGTTGAGAGGACAGCAATGATCGTTCTCAGAGATATATGTGACATAAGATATGACATTTTACTTGACTCAGGCTTCTGACCCAATTTAATAAGGGGTACAAAATGAGAATCCACATTGTATCATGCACGATCACCTATAGACTTTCACTGATGCATGTACACACATGGTGTACATACAGACATGCATCAAATCATTCTTTTTTTTCTTGTTCTGCTTGCCTCGGTGTCGACCGCCTTCAACGTAATCATGGAGAACCGTTATCAGGAAAGTGTTATGTCGGACAACATGACCGAACCACACCAGCTTCTGCTGCTTACAATCCTGTATATATATATATACACACGTACATACACTAATATTAATCAAATACTTAATTATATGGAAAATATCTTGTACTGCTTTGAAGAGTATCATCCTACTCCTGTTGATGACTATCACTCTCTATCATATCCAGTTCCCTGATATTCCTTTATCACACCAAAGCCAGAAATATCAAAATAAAATGCAACTATGTTTTCTGTTTAGTTCATGTAGTAGTAGTTGCATTAAATAGGCTTTTATCTGGAGTCTACCCTGTGGCGTCCTTTGTAGACGAAGCGAGGTTAGGTGTTCTTGTAGTGACACCTACAATCTTTTTATTGTGTAAACCTTCTCATTGTCATCATTTCTGCTGCAAAGACCCACATATTTCGGAGCCGTATAAAATTATCAGCTGAAGGGTGGGCTTCAAAGAGTTTGAAAACAGGTTGGGTAAAGTCTCACTAATGGGACCATGACAGTTTAAGAATACTTATGCAGCTCCTTTTTTTACCTTTTCAGCTATGTCTTCTGATGCATGTGTAAAACTAAACCTTGGGGAGAATACTACACCCAAATATTTATATCCATTCCTTAAGAAAGAAAAAAAGAGTTGCAACAATGGTAATTCTAAGAGACAGAAATGGCAATAATTTGAAAGAGCGAAAGAGAGAGAGAGAGAGAAAAAATTGAGGAGAGAGAACAAAAACGATAATTCTTTGAGGAAAAAGGGTGGCAAACGATGACATTGTATTAAGATAGACCACCACAATGATAGGGACAGTTATTTCAGAGAGACAAGGATAATGAGATGGTTGTTAACGCAGTGGTTAAAGCGCCTGTCACCACGACAGTGAGAACAGGTCGTCGTAGGTTCGTATCTCGGCTCAGCTCAAACACACCTCTCTTTGAATGTGACAGCTGTTTACAGAACGTACTTCAGTGGGTTTTTTTTCGGTTACTCCGGTTTCCTCCACCATGTGTGTGTGTGTGTGTGTGTGTGTGTGTGTGTGTGTGTGTGTGTGTGTGTGTGTGTGTGTGTGTGTGTGTGTGTGTGTGTGTGCATTTGATGTCTGCTGATAAGTGTGATAAATATTTGAAGCTGAGGAAGGTGCTCCTTAAATAAACATTTTTACTATTAACGAACCAATTTAGAGAGGAAGACAATGCCAAACAATGATCGAGAGGTAGATAGATTGATAGAGAATTAAGAAAGGAAGAAGTGAGGAAAAATAGAAAGAAAAAAAGAAAAAAAAGAGAAACACGTTCATGTCGGGATCTACACCATTCCCCCTTCTCCGACTCTTCAGTTCCTTTTTTGGCTAATTGTGATTTGTTTTCAAAAGCTCCACTTTCATTGTTATTTATGTTCCTAAACGCAATGTAGGCAACGTTGGCTGCCCACGCCTGCCACTGGAAATCTACCACACTGCTTCTGACGTCTGACCTCAGATCATCTCTTTTCTTGGTTTCCTGATTCCTCTAGTGGTCACTGAATTGTAGGGTTGGGCTCTACCGTGTACTGTGACCTCGACACAGGGAACAACTGTCAACCGCCTCTCTTACCCTACTGTCACTAGTTTATATAGGAGTCGCTCCGTAAGGTCCACATGTGTAGTCCAGCGAAAAAAATGTGCTGAATTGTTCTCCACTTTTCGTTCTGGTGCAGTAATCACCCTGATTTTCAACAACTGGTTGTTCTGGGTTCGAATGGTTGTTGCCTCTAAAAATCTTCACCGCAGACTTCTTGCTTGTGTACTGCGGTCACCAATGGCCTTCTTTGATACCACACCGATTGGGCGAATGGTCAACAGGTGAAATAGCTTCAAATTCCTTAGCATGCATATATTTTTTTCATTTTTGTCTTGTTTTTCTTTGCTTTGTATTTCAGATCAATTGTCTGTCTGTCTGTCTGTCTGTCTGTCTGTCTGTCTAATTCATAAGTATAATTTTGTGAAAACACATTGAAAAAAAGAGTGCAGCAAGAGGCGTTGTTGGCGAGATAATATATTATATCATAAAATTGTTTTTTAACATTTTGCTTGAGTCTGTTTTTTTTCTCATATATTTTCTTCTGTTTTTTTTCTTGTTTGATAAATATAGTTTATATGAACTGCTAACATGTCCTGTGTACCTACCCCTACACACTTCTTTTATCTCGCGCTTCTTTTATTATGAAGTTGTTTTCGCCATGTCGAGGTTGTCGTTTGACCGATCTCTTGCTTCATTTTTATCATCTACTCCTTGTCGACCCCACTTCTAAAGAAGCCCAGCCTCGACCCTAAGCACCAAAAACTATCGCCTTGTTTCCGATCTCCCTTTTTCCGTCAAAAGTGCTAAAAAGTTTGTACTACTCCAGCTCCTGAACTATTTTTTAAACATTAATTTACTAAAACCTTTTCATTAAGTCAATCGTGAGAGTTGTTTGTCTAGGAAATTATGGTCCTACCTGACATATCGCACAGAGGCACAGAGTCTTCGCCTGCTCCCTTCAAGTATGGATAGTCCTAGGGCTCTGTTCTTGGGCCTTCTTATTCACTATTTACAGCCATCCACTTGGTTCTTTCATCCGCCACTTTGGCCTGCAGTAACACATGTATGCTGATGATACACAGCTGGTGGCCTCTGGCCTCCCTTCTCAGCTCCTTCAGGTCTGCACCACCACACAACACACAGTAGACTCTATGAGACCCCGGGTGTTCATCAGCAAATTAAAAATGAAGACAAAGCTGAGGTTCTTCCATCAGTCTGCAAATAAACTGAATGTGTTCCATCATTTATTGCCTTTACTTTCTCCAGAGTTAACATCCCTGTCCGCCAGACAGTTCAGAATCTTGATCTTTAGCTCATCACTTTATCTTCGCATTGATTACAAGATCGCCTGCCTGTGCTACCGTTGTCTACCTCCCCCACCCCCCACCCCCAGCAAACCTGACTGATTTACCACCCGAGATGGTCTCTTCAGTCTGTTTGTGCTGCCGTTCGGGAGAAATTCGGCAGGCTTTCTTTTTCCTTCTCATGCTCCTGTTTAGAATTCTCTTCTCTTTTTTCTTCGAACTGTGTCTATCCAGCCTCAAAACTCATCTTTTTAAGAACTAGCTTACACAATCAAAAGTACAGTTCTTTGAACTAGTATCTATACTGGGAAATGCGCTTGACAAATCTTGAGTGTTACGATTATCATTATTATGATTATGATTAAGATTATGATTGTGATTATGATTATTTATGTCTTTTCTTTGCTGTGACTACCTGATGTCTTAGGATTACTTAGACATTAATGGCACTGATAATTATTTGTTTGTTTATTTGCAGATTCTCCAGTGACATGGAGATCATTGATAGCAGGCTCCCCATCTTTATTCGCGACTTTCTCTTCCTCGGAACGAGGATTCTTGTAACTATTATCGTCATCTCCATTAATACACCGCTCTTCATCACAGTCGTCTTTCCTATGCTCATCGTGTATTACTTCGTACAGGTAACTTTCTTACATCTATCACTCGTAATGACTCATAATTAGCATGGAATATGAACAAACTAACACATACCTCCTCAACCTTGAAATCAGTTAAAAACATTTAAGCAAACAACGTTAATAGTTTATAAAAAAAATAAAGCGACGGGCCATCCCTTATTTTGATACAGCATCGCCTTACGAGTGGCAAGAAGGCGGTTACTTGGTTTTCACCAGAACAAGCCAGTCTTATCCCTAAGTTGAAAATCAGTGCAGGAAGCATACAAATTTATTTTAAAAACAAGCTTGCACGCATACACACATGCACGTACGCACACGCTTAGAGTAAAACCTCTCATATCATGTCGTGTGCGCGCAGAGCTTCTACATTACAGCATCACGGCAACTAAAGAGGATGGAGTCGGTCACCCGCAGCCCCATCTACATCCACTTCAACGAGACCATCAGCGGCGGCGCCACCATCCGCGCCTACCGAGCGGTCGACCGCTTCGTCGAGGAGTCCAAGCGACGGGTGGACAGAAACCAGTCCTTGTACTTCGCTAATCAGTGCTCAAACAGGCAAGGGCATGAGGCTTCTAAAACTGACTAGATGCTTCCCTCTGGAGATTTTTTTTAAATTTTTTTATTTTTGTTTTCTTTACACGAACAGTTTTCAAGTGGCCTATATATTTTTGTTCTAATTATGTTTGTTCGAGAAACCACAAAATGTTCTCACATTACCTCTTCCCCCTTTTATATACCTCTCTGTGTTTGCACGTGATGTCGTAGATCGCGCGGCACAGACCTCGATTGGAGGGGGGATGGGTGCCACTAAGTGTATAAAAGCCCAGAGAAACGATGCAAATGAACCTCCATGTCGAAGCAGTCGAGGATCCAGATCAGCAAGGACCGGTCACTCTAGTGACCACTTCCAGGGTGCGGGCAGCGAAAACTGTTTCTGGAGCCAAATCTCCAATAAAGCTGAGAGAGGACTTTGACTGGTACGTGGAGAGTTCCACCAGTGTAGCAAAGTGTGATAACTTATCCAGATGCTACTACGATACCAGCTGGACATTATGGGAAGGCAGAGGTCCGATCGCTTGGACTTGTGGAGACAATAGTTGACGAAAGTCACAGGCTCTGATAGGTTTTTCTGTACGCAAGGAAGAGGTCACCATCCGGTATGCTCATTTCTATTTGCATCTCTAGCAGGCATCGCAATGTCACCATTTTGACACAGGAATGTCATTTGTTATTAGGTGGCTGAGAATAAACTTGGAACTCATCGCAAATCTCGTTATCTTGGGTGCCACCATCTTTTCTGTCATTTCGCCTGGCAGTGGAGGTGGAACAGTGGGTCTGTCTGTATCTTATGCAATTCAGGTGACTGAATAATAAGGCTCCTATCTGCTTCTGTATGTATGTATGTATGTATGTATGTATGTATGTATGTATGTATGTATGTATGTATGTATGTATGATTAATGCTATAAATGTGTGTTGTCGTTAGGATTATTGTTGTTGTTGACAGACATGTACATTGCATGCTTAGAAGAAAAGAAAACGTATCATATTTCATTATGTGTAGGTGTTGCACTTATGTGCAAACTTTCCAGACATCCAGTCCTCTCATATTAAATATGACAGAACAAATATACTCGTGTCTGTCTAGTGATTCTACAGCAATAACACAATTTTATAATAGATATAAGCATATCTTTGATACGACACAAGGAAGTTTTATATAAATTCAACTAATAATAATAATAATAATAATATCATCATCATCATCATCATCATCATCATCATCATCATCGTATGCCGTCACAGATCACAGACTCTCTGACATGGATGGTCCGACAGATGAGCGAACTGGAGATGAACATCGTGTCGGTGGAGAGGGTAAAAGAATATTCAGAACTGGAGTCAGAGGTGAGAACAGGTTTTACTATGGTTACCAAATGTAACCATCTTACCTTCAAATCTCTTCACCATTCATTCGCTTGTTCGTTTGTTTTGTTTGTCACTTGAGTGTTTGTTTGTGTTTTTCCTACTTTGCTTACTTTCTCTTTCTTTTCGTTCACTTAGGCGTATGCCATAGCTCCAAGACTCACTTCTAAATTTTACCATCCTTAACATTGCTTCACAACTTAATATTTCTGCTTAGATTTAAATTAACGCAAGACCAAGCTTTTACGGATGTGATTATTTCTTTATCCTCTTAACGCCTCAGGCACCATGGATTATCCCTCTTCGACGTCCATGTCTTTCCTGGCCCGCCATAGGTCGCCTTATTTTCAGCAACTACAGCACGTGCTATCGACCCGGCCTTGACCTTGTGTTGCGGGGCATAACCTTCACTATCGAGGCTGGTCAAAAAGTAAACATTTTACTATCCCCACCTCCCCCCCCACACACCAATATGGTACTGCCTATAAACTAATCATTTACATTAACATTCCATGCTACAATACTGTAAACAACATGAAGTAAAGCTTTATTGTTTCTGCTTGTGAAAAGACGGCTTATTCTTAAATCGTCAACCTAACTGCAAATTCTCTAGATTTTTTTCTTTTTTTTTCCAAGTGTTTCCATAAAAATATATCCACGTATATTCTTCCCGTATTAACAAATTAGCTGTAAGTTGCATGAAAAAGTTTCCTTCTCAATTGTTTTTCTTCCCTATCCACTCAGAATAATAATTTTTTTTAAATTTAAGTACTTGTCGACATTCCCTTCTACACCTAAAATCAAATAATTTTAATAAGAAAAAAAAATAACCAAAGAAAGGGAAAATATTTTGAAAATTGTATGACCTAGAAATCTGCGCAGGTCGGTATCGTTGGGAGAACAGGGGCAGGTAAGTCCTCCCTGACCCTCTCTCTCTTTCGCTTGATTGAGTCCGCTGGAGGATGCATCATGATCGACGGCGTCAACATCGCCGACATCGGGCTCCACGACCTGCGCTCCCGCATCACTATCCTGCCCCAGGTAACCACGATATTTTGTCGCCACGTGTGAAAGTTGCTTAAGTGTAAACAAGTTTGTAGTCACGGGGCAGGTCATCCTGTAGTTACTGATTGCAAGGAGTGTCGAGAAGGAATCTCCTACAGCTGAAGGAATTTCCAGGATATGTGAAAGAGATTGTATTTTCTTTTGCTTTGTTTTTGTGTTGTATTTATTTATTTCTCAAATGATGATATTAGACTCGGTACAAGATTCTATTTAGTAGCTCAGAGTGTATTCAGTATTTTGTTCATTCGTTACACCAACCAAAATTGCAAAAATATCCTCTTTAGTATGCCTTTAAAGGTTTATGTGGATTTTCCAAATTTATTTAGTGATGAAATAGATTAATTAAAACACATTTTCAGCCCCTCCCCAAATTTAAGGCTTCATTTGCGTACGCTGGGGAAAGATAAGAGACTCATAATAAAAGAGCAAATAAAGAGCTGAATAACGACAGAGACAACATTTATAACCCCCACTCTTCGGCTGAGTTTGAGAGGAAAGTGACTGTACTTTAAGGTGCCTGAGCGAGGATCCAGAAATGATTTTTTTTATCTCTGCCTACAGACTTACCTATATCATTCTCAGGTACTTAGTAAGCTGACAGAAGGGTTAACTTTTTCCCTTTTACCACTTTCAGGACCCCGTGCTCTTTTCTGGCACGCTACGGATGAACCTTGACCCTGTGAATCAATATTCAGATGACCAAATATGGAAGGCTTTGGAGAGGACCCATCTCAGAGTGCTTATTATGTTCCAAAACCTCCTTTTACTTTAAACCGCTGATTGTTTTTGCTTTATTTTTTTGTAGTCCATGAAACAAGAGAAATAAACAGTGTGAAATGACCATATTATGTTTTCAGAAGGAAGGTAACATGTCTTTGTTATTGTATCTTTAATTTGCAGGCGTCTTCCTCAACTGTGTCATCTTACATTCAGATTATTGAACACTTTCCTACACCGCTGCACGATTTTTAAAACTGCTAAGAAGAAAGCGAAGCAGATATTCAGTATGTCTTGAGGAAATGTGTGATTCATTGCTTTTATTTTCTTCTTTAGGGTTTTGTAGAAGAGTTGCCAGAAAAACTGAACCACCATGTCGCAGAAGAGGGGCGGAGCCTAAGGTAATCGATTTCTAATTCCAGGACAGAGCAAGACAGTATGTGTGTAGCGTTTGGGGATCACATGATTGCTTGTGGGCGTGCGTGAACATCTACATGTAACCATGCCACGTTGCACTCCTCTGCCTTTTTCAAACAAAAAGAACCGGCCAACGATTAACACATTTAAAGTTAAAAAAGAAAGGTGAAATGAAACGAGAACTGTTCTAATACGGATGGTAATGAAGATGAAGTTCTGCGTTAGTGTTCCGTGGTGAGAGACCCGGATTAAAGACCAACCTGAATGGTTTGCGTTTTTTTTTTTTTTGCAGATATCGGTAGATATAGGCAATAAAAAAACTAACTGTAAATTTTAGCTTCTAAAACCCATCCGTTAATTAATTATCCGATCCGATTCGCACCTGCGATCAACGAGCGCCACTAACAGTGTACTACGTCACACTAGTGCACCATTCACAAAATTGGCAGCCGTCAACACCAAACATCTCGTGCTAAAGTCGCAGTTTTTCCAGACCTTGACTCGCAGAATCTAACCTATGGTAGTGGAGATACTAACGGTTCGCAGTAAAAGCTCCTGCTGTCACCTTATAGGTCAGTTCACTCCCATAGCTTTAAGCACAGAATGACCCTCTATTGTTGGAGAGTCTGCTGCATGCAGCGAAGCAGCCATTGACCATTTCACACACTCCCTCAGAGCGAGATTAAAATAATGATAAAACTACGACATTTAAGGTTAATTATTGTTTCTATATATTATGGAAGGGTTGAATGACATTGAAAGCTAGAATTTAGGCTAATCCATGTTTGCTACCTACTTCCTCAGGGTAATTTAATGAGAAACAGGAGTGAAAGAAAGAAAATAACAAAAAATAAGTAAACATAATGCAGTTTTATAACAACTAACTGATCTTCGTTTTATTAACCTCAATGAAACTTAGACTTAGGAGTTCCACTACGTTTGGCATTCGCATTATTTTCATTTGCTTTAAATGTTTGCTCGGAAGGATCCTCATCTGGCTTCATTTGCAGCGTGGGCCAGCAGCAGTTGGTATGTCTGGCCAGGACGCTGCTGCGTGGAACCAAAATCCTTGTGCTAGACGAGGCCACGGCCGCCGTTGACATGGAGATGGATACCCTCATCCAAAACACCATCCGCACGGCCTTCAGCTCCTGCACCATCATCGCCATCGCACACCGCCTGAACACCATAATGGACTACGACAGGTGCAGTATTATGTCACTCTAGTGCCAGGTTTGGAAAAGGTTTGAAATGTTGCGCTGTTTGCGGCTTTATACTAACAAAAGAATAAACATAGGTTTAATAAGCAATAAGTCAGCTTTTCCTGCAGTATATAGTGGACAATTTATAAAATCCCTTTTATCGTTTATTCGTACATAATACAAAGTGGTGAAAAGATATTTACTTCATACTTGTTTCAAACGCACGCACACACGCACGCACACACACACACACACACACACACACACACACACACACACACACACACACACACACACAACTATATGTTGAATGTACGCAGCTCGGCAGAGAACAGTCGGTGTATCAAGAAGGCTACTGGTCTGTGTTTTGCAGGATCCTCGTGCTGGATGTAGGGCTGGTGAAGGAGTACGACTCGCCCCACGTGCTTCTTGCGAACAAGAAGAGCATTTTCTACGGCATGGTCAAGGACGCTGACCTTGTGTAACATGGTCAAGGACGCCGATTTGACTTGACGTCCAAGGCACTGACCCAATTAAAAATAAACAAAGACGTTGTCCAGGGTGAAACCATATTTTTGTGCAAGCAGTTGAAAGCAGCTAGAAGCATAAAAAAGATATTAATGTTGGCTAATGGGTGCAAAGGCCATGTTAGGGAACTTACCTTGTGGGAAATTTATTTCGCAGAAAAAAGTGACGAACATTTTAACATTTATATTATGAGAAATGGGAGGCTACTCATATAGTACGAAACCTTTTTAAGGCATGGTAGCCTCCCTTATCTCACTTTGTACTGAGCTCCTACGTCACCAGCAACCTCGTTTTTCTTTAAAAGAAAAGCGGGGAGACTTTTTCTGGTCCACCTACGTCACACGATACTCTGTGGAAGTCCATCCTTCAGTGTTCACTAAACGGTGGTCTAAGAAGGGATAGACAGAACAAAAAAAAAAAAAATTGCCTGAGCTCACAGAGACATAAAATGGCCATGCCGTGCAGGACTTGCTTACCGCCGATCAAGAAGCCTTATCAACCGTTGAGTCTTTTCAGCTGTTTTCCTAACAACCAGTTCCAGCGGACCAGAATAACCATTCGTCAGCTAGTACCCGTCAAGGGATGAATGAATGATTAGAGCTCCTATAAAAGACCAACATATAACGAAAGTTGCTATGGAAGATTATAATTATAATAAATATAGTGCATTATAATTAATTATATACTTAACTTCAGAAGTGCACAAATACAATGATTTATTAATATTCTAAGCACCTCGCGATGATTACCCCTAACTGCAAGGCTAAAATGATAGAGGAGAAAAGATAACTTTTTTTTTTTAGGTCGTTGGGGGTGGGAGTGGCGGATGAAGGCAACACTTTTCTCGGGGTCATACTTTTTCTTCTCTCCCTCTCGCTGCCCTACCTTCCCCGACCCCTATGGAGTCAGGTACTTATTTCCTACAGCTAGGTCGACTTCAAAGAGAATTCTTAATGATAGTGTAAATGAAATCATCAAACAAATAATCGACTTTTTCCTTGTTATGGAACTTCGAGCTTGCAGAGCTTATTATCCTCATAAGTTTTTCATCTGATGTGTGCTTTTACAACTTTCGTCACCTAGTATTCTTCCAGATTCTTCATACCTTTCATTTGATTATTAATGAAAGTTTTAAATAAGCAGCTGACGGCCATGTACAGTATGTGTGGAAATTTATGGGTTTAGGCCGCAGCTGTAAGGAGCTGAATGAATAGGCCATTTGATAATTTAGTCACCAGCTGACATCATCGCTTTTACCGAGTGCACATAAGTCATCGATCTGAACGGCCTGTAAGTCCATCTGAAACAAACTTCCACGGCTTTGGCGTTCTACCGTGCCAGGCAAGAGATGATAATCTGTATTTGATACAAGATACATTATTACATTTACCCAAGTAACACTAAGACGGGGGACGTGTGGACTCAGTAAAGGATATTTTCTGTGTGATTATTATAGGCATTTTAATTGGAGAATAATATATGTGATGAACTTGTCATTTGTTATTTAGTAAAAGAATATATTGTTAGTTCACCCGCATATTAGAAACGTGTGTGCCCACGTACAGGTGTTAGTGATTTGTTGTCAGAAAGAACACCTGTGGGACAAGTGTTTGCAGGTGTGCTCTGTCTGTGGAGTCTCGGTGTGTGTGTGTGTGTGTGTGTGTGTGTGTGTGTGTGTGTGTGTGTGTGTGTGTGTGTGTGTTCCCCAACAGATACCCTGCTGGCAGTTCTACCGGGTTGTTCTCCCTGTTCTCGTTCTTCTCTTCGTATCATCCTTCTATGCATGTCTTTTACAAAGTTCCTTACTTCTACAAGAAGAGAGATTTGCTTATTTAACTGGAACCAAAGGCACATGGCAACACTTCTTTAAAATGTAAAGAACACAATAGCAGAAAGCATTAAAATAGTGATCTTCGCTGGCTTTGCTGTAGTTCACGATGCCTGGAAAATATCACTAATTTTGATTACTTTCTCATTTGATTTGTGACCCATACTTATTTCAAGTTTGTTCACTATGGCCCAAGAAGGCTGGGTTTTTTCCACTTATTGTTATATCTCACAAAAACACTGTTTATAGCTCTTGGCTGAATTAAGACCAAACAAAATGTGTTGCGTCGCGATTTGGGGGCATTTTTGAGGAATAAGTGACATAAATAAATATATGTGTAGATAAAGACAAACTGAAAAAGAATTTCTTTTATCCACACGCTCGTAATACATTCACATTTCTACTCTCTCTCTCTCTCTCTCTCTCTCTTACACACACACACATATATATATAATACACATACAGACAGAAACACACGAACACAAACACACAAACACACGTACACTTGAGTAAGTGCATGCAGAAATAAAAAAAAAAACTTTATCTTATATGAGAAGTAGACTGGCCCCTTAATCTGAACAAGTTGTGTCTGCAGAACGGATGCATTGTAACTGTCAGAGATTAGAGAAGCATGACAGTGGGGACAGTTGTAATATGACAGTTGACCGTATTCCCGTCTGATTAAAATCAAAACTGAACCAATATCGTAAGCGTTACGGGGTCAAGAACAAGGCAGGGTGGAGGTGCATCCCCTACTCTCTTCCATCCCTTCTTCAAACACGCTTTGCCAAAACAGTTCACTAGTCGTCCTCGTTGTAACACCCTCGTCGTAATTAGCTGCCTTAAGAAACGCCATTAGTAAGTCATAGGTGGTTGACAGGTGACGTCAGGTACATAACCTCCAACCGAGTGTCCACCGGTTACAATTGTCAAGGGCAGAGCACTGTGGGTGTCTTGCAGACTGTACGATCGTTGATGAATGGGGCAGGATAGTTATGTCACGATCTCTCACCAGCTCCTAGAGAGGAAGAGGTGTCACTAGGTGTCAACCCTTCAGGTGATCCGCTGTGCAAATTAAGCTTCGAAAACGTTTCTACGAGGTCACGTGACGGTTTGCCTCCATGTGTTTGATTCAATAGTCCTGGAGCTTCAGAAATTAAACTGCAAATATCAGAGATTTTAATTTGATCTCACTCTCTCTCTCTCTATATATATATATATATATCTCACACCTAGACACGGCCAAACATGTCTGCCGATCTCTTTGTGGCAACTTGTAGTTTATCACACACCGCGCGTACGCACGCACGCACACACACACACACACACACACACACACACACACATATATATAGTACTTTGTGTAAGTAAGAGTGAAAATTAAAAAAAAACTGTACTAATCTTCTATGTTAAAGTAAACTGGGGGCTTGCAGTAATTTAAACATTTTGTGTCTGGTAGATGGCGGTACTGCCACTGTCCACAAAAGATTGAGAAATATGACAATGCAGACATCTGACGTGCAGCTATATCATACTTGACTGTTCTTCCGCCTAAAGGAAATCAAACTTAAAACTCTCTTACTGGCTAATTATGTTCACCATCAACACCGCTGATCCGTTCAAAAATATTCAAACGGTTGCTGGCCATGAGGGAAACTACCCTGTTACGTCATCAGGGATGAGACGAGGGGGCTGTTCACCACTTATCGTTTTCGGCCCTTTCACCAGCAAACATCCTTTGTAAAAACATTAAAGTGATCACGATCGCTGAGAAGTCCCATAACAACGTGAAGTATAAACTCGACTCGTCAAAATAAAATGCAAGTTGCAGATTTTGCATCCGGGCAACTCTGACAACGACATAGGTTAATAAACGAACAAAAAAAAAAGAAATAAAAACAATTTATACAAATAACCAAAAAAGTTCGCCAGTTTAAATCTGACCGCTTGTGTCCGTCATTTCAAATGTGCGTTTAAGAACGATTTTACTTCAGAGAAGCATGTATCTGACTCAAATAAATAAATAAATAAATAACAGACGTTATAAAGGAAAGCTGGAATTTAGAAAGAGTTAAAAAGAAAAGAAAAGTGTATCCCTTTTCCCCCTCTTTCTTTCTTGTTCCCTTCTCTCTCTCTCTCTCTCTCGCCTACAGCTATACAGGTACTGCGGCTCAATTTGTGTTAAAACGCTGACCCGTGTGAAACAATTCAAACGGTTGCTGAGTAGCATGGACCCGACCCTTTGTTACGTCATCAGGGTGCCAGGCGAGGTGGCTGTACAGGTCTGATCTCTTCGATCCAGGGATCTGAACACCCCTCGCTCACTCACCATTGTTGTTTACGTCAACACCATCCTCACAGCCACAGTTAGCCGCCGGCAAGAACAGATCAGTTGGCAAAAATCCGTAGCCGGTGAACTCTTTACTCACGCCCTACAGCTCTCAAAGGCAGAGCACTGCGGGTGTCCAGTACATTCCACTTACTTGAGAGATTAGTCGCATGGTAACACAAAATATTTTTATATCACAACGTTTATCGAGAGCCCATTCAGGGTTAAAGGGAAAACAAAGCAGTTAACATACCTCGTTGCTGATTCATTTTTTTTTATACAGTATGGATCAGAGTGTTGACAGTAAACATGATAACAGTCGATACTTTTACGTTTTTCATCTTTGTTGTTGTTTCAAAGCCAAAACTCTCAAAAAAAAGAAAGATCGATGGTGTTTGGCACAGACGTTGGTACGCTCTGTCTGGTTTGTAAATTTTAATCAAATTTCTTTACGGTACTCATTATCAGATGGATTACCGCTAGTTCCAAAAGAAAATTTTTTTAATACGATTTTGACTTCATTGTCGTCGACGTAATTTTTTTTACACATCTAGAAACACAAACTTTTTTTTTAGGTGTCCTGTGTGGCAATGACCGTCAGGATACTGGTATCCTGCTCTTCAGCATCTGCTCCATTGATGACGTCACTGGCTTTTGTGCTTTCCTGCAATCACTATCCACAGGTCGTGGGTTTGTTTTCTCGACATCTCCTTAATCGGGTATGATGTGATGAAAATATCTACTCTTCCATATACAGGACTGGCATAAGGATTGGGAGAACCTCAGCCAAAGAGATTTAGTGGAGAGCAAAGTGTCAGTGCTTGGTATCGTTGTCTAGCCGTTTCGTGTAATATGTGTGTGTGTGTGTGTGTGTGTGTGTGTGTGTGTGTGTGTGTGTGTGTGTGTGTGTGTGTGTGTGAATTAATGCATCAGAAGAGATGACCACGGCATATACAAGCCCTGTGTTCACCCAAGGAAGCACAGCCATAATGCAAACACATCTCTAAACAGTCACAACATTAACATTGTCGTAGGGTGACCCTCACTATGGCATGAAACTGGTCTCTTAACAATTTTGACAAAGATGCAAAATAAAAAGAGGCCAACAGTGGCCCTCAAATCTCCCCATTCGTTCTTTTTCTACAAATTGATTTCAGAAACTTTCTTCTATTCTTGCTACACTGACACTCGTGTCGGCGTTACTCTGCTACCACTTCAGTTTAAAAAATATCGTAATATTAACTGCTGAATGTTTATTTTTAGAAGAAGTTTTCATTTCTTGCGGTCAACCTTGAGAAAAAGAGAGAGGCATTGGGTGCTTGTAGATGGTCAGAAACAAGAAATGAAAAATGCTAGTTTGTCCTAAACCTTTACGCTTTTACCCTTTTACCAGAGAGAAAGAGAGAGAGAGATGGGGTAGGAGAAGAGAAGAGAAAGAGATAGAAAGGGGTTTTTTTCTTTATGTCCTCTTCAGAGTTTTATCGTCCTCTTTACCTCTCTATCTTACCTCTACCATTGATTTCAAAAGTGTTACGTGTTTTGTCGAATGCAAACATCTAATAAGCGCATTTTAAGATCTTAAGCTAAACCGGTAAGACTGAGCAAATTTTCAAAACTTAATCCACTTGGAGAACCTCCCAAAGGATCGACCCTATTGTTAAGGGACATAAACGAGATCGTAAGGAGCCCCACCTGGACACCTGTGGATCGTGATATTGCGCACATTAATGGAGGTGGCTCCACCTAGGACTCTTTTCTTCCCCTCCAGGAGCCGGCCAGAGATCGTGATGCAACTATCGTAGGCCGCAAGGTGTTAGGCACCCGCAGGGCTCTGCCGTTGACAATCATCACCTCCGGAAACAATCGGTCGGAGGGCTTGACCCTGACGTCACCGTCCCTCACCTGAGGAGGATTAGTAGCCACTAATTACGAGGAGGGTGGTGACGCTAGCGAGGGTGGTCAGTGACTGTCTTCCCTTTTGTCTCTTGATGTTTTGACGAGGCGTGCTTGAGGACTGGATGGTCTCGCACCTCCACCCTGCCTCCGTCTTGACCACATAACGACAGGTTGTATCCAAGCTGTCCTGCGGTCATTTGATTGGTCTCGCAATATCACCAGCTTGACCGTCTAGATCAGGATTGGTTTAAATTTGTTTTCTAGTTTGGAGGGAGGATGGTCAACAGTCGTGCAAGTTCATAGCTACTGTCCGCGTTGTCATATTCATCAGTTCTCTCACGGAAGTGGTAGTGCTTCAGTTCTGCAGACACAACTTGATTTGCTTATTCCAAGTAGTTTACTTCTCATACAAGGTAAAGTTCTTTTCACTTTTTTAAAATAAGATGTTAGAGATTTGTTAGATAAAAAAGTGCCTGCATACGTACGTTTTCAGTATTTACGTGTAAAGGAAAGTCATTTGTCTTTTCTTAAATTTTTTTATTTGATTCTTCATGTAAATTTCCCACCGTCTCAATCCTATGTGAGAAGCAATAAGTACGATAATGATTCTGTTATCGATGCTGTCGGCGATCTCCCCGAAATATACATTCATTCAACACAGCTGTCCACCGCTGCTTAGAAAAAAATTTGAAGGAAAAAAAAATCCATTAACACATCCATCAATGGCGACTGTCTCTGTGCATGCACTGTGTCAGGTATGTTCGCAAAACAGGGTTGACACAAGTCGGTATTGTTGACACCGGTCTCGTGAAAACACACTCAGAAATGTCTATTGTGCGATTCACACAACTTTCGTAAGTTTTGTATAAGCATCATCCACAGTGTGAGTCACATTGAAACACTATTTTAGAAAGGGATTTCTTCAAGAATGGGAAGATTATAATTTACATCAGCAATCTTTTTTTAAACGCACATCTTTTCACCTACATGAGACTAAGATAAAATGGCTGATTGATGGCACAGCGAGGTCCCTCCCTGTGTAACTCCCGAGACCAAGCAATGAGATGGCACCATTGTAGTCAAAATTATGATATAGACTCTTAAGTGCAAAAAAATTATATATATATATCAGAAAATTCGAAAACAGTGGTGACACGTAGTGTTGAGATGTTGCCACGTGACGTCACGTAGTGATTCTCTTTCTCGCTTCTCTCCCCACCGCCTCACTTGTCTCCCCTACAGACGACCACATTTCTTATCTCGTGTTTTGTGTGTTGCAGTCAACATGGAGAGAGTGAAAGTAGGAGTCAAGGATTTTGAAAAAATCTCCGTGCTTGGAGTGGGAGGTAAGCGTGTTTTCTGACGATGACATGCAATGAAGACTCTTACTATATTCATTGTTATATATATATATATATGTGCACAATTTATATATTTTATTATAAGAGAATTAGTGAAATTCGGTTTTTTTCAGTTGCAAGTATTTAACATCATAGTGTTAACTCTAAAGGTGGCATCACCATTATCCTCTGAACTATTCTACGATATCCCTTACACTGTAGTAGCCCGAATCTCAAAAAGGTAAATTCGAGACTCAAGCAGAGAAACAACTAATGAACTGATTAAGCAATATACTAATCAAGTTGTGCAATGTGTCCAGGTTATGGAAAGGTCACCCTCGTTCGAAAAATGAATGGGTGGGACAAAGGCCGCCTGTACGCCATGAAGCAAATGAGGAAAACAACAAACATGACGAGGATGGGACACATCCTGAATGAACGGAAGGTGCTGGAGCAGGTGCGCGAGAAACCATTTCTCGCCACATTACATTATGCCTTCGAGACTCCCGCTGATCTCATCGTCGTGCTGGGTATGTTGTTCAACCAGTCAGTCTTCTGTATTCTCAACTTCTGTAAATTACAGTTTTTTAAGGCTTGACACGGATCGAAAATTAAAAATCTAGATATCACTATTGTTATTGTTATCGCTACTTCATCACGCGCACGCGCTCACACACACACACACACACACACACACACACACACACACACACACCTGTGACAATTCATTTCTGGTTTAGTAGCTGGACACACAGACTGCTATACCAGCACACGATTTCAATTCAATGACTGATAAAAACATTCGCTAGATTTCTCACCTTCGTAAAAGCGATCCACAGGTAGTAACTCGAGTTCTGTTCCTTTCAGATTATGTCAACGGAGGTGATATGTTCACCAAGATGTCGCTGGAAGGAAGTTTGAGTGAGGCCCACGTGAAATTTTACATCGGAGAGCTGGTGCTGGCTCTACAACACATGCACAGGGTCAGTGTTTTAGAATAGTAAAACCAGAAAAAAATCTTTCGGATCTGATTATTTTGTTTACTTAAAATGATTGCACTGTTTTCTTGCAGCATAATTAAATAATTAAAAGTATTTTTTTTCATGGAAGTCTACAAAACTATATCTGCAAGTCTTCCTTTTTTGTAAGCAGTAACAGGATGAAATTTTCGTATAAATCGGTATTCGTCAGTTTGTAGAAATAGCCTCTTGGCCTACCTGTCATAAATATCTTAATTAAGCCAGAGGTATATTTATAAAGATGACATCTGACCGCCGTTGTATTCATCGCATTATGTCAAGTTCCAAGGGAGATTACTATTTGTTTGTTTGTTTATTTCTCTCTGTAGCTGAAAATTATACACAGAGATATCAAACCAGAAAACATTCTTATAGACTCAGAAGGTCACGTGGTCCTTACTGACTTCGGGATAAGTCAGTTCCTGTCTTGCGAAAAGGTGAGAATGATACTTTTCATTTTTCGATCGCTGTTTTTTTTTTTTTTTTTTTTTTGCTTTTCTATTTTATGTGATTTCAACTGCATCGACGTTGTCACTATAGCCGTATAAGGTCTCAGTATTAGACTAAATTTGTGTCCGTTATCAAGCCGTGGCAGACACATGGTAACAAGTGTAAATATCCTAGTAATGGTTGTATTGTACACGGAGGTTACAATGTACTACTGTTCATCGCTCTTTATTGCTGCTACTCTGTTTTCAGGATGAAAACTGTGATACCGGTGGTACCACCCGATACGCCGCACCCGAGATCGCTAAGTGCAGTCAAGGGGAAAGACTTGGCTATGTAAGTATATCTGATTCACGACCTTAAATAGTTAGGAAGATGTGCGATGACTACGTGACACTACGTGGCAATACGTGACATGGTGCTAGATGTCCTACTACGTTAGCAGAAGCATCACAGTGTGGTAGCAGGCAGTCGGGGTAGAATTCTGGGTAGTCAGTAGAAATTCTGGAACAGTAGGTACTACATGTGGCAACGTGTCAGAAATTGAAGACATCACGACAGGACAACTGACGTACGACACACAAATGAGCACAGTTTTTTTTTTAAGATGAACCCTTCGTTTACTTCCCGCACTGAACCAATTCTTCTCTTCTTCAGCCTGTCGACTGGTGGGCACTAGGAGTGGTGACCTACGAATTCCTTACAGGACGTTCCCCGTTTACTTCGGGTGGAGCTGAAAACTCCACAGATGTTATCAGGTCTGTAAATCTTTTGTCGCCTGGTATCAAATCGTGCGCAATGAAACATAGCAGCCTGGGACCAGATCGTTGTTCTTATTTAACTGTAATTAATGTGTACAGAGCTAAACTACTCACCGTCTATGTGAAAGCAATTAACTGGTTAAAGGTTACAGCTAAGAAAAAAGGGGGGGTGACTTATAAAGAAAGAAAACAAGAAAGACATGCTAAGTATTCTTAAAAATAAAACTTGATTAAACTGGTAAATGTAGGTTCAGCGAGTGTCTTTCCTTGAGGACAATCATAGGACTGCATCGGTTTCAGATAACCATATTCATTTTGTGTGTGTGTGTGTGTGTGTGTGTGTGTGTGTGTGTGTGTGTGTGTGTGTGTGTGTGTGTGTGTGAGAGAGAGAGAGTGAGATTAAGAGTGGTGATCAAGTCATAGAGAGGGAAAATGGGATAGATAGATAAATACTAGTGACATTAATAATTAAAATGAAATCCATCCTTGCAGGCGCATACTGAGAAACAATCTATTGTACCCCAGTACAATGTCGTACGAAGCAAGAGATTTTGTGAAGGCCCTGCTGACGACAGACCCCAACAAGCGGTTGGGCGCGCACGGAGCGGGTGAGGTGAAGGACCACCTCTTTTTCCATGGGCTTTGCTGGAAAGACCTTTCACAGAAGAAGATTCCTCCCCCCTTCATTCCATGCCTAAAAAATGACTTGGATGTCAGTAACTTCCCCAAGGAATTTACGAACATGGCGCTGGAAGAACCAGCAGAAGTAACATCATTTCTGTGGACACGTGACTCAAACAACTTACGCAGTTTGACTCACCCGAGCATCGAATTGTTCAAGGTATGCTTAATTCATTCCTAACACACCTAAAGGTAGATTTTAGTAAGGTCCTAATGTAGCTGCTTACAAACTCCTGGTACCGTAGTTATGAAGCGAAAGTAAGTCGTTTCCCCAGAGCAAGATGGTGAATTAAAGGAAAAGCATCTTATTTCCGAAGTTATAAAACGGTGTCGAAATCCCGGGAACACAGCTTCGTGTTTCTTGAGCCCAGGACATCTTTGCTACCGCTTTATTACTACAGATCCAATACAACATCTGTGGGGTCTGAACACCTCTTTACAACTCTGGAAAAAAGATGCTCATTCTTGAGTTCTCCGGGTTTCCCCAGGGCAGCGACTTACCCTCCCTTCATTACTACGATTTCTGGAGATTTTAAGCTTTCTGCTGAAAATCCATTGTACCAGACAAGAAACTACTGCATTAAACAACGGAATTAATATAACAGGGTTACATACCTTGACATTTCTTTCTTGCGTGACAGCACGACTGGATTCAAATTAATCTAATCTACTTTATATGTTTCATGTATTATCGATGACTTCTATTTAAAAAAAATCATAATGTTCACAATGTCTTATGAAAGTTTGAATTCTTTCTTGAGCGTCCCCAAAGGGGCAGAACAGAACGGCTGCAAATACAGAAGAATGCTTTCAACTACTTAGTCTCGTTAATGATGAGCTTTACCTTTTTTTACTGCCAGGTGTAGCTTTGTCTTTCTGTTTGAACTGTTGACCAGAAGTGTCTTGACGCAGTGTGTATTATATAGCATTGTTTGGGTTTGCACCAGGTAAATTTGTGTTCTTAACACATGCTTAATATGTTTCAGGGTTTCGCTTATGTTGCGCCGGCCATCCACGTGACCGGAAGTCCGAATTCCGGACTCCCAGACACAGGAATGACTGAACCTCCGTCCGCAACGGCCAGCGCCTCGCCTCTACCCCATCTCTCCAACGACACCCCGTTCAGCACCCGTCGCTCGAAGCGATCCCTCCTCTCTCCTGTGTCGCAACAGGCGTCGCCTTCCTGCATGTCGCACTCCATGACGACAGAGCCGAGTGGCAAACGGCTCCGTCGGATGTCGAACTCTTCACGAGGGTCGACCACCAGCCGGGGCTTCACATTCGGAAAGAGTTCTGAAGGTTTGCGTGGCCACCGACTGTGTGGGCGTCCAAGTGGCAAGAGGTTCCAGTCCTTCAAGGGTCAGAAGGAACTTCATCGTAGGTTCTTCTTCTAGCAGCTCTCTCGACTCTACCTCCAGCAAGGGCCTGGATGTGAACAGGTCGAGAACTTGCCTCTCAAGAATCCCAGCGGTGGAGAAAACATCAGTGCCACTAGCCACAGAACGACAACCCTCTCTACAGTCAGCAGCAGGGCCTTATCCCACGTGAGCAGAGAGGCGCATGCCCGCGAGGTGATGAGAAAGTAGCCAAGGTCGAGTTGGCAGTTTGCAAACACGGACATGAACTACACGATGTCGACAACATGAAAGATTATCTGAACAATATGGCAGAGGCAAGCGTGTCCTGCAAACGTCGTAAAGAAAAGAAGAGATCAGTCCGAAAAATCTTTATCCTGTCATGTGCGTTATTCGGGTGTATCAAACGATAAACTGTCATTCACATAAATTGATGTTATGACTGATTCTTTGCTTCGCTCTTGTAGATGGTTTTGATGATGATAAATTAAGGTTACATACAGTATGTTGTTTATTTCCCACTTCTAAGCGTAGCATCATTTAAATCATCCAGCTTAGTCCATTTATTCAACATAAAATCAACACATTCCTATCAATCTGCGATAAAACAAACCATTAAACAGTCATTTCCTGAAATATAAAATCCTTCATTAATAATGTGATTAGAGACCTTCTCGAAACACTGATAGATATTGAAAGTAATGAGATCGAAAGATTTATTGTGAATGCTATATTTTGAGCGACTGCCAGGTGATGTCCATGAGTTGAAAAGGCAAATGTTCAGAGAGAGAGGTTCCTTAAACTGCATGAGTGACATTGAATTTCTTGTATAAATGATTTTTCCAATAAATTCTCTGAAAAAAATTGTGTTAATTCTCACTTTCACGTAAATAGGTTTTATTCTTTGTGGTACATATTCTCTCTCTCTCTCTCTTTTTAAATAAATTTGAATTTGAATCAACTTTGAAAGAGGCATAGGGAGTACAAAGTTAAAAAATAAATTTTTTCTGCAATGCATTAATCCGGGTTCTACCGTTAGGCTCGCTTTAGCTTTCCAATAGCCTCTTAGATTTTTTTATATATTGGATATCCATATAAACAAACGTTTTTTGTTCTTTTCTATTTTTCTCTGTTTTTTTTTCATTTAAAAAATAATAAAATGTTGTTGTAATAGTTCCGATAGCGAATTTTATTACCCACTGCAGAAAAATCATACTGCGCACTTACAGTGTTAATCTCTACTTCACTATAACTTCAAACACTTGGCCGTTTTCGAAGTCAAGAAAACTTAGGTGAAAGGGGCACTACTTCAGTCTTGCTTGTTGATTTGCTAGTTACTTCCCTTTAACATGTCACCGTATAGCTATTCGAGCACAAGATGTGAAAGTCGCGAGGTCGGGGATTGCTTTGCAAAATAAATAAATAAATAATAATAAATAAAATAAAGCCCTTCCATCTAGTGGTGTATGGATGGGGGTAATTAATAAGGGGGAAACCAGACTACCCCAATTTAAGTCACAGCTGATATCTTCGAGGGTATTTACTTGAATAGCTTACCTAAGCTCTATCGTGATGGCGTAGGATGCTATAGCAGCAGGGGCGGCCGTAGGCACCTGCCACCTGCCACCACCCTCGCCAATATATATATATATATATATATATGTATATAATATTGAATATAAAACAGAAATTGAAAATAACGACACAGCTGACGGCATTGTGGCCTAAGAACATTGTGTTTCTTGTTTATTAGAATGATGTCTTTACTACTGTTTCTAGAGTCAGAGCAGTAAGCTATATGTAGTACTGTAAGTGAAGTATGAAGTCCCATTAAACAGAGTATAATCACTTTTCAGGTGGATATGAAAAATAGCGTGTATTCGGGTTTGAAGGTCCGTACAGTTTACCTGCGCAGTAAGAATTGTCATCCCTCAGGTATGTGATAATTATCTCTGAGACACATGGCAGCAATGTAAATTAAACCACACGAAGTTGTCTTACTTTTCTTGCGTTAAATAAATAAATAAATAAAGGAGGCGAGCATTGGTCCCACTCGCCTTCGTGTTACGAAAAATGGCGAGCATTCCTACAACAGCTACTTTATTTTCCAGTCGATTCTAGGAGGGAAGCAGAAGAAGAAACATGCAGCACAAACACGACAAGAAAATATTTAAGCTACTGCTTTTTGCTTATTTTCTTAGAGGATTCCGTTTCAAGTGAAGTTTTTTCCCCACCTTCACCTCCACCCCTCTCACCACGTACAAGACGAGCACGTGCATCTAGTGTTTGAGACAATTTCTATTTTGCTGTTGTTTGTAAATGCTTCCTCGTTGCACGTGGCTATTCCCGAGGAGGTGCACGGGAGGTAAACCTGGAAAGCACTTAATCGTCGACATGATGCTTGTGGCACCTGTTTATCGTGATCGACTAATGGCAAGAAAGCCGTGGAACACGTACATGGCGGCCTACTCACTGAACTGCCTCAAAAAATGAAAGACGAGAACGATAAGGATATGACGAATGATTGAGGAGCAGGAGGAGGAGGAGAAGAAGATATTCAATACCACTCTTTCGAAGTCCTCAAAATAAGTAAGTAAATAAGAATATCAAACTGTTCTTTACGTGTGAAAGATCAAAAACAAATGTAAAATAATGTGGAGCTGGTAAAGTGATGTTGAGCTGTCGGCATTATGGGAATAAACTGTTTTCAAGTACCGTGAACGAGGTCTTTTAATATATCGGACGCTAATAAGACTTTGTCACCCGCAGAAATAACTACGACCTTAATCAATTTTCTTTGGTAAAAGTATTGGTGTTTAGAAGAAAGAATCACTCGCATATCTGTCAATAATAAACACAAATAATACGCATTTCTTTTACACACACGTAAAGCATAGCTATAGCTATACAAACTATAACGCGTTCACACGCACGCACGTACACATACACACACACCCTCTCTCTCTGTCAAACACACACACACACACACACACACACACACACACACACACACAGAAAAGGAAGAAGAGGGAAGGGAGGGTGAGGAATGTTAAAAGATTTGAAAAACTAAACTAAACAAATCCTATCAACTAAGCAAAACGCAACCATGATATTGTTAATTTAAGGACTACGCTTTGACAAACGCGCACGATCGATTATGGTTTGGTGTCACAAAAAAACTTAAAAAAATACCCCATATAAGCATGTAATAAAGAACGAGAACCTTGTTGATTTCTGGCCGATAAAGTTCCCTCAAATCTCAGCACAGGCAGTTGAATCCTTTAGTTCAAAGTTAAACATAGAGGCTCCAGATTCTTATAGTTAGAGCGCTGAGGACAAGTATAATTTGAGGGGGGGAAAGTTCATGGTGGTCACGGTGCGCAAAGTAGCTTCACTAACCCTTTCCCCAGCCTTAGTCAAACACTGCTTATACACTCTGTACACGGGAAACTGTAGACTACAAGGAAACACACACACACACACACACACACACACACACACACAGACACACACACACACACTCTCTCTCTCTCTCTCTCTTTCTCTCTCTCTCGCTCTCTATCACACGCACACGGTGGCGCACGTATGCACAATTGCATACTTATATGTAGTACAAATGAAAAAGAAACTGCCTAATTTTTGTCTCATTGGAAATTTTAGTTATAAACAACGGGAGAGAAAAAGGCTTTGTAAGAATTATTCCCTATTTTGTGTTTTAGAGCTATAACATGATCACATTTATTACAATTTTCGTTTTCAACTTTCTTCTCTTTGTTACAAATCGAAAACTTTTGACTGGCTGGATTTTAAAGCAGGTCAAGGGAAGGAATCCATGGTGGAACATTTCCTAAAGGTTTCAATAGTTTCCTCCCTTATGTATTTATTGATTTACGCTTGTGAAAGCGGCTAATGTTTCACTGCGTGCGTATGAGCTCATTATCATGGCATTTTCTGTTGGGAATACTATAAAAGTGTGTTTTCAAGCAAACACTAGGAAGACTGTTCCATTTCTTTACATTTTGATCTTTCAGAATTATTTTAAATTGTTCTTCTGCCTCTTTTAGTTATTTTTTTTGAATGATTTTTTGAAAGGGGGGTAAATCGTGCGGCCCAGCGTGTCTACAGGCTTCTAGCAACCACGGAAGAAAGAGTTAATATGGATCGTTTTTTCGCGTTTTCTGTTCAAAATAAAAGCCTAAATCAAAACCTGAACCCTAACGCGAACTCAGACCTCAGAGCTAATTATTTATTTACAGATGTAGAGCTAACACATCAACCCTCTAAACACTGCAACTTTGTACTGGAAACATTGCTTTACCTGCTAGACTTTAACCCCTTTAATAAATCAAGTAAACTATTACAGCTGTTTAAAGTATTGCATTATCATAATACGCCACAATAGGATAACATTAAAAAGTACGGTGTGCGCATGAGTAGTAGTCAATGTAAAACAAATTCATATCCTTGTTAACTATCGTCTGATGTCAGCGTCTTTTATCGGATGAAATAAATATGAAAACACACGTATTTATTTGTGTCTTATAAATAACAATCATTGCCTGGTATATGTTGTAACAGAGTGTGAGAATGACTGTAACCTTCTTTTGGAGTATGAGGCGTGTGATGAGATCACTAAAAGCACGGACCTTCATTAGTGGATAAAAAAAAGCTCACACCATATATAAGCGACTCAGGTTAATGTCCGGTGTTAGTCTCGGCTTTCCTTTAGACAGGCCTCATGTTTCCGGTTTTTTTTTTGCATACCTTAAATAAATTCTTAAAGTAGATGTTTTGTTTTCGTAACAGAAAAATCTATACAGTTGTTTCCAAAAAAATAAAAAAAAACGTTTTTTTAATTGTTAGTGGTAAAACAAGTCAATAGCATCTGTTGTGACGATGTTTTTATATTATAAAATTGTCGAAAAATCTAAATGCGTTTTCTATAAACAAACAGAATACATTTTATAGAAAATACTGTTTATTTTGCAATCAATCTTCTTTAACAAGTTTATGATGATAGAAAAGCTTAATTACTCACTTCTACGTTAGGAATATCCGCCATTTTGACAGAAAACGGAAGCGAAAGCCCTTTGTTTATAGGGTTTGTTACAATTGGTCACTCCTATGATAGAGCAAAGAGGCAACGAATGAGAGACACTTATCCAGTGAATGAAGGTCCGTGACTAAAAGATTAACACCCACAAATAGTACAACTTGTTTCATCCAGACAAAACCAAATCCAAGAGAAAATAATTTCTTTTTAGGATGACACCCAGTTTTCTTTACCCTTACCATCTAAATCACGCAACATTTCCTACACTTTATGAGGCAATCTATAATGTTCATTCTTGTAAGTTTCAACCAGCAGCATATACATCGGGGTATCTCACCAGAGACGTAATTAGGGCGCCTATCTACACCTAAAGTCCTATTCAGCGCAAAAAAGATGAAGTGCTTCACAATATCGTATTGCATTATCTAGCCCCAGAATTCCGCACCAAACTGTCACACTGGTTGGCTATATGTGTTACAAATTGTAATAACACTTCCAAATTAGGAAAACTGTCAGCTCTACAATTTTGGGTTATAGATATTAGAGATGTCTTGCCTCTACTTCCCGGGTATTGACAAGCAGAAAACACTTAGCTTTTTTGAAAACAAGATTTCAAGATATTTCTATACAATTAACAATTGGTATAAAAATGCTCTGATAAGACCGACTTTCACTAGCTTCTAAAGCCCCACCCATACGAGTAATCTATTACTTTTATCTAAGTTTATTTTGAAATCCAAAGAAGCAATACTTTCTTTATTTCGCTGGTTTTGTAGCACAACGCTTGTTTACCAACAAACTCCTATTAATTGAATCAAAAACCTGTTTCAAGTCCATAAAATGCAGTACACACATTTCATTTCAAAAATCCAAAACTTCCTAGTTGTTTCGTATATTTGACAAAGATCAATAATTTACAAGAAAATTTTCTTTCTCATGGAATGCTATTAAATTGTATGGGTGCTAAATTACAATTTGTCGAAATTTGGACCTAGGACAGTGTCTGTGAAGCTTAATCATTAATTATTAATATTTTCCATCTGTGTGTGTGTGTGTTATGGCTGACAGGCCCTGCGGAGGCTGATGTTGTCTTATGCAAAAGAACATGAGAATGTCAGTCATGCATGAGTGATTGAGTTGAGGCGCGCACCAGTGCACACATAGGAGTAGTTTCTCACGTGTTATGTCCAGGTGTAAACCACAGGTGTTTATTGAAAAGCAGGTGGGAATTAAAAGTTGTTCTTTATTAGCTTTGCGCCAAACGTTGGGTAACTGCGGTGACAGTGTCTAAGTGCCAGCAATATAACAGACATCTGGACAGAACTTTCATATAGGGGGTCTGGCTGCATCATAGGGCGGGCTATGCTATTTTGTGAGAGGGGAGAGCAGGTAGGATTGATGTTTGAGAGGGGTGTGAGGTTGGGCGTTGGTTGATGTGTGTGATTTATGAAGTGGGGTGAGGTTTAGGGTTTGGGTTAAGCCGTTAAGGGTATGGGTAGGGTTTGGGTTAGGGTAAGGTTTATGGGTATGGGTATGGGTATGGGTTAGGGGTAGGGGTAGGTTATATTGTAGTGAATTGAGCAGACGACAAATGTTGAGGACTGGTCGAGTGACGTTATGGCGATTGACATGGTGTGTTAAATGATTGGCTGATTTTGGGATGGTTTTAATCATGTGATATTTTGTGCGGGAAAGTTTGTTGATTTGATTTCATGTTAGCAGACGAGAGAAAGTCGAGAGGAGACAAGATGGCAAGTGTGGATGGAAATTTGGGGAAAATTTGTAGTGCAGTTGTGGCTTTCAAAGAAAAGTTGAGAGGTGTGGAGCCTGGAACGTACAGCAGAAAAAAAGTTAGTAATGGATGAAGAAGTGACTAGGTTGTTTGTTGTGAGTTTAGTGGAAGACTTAGTGATATAATAGATTTACGCAATTTTGGGGGGAGGACAAATTTTGTTAATATTTGGATATTATTTCTCGGAAAAATTGGAGTAAGGATTCGAAGAAGATGGAGTAGACGATATCAGGGGAGTTTAGCGAGGAGAGAGCAGAAGATGAGTGACGTGGTAGTGACGTCACTATTTTGCATAGCTCCGCCTACAGGTAAGCCATTTTTGTTATGGCCGTCGTGTTATCCCCCTATAAGAAAGCTGTTCAGACATCTGGACAGCCTTCAGGTGTAAGTCGTATGTGTTTATGGAAAAAACCCGATCTGACAAGATACCGTTTGTGAGTCCCTATATCCATGTTGTAACAATCTGTCATGGCGTTTTATATTTGGTGTATTTAGTTTTACCACGTGCTGTATCCAACAAGTGTCATTAAGGACTTTAAGATTTATTCCATTTGGTTTTACCTCATGTTGTAACATGTCAGACGCTTTTAGACATGCTGGAAATAATTGTTACAAACTTAAACATGTCAGTAAGTCGTGCTTAAATGTCTTGCGTGTAGCTTTAATTGTTATGTGCCGTGTCTTGTCAGTAAGACGTGCTTAGATTTGTGTTTAGTGTTGTTACCTGGTCTGTCAGCAACTGCTGCAGGTAAGCGTCATGTCTTGACCACCTCATCTCAACACGATGTGTACCCAAGACTCTCGGGTACCAGGAGTTTACGTGTGAGTAGTGTTGGTTTAAAATGTGCTTTTAACGTAGACAGGAAATAAATACTGTGTTTAAAGGATGTTTTTAGTGATGACCTATATTTAGGAACCTGACATGCACATCCCAGTCCGGACGGTCAACAGGACAATCGTTTTGTTGCTGGTGAAAGATATACGTGTCTGAAGTGAAAGCTAGTTACATCCGTTTGCGAGACCCCCACTCCCGCTATTCTCGAAACGTTTTGCCAAACAGGAAACTGCCAACCGTTAGGGGATATCAAGAATGAAATTGTTTTGTAGCTGAAAAGTGAGTGAAAGCAACATGAAGGTAGAAAACAAAAACAAAAAAAGAATGTAACTATGGTTACCAAACGTACAGTGGTTTCTCGTTTCCTTTGCTTCAGTTAGTTTTGACTCAACTGACCAACGATTTCCATCATTTCGTCGACGTCAGGAATGAGTACGGCGTGGGCTTCCTTGTGCACAGGAAGGTGGCCGCGGCCGTCATCAGCTGTACACCCGTATCCAGCCGGCTGATCTCCATTCGTGTCTCAGCCAAGCCTCATAATGTCACCATTGTCCAAGTATACGCTCCAACTTCCACACATGGAGACGACGAAGTGGAAGAATTCTACCAACAACTGGACAAGATTATGAAGGCAGTTCCAAAAAAGGACATCCTGGTTGTGCTCGGAGACTGGAACGCCAAGGTCGGACCAGACGCCTACCAGCAATGGGCAGGAACGGTGGGGAAATTTGGCCTTGGTGAAACCAACGACAGGGGCATCAGACTCCTAGAGTTCGCACAGAGCCAGAGACTCACCTTAGCCAACACCTTGTATCCCCACAAGAAATCAAGGACGGCCACCTGGCACTCACCAGACGGACTGGTCCATAATCAGATCGACTACATCCTACTGCCGAGACGCTTCAAATCCAGCATCAACAGGGCCAAGACAAGGACGTACCCAGGCGCTGACATAGGCAGCGACCATGACCTTGTTCTAACAAACCTGAAGCTGAGGCTGAAAGCGAAGCGACTCTCAAACACTCCCCGAATTCGCTTTGATTTGGAGAAGCTGCAAGACCCAAAGGTTGCAGAAGTCTTCAAGGCCACGGATGGCGGAAAATTTGGCGCACTGAACCTGGTGGACTGTGATGTAGACACCCTCTCTGGAAACCTCAAAGAGGTGCTACTGTCGACAGCCCAAGAGGTTCTAGGGCGACATAGAAATAAGAAACAGCCATGGGTCACGAACGACATACTAGACCTCTGTGACCAAAGGAGGGCCTTGAAGAGAGAAAAGAAAAGCAAACCAGAAGCAGCAACCAAATACAAAGAAGTGAATTGTGCCATTAAGAAAGGGATGAAGGCAGCTAGGGAGAGCTGGATCGAGAAGCAGTGCCAGGACATAGAGGTTGGAATGGCACGAGGTGACAGCAAAAAGGCCTACCAACTTCTAAAGTCCCTCACTAAGACAGACCAGCAAAAGATCTCAGTCATCGAAGACAGCAATGGTCACCTTCTCACAGAAGGCAATGCTGTACTCAACTGATGGACAGAATACTGCAAGGACCTGTACAATTACCAGCTGAAGACCGACGCCAACATTCTCCAAAACAACCAGACTAGAGACAGTGAACCTGCAGACATACCAGTCCTACGGGAAGAGGTCGAAAGAGCTGTACATAGTCTGAAGGGAGGAAAGTCACCAGGCGTTGATAATGTACCAGCTGAGCTGCTCAAGCAGGGTGGGGAAGCAACTACAAAAGCCCTAACTGTTCTGTGCCAAAGAGTCTGGGAGCGCAAGGAATGGCCCAGAGAATGGACGCAGTCACTAATCATTCCCCTCCCAAAGAAAGGAAACAGCAAACAGTGTCAGAACTACAGAACCATAAGCCTTATCAGTCACCCAAGCAAAGTCATGCTGAAGGTCATACAGAACCGCATCAGAACCACAGCAGAAAAGCTGCTAGCAGAAGAACAGGCTGGCTTCAGACCACGTAGAAGCACAGTTGAGCAGATCTTCAACTGTCGTCTTCTTATAGAAAAGCATCTGCAGCATCAGCGGGACCTTTACCACAACTTCATTGACTTTAAGAAGGCATTTGACAGAGTCTGGCACGAGGGGCTATGGCATGTGATGCAGAAATTCAACATTGAAGAAGGGCTTGTCCAAGTCGTTGAAGCGCTGTATAACAGCTCAACGAGTACAGTTTTGCTTAACAACCAAATAGGAGCTTACTTTCGTACCACAGTAGGGGTACGTCAAGGATGTCCCCTATCACCCGTGTTGTTTAATATATTCTTGGAGAACATCATGCTTGAAGCTCTTCATGACCACCATACCTCCATTTCAATCGGTGGAAGACCAATCTGCAACCTACGCTTTGCAGATGATATAGATCTGTTAGCAGGTACAAACAAGGAACTGCAAGACCTCACCAACAGACTGACAGACAGCTCAAACGCATATGGAATGGAGACCAGCACAGAAAAGAGCAAAGTTATGATCAATGGCAATGGCAAAGCAGAGATCTATATGAACGGGATACAGCTCTAAGAGGTAAGCAGCTTCAAGTACTTGGGAGCCACTCTCTCCAAGGACGGCAGCTCCACGCAAGATATCCGCATCAGGATCGCAACAGCAACAGCGGCAATGGCTAGGCTAGATAGGATCTGGCATAGCCACAAGATAAGGTTCACTACCAAGTACAGGCTATACAAATCCCTGGTAGTGCCGATCCTGCTCTACGGATGTGACACGTGGACTCTGCTCGCCGAAACAGAAAGGAGAATCCAGGCATTCGAGCACAAGTGTCTGAGGAGGCTGCTCCGGATCTCATACAAAGAACACAAAACCAACGACTTTGTAAGAAACAAGATTGCCACACTGGTAGGACACCAGGAACCTCTACTATCAACAGTCAAGCGACGTAAGCTGGTCTTCTTTGGCCATGTAACCCGGCACGACACCTTGTCGAAGACTATCCTTCAAGGCACTTTGGAGGGTGGCCGACGCCGCGGTGGTCAGAGAAAGAACTGGCTTACGAACGTCAAAGACTGGACTGGTCGTCCTGTACAGGACCTGCTGACTATTGCCCAAAATAGGCAAGAGTGGCGGGCCCTATCAGCTGCCGCGTCTATCCATGTGCTCCCCCCAACGCCAGGTGCCAGGCAAGGGACGACTGACTGACTGACTGACTGACTGACTGACTGACTGACTGACTGACTGACTGACTGAGGATTTCCGACAGTGTTTTGACATCTCGAATCCTGTCAGGTTCATGAGCACGTCTCTTGTCTAACAACTCAACAGATGAGTCGTGACTAGCGGTTAGTCCCGATAAACAGTCTACTGACAGTGCACAACATGCTTATCAGTAACACCGTCTTCCTAAATAAATAAATAAGACGAAAGCAAGTAAGTGGCCTATAAATGTTGTAATAAATATAACAATAATAATAAAAACATTTATATAGGGCCTTTCTCCAGCATCAGCCGGAGTCAAAGCGCGATCACAGATTTCAGTAAATCTATAATTACAAATATACTTATTTAAAATATAAAAATATATTTATATACAAATTTTGAGGGACAAGACGAGACAGACATGTGGACGATTTTGGGGAATTATGCTGGCATGAGACCTTCACCCCAAGCTGAGGGTAGACCACTTCATCCGATTTTATGTCGGTGTAGCGTTCTTCGACCATGTCGGCTCTCACCAAAAAAAAAAAAAAGAAAAAAAAAGATCGTTGACATTGCCGTGTACCTTAGTGTACAGTTCAGGCCTACAAGTGTCCGATATTATCCTTTTATGAATTTTCAAAGGATGAACAAATGAAAACGTTTTCACTGGTAAAATTTTGTTTTGGTTTATAAGTTTATTTGTACAGGTGCAAGCATGATTAACTGTTTACCATATCTGTAGGCACTTTTGTAAATTCCATGAATCCCTCCATCAGGAGGAGGTATGTGTGTACTAAATAGTCGTGATTACTATTGTTATTATTATTAATGCAGTTTTACCACAAACAGAAAACTCTGCATTAGCAAGAAAGGTTTTGTTACAATGCACTCTAGGAACTTTTTAAATTATAAACATATATATTACAGACTTTCAAACAGTTGTTTCGCTATGCTCTTCATAAAGGCAGAGCATAGTCTTCGTGCACCTTATTACGAAAAGACGGATTGTGGTGACTCAGAGGACAACAGTGCCAGGCAGGCTGGGGTTGTACACTTTACATAAGTGTTAACACACTGTGGCAAAGCTACAACTTGACTAAATAGAACAGGATCATTTTTAAGTAGATACTTGTATACGGCCCGCGAATGATGTTTTAATTATCAGAATGGCCCTTGGAGGGAAAAAAGGTGATCCCCACATCTGCTCCAGGCAGTTAGGTGAAGGGACATCTTTCTCTCTCTCTCTCTCTGTAAATGTGTTGTTAACAGCTAGACACTGTTGCATACAAGAATCAAAACTGAAAGCGGGATTAGGTTATCGTATCAACAGAGGCTGGAACGGAATTTTCCCGCTGGTCTTATCAAAAGAATTTACTACAAGCGGTGGTTTATACAAACAGTTGTTTTTTTTAACAGGCACGAGGACTCCATTAGGCAAGCGGGTGGAAACAGACAAACATAAGGTAACCGCACTGAAATCCTGTTAAATGGCTATCAAACTGGAAACTGTTCCTTTATTGTTTGTTTGGATTTATTGGTTTGCTTTGTTTATTTATTTGTTCTTCAAATGATAAAATCAATCTAAGTACGACAGTAATTCCCGAAATTTGAGTAAAAAAACTAAAAAAGCAAAACACACGAATTAGTGAGATCTAAACTGCAATAAATCCCCCCCTCCCCCATGCACGGACAATGCTTAATTAGCATAAATTGCAAATTCTGCAGGTCATGTAGCATAAAAGCGTAAAATTTGCTGATTTCTGAGGTTAAAATTTTGTTAAATTTTGTTCTCTTGTAGGCCTTTAAAAGGTATATGTGCTCGTCATTTCATTCCCCACGGCGAGATAAGCGAAACGATAATAGAAACAAGAGGGTCCTTGTGCATGCCTCATGGGTGAGGTAAGAGACTGAATACACAGCTGGACAGCTTCACAAACACCATTTAGGGTCCCCCCCCCTACTTTACAGACGATGTGTACGTACGGGAGAGATGGTCCCGAAATGCTTTTGTGAATACTGAGAGCCTACATGTTGCCAGGTATGAGTGTCTGCAAATCACGAACTTGTATTACACGTCCGTGCTGCACATAAACAGTTCTAAGCTTTAGCACGTGCGCCTGTTGTGACTGACAGAAAGGTTCACCTCGACTCTTTGTCCCTTTTCAGAATCCTGTGTTCTTCTCTGGCACCCTACGGTTGTACCTTGACCCACTGGTTCAGTATTCGGATGACCAAATAAAAACTTCCCATCTAAAAGTATTTACTACGTTCCAATATAGTTTTTAAGTTTAGCCTTGTAACCTGTTTGCGTCGTTCTTAAATTGCGTCGTTTTGTAAACTTTGAACGCTTCCTACACTGATGGACATTGTTATCCTGGTTAATCCCATGGTCACACAACACACACACACACACACACACAATTCCAGCGGGAATAGCATAGCAGGTATTCATCTGTGCGTCTTCAATATTTGTCTTATATTCGTTATCAATGCTGTTGTTTATCCTTCCATCCTTCGTATGTTGCCCATGTCTCCTTGCCTCAAGCGCTGGTACCATGCTCCTTCATGAACGTGAGGATGCGCCATATAAAAACGCTTTTGTTGTTATTATTATTATTAAGGTTGATTGCGTATATGGGATATTAATTTTATCGAGGTAAATACTTAAGTGTGCCCTCCAAGTTAATAATAATAATAAAGTCAACTTACATAATGCCATATACCGGCCCTATGACGCTTTACAAACTCTCTCTCTCTCTCTCACACACACACACACACACACGCGCGCGCGCGCAGACGCACGTAGCATAAGCTGGCATATATATGTATTTAGTCATATAGGCTGTGTGTGCTCGCAACTGTATGCATGTCCGCACGTGCGTGTGTGGGTGTGTTTTCCAAAAATGCTATTTTGAGCTATGTTTGTATATATGAGACAGCAGATACAAGAAGAGATAGCATGTGCACAGTTCAATACCAATACCTATATAGCTTTCTGGTCGAAATGCAGCAAAACAGGACCCACTTCCTGGATGGCGAGGTCATGGCTAAAAATACATGACTTTCTCGAAAACCGCCTTCTTATGTTTGCCACAACAACTACCACAGCCTTGAAACCAGCCAGCCGTATCCACTTTGGTAACATGACCTGCACTGCAGTGATTTGCTCAGACGCTGCTGCCCGATGTGGACGATGATTGATATGATGTGAAATTTGCTTCCACCAAATGGGGATTTCGCACTATGAGAGAAGACGGAGGGGGAGAAACCCAGAAAAAAACCCGACGCCCGATCCTGTGAACAGGTGTCACATACCGATAGTGTCCTAGGACAAGATCTGAACCCAGGGCCTATCACTGCAGTGGTGACAGGTTTAACTACCGGGTGCATACCACCCTACTCCACTGCACCTCAGTCGATAATATGCCGCGGCGCCCCCTGCTGCGAAAAAAATAAAACAAAATTCAGATGCCGCATCACTGCCGCGTCGGACAAGGGGGCACACCCACCCATAATCAGGGTGCGTGCGGTGCTTGTAAATTTGTAGATTTTGGGTTTGGCAAAATAAAACATTTTTAAGTGCTTTATAGTTTTAGGAATATGTCCTTATAAATTGCGGTCAGCTCTTTAAAAAAAAAGAGGTGTATGTTTTTTGTGGAAAGTGTGTTCCCATTATTCTTCTCGCACTCTACAGTTTGAAAAAAAAACCACCTCGGTATAGTCCTTTTAAAAGGCCAAACTTTTACCGTCTCGCATGAAAGAAAGCATCCTATATTGGATGGAGATGAGGTACGACACAGGCCAGACTGAAGCAATCAGCGAAGCGTGACGACAAAGACCCATAGCTGGCGGGAATGGGCATTTACCTCCAGGGTTTGGGAAGGGTAAGAGATCGGAGATGGGCTTCCTACACTCCCGAACGACCTGCAAGCTCAAACAAGTGTAATAATTGAACTCTTGAGCCGATTTGCGTCTGTTAACTCTCCATGCAGAACAGGAATGTCTTGAGGTTGGGGCTATAAATGGCTTTGAGATTTTGCCTTGTAACCTGGAAAACTGGAGGGCTCCGGGGGCTGACAGGTTTTAGGGTGATAAAGGGGGATAGGGAAATGACAATTACAAAGGAAGGGCTGCATTAAAGACTGCTATACAGTATACAATGGGTTACATGATTTCAAAGCATGTATTGCCATTGGACATCCTCCATTGTTATCAATAATCATTTTGATTTATTTATATTAAATCTGTGTTTCTGTTCCCTCCAGCCAATTATAAAATATGGTTTGTAGAATTGGCATAGAAGCTGTTTCTTTCAAGACTTTTGTTAACAAGAACAATACTATATAAAACCTCCTCATTAGCATATGGTTTACATGTTAGGAAATTAAAAAAAAATTCAGTGCTGCTGTTCTTCAGAACTTATGGGTATTGACATTTAACAAAAATTGAAATTAGCACAAGGTGGTGGAAAAAATAATGAAAGCCAGCTTCACAGCCAAGAAAGCTATCTTCAATAAGCATAATCTAATATATGTTTAGAAATTTGTTTTGCAAAATGCAAGTTCAAATAATACACGTCTGAGTTAAGTAAGAAAAAGCGCAAGTCGTACACATTATTTTAAAAAGAAACATACATCATTTCAAGGTCTGTCTGTCGCACACACACACACACACACACACACACACACACACACACACTTTCTTTCACACACTCTCTCTCACATATGCACCCTCTCTCTCTCTCACACACACACACACACTTTCTTTCACACACACTCTCTCTCTCTCATATGCACCCTCTCTCTCTCACACACACACACACACACACACATGCACACAGAAGAAAGAGAAGAGGGGGAGCAAAAAGAACCTCTCTTGCAGAAGACAGAGCCATTTAAAAAACAAGAGTCATTGTGTCTCAGATTGAAAGGGGTCATGTCAAGTAAATAAAGAACTCAACCGGATGAATTAATGAAGCAATAACATGGACATATTAACAATTAAATGTGTTGTAGTACAGTTGGATAACGTTACGAGGAAGGTGATCACAGCTTCTTTGATAAGTGAACCTTGTAACACCAGACAAATGAACCTTGTAACACCATACAATCATAACAATCATACAATCTCCCACTAAAATAAATAAAGGAACTGCCCAAGGCGAAGATAGCTGCTTAATGGGCAACTTTCATTGATCAGTTATGCAGGATAATTCTTACAGAGCTGAAATTAAACTGAGTTTTATTATCTAAATAAGTATATATATATATCTGCTTTAAATAATAACATTTATTGAAATATTCAGTTTGGTTCTTCTTTTTTTTTGGCACTTAGAGTTCCTCAGGTTGTGTGAGGTTTAGAGATAAAAATGTAGGGTGATGTCTTGATTTCACCATGCTTTAGTCCCAAGAAATATTTTTGCTCCCACTTATGCCTAAGGATAAGTTTGATTTGTGTGCATGGACAAACATAAAGACACGGGCAGAATAAGAAGCACCATTAAGCTGAAATTTACTTCTTCAGCCCTGATAAGAAAATGGCTAATAAAATGTTGCCCCAGGCTACATCTTTCCTTCTTTAATCTACAAATCTGTAATAAAAATGAAATATGAGTGACAGATGATCTGTAGTTAAATTTGTCTGCATGGTAGGAAAATGTCCTCGAACGCCTCTTGTAACAGGTTTCGGGTCCTTTATTGTCAGTGTGTTCAGACCTGAGTGAACCATGATAATGTATTGCATCAATTATTGCATTCATGTATATTTTATGATAGTTTTGCTATGCCACCACTGACGCACTTTCAAAACCTGTCTGTCACCAACAATACTGAGTGGAGATTGACATAAGCCGTACATTCACATAAAGATATTAGAAAGAATAGGGAGTGTACATAGTGTGGGCCGGGGGAGGGGCGCAGGGGAGTAAGGGATGTAATTTATGTGTTGAGCATAGCTTTAAGATTTTTAACCTTTCATGCATATCATGGCTAACACATAAGCAATTTTGAAGCAGAATCTGTCTGCTGGGAATCTATCCTACATAAATGATATGCAGCTTTTATCCACAAACATATAATAAACACCTGCTAATGATAGTTCATTGTTCTGTTTAATGGACCCACAAATAACTCTTGTGCTACAGTGACATAGCCAGCATGTCTACTAGTCTATATAAAACATTTTATATATTTTAAAATTGAAATTTTGTTTTATAAAATATGAAAGAGAGGTATACTTTCTTTTAGATGCTTGAGTAAAAGTATGAAGTCGTTCTCATGAAGACTATATTAAATTCGTACACGATCTTTCACAGATTTTGTTCCCTTTATCCTGTTTGAAAAAAAAGCGTATCATTGAAAGTTATATATATATATATATCCAGTGTACTTGTATCACATTGTATGTGCCGAGTGCTGCTCAACTCATCGACGAGGCCGGTTGAGGGCTGCACATGACGCAAACAAAATTTCCGTCCTTGAGACCTGCCCCACATTTCTGCTCCGCGAGGTAGATGTCATCGTGCTTTCTGGTTTCTATGACAGGGAAGAAGGAAGCGAACTGCGATTGTTGAACTAGTGCATGTGTTAGCGGACACATTTTCTGAAAACCCATTTACGATTATCACGTGACTGTACTTGTCCGCTGAGCCGCTTTGACGTGTTGAATCAATCGCGGCGACTTGGTGGGTGGGCGGGTTATAAACTTGCGTGGATATACACAAAAGCCACGACCAGGGTCTGGAGAAAAGGACTTTCAAAAATAAAATGCTTTGAAAGAAAGTTGTTGTTTTTGGTGGTGGTGAAGTGAGAAGAAGGGCCGCCAGCTGCCAGCACAGGCCCCGGGACAGACAATTCGTTAATTATAAATGTTAATGTTTTTCCCCTATATATATATATAATATTAACTGCTTACAATTCGATTATCTTATTTAACAACATTATATGGACAGAAAACGACAGAAAAACGTGCACACGGTTTGGATCTACCCCACGTGTCACGAGGCAGTCGTGTCTAAGGCCAGAGGTTGAGGGAGTGGGGAGGACTTGATGTTTTACGCCGAGCCAGCAACTCGAGCTATATCACGGCAAAGCAGCCAGTCCTGTAAACAGATGTCACATGCAGAGATAAATAACGAGAGCTGAACCCAGGACAGCTAGTCTTCACTGTATTTGTGACAGGCGCTAACCGTTGTGCCACCGGAGCGAGTCCGTCTATAAGACCAGAACGGAGAAATGGTTATGTTAGTTTCTTCTGTGTGTCAGAGATGTTTCTTTTGCATCTCATGTTTTATAGCGTGTGTTCAGCTGCTTTCATTTCTTCGTAATAATAATTTTGATTGTTCTGCGCAACTGCGTTGCAAGTTGTTCGCGTGCGCATGTGCGTGGATTAAGAACTTGAGGCAGACTGTGGCGGTGTGTGTGTGTGAAAAAATGTAAGGCAAGCCATCTCAAGGTGTCCCCTTTCCCCTTTCCCCTTTGACTAATTCCCCCACCCACCTACCATTCTTTCCGCATTTTCGTCACCTTTCGACATGCACAGTTCAGAGTTGTCTGTACGTGAGTGGTCAGCAAATTATGAAAACTACGTAAAAGAAAATCAAACGTGTCGCACCCCTATCTATAGGAGAAATCCCCCGAGTGATAGAAGTCTGTCTCGTCAGTTGTCAGCAGTGGACGTCAAACACGACATAGAAACGGAGTGGTCTAGAGCTTGGAGCCAGTAAAGCGTTTATTTCCTCATTCCTGCAGCCTATTGTTATGTGTGACTAACGTGGCTTTTGGCAGTATTTACGACACAATCGTTTCGGGCTTTGTTAAAACAGTGCAATGTCTGCTCGACGAGCTATATTGTGTTCATAGAGTACGCACTGCACCCACTGCCTCAAAATGGCCGCAGTGGTGCTTTGCTGGCCTTTCAATTTGCGCAAAGTTCGACCAGGCTGTCCATTGTTTTTGCGACCAAAGCCTCAACTGGCTCATCAGCAGTTTTAAGATGTTCTCGCAACAATGAGTTTTATTTTGTTTGCTGTGCGGTATTAGTAATTATGGTGTTAATGTCCTTATAGTGTCGCCTATCAACATGGCAGGTCATGCAGTTCGCTCAGTTCGGGTTTCGCTCTGTTCCAGACCGGAGATCGAGCTTCGGCCGTCGCTCATTAATTCTCTTTCTCTGGCCCTGGTATTTGAAATGCCCCGCCTCTGTCTCTCCGTGCAGTGTGGGCGCTATATGCTTTCCGGTATGGATTTAAAATATATCTCTTTCGGAAATACCTACTGTAATCGGTTTACCCTCTTATACTTTCTCCACCTTCATCTCTGCGTTGCTTCATATGTTCCTGCAATGTTCACTGTGCATGTATGTTGGTATGATTGCCTGATTGTGAAGCGCTGTCATACGGCATCATTATATCCACTGCCCCTTATTGTATCTTGTTAAATAGCATGTAGTTCGCCTCCGTGTGGGGAAATGCGCTGTATAAATCCCATTATTATTATTATTAATCGCTTAATTGGTATAGCTGCTTTAATTAGTCACAGGATATGCTACTGTGCAGTTGTATGTATGGTGTTAATCCCGATCGACATTTGGCGGTCACCCTAGTGGCACATAAGCCCCGCTATTTTTATTTCCCGATGCACGAACATTCTTCTAGATGACCCCTGTAAGTAATCGGTGCCCAAGGCCTGTTGCATCCATCCAGCGTTGCGAAAACACGACAGCGCTGACACCTCCTCCCAAGTCCCACTATAGGCCCATCTCGATCACTAGTCCACAAGTTTGGAAAGAGTAGAAGGCAGTCTTAAACTCGATTTTCTTTATGTAATGCTTTGGTATTTTTTCTTCTGACATTTGTTAAAAAGAAAAGGCGGGTGGGTGATATGCCAGTTGTGGAGGCTTTGACAACATCCTGGAGGCTGGCCGCTGACCCAATCAAAGTGGCTTCCTTGATGCGCATGCGCACTTACCGTGGGGAATCCCCTAAAATTTCCAAGCTTGGTTACAGCTCATTGCACCCATCAAGGATTGCTGTCGAATGTAGTGAGTCCAGCTGGAATCCTGGACAGACGGGCGATGTAAGTCGCGCCAATGGCTGTTTCAACATTATCTTTTATTCAACAAGAACGTGGTAAGTGTTAATTTCTTCTAAAAAGCGTTTTGAACGTGGACAACATAGGGATTTTACGTCACTTCCGTAAGACTGATATCTAGGTCAACGATTCATAGTTGCTCTTTATTAATGAATCAACTGTTCAGTAGAATTTAAGTAAGCGAAACGATTTTAAATTGCTATAACTCGAAGAATATAAGATCTGTATGTCAAATTACAGGGGTTTTTTACGCGATCAGATGCAGAAAGGTTGCACTGAGGATAATAGTCTCGCCATTTTGTTCACTTGTTGACGTCCGTCGCTAACCTCGTAATAATTTAATTTGCAGTAGTTCCACGACTATACGAAAGTTAGAATGCTATATATTCAGTTGTTTTTTTTAAATTTTTGTACAAAGTGTTTTGTGTTATTAATGTGCACACACTCCGGAAACAGAAGGGGATTTTAGCTTTCAAAGTAGAATGGACCAACCGGTGTTGCAACACCGGTCATTGTTTTGTTGACCCTTCAGACAGTTGGTTCTGACTAAGCTCTATTTTAGATATCACTGTGATATCAGGGTACAACAACTAATTTTTTTCTATTTTCTTCATTGATTGCAAGATGTGAGTTTTATGAAGTAGATTTATTTTGAACGAGCATAATTGTGTTCAAAAATATTTATTGTGATATTTATTTGACATCCCTATCAAACAAAAATTTAAGAAATAAATTGAGCATGAATTATTATTAACCGATGTTTAGTGAAAAACTTTTCACTTTCATTTAAAGACATAAATAGTCACTTGCATTTTAAACATCAGTAAGTGATAAAATTTAATAGAAAGTATGACACTTTTAGCTTTTCTTCTGTACCAACAGAAGCACTCCAAATAACAGTTTAACATTTTGCATTAGTAGGTTGTTCTGTACAGCTCTTTCTTGTTTTTATTGTTTTAGCAACATAATTGGAATTTTGAATAAAAGAGTAATTATAATGCATTAACAGTAGCCAGTGTTTTTGCTAATGTACACTTTTGTTTTTATGCCTTAGATTCCTTATGCTTGAAAACAAACATGCATAGCAATCCACCACTCGACACAGACCTACAGGAAGATGGCTGCAATTGTTATGATCTCATCACAACTTGTGAAAGTATCGGAGATCAGCCTCGTTATGAGAAATACCTATTGGAGGACATTTTAGACAAGGTTACTAATGCGATTGATCAGCTGCAGGTTACCGACAAGGTGAGTTAAGCAGTGCTGTTTGTCAGATTACGTGATGACCATTTAGAGGTGGATAAGGGCAAAGGTCAGTGTTGACACAGTAATAAACACCAAAAGGTGAAGGTTAGTATTAACATATGGTAATAAAGACAAAGATCAAGGCTGTGGCAAGCAAATGCCACTGTGAAACATTTAGTCAGGATTCCTTCATTTTAAAATGGCATTGGCCCCAAGAAGACCAATAATAGATACCAGTGGAGTCCATTGCACTTTTTCCATCTGACCCAATTGTTGAATAGGTGTTCTTCACTCATTATATAGAAGGTTGGAAAGGGCAAGGCAGCAAGAGAGGGAGAAGAGATGGGAGCCCAGGAAATCATTTCAATGACCAAAAATGATTGGGAGTACTATTTCTTAAACATAAAATGTTGGCAGTAAATTTATTAAAACGACTTTAAGCTTATTGTAGTACATAAGTACTGCCTCATCATTTATCAAATGGAGTTTCAATGCAAGCAGAAAACAGACACTCGAGATAAAGTCTACTCCCTCGCCCCCAAAGAAAAAGTGCTTCAGTTCTGATTGAAACATTGGACAGCTCAGCACTATATAGACCAGCCTGAATGACTCACCACAAAGACATGGGAAACAAACGAAATCAAATTTGAGACTTTTTTTTTATCTGTAGAGTACCCAGAACCTTTACTTTTATGATCCACACACACACACAAATGAACACACCATATTACACATATGAACCATTGACAACTTAGAAATGTAGTGGAAATGGTGTTGAAGCAAGAAATATTTCCAGTTCATGAAAATTCTTTAATCCTTTATGAATTTACTACATTTCTTTACTTGTTGCAGGAGCTAGATGAGAAAGGCGGGGGATATAAAAGACCTGTGAGCAATGGAAAAGGTTTGGATGTTGTTGACGGTCCCACAAAGAGACCTTGTAATACAGAACAGAAAAGAGTCAACCATCCGTTACATGACAAGTCAATAACAGTTGGAAAAATCCACTCGCTTGGAGTGCCACATAATGTCTCTTATTCAAACCTCCTGCCAGGGACATATACCAGTCACCCAGGTGGCAATGAAAGGTTTATGCCGGCTAACCCACCTGCCTACCCTTCAGGTCCCCTGAGTGCACCATGTTTTCCACCCAGTGATGGGAGGTTTCAAATTGCTAGTTTCCAGACCAGTAGTAGGCTCGCATCCTTTTCTCGTACAGTTTCTGGTTCATCTGTGGCCAGCAGCAGTGGCAGCAGTGCATTTTCATCGCAGGAAGAAGAATTGGAGAAAAGACCACCAGTTACTGTTGCAGAAGATGGTGTGTTGTCTTTTCCTCCATCCCATAAAGATATAAGAATTAAAATGATTGAAGATTATCTTTTAGGCTTGCCTTCTCCGCCATCAAGATCTGATGTGTGTGGCCCTCCAGATTTTGCGATGCCATCAATGCTGCAAGGACCGTCAACTGCAGGGGTAAATAACAACGGAGACAGGCAGGAGAATGAGACAAGTTTTCCTTGTCTCCCCATATTGCCATGGGCGACAGTTACAAGCCCTGGAAGCTCGTATCCATCACCAGTATCTCCTGACTCATACACACTGCCACCGACACCTGTCAGTCCCGATCACAGAACTTTGTCCCCAGATCCACCGCCTCAGCTGAGTTCTTTCATTTCAATTTACCCTCATGCTCCAGCTTCTATAGTTATCAGTAAAGACCCATTGGTAATTAACAACACAGACCCAGTGATGCATGACACTTTCCGAAGCCCTTCGGTGTCATCCGAGGGCAGCATGCACTCTTTGAGGTCATCACAGAGCAGTGCATCTTTGGCGGCCTCACCTGCTCAGGCCTCCTCTGAAAGTCATGCTGCTCCGTTGTCCCCCTTCAGTTCCGAAGCTGCCAAGCAGTGGTCACCTGCATCAGACAGCTCAGAAGATTCTCTGACCGAAGAGGATGTTGTCAGTTGTGCTATTGGAGAGGATAAACAGTGGCGACAAGATGAATATGGTGACACGTAAGAATACTGCCACTTTCCTTTGGGTCTGCAGCTCTGTCTTTGAACAGCGCTTTCTGATACTCTCACATCCCTCTGAGGATTTGCCCATCTTTTTCTTTCTCCATTAACTATCTTAGATTGTGGGCATAAGTCAGAACCAGCTGTTTTCTTTTCTTATAATATATATATATATGTGTGTGTGGACATATTTTATTCTTTCTCATTTAGTAGCATCACTCTGTATCAAAATAATTGGTAATCAGCATTTAATTTAAATGTTACAGAGTTGACAGAACTATTTGCACATGTTTCAGACCTAGGCGCAGTCTAACCATAGGGTTAGACCATGAATTTTGTGAGTTATACCTCAGATATATTCATCCTGTTGTTATGCATGGTGACTGGGTAGTATATTGACTTTTTGTGTCTGTCCAAGATGCATGCATTCATACACACAGCAACACACACTCACGTACTGTACGTTCATATTCGGTACATGTACAAAACTTTTAGTTTGATGCTTTGGTCTTGCTTCTCAGGTATCTTCACTATCTTGTGACACTGAGGGATGAAGAAGCAGCAGAGAAGTTGAATGTTCTGCACAGTAAAGTTGGTCTACAGGGTGTTATCAACAGATGCAATAAAGAATCAGAGGTGATTTCAGTTAGCAGACTGGTCTGGTAGTGGTTGTTTTCATTAAAATTGTGCCTGCATTTCTTACCCCAACCCCCAATCCTCCATGATTCCCATCCCAATACACTTTTATCAATTGATGGGCATTAATATTTGATATCTTGATATTATAGTTGCTATAGTGATTGAATAACACCAACACCATGATATCATTTGTGAGATAATAACAATCCATGTCCAAAGATGATTAAAGCATGAAGATGAGTACAAACTTGCCTGTATTAACATCATTAGTTTCACATATTTCACCAGTGGTTATGACACAAGTTACATCCAAAAATGATCCAAAATGCTGAGTTAAGCTGCAAAAATGTTCATTTAGGATGGTTTTTTTTCAAGCTGTAGTGTAGAGTTATGTTTATTTTTGTTGTCTGTGTGTGTGTGTGTGTGTTTGTTACTGAGTACACCTGTTTGCAGACTCCACTTTATAGTGCAGTAGAAATGGGCAAGAGGGAGCTAACTCACATGCTGCTGACATATGGAGCTGATGTGAATACATACTGCCGCAATAAAAGCATGGTGAGCAGATGTTACCACTGCTGTACATGTTTTTAAGACATGATTTTCACCGTGTCAGCTGTAGCTATTGTGAAAAGGTTACATTTTTATTTTTATTTTCATTCACAATAGTTTATGCGACGAGATAAATGTAAATGTTACATTTAAAAGCTGAATCATTTCTTAACTAGTTACTTCCTTTGGCTTAAATTTAACAACAGAATATTAAATTCCTTTGTGCTGAAATGGGTGAAACTTGTTCTGCATTTTGTGACAGTTAGGTGCCTCAGAGAAATCAGAATTACGATAGATAACCCTCGTTCTAGATAATCTTCATTCAGTTTAGGATAATTTCATTTTATCCAAGTAGCTTAATAAATAGAATTTTTTTTAAACATATATATCAAGCTTTCTCTGTCGCCCTACAATAGAAAAAGATTTTTCATAACTGTTATGTGTTAATTTTCTGAAAAAACAAAACATGCTATTTGCCTATAGTAAGAATAGTTCTACAAATTTTGATAATATAAACTGATTTGAAACAAGCAGACATTTATCCTGAAAAAGCATTAATCTGCTTAACGTCTGAGCTTAAAGAAAAGAAAAAAAACTAGTTTTTATATATATATATATATACATATGTGATCAGAATTTTTTTTAATAATAGAGATTTAATAGATTTACGCTTTCATGTGCTGAGCTGTCTTGAGCTGACCACATTTTTCAGATGTATTTGTCCATAGAGTTCTTTTGTTTGAGGCAGGGTATGATGGGACAAAAGCTTTTCTGGTTTTGCAGAACATGGAACGTACGCCACTTCATGTTGCTGTAGAGAAGGGCGACATCAACATTGTGAACATTCTTCTGCATTGTGAAAACATTAATGTTGATGCACCTCGGAGTCCTGACAGTAAGAAGAATAATATGCTGTAATCTCTGAGTTTCCAATGTTTTTGTTTTTCATGTTTCATGTTGCCATTTTCTGTTTGTGCTTATTTATAGAAATGATCCTATTAGCTTTCCAGAGATTGAAACATTTATTTAGATGCTTGACCTGGCACTGGAGCTGCTACCATCATTTTAACAAATAATAATTACAATAAACAATATATCATAGATGGTAAAAAAACTAATTTATGATTATAGATTTAAATATGCAAAAATCAATCTTTCCTATCTGAACACATCACTCATTTTCAAATAATAAAGAAACTAGGCATATCTAATGGACTTTAAAAAAAAAACAATTCTTTACAAATTATTCTCCTTTATTGATGTTCACCAGTTTGACATCAGTTGTTTCTCTTTCTTTTGTTTTTTATGTGCACTGCTTAAGGTAGAGGAGGGGTGGAGCTGGTGGTGCTGTTCAATTTGGAAATTCGAAACCAAAGCTATATGGCATATATTTTTTGCATAAAATTTATTTTAGTAAGGGTAAAATATAGTCTTACCAAAACTTAAGGGCGTTTACACCATTTATACATAAGAGAATTTGTTGATAGATTCAGTTATTCTTTGCTTTGGTTTGGGTTCTAAGTGTATGGGATGTTTGTGTCTAGCAAACATTTTCAGTCAGTCAGTCATCCCTTGCCTGGCACCTGGCGTTGGGGGGAGCACATTGATAGACGCGGCAGCTGACAGGGCCCGCCACTCTTGCCTATTTTGGGCGATAGTCAGCAGGTCCTGTACAGGACGACCAGTCCAGTCTTTGACGTTCGTAAGCCAGTTCTTTCTCTGACCACCGCGGCGTCAGCCACCCTCCAAGGTGCCTTGAAGGATAGTCTTCGACAGGGTGTCGTGCCGAGTCACATGGCCAAAGAAGACCAGCTTACGTCGCTTGACTGTTGATAGAAGAGGTTCTTGGTGTCCTACGAGTGTGGCAATCTTGTTTCTTACAAAGTCGTTGGTTTTGTGTTCTTTGTATGAGATCCGGAGCAGCCTCCTCAGACACTTGTGCTCGAATGCCTGGATTCTCCTTTCTGTTTCGGCGAGCAGAGTCCACGTGTCACATCCGTAGAGCAGGATCGGCACTACCAGGGATTTGTATAGCCTGTACTTGGTAGTGAACCTTATCTTGTGGCTATGCCAGATCCTATCTAGCCTAGCCATTGCTGCTGTTGCTGTTGCGATCCTGATGCGGATATCTTGCGTGGAGCTGCCGTCCTTGGAGAGGGTGGCTCCCAGGTACTTGAAGCTGCTTACCTCTTCGAGCTGTACCCCGTTCATATAGATCTCTGCTTTGCCGTTGCCATTGATCATAACTTTGCTTTTTTCAGTGCTGGTCTCCATTCCATATGCGTTTTAGCTGTCTGTCAGTCTGTTGGTGAGGTCTTGCAGTTCTTTGTTTGTACCTGCTAACAGATCTATGTCATCTGCAAAGCGTAGGTTGCATATTGGTCTTCCGCCGATTGAAATGGAGGTATGGTGGTCATGAAGAGCTTCAAGCATGATGTTCTCCAAGAATATGTTGAACAGCACGGGTGATAGGGGACATCCTTGACGTACCCCTACTGTAGTGCGAAAGTAAGCTCCTATTTGGTTGTTGAGCAGTACTGTACTCGTTGAGCTGTTATACAGCGCTTCAACAACCTGGACGAGCCCTTCTTCAATGTTGAATTTCCGCATCACATGCCATAGCCCCTCGTGCCAGACTCTGTCAAATGCCTTCTTAAAGTCAATGAAGTTGTGGTAAAGGTCCCGCTGATGCTGAAGATGCAAACATTTTAATCTTTACATTTCTTACTCAAGCCCTTAATTATGTCAGAATAATATGTTACTGGCTTGTTTTGTAAACACAAAGGTAATTCTAGGCTGCGGCTTTGCGGGATTCCCGCAAAATTTCGCTGAGGGGCACATAGTCTGAAAGTCAGCGCGACCACGCATCTGCCAAAATACCGTGGTTGGTGCACTTTTGAACATGTGATGACACACTTCAAAAATAATTGTTGTCATTCTTCGTGCTGGTTTGGAACCGACCCTCTAGAATCAATGCTAGACAGTTTTCAAACTGACCAGTTGTTATCCATCTGATGTAACCTGCTCTAAATTTCGCGCCAAGAAGTAAATTTTTGATGCGCTCACAGGGAAAACATTTGTAACGGGATCGATCCAAGGGTATTGGAAGCAAGCGAGTTGAAAACAAAGTGAACGCGACTTTCAAATCTGTTGAAGATGCCCCATAAAGTAGGAATCGACAAGGACAGGAAGAAACAGAAACTTGTCAGAGTGTGCCACAAATTGTTGGAACTGAAAATGTAGACAACGAATCAAAAGATGGCGAAATAGACACATTGAGACAGAGCGCACGTAAAAAACCATGCATCCATAGAACCTGTCAGTGTGAATGGTTGAAGAGATGGCCTTGGCTAATATACGAGGACAAAGCCATGAGATGTAAAGTGTGCCTAAAACACGTTTACAAACTCCGGTGGTTTAAGTACCGAACAAGGATGCTGTAGAGACATTCAGACAGCCAGCACAAATGGGCTGCATATTCAGTAAAATCTTGCTTGACAAAGCAACATATTTAGAGGAATGGATTGTGGTCAAAGAAACTGTAATGCAGAATGCAAATTGAAGAGATTCCACAAGCTGTTTAAACTGTTATTTGACTTTTACAGGGATTCATTTCCTAATTTGCTGGTTCTTGGAAAGCTGTGCCTCCTTATGCTATACCACAATGCAGGCTGTGAGATGGGGCTTCAGCCATCAAAACCTAATAAAGTCTTCTCGTAGAAGTTGCCTCGAGGAGAAACATTTAAACCCCTGCACTAATGAGACATATGAAAGTGTCTAATCATTACCTCATAGCCCAATAAGATGGACACAAAGACTAATTGGTTTGCAAATTTAGGATGCTATGATCACACTAATGATGATGAAAGATAATTTATCGATAAAAAAGAGAAAGATATATATGTGATTAATCTTCAATTTCTTGTGATTAATAAAGTATTTTGTTGTATACCAAATATTTATTGGAAAAAGCAGTGAAAATGTGTTTGTTTCGAGGTGCCCTTTGTTTCATTTGAAGGGCCCCTTTTTTTCCATTGAGAGGGTACCAGGGCCCCTCTTTTTGAAATCATAAAATTACCTCTATAAACAAGAACGGTAGTGTAACATCTTTTTTCCACTTTCTTATGGAAAGATGCTTTTGTTTGCTTTTTAGTATTGTGATATTTTTATGCAGACTCCGGCATTGATGTCTGTTTATATATGTAGTCTATGGTATGGATGTTACTTTTTATGCATATATGTACTTCAATGTATGTACAGATTACACAGCGCTATTGGTGGCTCTGGAGAAACACCAGCCAGGGCATCCTGTCGACGATCGCTCAAAAATAATCAAGCTTCTTATTGAGGCTGATGCCAGCTTATCGGCTAGGGTTAGTTTGCTTCAGATTCTGAAACAATGTGAGGTGGCATGTGGTATAAAACCTTGTAAGCTTGTAAGATGGGCTTTATAGGTGGAAGGTGAGAACAGTGTTGCATGATTGAGTGACATAATGAGTGAAGATTGTTCAAAAGTTCCTAAGTCCCAACTGTAAGTGGCTTACTATAACAAGAGCGTAACATGTGGAAGTCAGTCTTCAACCTTCTCTTTTCGCTCTTGGCTTGATCTTCCTAATAGAGGATGTGTGGGAGTAGCGAGATGGGGGTTCCAGCCGCCTGATATGGAACTCGAGCAACTCCAGCAGTTTTTTTTTTTTTTTTTAGGATGGGCGCTCCGGAAACACTGTGTTGATGATGGCTGTTGCTAGAAAGGATGTGTCGGTAGTGCAATTGATTCTGGACACAGCTGGGGCAGTGGAGGCACGAGAGCTGGTCAGACAGCAGTCGCTCTGTGGGAACTCGGCTCTTCATGTGGCTGCAGGGCTGCAGAACATTAACGAAATTGTGCAGCGACAGCTTTTCCAACTCCTTCTTAGAAGTGGGGGTAAGTTTATTTAAAATTTTGATTTGATTTTGCTGATACATCCTAACAGGTTTATAACATTTTCACATTCGAACCCTGAAAGGACACACTAGTCCTTAGATTATTTAGAATATCTCCTGAAGGCCATTTGGATGGATTTACATACAATCCTAGTCAAGGATAGTCATACATCACATTCCTGAATTAATATGATTTATATCAAAACGTTATCATGTAAACTTAATAGGCATGTAATCTTGTGTATAATTGTTTAGATAATTTATTGCTATGCAAAAAAATTCAAAATTTCTGTTTTCTCTGGATTATTTTCTACTGTTGTTCCCTTGTTTGTTAATTGTTATAAATCATATTTGTTTCTTCTAAGCTGTATTTTATTGTTTTGGAGTAAATCTGCACCCTGTTTTTGGTTATCTCTGGCCAATTGGATCACACCTGTTAAAGTTTACTTATTTTAATGTTTTAAGCCTCATGCAGTTAAAATCAAATGGTCGTTGTTGGCATTGCCTCTTTTCCTAAGAAAGTCTTGTTTGATTTTCCACTGCCTTACAATTTGTAACACAATACTGCTTAAAACGGTTGCATTTTATTTGACAGTTTTTTAAGTCTTGATGTGGATACTGAAAAATATTGTATGTCACTCAAAAAATGACTTTTAATAAGTTTTTGGATAAGCTGCATTGTAATTTAATGAACACATCTTCCTAACAATTTTGATGCATAAAACATGGGTGCATGTTGTTTTGGAACAGAGTTATAATTTTTCAGTTGAACTTAATTGTTCATTTTGCTAACTTTGAAAACAAAGATCGGCAGGAATTGGGAATGTGAAAAATCTGTGTGCAGTCCTTTGTTGAAAAGTCAAAATATGGTGAGTCATATAAAGTTATGTGAACATCATTAGACAAACATTCAATAAGCTACTAGCAACATCCTTTTCCTTAAGCATACCTGTGCACAATACATTTATTCATGGCTCATTCAATGCTTGGCCTGTTTCAGGAGACACTGAACTAAAAAACAATGAAGGAGACACACCAAAAAATTTCAACAGAAACTTGGTGAGCATCAGCAAAATAACATTTGTATAATACAGTTAGAATCATTCTCAAACAAATAATTTATTCATTACACACACACACACACACAGTGGCACACGCATAGTACTGCAACTACACTGCATTGTCGGCAAGGACATTGTTGAAACAGAATCCTTATCTCCTCTATTTGGGATTGACTGATATATTGACAGTGGTGTATATTACTCCTTTTACTGCTTTTTTGCATCCATAGCTGATGTGAAAGAATGCAGTTCCAAAATTCTTTTAACAGTCTGTACGATACATTACAACTAGAACTGTGCATTCTTATTCTTTTGCAGTTAACAAAGGCTGGAAAAATGAAGTGAGACAAATATTTTAAAGATGGCAGCATTCCGACTCTGTAGATAACCCCGTCTACTTTTGTCAGCATGTCTTACAGATAATCTGAATCGATATGCTAAGAAGATGCATAATGTGAACAAACAGATCATGGAGGAGTACAGATGGTGAGATGCTCCCGGCCTACAGGAAACATCAGTCATGAAATGGATCTCGGCCAGAGTACAGCCTTGTCACACTGTCCCCCTTCCCCCAAATCAACCTAAAAACAAAAAAAAACGTCACTGGCAGTTTCTTCAAAGCATTTTGCCTTGCTATGATTTCCCTCTTTGCCAGCTTCATTGCATCATCCACTAATGGGTATATTTGCTTAGCATTCAAAAAGATGGAGGGAAGGGGGGGGGATAAACTGATAAAGGGAGAAAACTGCTGTCAGCTTGATACCTCCTTCCCTTTGACCACACTATAGATTTGTTTGTAATACCTGGTCTTGGGATTAATTACACGAAAGACCAGGTAAAAGTTTTGGTAGTGTCGATTTACATGAGGTGTTATGTGGGTTACCTATTTCATTAGAGAAACTTGTAAGATTGCTTCATAAGAACAATTTAAAATTGATGGGTTTATCTTTTTTTTTTTTAAATGTTGCTGTCAGGCTTGGAGATATGCCTGCATGACTCGTAAGGAATTTTTTTTAAATAATTAGTTTTCAGGATAATCAGCTTATGTACAACTGTCGATACACTGTTTTGCCTAAGTTGTTGTAGGTTTGAATCAATGCCAATAGAGATTTTGATAATAAATTCAGATTTTACACACCAAAAATAAAGATTATAGTAATGACATCAAATTTTGTATAAAGGAGAGCTACAAATGGTTAGTTTGCAAATGTTATTACCTTATTTGCTGTGACCTGACAAGTGATTGCAACTTTCACTTAATGTAACGCATTGGTCTGTAGTCAGTAAAAAATGCTTTTGGATGCTTACTACTCATCAACTATTGATATGAAATGTAAATTATCGGATGAATTTGTACTTTATTCATGGATGGATTTTCTACCTCTACCTCCCAGGATTGCACGTTCTTATCATCCACCCCAACATTTCAGTTTGGCATTAGAAACATTTTTGTTTGTAATGTTTGCAACTACTATAAGGAACATAAAACTGTCTTTTGTTTTACATGCAGATCTGCACAATATTTAATTTCCAACACCATCACCATTTAATAAACTTAAGAAGACTGAGCAAGTTGCTTGCAGGTTAACAGAATTTAGCCAAGTCTCTGCTTTGTCAAAGATGTGTTATTTTAAAACAGTGCACGTGATGTCATGTGGATTGATCTAAATTCTAACCTCTGGTGTCACTGAAGGTAGCAGCCAATGTGAGTGCTTTGATATTCAGAGACTTTCATCATCTGGTAACCCTGTACATTTAATTCGTCATTCTAAAATTTTGCCATGGGGCAGTCTTTAAAGCAGGTGTGTCCAACCTACAGCCTGCAGGCCACATCTGGCCTGTGAAGGTGCCTCATGCAGCCCTGTCATTTTAACATGACATCAAATGGTGAGTGCAGAAATTACTTTTGGCTTACAATTTATAACTGAATCTTACGCTTCAGTATATTGCTGCATAATTTCATTTTGTAATGTCACCATAATTCTGGCAAAACTGCCATGTTCTGGCCTGCAAGATTTTATATTGGGTGCAGTCCTTGGGTGAGAAAAGGTTGGGCACCACTGCTTTAAAATTTAAATTAAGCCCATAAGTTGCTAGCAAAACATACAGCTCTTAATAGTTTTATTATGAAAGTATAGTAATGTTTTTTAAAATAAAATGTGGATTGATTGAAATCTGTTTTTTTTAAAAATATTTTATAAGTTTTTTTTTAATCAACTAAACACTCTCATTTTTGAAAACAATTAGGTTTTAGGGAATTGCTCATACAAGGATGTAAAATGCCCAACTCTTCCGATACAATTTCCACCCGCGAATGCCTTCATAGTTATAGCTCAGTTGTGTCCATACACTTGTATTAATTAAAGGAGTTAAAGGCAGCCAGACAAGTTGCCAAGAAGTTTTGCTGTACTGGTATGGTTATAAAATTATATAAGCTGTGGTCCAACCTTCAGAACATTCCACTTATATCATGCAGCGCATCTGAATGTTGCTTTATTCCAGAACATGGTTTTTGGAGATTGTACAGTTAGATTTAGCTGAACATTTGCCTTCCACCTAAAATCATTCATGCAGGAGCGTGGAGGTTTTTAATTTTTTTTTTAAAAGAAAGGTTGCAGCCGAGCATCGCTGGATCTACTGTATCAGATAATGACGCCAATGATGTGATTTTTTTTAACAAAACATTGGTGTTTTTTATTCCAATATACTGGCAATAAAAATTGCTATAACTGCTGTATTTGTATGAATGTGGCTCAAAGATTTGTCAGTTTTCACTGTTTTTTCCTGTACAATCTATCATGCTTTCATCAGGCGGATACAGTGGAGGCAATAGTAGCTGCCAATGCTCACAACTGTCACCATTAACATTCCTGGTCCGTAAACGCCAATCAAGAAAAAGCCCTCTCCAGTTACAGTTACCTTTCAAAAGATTTGATGCAAAGCTGAGTTAAGACAAAGACAAGCATTTACACATATACGCATATGTATGCACACAGATTCTTAGTTGTGAAAGTAAAGATACTAATAGGCAGCTTCTTTAATATCTTTTAAAAGAAAAGAATAACATGAAAACTTGCTGGAGGATGTGGACATTGAAAATGAATGAGGGCAAGAATCTCACTTCTGACTAAAGTCACATGGGCACAATTGTGCTTCTACACACATTGTTGCAGCATATCAAGGTCTCCACTTGTACTACTACCGTTCCCTGGGAGTGTAAGTACTGCAACAGTGTCCCACACTTGCAAGCTAGGTGTCAGGGATGTTGTATCATTGTCAACCAGCCTGACCATTTCCACTGGGTGTAAAACCTCTGCCAACAGGTGCTGGTGCCATCCCTCTCCCTAGTGACCATGGGGCCACCCCTCTGCCAACAGATGGTAGTGAAGCAGCTGCTTCAAGAGGCAGTGCTCTCCCTCTACCAACAGGTGGCGGTGCTGCTCCTCTCCCTCTTGGTGCTACTCCAGCCCCTCTGCCTGCAGTTAACTGTGATAGTCCTTTGTCACCAGATAAGAAAAAATATTTTTCAGCAATGAAAATCTTGACCTTACAACATGTCATAACATCATGTTCTGTGTTCAGAGCTGAAACCTTCTAGAAAGCTGAGCTGAGTCATTTCTCTGTTAACTCAATCATGAAATTAATATGGATTTCAATATGTAACTATAAAAAAGCATGTTTAAATGCAAGATTAAAAGTTGCTGAGTGAAATTAAAAAAATTATAAATGACTGTTAACCCATTTGTTGATCTGCAAAAAATATATGTACCCTTCCCAACTTAACATTTTGGTATATCAGAATGGAATTAGTGAGCAGAAGCTGAAACTTATACCCACATTCCACTATTCCAGAAAGTCAATTGATTTGAACCCATGTTTTAAAATGATGTAACACAAGAACAGCTACAGAACCTTTCGCCGTTCTCATTAAAACTGGCACTGTTAGCCTTTGCAAGATAATATGAGCTTGAATCTGGATAGAAAATGTGCCCCTTATCAACCAAACATACACCAATCTTCTTCTAGTTGTTTTTCTCATAAAAGAGCTACACCTCACTGATGGTCTGGCAACAGCCTTTAGCAAAGTAAAGCAGATCAGTATGGTTACATTATAATAATCTGACAACTTTCCAGAAACTGTATTTTCTTTAAGCTTTACTTTTGGCAGTGTAACCACTCAGCTCATGATTTTCTCCTAAGCTGGAAAAAAATGATCCAGTTACAAAAAGAAAACATAACAATGACTCCTAGAATAGGCAGTCACCATTTTCAACATATCCTTTGCAAAGTACATGTAGATAATTGTATCATTCAGAGATATCTTACTACCTATAGGTCTGACACCAAATCCAGGCAAAGCACCAAAGCCTGGAGGTGGTGTAACAGTTGCAGACATGCTAGAAGAGGAGCTCCATGCTGATCCTATTTTTCTCACATCTGTGGTGCCACTCAAGGTCATGCATGCAGATTTCTGCACTCAGTGAGAAGGCCAAATGATTGTGAATACATTGAAAGCGCAACTGCAAGCTGTTTGTGCCAGCACAAAGTCAATGCATTCATTTTTATGATATATCTATAAAATAAATGACTAATAACATTTAATACACAAACAAGTATCACAATTACTAACTTTACTAAAGCCCCCAAATAGATTTTACCTTTACAGCAATATCTACCTGATTAAGCACATCCTCTTGCCTCTGAGCTGCAGCTGCCGACTTGCTGGCTCCTGCCAGAGAATGGTAACAATGTGTAAATCCCAGTATTTCTTTATTTTGACGAGGTCTGGCAGCAGAGACTCCCAACCTACCAGTTCAAGTCATTCTTAATCTATCACAAAGTCATGTGTGCTGTAACTAACCTGAAGCAGCAACATCACATTCTGCAACACTGTAAGTCTTTTTCTCAATATAACTTATAAGAAATGGACAGATATTCCCTCAAAACTATTTTCATTATTAACAAAGAGCAGATGGAACATCTGTAATAAAATTGAAAAATACTTCCACAGACAGAAACATTTTCCACCTATTTTCTTATGAAATATAGTGTCAGATTATATAGATTTGAAGCAAAGGTAACTTGTACACCGAAAAATCGATGGTAATCATCTTGTTTCTGTAGTTAATAAAGTGATTTCCAGGCCCCACAGATGCTGCTGTACTTCTGGGGCCATAATTATAAAGCAGTGGCAAAAATCCCCTGTAGCAAAGTAAATTCAGCAAGATTTGGACACCACTTTGTAACTACAGAGAAAAGATGGTTTCTTCATTAGGTGCAGCACCACGGGGTGCTTAATTCCATCTCTTGAAGGATTTGCTCCCTTTTTTTAAAATTTAGCATGCATTTTAGGATGGTGCTGTTCCAGAATATCTCAAGAGTTAGCAGTCACAACCACAATCTTTGACCTTAACTGATGATGATAAATGTTTATTTATTAAGCACATCAGCCCTGCAGCAAAGGTGGACTCAAGGTACTTATATACATGAAATCGCTCGAGCACACACTTAGCAGGCATCAAATGCATCTTATAAACTCATATTCACTATCATTCAAATCATACCCATTTAATCTCTCTCAAATGCACACACATACACAGATATACATACACAAACACAAAGACACCTGGACAAACACACATGTACACACACATGGACAGACATATGCATGCCCATACACATACAAACACACATACGCTCTCTTACACACATTTCTCTCCTTCACCAGTTTCTTTCTTTTCAACATTTTTGACAGGGAGGCAAATGTTAGAAGGATATGAAAATAGTAGATAGTAGGTTTATTAAAACAGCGCCTCATTATCACTAATGAGTCAGCTGCTATTAAAACAAGAAACTTACCTCCTAGTTCAGGCCAGTCATCAAACTGATCCTGTGAGGGGGGCAGAGGTGGTGGCTGGAATCCATATGGCTTCCCTCGTTGAGGACCAACCATCAAGTCTAAAGGAGAACAGGAATTTTTGTATCAAGCTCAACAAAATGTGATTATTCCAGTCAAATTTCACGGCAAAAAGGATTAGGGTCTCTCCAAATGTGGCTAAGCAACAAGATGCTATAAGAGGTATAGGAGTCATTTTCTTTTTACAACAAAAAAGGACTGATGAGGACAACAATTTTCTTTAATGGTTGGGGACAACTTAGTCCAAGATACAGTTTCCTTAAATCTGGGTGAATAACCCATTCTTGAGACATGCACACACAAGCACTGCCAGCCATAGAAAGAGGTTCTCCACAGATGTTAGGATTATACATGATACATTTACACTGTGAAGGTTTCAACCAACTGGCCACCAGCACCACCTGACCTCATGCGAACAGTATTCTGAATGGGGAGAAAACTGATGATGTTCTAAAGCCATAGAAAGACAAAGTCATGTAGAGACGTACTTCCAAAAATGTCATTGCCCATGTCTATATACGTTTTACTTTTAAGTAATCAGATGAGACAGATCACTAACATAAACATTTGCAAATGTTTGAGACAAACTCACTGGAAACAGCAGGAGCACGCAGTTTCTCTACAATGTCAGGACTTGGTTTTGAAAAGTCCTCTTCTTCTTCTGAACCTGTATCTGGTGATGTTTGGCTTCTCTGTGGGACACAAAACTTTATTGTTCCTTTAAACCCACAACCATATAACTTAAAATATATGCTTGTCCAAAACCTTTTGTTATTCAATTCTTTACTTCATTAAATTCAACTTTCAGAATGAGTTTTATCAAGTTGAGTGCTATAAATAAATGTGACATTAGCCATATTTTACCATGTACATGACACCTACAGTTAGTCTTGCTTCTCAGAGAAATCCTTTCAATAAAATGGGGAAATAGTGACTATAAGGTGTTTCCACACTAAAGGGTTAAGGACTGGGAAAGAGGGAATTATTCTCTGGCCACTCTTAACCAGTTTCCCTCTTTGGTTATGCTGGGCAAGGCACATTGTAATATTTGAGTAGGCAACCCCACAAGTACCTCCCAGACTATATGTCTTCCTTTGATTAATAGCAGCTTGGCAAAACCTCCACTGCCCAGTGGTTAATGTGAAGCCTGTTTGGGGCTGTGGCTTAGAATAATGTCAGTTTAAACTATCACGTTTTCCTAAATTAGTATCCTTCAAAGATGTTTCAATGATTTAAAGTGAAAATATTTAACAGTGCAATTATTTGTAAAAACTCAATGCTGGTGGTCTACTGAATCTTCAAAATGTTTGACTTGAAGATGTGTGGTTGTGGCTTTGAAGAAATAAAAAAGAAAATAAAAAGTACGCCAGGCAATATCTTTAACTTCTGGTAGAACTTTAAATGCTCAAAGCTTTCAGCACCATTGCAGTAGCATTCAACTGCCAACAGTTTTTAGGTTAAGCTGCCTTCAGGTTAGATAGCAATCAAGTGAGACAACTGAGCCCAGCACACCTGAATCTTTCTATTACTGTAAGCGCTCCTCTGCGCAGCTTTTCTTCGCTGTTGCCAAGTTCTGGAGACTGGCAGGGCATCTGGAGGCAGAACGATGCTGACAGGCTCAACATTCGAGCGAGTGGGCACATGGCTCTCTGTCAGTGTTATACCATACAGCTGTGCTACAATGTCGGAAATTGTGTACCTGTTCTTAGAGATGAAAGAACCATCACTGTACATCACAATAATCTACATGAAAGATGTCAGCAAGACAACAGAAAAAAATATATAAATGAAAAATAGGCTACACGTCTAGTACACATCAACCTTTGATTGCAGCAAAATCCAATTCTTAACTTTCAGTTACATGCTGAATCATAAGCAAATATGATTCTTTATGCTTGAGATATATATAAAGCTGGCAATGTCTGATACAGATTGGGTAATCAGTGTTTTACGCCGAGCCCACAACTAAGGCTATATCACGGCAAGGCAGCCAGCCCTATAAACAGATGTCCCATGCAGAGAAAGAGCAGTGTGCCCGTAATGTAAGCTGAACCCAGCACAGCCAACCTTCAATGTATTTGTGACAGGTGTTAACCGTTGCGCCACCATGCCGCGAGTTTGATACAGGAATGTGAAAGAACCAAAGATGAAAAGGACCTTCAAAATGCATACACGATGTGACTTGCACTCAAATAGCAGAGAGAAAAAAAAACAATGGCCACTCACGCATATCGCCGAACACAGCCTAAAGCACAGTGTTTGGTGTCCTGCTCTTCATGCCATGAACATCTGTAACAGGTTTTAAACATGACATCTTATAAATCCATTTATCTGTATCATTTGTTCACTGATGGAAGAACTTTTGTTTGTACCATGTGTGGGTAGTATATAGTGTATGTGAAGAAGAGAGAGAAATTCAGAGTGTGTGTGTGTGCGTGCGTGAAAGAGAGAGTGTATACACGTGTTAGTGCTTGTGCATATACTTGCATATGTGGAAAAAGTCATTCTTTGCGAGTACATATAAATATGAACACATATAACACATATAAGTGTGAGTACATGTAGGTGTGAGTAGTGGCGTCTGCGACTGTAGGTGTGTGCATGTTTGGTATTTGTCCAGTCAGTGGTGGCCATCATCAAGACATGTTTCTTGTACAATGTAATGCAGAAAATAAATAAATTCTTATTTGACTGCTTTTTGCAAACAAGAGACACATCAATTCTACAATTCAATCTTTAAATTTTAAAAATTAAATTGTTGCAGTTTTTTCACAAAGAAATATCATCCCTACTTTCCTGCAACCATTGTCTGCACTGTGGCTCAACAATTTTTTCTCTCTCAGTCAAAGGTATAGAAATGTAGTTTCCTGAACGTCACAGAAGACTACAGAAAATACAGAATGTTTGCACATTTTATGTAAATAAGGGAGCAGAATTTGTAGTGCTGAGCTTACTTTTGATGCAAATGAATCACCTGCTCAATGGCACTGACAAGGCAGGGAGGGGAAGAAAGCAATCAAAAGGGAAACATGGATTAACAGGTATTAACTATAGTTCCACCATCTTGCTCCTGAATAAAACCTTTTAATCATTAAATCCATTAACACTGTGATGATGGATTAGAAAAAAACTATGCAAACGATGAATCAACTGCAGCAATGCTCACTGCGTGCCTGGGATATAATCCCAGAAGTAGCCATCAAGTTTGGCGGTGACCTGGCTAGTGGCTACAGAGTCTGAGAACCCAGAGTGGGTAATGAGCTCTACCACTAGGTCCTCCAGGGCATAGATTTTACCCAAAGGATTCTCAGGTGCTGAGCCCTCATCGCCCGCCTGCCACATCCAATCCACCAGGTACTTGGTTCTTTGGTATTCTGAAGCCTGGATGTAATAGAAGACTGAATAAATTGTGTGCACTCACATATGCACGCACATGTATGAGCATCATTTTTTAAACTGGCCGTAACTAAGGTTATATGAGGGCAAAGCAGCCAGCCAACCGGTGTCAACAGTTGTGCCAGAGATGTAACAAGGCACCCAGTTCTCACAGTACTGCTGACAAGTGCTTTTACCATTACACCAATGAACTGCCTTACATACAATCATAATCAACCTACTGTAGCATGGAGCAAATATTTGCCAGCATGAAATAATCCTTCAGATGCAGACAAGATATCTTACGATCAGCTATTTTCAGCATGCGGTTCTTCATAGTTCATGAAGCAGCCTTTAGGCAATATAGCAAACTTGGCATGAAAACTACATGCTTTATACAATTTTTAATTCTGTCATAAAACAAACTTAGTGTGAATTTTGTAGAATGAAAAATTTACAGAAAGACATTCAACTATAAGCAAATGAAAGATGCACAAAAAGATTCCCATTTTATCAAGACATTCAGGTATATTGTCTGTAGACAAGAATATGAGTAATTATATACTCACGAGACAATACAATGGTGGGTAGACATTATTTTGTCGACCATTCTTCATTAGCTGCTTCATTTCTTTCCACATCAGAGAATAGTTATCACAATCGTGCTCAAAATCTTCTATGGGGATTTTGTGTGTCTGTTCTGCTGTAAAGTGCACAGAGCCAAAGAACAGTTTGATCTCTATGAAACCTAGGTAAATTATTAAAAATAATAATGCCAAACAGATAAAGAGTCCCACAATTTCATTTAATAACTTAAATAAGCTGCAGAATGATTTAAAAGCACAACACAGATGAACAGATAACTGTTAACTGCAATACATGACACAAATAGAAAAAAGGAGAAATAGTGTTTTCAAACACCTAGTTACAAACTTCAAATCCATTGACCCTCTGACCTTAATGCAAATTTTACTTAAGAAAATGATAAAATCATCAATGTTCATAAAACCACAATTATGATAAATGCCCTTTTAAGTGGAATTAAATTATTTGTTGGGGTGAATTGGATGAATATGTCACTGAATACATATAAAAGTGTAAAAACCATGCAGAATGCACCTGCACTTGGAAAACACAAGGGTAGAGAAACTACTTTGAGAACAGAGTTATCAAACACCTGACAAAGTTTCCCTTACATTTCTGTATACATGTATATTTATACCCTTTTGGAACAGGACCTGCCAAAAGAAAAAAACAAAAAATTATTAATGCATACAAGGCACATAAATAACAAATTGTTGCAAGTGAGAAATTACAAGATTGCATCTGACCTGTTTTCCTCACTAAATCTTCACTTACCATTCTCTATAAATTCTCCTAAAGCTGCACTATTTTCTGAATACTTTTTTCCATTTCATATGAGAGCCAGTCATGGAAAATATTGGAATTTCAAGCATTTAACTAAGCCTGGCAAACAATGTGCATATAAAAAATGCAAAGGGTCCCATAGCATAATGGCTGTGGCAGCAGTAAACGATGAGTGGTTCACCATGCCTAGGGCAAACACCCTGAAGGTGAAGACTAACCCTTTCCTACTGTCATCTTTTATCGTCTCATAAATCAGGTACCTATCTACTGGGTCAAGAGCTGCAATTTTCCAGTTCATAGCAAGGTTTAAATTCAAAGATGGCAGCTGGCAACCTTCTGCCCCAAAGTTAAGATCATTTACCACTAGGAAGTGATACAGTATTGTTTGTCTGCTTAGAACATGATGGTGGTCCCATAAAGTATTATGAAGTTGAACAAACCACTTACTTAGACTGTAGCTATTACTCATCTGTTTGTGGTGATAAGCAAACCTACTGTGATGCCAGCTGGATAAAAATATAGCACATATAATAGTGCAGTACATAACACTTGATAATGATAATTACTATGTGTAAGTGCACTTCATGATGTTCACCCAACAAAATCACCTAATGATGCATGATTTTTTACACAAACCAAAGAACTCTCTCAGAATAAAACACTATAGTTTAAAAATTGCTCTTGAAAATGTTTGGTGAATGATGGCCGTCGGTTAATAGGCATGCATATTTAAACACTATATCCTTTGTTTAAACAGTAAATGTTGCTATATGAAAGTATTCAGTATGTCAATTACCTTAACACTGTAACCAAGTTTATTTCGATTGAAAAATCTTTTACATGATAGATTTTCATTTGTCATTCATGAAATGGCTCATAGGTATGGTATGAAATTCTTCTGCCCTGTCAAATTCAAAGACTTCCAGACTTCACATGCAAAAAGTCAAAATTCCAGATCTGGAAAAATAATTCTAATTTTTCCAGTCTTTCAAACTCTGAAAATGAATTCTGTACTCCCATAAATGACTGGATTGCTATGTCTCAAACATTGTTTATGTTTGCTAATTCTGGGCAAAAGAAACAACAATAGAAGCAGTCACTGCCTTTACTAACAAAGTTTACATATTTCTATATAGTTTTATGAAAAAGCACTCATCTTCAAAGCTACAGTGCGTTTTGCACATGGCACTGCAGACTGGGTAGTGTCACAAAACACACCACGATGTGTGTAAATAAATGAATATATAAAGAAATAAACAGCTGGTTTCTTTAGGGACTGTTTTACTATGAATAACTTCCCTTATATCATAATCTACCAATTGTTATGCCCAGAGGGATGAGGGATACATCACTGAGCCAAAGCCTGGTGGTTATACATGCACATGGTGGGCATTGTGATTGTTGTGAAGAACATGTTGGCAAAGTGTATGTCACTCAAGCTTCTTTCATTTGCTTCTGTGGAGAATAAGGGGTATTTTTGTTGTTGTAAAGGGCTGAGTCATTAGGAATGAGGCTCTATAGAAAATAGAATTTTGAACTGATGCTGTCCCAGCATTATGGTTTAAGTGCTATATAAATCAGCTTCTTTATTATTATTATTCATGTTTTATTCATGTTATTAATTTAATAACCGGTCTCAGACGGTGCTGGATAACATGGCCTGATTATTCTTTCTTTTATTTTGTGCGTTTTTCATCAAGTCAAACTTCTAGTGCAATGTCACTTGGCTAATAAACAAATTCTTATCTGAAAGTAGGTAAGGAGTCAGTTGGTCAAGATTTGACATTGGTTTGTACTTCAACAACTTTTGCAAATCTGATCATTTAAATGTGAAAAAATGCTCTTTAAAACACATCAATGATGGTTGTCTTTATTGTAGGTTAATAGGTATAAATCTTTAAATATATCGTACATCGTGCCACCACCACCATTTTAAATGTTTAGTCGCTTTGCTTTTAGTCGGCATGGAATGAGTTAAAATTTACAACTACCACTATACCCAAGAAAGAAGATACAAAACAACAGAACACCTGGGCAGATGAACCTGTGCCAGTGCTTGATGATGCCCTTTTCCAGTGAAAACTCCAATATGGCTCCTTCACGTGGTAACCACTCCCTCTCAACTGTGTTATCTCCATCTGTTAGCTCACACAAGTCTTGAAAATTGACCAAATAAAACAGCTCTTTTGTCAAATCTGCAACAAATATGTACAACCAATCTTCTGACAGCTGTTTAACTGCAAATAATAATAAGAAACAGCATCACAGCCATTGCAGTTTGCACTCTCAGCGCTTACCAAAATAAAAAAGAATGATATTAAAAACAATGGTTAACAATAACATGATACAAAATCCATTCAGCAACTGAGGCAGGTTAAAGAACACACAAATAATGAAAGCTAAAGAGAGACATTATGCATACAAGAATACATATAAGATACCATGTAGAACTGAAATCGTGTTAGCCCAAAAATGTAAGAAAATAAGTAAAAAAGAGCAAGCATAATTAAATACTTTTAATCATAATATTTTTAAAATAAAGTTGTTTACAGTGAGCATTTGAATGATGAATGTGGTATGGAAGAGAGTTCCACTGTCCAGAACAGGGGTGGGGAAAGTCTGGCCCATACCCAGCCCATAAAATCATTTGGCATTGCAGAACTCAAAATTCACTAAATCAAAGATATTTTTTTCATTGCTACTTAAATTTGTATTTACTGAATAATGATTATTAAGTCAATTTTGAGGGACAAGCAATGAACGTCCATTATAGAAGACATACACATGACGGTTTGCAAAGGACCTGCAGAGTGTTGTGCTGTATACATCTATGTAGCACAATATGGTTTACATTTTTCAATACACTTCCTGGAAAACGAATTAATGAGGCAGAAATTTATCACTCATTACTGTGAACATGTTCATACATACCCATGCACAGACTATAATGTGCCTACGTATGAAACTAAATTCCAGAGGTAAATCTTACCTTTGCCTTTCCACTCAGAAACAGTTCGTTCTCGATCTTTCTTCCGCCTCATCCTGGCCTCTTCAGCAGGATCTTTTTGTAACTACCAACAGCAAAATTGAATATTATTTATTACCTAATCTGTCACATAAATAGTATTTGAAATTTAATACTCATATTCGTACTCGCTCTACTGGAGTGGGGTCCCTTCGCCTAGAAGGTTTGAGGGAGGTGGTTCTCCACAATTTTTATTAGTTTGTTGCATTTTTGGTGCCCGCTGTGTAGGCCCGTGCTTTTTTTGTTGCATCGCTGCTGTGCACGACTGTTGTTTTCTTCAGTGACTTTTGGATTTCCCGCCAACTGCCCGGTTCTTCTTAAGATTTTGAAGATCACACAGTCTTTTGCTTTAAAATTTTCATGCAGTTTTGCTCTGCTTTGTGATTGCATTGATACCAGCAGTCTTCCAGCGATTTCTGCTCTGTTGACCCAAGTTTCTGTTGATCTATTCTGCGCTCCTGCTGACGATACAATGGTTTTCTGAGCTGTAGATGTTAACTCAGGGCCATTGAAAGCCAGTACAAGCCCAGGTAAAAACGACTTCCCAAAACAAGTAGCTGGTTAAGGTCATAGATTCAAGAGGCTAAAGAAAGACAAAAGTTATGCCAGACAAATCAGTAACAAAGCACTGTGCTTGTTCCGAATCTCAGCTGTCTATTTTCCACCAGCAAGTAAGCCTTATGACATCACCTCCCCACCACTGTGAGAACAAAAGATGAAAATCACTCTCAACATCAATGAGTTGTCATCAGAAATGGTCATCGTGCAGTTTGACAGTGTGGCCTGTGTCTATCAGCTACAGAGAGGAATAGCCAAAGGTCACAAAGATACAACCACAGTGCATCTAGCTCAGCACTCGCCAACAGGACTACACATGTCTGTTAAACGGATTGATCTAGAAAACTTAGTTAACGAGTTCTCTTATGTACAGAAAGAAGTTGTATTAACCAAGCAGACTATTCTCTCACATTCCTGTAGCTTCATCCATCACTATGAACTGTGGACAGTCATGTCTGTTATGGGCTATGGTTCTTGCCATGACCTGCTGCATGCCTGTCTCACGGCGATCTGCTGGAGCTATTGGTCACCTATATCTTGTGTACAAAGCTACCGGTCACATATATCTTGCAGGATGTACTGCATGCTCTGGAATACTTACACAGCAGAGGTGTCATACATAGGAGTGTGAAGGCTAGCTATGTTTTAAGATCAGCTAGCGGACAATTGTGTCTCAATGGCCTCAATAACTCTCTCTCCACAGTCGTAGGGGGCCAGCGCCTGCAAACAGTCAATGACTACCCCAACATCCTTCTAGTAGTTCAGTCTGGAAATTCTTAAACAGAATCTGGCTATTTCTCTGTGATTCTAAAACTAACCCCACAGAACTGTAAACATATCCATGTCATTGGTGGGTGGCCTCATATGAAGCTAGTATCAATGTTTTCAATGTGCAAGTGATCATGGTCAGACTAAAAACACTTTTCCTCATGCTTCCTCGATTTCACAATTGACAACTCTATGCTGCCAGCATAATGGTGGAGAAAGGTGCTATAGAAATAATCATTATTATTATCTCTCTCTCTGGAACAGAAACACTCTCTTCTCTCACAGAAGGTGGAGATTGTTCAACTTTACATAGCATTTATGACTTTCTACCAAAGCGTCTTTGGATGTGGATACATATTTGTAGGCTGTTTAACTAGACTGCAAAAAGAAGCAGTGATAAACAGTCACTTTGTCTAACTCCACTAAGAGAAGGACCATGGGGGGGGGGGGGGAACCCAAAGAACTGGGTACCAACTTTCACACACAATTTACCAATTATGTAAATATCCTTTATAATCTTGAGAATTCCACCACATAAACCAGAATAAATGTTTGTCATAGAACAGCCCTGTTAAATTTATCAAATGTCTTCTTTTAATCAATCAGAGGCTAAATAAATGCTTTTTTAAGGCAAAAAGAAAAAAATAGTGAAAATTTTGTCAAAGGTCAAGTGAAACCAGCTTACTCAAATCCAACCACAAGGTGTTCATCAAAATCTTGAACAATTCTATTGCTAATTATTGTGGTGAACAACTTAACAAAACAGCTAAAAATCGCTATGCTGCGGTAATTCCCTGGGTCAGCTTGATCACCCTTTTGTTTATAAATTGTGTCAGGTGCTTTATGCAATTTTCCAAACTGAAGTATGAAGTTGAATAATTTACTAAATAAGGTACATTTCTTACTATTAGTGGCTTTCAAAGATTTGTTTGAGATGAAGTCAAGGCCAGAGGTTTTGTTACATTTCAAGTTACTAAACTGCATTTTTTAGCTCATTTTTCATAAATGGTTCATTTAGCTCAGCAAATTCCACATTTTCATTTTTCCATTAATAATGGGGTTTGCTTGTTATTTCCAGATTCAGTTTCTGCAAACTTTTTTAAAGTGTTCTAGAAATACTCCACATGACATCTGTGCAGTGGTTTTTCATTTCATTAATAATCCAATAGTAAGTTTTAAGATCTGTACAATTTAGCTTTCTTATATTATTAACAATATTTAACTGAAACATCTTAAGCTGCTTATTTATTTCTTTTTTACAGTCTTAATGGGATTTCTTATGGGCTCTGTTGGTTTGTACATTTCTTTCATGTTTGTGCCAATTCCTTACTCTGAAAATGGCTTAATACTTTCTTTCACATTTATAAATTTATAATTAAGCCATGGACATCCTTTTTCTGCCTTATATAATCGTAGTTGTGTGTCATCTTGCTAATGAACATTTGTACAGTTTGATTAATAATCGTATCAACTGTTTACACCTACACCCTGTAGAGAATCTATTAACATTTTGGTATCATAAAAGGAAGAACAAAATCTGTTTCGTTGCCTTTGTATCATCGGGAAGTGGAAGTAAATTTTCTAATCAAGGAAGTTTCAGAGGACCTACTGCAGTACTTGAATGTAAATATAAGAACATGGCAGTCTCTGACTAGTATGTTCACAGCATGAACTGCTATTGGAACTAATTTTAACAGATGCAACAAAAAACTACTAAAATACCACTTTTACCTAATTTAGTAAAGTCAATTTGTTAAGAGTACAACTTTATGCCCCACTTATCAGTCTGTTCAGCTCCACTCCCCTTTGTTCAATTATTTCATATGATTATCACGTACGTCCAAGCAATGTATTAGTAGTCACTAGAAAAAAAATTTGCAAAAGTATTTAAAAAGTTTTAAACCTTTATCAAACATCAAATTTACATCATTTGAATATTACAACACACTTTTAGCCATTGGACTGTAGCAGAATCGCTCAAGTAGCCACTGGTTTAATAAAAAAGTTGATTAATAACAAGGTCAAAAGTTGTGAAATAAGCTCTGTGTATTCACATATCTTGATTTTTTTTTTAAACTAAAAGTCTGACAATAGCTTTGTGATCTGAAATACTTAGAAAGATCTGAAAGACTCTTTTGTATATGTATGTGCACTTGTGCATATATAGTGACTAAGTTCTAGCTAGAACCTCATGAAATACTGTTATTACATACCCCAATTATATTTCCCACACAGTCACGACGACCCATGTCACCATCTGAACCTTTCTGCTTCGACTTCATTTCCTTAGCTCTTCTATCATATTCCTTCCTCACACCATCAGGCAGTGCCTGCCATTTAAAAAAAGAATGTGAATGCATTTGATGTAAATATTATTGTATAGTTATCAATAACAAGCTAAATAATCATAATAAATGTGTGATTTATATTGCACATAATCAAGCTCACGAAGGAGACATGGACAAAATATGAAGGACGGAGGGAGAAACAACCATGCAGACTAAGTAATAAAAATTAGAGACCAGCATTAAAGATACAAAGAGGAATCAGGGAACAAACAGTATGGATGGGGAGTGTCGTGAATCTGCAAAGGATGACGAGTAGGCGGACTAGTCACTGACTATAATCAGAACTATTGACAACTATACTGGTAAGTGTAAAGAGTACTGCTTGTGGAACACGTGTTTTAAGTTATACAAAGTGTGGAAAACTAAGCTTTGATTTAAGGACTGAACGCTGACAACATACGGTACAAAAATGCTGATAATTAAAATGTGATTATTATGATTTCATAGACTCACTCTCCCTCATTCGTGTCTGTGTGTACGCGCGCGCATCAATGTTGCTTATGCAGCTTAGCGCAGATTCAAGATTATCAAGATATTTAGCGTAAAATAAATACAACTGGATTATTCACAAACTTTCAACAAAATAATTGAATCTTAGAATACGCTCTTTTCGTTCGTTCTTCGTATGGATGCCCTAAATCAAAGTTATTAAAATCCTTAGCAGACGTTTCTGCGAAGCACGCAGCTGTGGAATTCCTAAAAACGTAAAAAAAAACTTTTCTGTTTAGCTCACCCTCCACATCGGTCCACACATCGCAGCAAGAGCTTGACCACCACAATTTTGTGCGCCCTGGTGCTTCAAAACGTCTCTCTGATCGTTCATGAAAAGGGCGAATCCATTTACAGGATTTTTTGGAGGCATTTTCGCTTTAGAAATGCAACACTGTCACGAGTGGGACGCCTTGACAGAGGAACGGGAGTTGCCGTTCATGACAGCACAATTTTATTTCCTGTCGTGAAGAGTGTGCATTAAATGAATCCAAAACCTGCACAAAATAGGGAAAGTCCAAGGCGTTTTCTTGTATTTGTTTTTAACATAAATCTACTTGGTTTCGAAATGTTTAATTCCATGCCATGTATACTCAGTACGTCTTTTCCCTTCAAGGAATCGCGCACGAATACGCTAGAGTGCGTAGGAAAAGGGTGAGATCGAGTGGCAATAAAAGAATCCACCAAACAAACAAACTTTTCTGTCAAAGCCCAAGTAGTGAGAAAAAACATTCGTTAGCAGTAATTAACACGGAATCTAATGGTGTCGTCTTGTGGAATCTTTTCAAAACTGCTAACCTAGTGCTGTAGGCTTATCAGCTATCTCCTTATTCATCGCTTCTTTTCCGCTTATTTGGTAGCTTGCCAAAAGCACGCGCCCGCCCTTCCATCTTCCACCCTAGCGGCCACTGTCTATGCATGCAGTGATTTGATGCGCATGTACCTCTTAAGGGCTTTAGTTGTTCGACTCGAGACTAAACATTAAATCAATGGGCTCTTTATTAACACATCTGGTGTGGCTACCAACGTCTGTCGTCGTGACCTGTGGCACTTTTGTCGACTTCTCTGCGCGCGCTTTTCTCTCTTGCTCGCAGATGACGCTCACGACAAGCAACATATAGCGGCTTGCCAACTGTTTATCCAAATTATAGATTTGATTTAATAAAAATTTTCCTGTGTCCGAGGCAATATTTGCTTTCCTGACATCATAAAATTCTAAAACAAACACAAAATTAAGACAAAAAAAGTCATACACTCGTCAGTATATCATTATACTGACACTGACTTCGGTACTGCGAAAGCTTCTCTGTGTGTAGCTAGCTTTTTGCTGGATCATATTGCCCCCACACGTCATTTGAACACTACCTCCCGCAGCGTACTTAGTGCTTTGAACATTCACAGCCATTGTAAAGATTCTCTGAAGAAAAATTGCCACCCGTTCCGTAGTGGCCATCGGCAGCATCAGCATCGGCGCGATCAAAGTGAACCAATTAACGTCATCATCCGTAACACCAGCTGGAAACACGGCCGACCAAAGCAACATGGTCGTATGAGAACAGGCGACTGCCTACATAGTTTCACTCACATGACAACTAAACACTATCGCTTCCATGTTGAGCTTTTCTACGCTCGGTGCGTCTGTATCGTCAGCACACAGTCACTGAAGTGTGTTGAAATTGTAGACTTTGTCACAGACCGCCACCTTGATATTTTCATAATTACTGACACCTGGCTTAAACAGCAAGGTGACGAGAGCGTGTGTGTTGATATAACTTTGGCTACTGCCTGAAATCCTTCCCACGTCCTAAATGGCTGGGCGGCATTATGCTCTTATCTACAAATCATCACTTGCCAAATACCTATCTTTTACTATTGCTTTATCGTTCCCACATACATCTTTTGAATGTCTACACGTCTCTTTTTCGGCTCCCTATTGTTCGATGCACCTTTTCTGCATCTATAAACCCCCTCCGAGTGCCAAGAACAAACCTACAGCCTCTACCTTTTTCTCAGAATTTCATGTTCTGTTGGACTATCGCAATGGACCCGTAGTGCTTCTTGGAGATGTTAATGTCCATTTTGACAACAAGTCTCATCCCGACATAGGACAAATGTCAGAATTGTTGCACACTTTTAATTTCGTCCAGTCTGTGTTGCAGCCCACTCACAAAAGAGATCACATCTTGGACTGGGTCATGCATCGACCTGATGGCCAATTAGTGCAGTCAATTGATGTTTCTCATTATCTTTCATCTTAACACCACTTTGTATTGATCGAACTTAATCTCAAATGCCCACCATCGGTGTCAGTTTTAAGACTCACTCGGTCGTTACACAATGTTGATATACTGGCATTCAAAGCACAACTTCAGATGGCGCTGCTCCAGCCACCTTCTGCAGGGCAACTTGACTGTGTTTTGCGTAGAGGTTTTGATGACCATGCCCCAGTGTCTCGACGTCTGATGCGCCAGTCATAATGTTCACCTTGGTATTCGCAGATCCGCGTTGAGCTTCGTGACCTGAAGCGTAGTCGTCGGCGAGCTGAACATGTTTGACGGAAGACTGGACTCACCATCCACAAAGAGACTTATAACGCCGCAAAGTAAAGCGTTGCAAAATATATCAACAAGGCAAAAACATCATATCTTAAGGCCCAAATAATTAGTTGCGCCTTCTACAAGATGTTTTTTTTACATCTGCAGTCAAATGAGTGGAAATAACAAGATAATGCCATTGCTCACTGCCTACCCTGCTTCACAGCTCACGCAAGTGATCTGTTATTATTTTGCTAACAAGATATCAGACATTCGATCATCATTCCTTGGACTTGATGTCGGTACCTGACAGCATCTCTTGTGATGTTCTTCTGAGATGCTCTCTGACCAAATTTCGACCAGTCTCCGATGCCGATCTAAAGGCAATTATTCCAAAGGCCAAGCCAACAACTTACCAGTTAGATCCAATACCCACAAGCCTTCTTCTTGAGTGCTTAGATATTTTACTTCCTGCCATCACAAAAATTGTAAAAGTCAGCTTGTCATCAGGTGTTTTCCATCTTTTTTTTTTTTAAATGGTGACGCCACTGAATGTCGTCAATGTGTTGAATAACTACCACCCAGTTTCCAACTTGTCTTTTCTCTCAAAGATCATAGAGAAAGTAGTTGACACAGCTCTGGGTCTATTTACAAGAGCATCAGCTCATCTTCTAAGCTCAGTCATAGACCTTTTCACAGTACCGAAACTGAACTAATTAAAGTGACCACCGACATAGACTACACACCCTCCACGGAATATCTGGACCTGCACTAGCTTAATCTAAACGATGATAAAACGGAAGCCCTCCTATGCTCTAGAAGAAGAAGTATTCAACCTTCGCTCGTCAGTCTGCCCAATCGTCCGTCAGGAATCAGGGATTCATTGTTGTTGCAGACATGACCCTTGACAGACAAGTTGCAGCTGTCTGTCAGTCTGCCTATTATGAGCTCCGCAAGATCACTGTCATCCGTCACATTCTCTCCACACGCGCTATCAACACTCTTTCCTGTGCGTTTGTTCTTTGTCGACTTGAATACTGCAACTCTTTGCATGCTGGCTGCCTTGAATACCTTCTCCACAAACTCCAGAAAGTACAGAACTCCGCTGCACGTCTGGTGCTTAGAGCGATGAAACGGAACCATGCCACTCCTCTCCTTCGTTCTCTACACTGGCCACCCATCCGTTCTCGCTTTCAGTACAAACTGTCTGTGCTGTGTTTTAATTTCTTTACTGGCTTCTGCCCTGATAACTTCTCTGAATTAACTTCTCTTCCCTTACGTCCCAGCTAGACAGCTGTCGCTCCTCGTCTGACGACCATCTCCTAACTATTCCTGTCACCAGAACAACAACGACATATGGTCACATGATTTTTAGTTACTGTGCAGAAAAACAATGGAACTCTCTCCCCTTCCATATCCGTCACCTACCCACTGTTAAATCATTTAAATATGCACTGAAAACATAACTCTTCCTTAATCATTACTTGTAACACCAGTTCCCACAATGCTAGTTCTTTTCCCCCCTCCCCCCTTTCCGCTAATTGCTACTTCCCCACTCGTCTTAATGATTATACTCTCGATCAGTCCTTGTTATTGAGTTTCTCTTTGCGTTTTCTATATTTGTTTGTATTCATCATCAGTACTATTGTTTCTTCTTTCGTAGTTCATACGTCGTTTGTTTGTTTATTTGTCTGTTTTCCTGTCCCTCGTATGTTGCCCATATTTCGTTATTGCTCTTTAGCGCTAAGAGCATGCTTCTTAGGAGTGTGAGTATGCTCGTTACAACTTTTTGCAATCATCATCATCATCATCATCATCATCATCATCATCATCATCATCATCATCATCAAAACGATTGAAGCCTATATGATAAAGGCGATAAGTACATCGGCTAGGATTTCAAAGCAGGCGGTTCAAATTCTCGATTGGTGTGTGTGTGTGTGTTTTTTTTAACCACCTGTAACTCAACTCAGCCAATAATACTTTTGTCAATATGATTTGCCTGTAAATTTGCAATCAAAAGATTTTAAAGAAAAGATTCGTGCAGCCTACAGTTTAATTAGATAAAAATGATGAAGTGACGGGTGTTACTTTGTCTTTCAATAATTTTATCGCTAGAATAAAACGTTCAGTACTAGAATTACGCTATAAATGAATCACCTATAAATGAATCACTCCTTAGTCTACAAATATACCTATAGCAGGATAAATAAAAAACGTACACTATGGAGGTCCGTTATCAGTGTTAAAACAAATATGCACCACATATTTGCTTTATTTCATTGCTTCATTGGCCACTTAACTGCTACCCGACCCCCTTTCTACCTCGTGCACTCTTTGCCCTCAGGAACTGGCATTCCGGATGCTAAACATTGGTCCGGCCTGGAAAAGTTCCATGGTGGGGGATCCTGTTTTTTCAAATATATATATAGAGAAGCAGCAGACAGAGCTGGAAAGTAGTCGCGTTGACAGAACGTAAACTCTGTACCAGTCCAGTGTTTGATGAGCGACCGACCGCAGAGCTTCATTAAAAGCCGTTTGGAGAAGTATGCGATCTTCACAAACAGCTGCATCTGAAAATTAAGCATCTCTAGTCGGCTGCAGAAGGTTGTGTTGGTGTACGTGTTCAATCAGTTTTACTTGCGCTATGTGTTTTTAAAGAACTTTAGGCTGTTTCGTCGCCTTTGTGGCGTGCACTTGATTTCGCTTTTAATTGTTCAGGTATTTATTTTTGTTTAGTTTTTCGTTGTTTGGGGGGTTTTGTGCTCATTGTTCCCGAGTGCGCAATGCGCGCTGACCTGTAATGTCATTGTAAAATGCCATAATGAAAGACGCAGTAAGAGATGTGGTTAAGCGCGTTCATGAAAAAATTTGATCTCCTGCTCCTTCCGCAGGACTTTTTTTTTTCTTTCGTTCTGATCTTCATTTTTGTCGCCTTTGCTGATTGAGCCCCCGCCGGCTGACCAGGTCAGTGACAGTACCGCCCTGCTTCCCAAACTTCGGGTCGTCGTATGGGTGCTGGCGGACAGAAGGACCCCGACGACGAGGACCAACAACTCCACGCACACACCGAAGAGACAAAAGTGCGGAGAAAGCAGAGAGCTACTGAGGGACAATTATCTCTCCATGTGTGGCGTTCTTCCCAGAAAAGGGTTCGTTACAAAAGTTCTATTGACTGGTCATTGCGTCCTTATTTAGTCGTTTTCCTTGATCTTGATCTGTTGTGTTCCCCTTATTCATTTTCTTCTATAATGAATGTACAAATACATTTGTCTTTGTGTATTTTTTTTTTGTCTTTGGTCTCGTTCGCTGTTGGCTGTCGCTCCCTGAACAGGTATCCCCATGTATGCCGTATCTGGATTGTTTGTGGAATACGTTGCTTTGATTCGACGCAAGGTTCCTCGTTTAGCTGGTGAACACTAGGTCACAGAAACCATCATTTTGTGCGTTGTGTGTGAGTGGCAAGCAAGTCTTGTAAAAGACTTTCGTTTATTTTCGTAACGGGCTGCTCATGACACGCGCTGGCTGTCCTATACCTTTCTTCATCCCAGCTATCGAAGAAGGATGTTCAGTTTTCAAGTGCTTATTTTTCTTCCCTACCCTCCAAAAAAGTGCTTAATGTCGTACAGTTCCATCTAAGTTCTAATCTAAGCTTTCAGTTGACGTGGTTAAAATAAATTTCAAGCGACAGACCCCGTGTTGCTCTCGGTGAAATAGAAAAAAAGAAGGATCAAACTTTTCGTCGACTTCAGAAAAACACCATAATAAAATACACGATGAACCTTTTTTAATAGGACAGGGGGGGGACAACGAACTTTTTGTGTTTTGCTGATTTATTTTTCTATTATAACGCTGTTCCAGACCAAGATTGCTGCTAATGTCTTAGAAGCATTTGAAGATTTTTTAATGTAATTTCTGTAGGCCAGAGCCACGTGTTAGCTTGAATGGTTTCGATCTGAGCGGTGCTGTGAGCGTGAAGAAATTATATATGACCTAGCGCACATTTATGGTTTGACTGTAAGGCTGAGTTGCCACACAGAGTGCTCGCTGGGTATAAATCTTTCTGCAGCATTTTTTTCTGCTCGACTTCTCTGTTAACCTGAACAGGTCTTTGTCGCCAAAGTCGGAGGACAACGTATCTTTAGTGGATTGTCACATGTAGAACACACCCATTTACACGAAATCTCTTTCTGGAAATATCATGATCGAGCCTGACAATGAAGAGTTATGTTAACACAATATTACATGAGATGTAGGATGACTGTTGAAGAATGATTCCAGAAGAAGTCTGCGAACCGAAAAAGTCGCTTACGGTTTTATCGATGGTTGTCATTAACACAGGTCGCGTTTCTGCACAACCAGGGTGTGTTTTCCATAGGTCAGGCCATCTGGAATGCATTTTCAAAAGATATTGTCTTTGATGACCCTTTTGCTACTTAGAGACCCGGCACCATGGAGGGTTAATTCTGTGTGGCCTGACGTGCAAGCCACAATGTTTGTGGCATCAAGCTATACAAAAGCTGTAAGCTGATTGGAGTACGTGACACCAAACTATATGTAATATTTAAGCTGATTGGAGTATGGAGGCCTGAGAGGAAGAGATTCTTTTACATACATACCGGGAGAGCGGATATCCGAGTGCTTAGAGCGCTAGCGTTTCGAACTGAGAGTCGCGCCGGTTCGATCCCTGTGAAGCGCAGCAAATTTCCCCCCAGTCGACCCAGCTGCCGGAAATATTAACTGAATCCGTAGAGGGTTGGAGAACGTTAAGCAGCAAAAGGGAGGAGATGTGTTCGCCTTCACATAAAGCTGGCCCCGAGAAAGTGGGGTCTCTAACACCTCGCTCCCCAATAACCTGAAAATGTCAGGGACGACCTTTAGCTTTACATGCATATCATTTCAGATGCTATTACGTGAGTGAGCCCCGAGTTGCTTTACAACATGACAATAACTGAGAGTGGTGAGATCGTGGATGTAAAGATTATGACAGTGATAAGAGTAAAAAAGAAAATGATATCATCAACGTCGTCGTCGCCGTCAACATCATCACCATGTTCTACGCACATCGCATACTATGGCGCTGCCTTCACTCCGTTTACCCAAACAAATTACACTTGCATGCGTGAGACTCTTCTTTAGAGGGCAAAACAAAAAGCACCAGCCAGAATGAAGCAAGACGAGAAATATTTCACCTTTACAGGAAAAGTGCTTCCACCAAAAGGTGATTTCGCCCCCTCACAGGAAAGAATCTTTGAGGAAGAGGCGAGGCAACCAAACTACTCAAAATACTCCACACCCAACAACCAACCCTACTAATTGGATTCACAGAGATTGTGCCCCGAGATGAGATCTGAACCAAGAACCTTACAATACTCATTGCGGCAGTAGCTATCCGGTATTCCCGAAAAGGTTTCGACTACAACAGTATGAACGGTGGCTGCCCAATGTAATGTACAACTAGAACAACGAATCAGAAAAAAGTCAGCATAAAAAAGTAACAAGGCCAAAATGCGTGTGTGCGTGTGTCACCTTAACGCCACCATTCCCTGTTCCCATCTGGTCGTGTAGCAGTTAAAGACTGTATTGTCACCACGACAATGAATCCCGAGGTTCAGATCTCGCCTTGGAGCACACAATTTATCCCTGGATATGACACAGGTTCCCTTATCCAATCAAACGAACCAGCCAAAGCATCTTTTTTTCTACATGAGTTCGAAAATTAGAGTGAGGACCTCCAACATTGGGAAAGCTGTGACATTAATTAGACGTGTCTGAGTATAAATGTGGCTTCACAGTTTTGACTACTTTCTGTGTATAGTGTAGGCGGGCTTCTCTAGAAATGAAGGAGGTATTCACCTAGAGTTTGGAAAGTAGCGTCTTGCACTAACATTCATCTAGTCATTTCGAATACAATGCACCCGGCTAGAGCTTTAAACACACAGATAATTCCAAACAAATCTCGACTATGTTTTTTCATTACATGAAACTAACTTTTAACTTTGTGAAAGAAAAGGGGGAGAGGGCAGGAAAATGGAGAAGATGACATGGGAGGGTGCTGTGCTTCCTTCGAGATCACATTCTTGCTTGCACCAATTGGCCTTGATTGGGCTGACATGAAGACGTGGTCACCCAGTGCAGCGAAACACCAATGGAAATAGACAACAGGTAATCAAGCGGAGAAGCGTAGCTCAGAAGATCCGGGCGCCAAAAATAAAGGCTCGCAGAAAGATATTTTATTCATGGGATCTCCAGCCACTACTAATGAAGCTGCTGATCTCGCATCACGGTAAGACTTCCGGTGTGCGTGGTCACAAGTTTCAGGAGTTACCTCCCCGCGTGATGATAGTTTGCCGCGGATCGCCCACGCGCAGTGAGCTCATTGTGCAACCTCCTAACTTTCTTTTCATCCTTTGACAGGTTATAGCTCTGTTTAATTAACAGACTTCATGGGATCTGTGCCGGCATTTTGGATCGAGGGAGAATATTCTGTTACTCTGTGAAAAAGGAAAGGACCTCCCCTCCCCTTTGAACCTAATGTGGTTAGATTTAATTATAGTTTTAAACGTGAGGGTCAGTCAATTATATTATACTAATGAAAGCTGATCAAATAACAATCTTTTGTTTAATTTGTAGAAGTGTTGATACATCCATACGTACAAAACAATGAAATTGGTGTTGGCACGACGGTGTTGGGAAAGCTTCTCATACACAGCCAGAGGTAGGAATGGAAGCAAATATTAAAACTAATTAACGTAGGTTGTATTCCTGTTGAAACACAGGGTCATGTGTTAGCCTTGTGTCAGATAAAACAAGTTGAAAAGTTTATTTTAGGAGCTGATGGTAAAATCAGATACCTGATGTATCAAAATAGGACCAGGCAGCGAACACTAATGGTTGCTCCACCTTCCACATGGCGTGTTTCAGACACGTTAAGCCCCTTATATTAATTGTCCTTACTTTGCTCTAAGACTCTTACCTTTGACATTTACTATCTGCTATCTGTTATTTTGTATTACGTTCTTCCAATGCACTAAGTCCTTACTTTCTCAAAGAAATATTCAATATATTAGTTTTTAAAGGTTTAGTAGAATGCAAACTTCTCCTATTGGCTCGACAGAGTTCATGACAAGATGAATTTTCCTGAAATCTGAGGGAACAAACCCCATTCTTTGATTCTTGAGATAAATTCATGAAACATTACATGACTCAAACTCGAGACGCCAAGCTTGTACACGCCTGATTTATGTCTTATGAAGCCATCTCTCCCTCTCATTGAATCCTGGAGAAAATATTTGTGTCTAGTTATAGTCCTGTGGTTTTGAGCTCCCTTCTGTACATTGGGGATTTATGCAGGTATTAATATTGAGAACCGAAAGGGTTTAATCACACGTATTAGTGGAAATCTTATATAACTCTTAAATTGAGGTTTACCTGTCATCAGAAAAAATGTTGCACCGCACTAGATCTTTAAAAACAAGTGTATGGTGTATTTCAGTCATAAGCAATATTTTGTTGAAGGACACAGTAAACATGGTTAGCTACCTCAAATACAAGATTTGCAAATAGAATGGCATTGAGTGGGAAAGGGGAAAGTTTGTCGACTGAAGAATACGCTCGCTTTCTCTGATCTCTTTTCTCTCTCTTACTGTCTTTTCTCCTTTGTCTCTCTCTTTTCCTCCCTCTCACAGCCCCTAATGCATCTTTAACCCATGAGGTTTAATATTCCCCCTATATGAGACTAATTTTGTATTTGATATCTTTGCACACTGGTAAAGCACTGGTGTGATGGTGTACAACACACACACACACACACACACACACACATATTCACTCGCGCATTCCTTTCACAAAGCACAAAACAATTGCCTAAATAAGGGTCTCCAGATAGGTATGTTGTTGCTGGGTCTTAGACAAATGTCAAAACACCACACATATTCCATACAAAGTCCTTGGGTTCACGGCAACCTAGAAAGCACAAAACAAGTAAACTCTTTGGTAATGGTAGTAAAATAATTTCTGAAGAAAAAAAAAATATATATATACGCACAAAAGGCCAAATCTACATCCTTGGTGAAAACCAATCACTAAGACACAAATATCCATTAATTTTGTTTGACATTCAGATCTTGGCAGAGAAGAGTGAAAAATACTAGGTACTCACAGCGACTTGCCTGATGCCGGAATGGTTGGTTGGTTGGTTGGTTGGTTGGTTGGTTGGTTGGTTGGTTGGTTGGTTGGTTGGTTGGTTGGTTGGTTGGTTGGTTGGTTGGTTGGTTGGTTGGTTGGTTGGTTGCCAGAAACTATACGGCTACATCACGGCGAAGGCTGATGGCGGGAACCACACAGTCACTTCAGCTGCGTTGATAGGAGAGCGAAGCAGCACACAGCAGCCTGGCTGAAGGCAGAAACAACACGGTCCTCACAGTTGTTGTCGATTTTCTCCATTTTGTTGTAAGTTCCACAACCGTTTGTTACACGTTTCTCCCCATTACGTAAAAAATAAAAAAGTTTTACGTCATTTTCGCGATGACGACACAATTTACCAGGGGCCAGCACTACGACACATGCATACTTGGGTTACAGTTATTTCTCGTGACCCTACTTTCACTTTAATGGTACGCGCGCGCGCGCGCACGCACGCACGCACGCACACACACATACACACAGACGCACACACGCACACCTCACAATAGCAAGGCTTTAGCCCTCGTCCTATCACTAAAAGTGAAATATCTTTCTAAAAGTGCGAGATAGGAGAGAAAAAGAAAGAGCAGAAAGGGGTTAATAGCTATCCTCCCACGAAAGAATATAAAATATCTCTATCCTTTCCAATTATCAGCCTCTAGGTCAAGCGTGGGCAGAGCTAGTCCACAGCGTCTGCTCAATCTTTTTTTTTTTTTTTTTGGCTGCCTGCATCACAAGAAGGTATTTTACCGTATATGCTAGAAACTAATTACATACAATCCAGATTGTAGTTTTGATCATTCCAAAAATCAGTACCTAATTATTTCTAAATGAGTTTTGAATGAAAACGCGTTTGGCTAAGCTTGCAGCAGTCGATCAATTCACATTTTATGTATGCGCGAAAAAGTTCCCTTAACCAGGATGGTTCTTTTGTTTATAGCGAAGACTATTCTAAAAAAAAATTTCTATTTGAAAGGCTAGCAATGCTACTGCTTTGGGTGTTTCCAATAAATGTCTCAATTCTTCGATTGTTCGAATTATCGATATCTAATTGAAATGTATCTATCGGTATGTACCTTGTTAAAGTACATTAATCTCCCTTGTTTAGCAGGGAGAATATGCTAGAATATATACATTTTGCAAGGAGAGTATATAAATATGCCATACATGAGCTACATCATCATCATCATCACCACCACCACCACCACCATCATCCACATCCTCATCCTCGTCTTCTTCATCGAGCCGAGTCGATCAGCAAATAATACGGGTCTTACTTGAAAGGGAAATTTAAGGTCTATGCATACAAACACTTGTATGCATGCGCGCGCAAGCCTACATATATAAAATATATATAATAAGCAAATATGTACATGAAAAATAAGTACAAGAATTTGTACACAGGCTAGCTATGGGAGGTATGGGAAGGTTGGAGCCGTTCAGAGAATGATAGAAGAATGAGTTGGTTTCTGGTGAATGCAGAAGTTAATTTGTTCCAAGTGAGTGGACTAAGAGAGAAAAGAGCGTGGACCCATGTACAAGCCTGCGTCGAGGAATCCAATGGGGTCCGGGACTAGAGAAGGGTCGGAGAGACCAAGATGGTGTGTAGATCTGGGGCCATATTTATAAAGCGAGGGTAATTGGGGAAATCAATGAACAACTTATCATCTCCGTAATTACCATGGACTATCCCTACCCCATACTATCCATTGCTTTATGTTGCTTAATCTTTGCCACTTTTTTACAACTAGGTCCAAGTACTAAGGCAACATTCGCAGGGTCTGGACATAGCTTCCTAGCTACGGCGACAAAATGCTTGCCGTTGATTTACCCAGGATCAGCAACTTATCCTCACTTCATGGTGAGATAAATAGGCAGGCGGGAGTACAGCCATTGAGACACTCGTAAAAGAAGTCGTTGACTTTGTTTTGAATGCGTGCAGGTACTCGGAACCAATAGAGTTCAGCAAAGAGACGAGTTTTGTGATCGAGTTTCTTCGTCCTGAAAATGAAGCAAACAAAGTTGTTTTGAACACGTTAAAGGACATGGGTAGTAGGGTCAGAAAGACGGACGAGAAAAGAGTTAAGAGAAAGGACGAAGAAAAGAACAACTCTAATGATGGAACCAGTTGAAAGACTTTCCAAGTCTGGTGATAACCGAGACGATAAAAGCCATTAACGCAATCCGGAAAACAAAGTTGTACTTGCAGAGCGGGCTGCAAAATATGACACCGAAATATGCAAAAAAGAATAGTATCCATTACCAACAGCACTTTATAAATCAAGAATATCAAGGCATCAGACAGTTTCTGAAAACATATTACTTTCACATTCTGTTTCCTTCAGTAGCGTGGACTAAGGATTTTGAAATTTCCCAACTAGATAGATGAGGTCAGTGGAAAGAGTGTTTTCTGAGAAATGTAAATTACTTAAAAAATTTCTGAATCAGGTCAAAATTGGATTTTTAATAAATTTATAAAATTTTCGTGAATATTTAATTTTTATTGATTTGAAACATCTAAAGTGCCAATTGATTTCAAGTAGACTACCGATTATACACGACGCTAGCGGTTGTCGAGCCAGTCCAGAAACAAGACTATAGTCTCTGACCAGTCAGAAATCAGGAATTGCGAGCTCTTGAATTCTCTCAGAATGCAACTTACAGCCCCTGTCAAGGATTTAGCTAAACAATTGATATAATCAAACTAAAAACTTGCAAATATTTTAATTACTCTTGAAAGTAATAAAACTGACACGCCTAGACATACTTAATACAATGAATCTCATTATTCATGATTTAAACTGAAAAGGGACTTTATGGAGACTCATCACTGGAAAATAGATATTATCTAGAGATACAAAAAAATGACACGATCACTAGGCTTTGCTTAATTTAACGAACATTTATTGATTTTCGCATCACGTCTTTGTTTAGTAAATATCGATTGGTTGGTTGGATGCTTTTGCGGGGTAGTGCTTCCACATAGAGATGACTTCGCACTGAGGAGATATAAAGGGGGAGGAAACGAAACCAGATTACCCGGGAGATGGGGGTGGAACCGACGGCCGGCCCTCTAAATAGGTGTCACATACAGAGAATGTACCGAGACCTGAACCCAGGGCCTCTCTTTACAGTGGTGACAAGCGCTATACTACCAAGGGAACCAGTGCAGTGCTCGCAACTAACTTAAACAGAGAACTGAAAGAAGGTGGTGAGATTTTTATTAATACATTTAAAGTAAATATACTTCTCTTATATTTCATTTGAGATACTGTAAACAGTTAAACTTCATCACCATCATCGTCGTCGTTTTCATTATTTCTTTACTCGTCTCTGTTATCGTTGATTTTTCTTATTTTTCCTTGAGATTTTCCAGTAAGCTTTACAGTATTTTGTCTGCAATTTCGCACAATTTTTCAGGGTTAAAATTAAAATGGTTACAAGTGGTTATAAAGTACGACCCTTTCAGATCACATGCAATGTATTGCACCTTCCAGACTGGATAGTGGTTTAATATTGTTGAAAAGCACATGCTGAAAAGATTTAAGTTCGCTGGTTATGTTCTCTCTTCTCGGCTTTAACAATCAGCCACTTCCAAATTGGCACAGCGATGGAATTTTTTTTAACTCGACAAATCGCTCCATGTAAATGTCGTAAAACTGAAAGGAGCCCTTCAAAAAGACAAAAACAACAAAAAACATCCTTTGTTATCAATTATCGAAATTACATGGATCCAATGGTTGAATCTCAGAGAAGTCCAGTCAGCCAAATAACCCTGTTTGTTCAGAGAAACCTCACTTTCCTCTTCACGCGCATACCGGAAGTTCGGGTGTAATCGGTGAAAAGTCCTTTCGATTAACGTCCTTCGTTCAATTTGCAGCCTTGTCTGTCTCCTCGAGCCAATCAGCGGGCCCGACGGAAGTGGCACCAAGAAACTTATACGACTGCTCGCGTGCATTGACGACAAGTGGTTGGTGCATCTCTGGTGGCTAGCGCGCGCGTGTGACGTCACACGGGTCTGGATGAAGCCGACAGACAAGAAACAAGAAGTGCTGCATCCGTGTAGGCAGACAGGTTGGCGTTCGGTCAGAGGGCTTTCTGCACTTGTCTCCTGCACTTGAATTGGCTTTTTGCAGACTATTTGCAACAAGCTCGAGCCAGGAATTCTGTACTGGAAGCTGGACTTACATGGTGAGTGTATGTGTGACCCATTCTATTTCTTATTAGATAAAGCGTACTATAAATTTTCTTAAGCATAAGCTGTTTCGTGAATACTGTTCATTTTCTATTCTCTCTGTCGATACAGTTTATTCATCCAAATAATAAGTTCTTTTATTAGGAAAGAATTTGAGAATTGGAGAGAAAAGAAATATTGCGACAACAAAATGAAGTAAATTTAATGATAAAACTAAGAGCAAGAATTGAAGTAAGAATTTTAGTAAAACAACGGAATTTTTTAATCTCTCGGAAACTGCCAGATGGATGGATTTTAAAAATCGATGTGAGAGCACCAAAAGAATGATGATTTGTGTGAAGGAAGTGGGAGGGACAGAAGTATGCAAACAACATTTTGAGAGCAGAGAGAAGAACACTTGAGGAAAGAGAAGTAATTAATAGGACATGAAGAATTTGCTTTGTTACCACGCAGTAAGTTGCAAAAAAAGTTCACAAAATATCAGAAGTATAGTTTAATAAAAACAGTAAAGAAAGTCACCCGTACAATATACTGAAAGCAACGGGTATCGTTATGGACCCTAATCTTGTCACCGTGTTATGACAAAAATAGACAGCACTTCAAAAATTAAAGGGAAAAGCAAGTAAAATGGTAAGTTGGTTTAAATGATAGACACTGAATAGTGGGCTCAATTGCACAACACCTCTGAGCCTTAAAACTGTACAGTAGAAGCAAATTTAGAAGAGTTTTTGATAAAACACTTTTAAGCAGTTCACAAGAGTTGTTTAAACACTTAAGACCTAAATATGTTTAAAATTCTGTGCTTTGCAGCTAACCCCTGAATCATGTACGATCAAAATTTCGGGTAGCAAAACGGTCGGTGATGGTCGCGTCTAAATGACAGGCTTGAGGTGGTTCGAGTAGGCCACCATGTTGTTATACGAGTGACGTCTGTGAACCCACGCGCAAGAGAACTGACTGTCGGGTTTTCCAACGATCCATGGGCTACCTAATTTTTCAAAAGTAGGTCGCCTTTAAGACAAGTCTCATTACATTTCTTGCAAGCCACTGCTTTCCATGGATGCTTTTAGGAGATTGCAACCTAGAACTCAAGGTCGCACTGACCAGTCGACAAGGCTGCTAACAGTATAGAAGCATCGCTCAACACTTTTCTTGTTAAATAGGTTCACCTACGTCTACTTGTTAAATAGATTCACCTACGTTTACGATTAGAGTCCGTTTTTTGTTTGTTTTTGATTGGAAGAATTGCGAAAGAGTCGGTCCATAGATGTGTTTTGAACACGATTGTAAGTAAAAAGATCGTGCTTCAGCCTGAAATTTGGCTCCGACATAAGTCGAAACGTCAGTATTTATCATATAAGCCCAACGTATCATTTGACTTGCTTCTCCCTTTAAATACAAATTATTGCTAACAAAAATCAATAAAGCGTTTTTTTTTTAGACTTGTACAGATCAAAGGTCACGATTCACGCAAACTGGTCATTCATATATAAACAGTTAATAAGTAGCGTGCGTAAATAGGATGCACAGGTCGAAATAGACGAGGAGATTGAGAGGCTTGCAGAGGGGGAGGAGGGGGTTAGGTGGGATTTGTCATCATTAATTAACTCTTTGTTACTGGTGAGACTTGAAGCTTGTCGTTGCTGCTTGAAATTTACACACACACACACACACACACACACACACACACACACACACACACACACACACACCCTCACAAACAAGAGTCCGATCCAAGAAAAATTTTGGGGGTTCAGAGGTTAAAGACAGTCACGTCGCCTTTTTCATCCGGGCTTGAGTTTATGTCAAGCTTGTAACGCACTGATTGGCCAGACGAACCAACAGCTCCTGTCCCTCTTTGTGCAGCTAATCAGTCCATTCGTCAAAGATGCAGTAGGCGCTAATCGGGGTCTGGCAACACTACTTTGACGCAGTTAATTCCACTTTCCATCGTTCACGCATGGAGATATGTTTCTCTCACGTGTAACATCCGGGCTCTAGGATGTGATGACGTACTCTATTCTATTTTTAAACTTTCATATTTCATATCTGCATATTCTGTATCTAAACTTTCATATTTCATATCTGCATATTCTGTATCTAAACTTTCATATTTCATATCTGCATATTCTGTATCTAAACTTTCATTTTTCATATCTGCATATTCTCTATCTAGATTTTCATATTTACAAAGTGTGAAACATAATAATAATTTAATCGAGTAATGTCCATCCGCCTTATTGCCTTGCGTGGGAGGAGGAAGGTTAGCTCTCTGAGTTACTCGTTTCTTCTGTTGCAGTTATTACTTTTATTTGAGTGCTATTTCTTTTCCTTCATTTCTTGCTGGTATCTTCATCCTTATGCTAGTGATTAGAAAAAAGTGCACCCCACTAGACCTTTAAATTATGTCGAAGGTAGAACCGTACTTCTCAACTCTCATTACACTGGTCAACAAATGTTTACAAAAGTCATGTTACTGAAATAAAAATAGTAATTTCTTATCAACTTTTATGTACTAAACACGAATATGACAATAAAATTGCAAAATTGGCTCTATTTTTATGTAATCTGCAATAATTATTGTGTACATCACGAAACGCATAATAGTATACTAATAGTATTTGACCTTTAGTTAATACCTGTAAAAAATCAAGTCATAGACTTCTTTGCCTGTCTCTTGTATAGATTTTCGGGGGCATCTCTGGGGAGTGTCCAGCAGTAGTCAGCTAGCATGGTGATGGACAATTTTCCGTGGTATCGTTTTTCCCTTTGTTGCAATATCTTGATGAAAACTTTTGCCATGTTCACCACTAACCATGCCACGGCTGTCAGGAAAGAAATCCAGATGGCAATGAAGGAAGTGGATCTTTAGAGACACATTGCAGCCAAGTTTCTGATACTGCATCAGCATGTTTTCTATTAGTTCCATTTAGTGTTCTGTCCTAACCTTCCTGAGTAAGTTTGAAGACACTAGGGGATAAGCATTCCATGCTTGTTTCGCATCACCCTGCAGCAAGTTGTTGAACCGGTCATCTCGAATCTGAGAACCCACGAAGACTCGCTCTTTAATGTTGGCATCTCTGAGTCCAGGGAATTTTTCATGCAGGTATCGGAAAGGTGGCGAAGTCCACTCCATGGCTTTCACGAAGTTCTTCATCACACCTAGTTTGATGTGAAGGGGTGGTAGCAGGATTTTGTGAGCCTCGACCAAAGCTGGGTGCTGGATATTCTTCTTTCCAATTGCTACATTTTGACTGCGAGTCCATTCCTTCCACAAGTAGTGCAATTCCCGTGCTCGGCTATCCCACTCACATAAGAAATACACATATTTTGTATGGCCCTGCTTCAGTCCCGATAAAAGAGCAACTACCTTCAAATCACCACAGAAGTGCCAGGTGTACTTGTTATACTCAATGGAATTCAGTAGCTGCTTTATGTTTTAGTAAGTCTCTTTCATGTGGACACCATGCGCTACTGGAATAGACAGAAGACGGTTTCCATTGTGCAAAAGCGCAGCCTTAGGACTCAGTTTCAAAGAATCAACAAATAGTCTCCATTCTTGTGAGTCATGAGTGATTTTGGAGGTTTTAGAATAGGAAGTCTCTCACCATGTGGAACTGGTCTCAATGCAGACGGAATGTTGGGGTAGACTATTCTCGACTTCTTTTGCTTCGTTATCCCGCCTGAAAGAGGAGGAACCAAGCAGAAGTAACAGTCATTTTGTGGCTGCTTGGCTCTCTCCACACCATGGGGACTGCAAACAGCATTGATGGTCTTTTTCCATTCGACCACTGTGAAAGCTGTGTTGCACTTGTAGCACAGCATATATGCGGGGCTCAAGGATTGTCTTAGTTGCAAATCTTGCATTCGAAATAAAACTGATATGCCTTCTTCACTTGAGACGCGATATTTTTCTTCTGCTTGGCAAATCTCATTTCCCCACAAATAGAGCAAACATTGTCCACGGTATTGAGGCACTTTCAAGGCATCAATGTTCTTTGTTGTTACTAAATGGATAAAATAGTAATAGTTTTATGTAACAGATCCCAAGAGTTTTTAAATAGGGGCCTATGTTAAATGATTAACCCTGACTGGGCTTTATATAGTACACTGCTGACGTTAGCTTACTTCAGCAGCCGCCTGGCAGTAGTACTGCATTGCATCAGAAAATGATACAATAAACTCTGGATGGTATTATACAATGTGATGCAGTATTACACTATTCTAGGCTTATTTAGGATTATGTTAAAGTCCTACTGGATAAATTTACACGGTGAAACATAGAAAAGGAACTATATCAAATATTTTCAAAACGAGAGCCAATAAAAAAATTTCATATTTGTGTTACTACATATTAGGACCTTTTACAGTCAGTAATAATTTCCGTGTTGACCAGTGTTATCTGTGTTGCAGGATGGCAATCGTTTGAATCGTTTGTCTAATGTCTCTTATCTGCCAAAAAGGAACTGTAGGAGAGACAGACAGTCATAGAGACAGTAGAGAGTTACAAACTAGGTATCGAACAGGCCTAGAAGGGAAACCACTGAATCTCAGCATAACGAGCTATTAATCTGGCAGCTCGCTGGACCAGCACTGACAGTGCCCCAGAGCTATCTCCCCGGCTCATGGATGCGCAACGGGATTCGCGGCTGCCGTATTGCAGGCCATGTGAAGAAGGGGAGATCACTGACAGTTCAAGACGAATGCTTTCTTCTTGACAAGAATGTTAACCCAAGTCGATGTCCCATCGCCATCAGGTTCTTCTAGCTAGATTCTCCCTTGACAAATGCCTGAGAAAGTTTGAATAGTTTATCAGACTACATTTTGTTTTCAGAGGACTGAGGACAGCTTGTTTTTGATACACAGGGTGTCAACAAAGTCGCATTAAAATTTCAAGATTTTATTATTAAAACTAATAAATAGGCAAATCTGTGAAACTTATTACAAGATGAAAAATTAGATAGTAAAGGATTTTTTTATTAGCCTTACTTAATACACCTCTATGTGGGCACCATTAGTTGCACGAAGCACAAAACGGTGCATCCTCAGACATTCGTTCCAGCAAGTTAACTGCAAACTCTATTCGTCTTGGTTTATCTTTTGGCTTGAATGCCTGTAAAATTTGCACTTTATAAGTGTACAATCAAAAGTTCTTGTGTAGGACGTTGTGTACTGTTGGACGTGGTAGTTGTAACTGTCTGGCAACAGTATGGATGGATTTTAAAGAAGAAAGAACAAAGGATTGTCTAACACGATCGATGTTTTCCTCCACTAGTCTTTGTCCTCCACTTCTTTCTTTATCCAGTGCGAGATACATCTGCTAGGTACAGCGAACGCGAATAATATCGTAATTGTCAAAGAGATTTGTTAATTGTCAGTTTTTTCTAATCACGATAATTGTGAAAATTGTAAGAGAGAGAGAGAAGAGGAAGAAAAGTGGGAGAGATGGATAAGAGAATAAGTAAGTTGCCGAACACAAGCAGTAGAGTTAGGAGAGATAAATCAAGAGTACGGAGATAGCTGAAGGAAAGGGTTGGGCTCCGTCTTCCATACACAGTTCACTGGTGACATTGAACCACTTACAGTTGCTCCCTCCTCTGCCACGAGGCTGAGGAGTCTTTACTTGTATTTACTGACTTTTTGTCTTTCTCGTTGTAGTTCTTGCATTTCATTCTCCGTTTTTTACCTGAACAATTGAAGTTTGGCCCTTTTAGTGGTTTAGCAGTATATTTCCTAATTCTAAATAGCGTGAGAATGGACTTCATTGATCGCAAATATTTAGAAACACAAATATCTTCCTTTTTGTCTAGAAATAGTGAAGCCACCTACTGAAAATTTTGTGTATTTTTGTTCATCGTGTCAGATAGATAGATAGATAGATAGATAGATAGATAGATAGATAGATAGATAGATAGATAGATAGATAGATAGATAGATAGATAGATAGATAGATAGATAGATAGATAGATAGATAGATAGATAGATAGATAGATAGATAGATAGATAGATAGATAGATAGATAGATAGATAGATAGATAGATAGATAGATAGATAGATAGATAGATAGATAGATAGATAGATAGATAGATAGATAGATAGATAGATAGATAGATAGATAGATAGATAGATAGATAGATAGATAGATAGATAGATAGATAGATAGATAGATAGATAGATAGATAGATAGATAGATAGATAGATAGATAGATAGATAGATAGATAGATAGATAGATAGATAGATAGATAGATAGATAGATAGATAGATAGATAGATAGATAGATAGATAGATAGATAGATAGATAGATAGATAGATAGAGAGCAGTTTCTTAAATGGAGAGACTTTTTGTACTGCTTCATTTGTACGGAATTAGAGATCAGTCTCAAACATTCTTACCCCCGGGGATACAATTTCTAGAAGTTGCAAGAAACTGATATTCCTAGGACTACGTGATTTCTAAAAAGCTGACGCTAAAATAGGGATTAAAAATGAAAGAAAAGCATTTTTTTTTGAATGACAATCTTCCTAACATTTTTTTTGTTGGTCAGGTATAATTAAGTTCAAATGAATTTTGTTTCCTTTGACCTGATTTTACCAGGGTCTTACTTTTTTCATTTCGACCGAAAATCTTCTAAGGGGAAGAGAGGAGAAAAGTATTTTCTTTCTTCGGATGATGGAGTTAACTTTTAAAAGCATTCATCAGGGAACTGAGGAAATCTTTATTCCTTGTCAACGTTAATGCTTTCCCAAAGTTTTCAGGCACTTTCCTCCATTTGCAGAAGAAGTTAGGTAGAACTTCGCGAAAACGGTTGAGCTTAATGTTACATTATGCTTAGTGAAGTCTGTCCCTTTTGTCATCCCCATACCCAGAGGTAATAACTTTTGAAATTGCTATATTTATGCGTGCATCTTTCAAAAGTTTTAAGTTCGTCAGCTTAATTCTCCTGAGCTGCGTTTTGGTGTAGTGTGATGGGGGAGACTAGAATCAATTCCAGCCAGGAGGGGTCGGAGGAAAGTAAAGAACACGAACCAAGATTTGAGGTCGCAATCCAACAACCCAGAAACCCACTCTAAGGTGCCCATTGGCGCCGAGTGAACTTTAACGAGTTCTTAAAGAGGAAGACAATCATGATCTCGATTCTGAAGGTTAAACGAGTGTCTTTTAATTCCCAGTAAGACGGACAGAGAGCATTGACCCTGTTCCAGGAGAACACTTGTCAGCTTTTCGGAGATAAACATTTTCTCACTGTTGTTTCGAAGATAAAAATTTTCTCTACGTTTTTTAATCTGTAGAGTTCGTCAGCTATCTCAAAGACACATTTCTCAGTGTTTCCATGAGGAGTATTTCTCAGCCTTATGATCCTATTGTAAACGCTGTGGAATACTAGTCGTATATATGTTGACTATATTTATTTCAGCACTCCTGATCACAAATTCACAGCCCGTCTTTACGGCAAATGTGAACATGAGATTTCATAACTTTATCTATTACCTGTCTAGCATAAATATCTGTATGTTTCTTCATCTCTTTGATTTATTTATCAAAGCCTGTGCAAATCCATCGGCTTTACACTCTTCCCATGGTGGAAGCTTGAGTGGGCCTTGCAAACCTGGAATGGCCATAACAACCGGCTGTAGAGGAAACCCATGAAAGGTTTTACACCATTCTTGATTAAAATCATCCGAAGAAGGAACATCCTCCGGCCCGTTGATTTCGACGCGATGTTTAGTTTTGGATGCACGATGCTCATGATCCTTGTTGATTTGCACATCGTCCTCCTCACCTGCGTCGTGTGCTGATCTTCTAATTGTTGTTTGCTAATTAATTCATCCTCGTCTCCCTCTAAAATGTTCCTACCTCTAAATCTATACATTCTTCATAAACATCTTCTTTGCCATCTGCTTTTAACTCCATTCCGTCTTCGGAATTATCCAGGAACAAATCGCACGCTACTTGAACTGTGTATCGTCAAGCCATTCTTCGAAAGGAAAAGAATAGTAGTGTGAGAGAATGCCAAAACTTCCTGTCAAACGAGGTTCCTTCACGCGTAAGGGAAATAACAGTGTTCAGTTTATATTGTAATTTATATTAGAGACGTTCGATGAGTTATTCAGATGAGGTAGAAAGGCACGTTTCTATGCGTTCCGTATACAACAATTTACGGCAAGTTAAAGAATTACTCTTCTTATTGGGAGTTTTTTTTTAAACTCAGACACAAATGACCCTCGGAAAAGAAGACCAACCCGTGCCACCCCTCACAATTTTTAGCTTCGAACATAAGTAAACTTAGAACTACCACCTATCATGCCGGCTAAGACTCTTTATTGCGTTAGAATGCAAGAGCTAAAGGTTATTCTTTAATAGGCAAAATCTGAAAGTGTCAAGCCTCGAAAATTCCCCAGTGTTCGATAATATTGGCTAACATGTTTGGACAGCTCAGCATGTTGACCAAAGTCCCGAACGTTTGCTCCAGAATCGCTGGTTTCATTTGACCACCAAGAACAACTTAACAAAACAAAGCTCAGCGACATTTTCCTGGTTAGAAAGGGCCTTTAGAGATTAGACAAGAAACGGAACTGCCTTTTTTCAAGATGGTCTTCGATTACGCACCATAGGATGTTTTTCCCTTAGGAAAAGGTAGACAAGGCTTTTTAGTAATGAGCTTCATTAAAAGGTAAGAAACTACATGCTAAGAAGAACAAAAAACAAAAATTAAATGAAAAAAAGACAATAAAGGAATACAATACATGAAAGACAGCCCAGACAAAGAAATAATGTAGAAAAGAGACCAAGTAAGTCAAAGACGGTTTTGGAAAAGACAAAATCAAGATAGCAATATTTTGAAACAAATAAATATTTGAATAAAAGGAAATTAATAATGAATTTTATAGAATGTAGCCAAAACAATCCTAAAAAATACAGATGAATCAAGAAATCGTAATAAAATAAAAAAAAAATCAAAACCCCGCCTAAATCAAATAAATTAAAACATAAAGAAAGGCAAAGAACTGTAAACAATAGGATGATGATAAAAGTAGCAAACCAGGCAGACGCACAGTTGAGCAGATTTTTTAAACTGTCGTATCCTGATAGAGAAGCATCTTCAACTCAGCGGGACCTCACTCACAACTCTATAGACTTAAAGAAGGCTTTGACAGAGGCTATGGCATGTGACGCACAAAAAAAAAAAAATCAGCATGAAGAGGGTCCCGTTCAAGTCATGAAAGGGACGTATAACAGCTGAACGAACACAGTACTGCTGAATAATAAAATGGGAGCTTTCTTTCTTATGACAGTAACGATCCATCACGGGTGTTCCCTGTGCAGCTCAACATTTTTCTAGAGAGCATCGTGCATGAAACCCTTCACGACCATCACACTTTCTTTTTCCATCGGTGACATGCCGATGGCACCTGTGCTTTATAGACGACATCGACCTGATAACAGACTGCAGGCTGTAACAAAGAACAACCTGAACAAGTCCCTCGTAGTACCGATCCTGCTTTACAGACGTGAAACGTGGACTCTGCTTGCCGATATGGAGAGGAGAATCCAGGAAGTAGAAAGTGCCTTGTTAAACTGCTCCTGAATTTCATACAGAGAACATAAAACAATGTGTACAAAGCATGGTCGCCACACTCGTAGGACAGGAGGAAACCCTACTTGCAATAGTCAAGCGGCGTAATCTCGCCTGGTTTGGTAATGTTACCTGCCAGGTCACCTTGTCAAAGACTGTCATTCAAAATATATCGGAAGGTAGACGAATCCGCGGTGACTAGAGGAAGAACTGGCTTACGAACGTGAAGACATGGACTGGTTGTCCTGTGCAGGACCTTCTTACTATCACCAGAGACAGTAGCAGACCTTGTTAGCTGCCGCTTCTATCCACAGGCTTTCCCTTAAGTGATTGGTACCGGTCAAGGGACGAATGAACGAGCGAATAAATGATCAAGGCATATTAATAGGAAAATGTCTATAAAGGAAAAAGACAGAAATATAAAGAAAGAAAAATCAGAAAAGAAAGAGAAGAAAAAAAACAAATTCTCAAAGAGAAATTTAAAGAAAAAAACCGAAATAACCAAAGAAAAAAAAAAGAAAGACAAAAAGAAGAAAACAAGATATTAAAAATAGCATGAATGCAAAGAGGGAAGAGAAAAAACCCGAACGATTGACAAAGAAAGAAAGAAAGAAAGAAAGAAAGAAATCTCTCAGTCTCGTCAACAGTTAAGGGAGGAAAGAATATGTTGACGAAAACGAATTCAGGTGCGGTCGGCCATTCCGGAGTGGCTCCAATGATGAAGGGCAATTAGACGTTGCTAAGTGACAATAGTGGCAAAGGAGACAGCAAGACTATGACTGACCCTTTCCTGCTTCGATCTCGAGTCGACTCCTTAATCACAGAGACTGGTGCAGCCCTGATCACCTACCCCCCTTCCATTTCCCCCCAGCACGGCAATTTCCTTAAATCCCCTTCATCGCGTTCCGCGCCCTGTGGCCTGAAGCCGGGTCCACGAGACAAGAACAAGCAATGGCAACTGTCGTCCAGCGAACCAAGCTTAAGGGACTGTCGGCGTCAGAGCGCGCTCCAGGCCACAAAGTTTACTGCAGGAAGGGTATGGCACCGGAGTGTAGGGTGGAAGACAAGCATCCGGGGACTTTCTACCCCTGCTAGCGGTAAAAGGCGCGCAGTGTGTACACGCCATCATCATCCTCGGCTGGGGGCACATCACGAACAAAGAACCAACGATATTGATGACAATAAGGTTAGTTCGGTCATTGAAGAAGAAAACGGTCGCTGTCGGTATACCATAATGAACAAACAATATATGTATAATTTCAGCAAACACTATCCTTGCAGACTCACTACCAAAACTACCATCATCACCGTCGCACCACCATCACCAGCAGCCTGACCTGGTCGCGAACAGAAGTTTGGGTCCAGGAATCAACTTGTGCGTGCAAATGAGGCAAGAGCAGTAGTAAGACGTTTGAAACAATCCTTCGAGGAAACCTTCTGTAACAACCTGTCGGCGATTCTAATCTCAAGTGAAAAGTATTTGCTGAGTGGACCACCACAGCGCCTGAAGTAATGTCTTGCTTCTTTTTGTGGATGCTAACGGCTTAGCTTTTAGAATAGATGCAATCAAGTCTGCATTTAAAGAAGACATGGTTTAGATTGCGCTAAGACGAGGGACGAATAAGACATTAGTCCAGCAGAGATATGACCAAACTCCGGAGACAAATTAAATACTTTCGCCGAAGACATGGCAAAGCTACACAGTTATTTTTTATAAAGTGATGATCTAATTACTAATACATATTAACAATGCTGTTTAAAATGGGCTTTAAAGAAGAAGGTGACATTTTAAGGCCAAGTAATAGACAGGATATTAAATACTTCTGCGTCGACAATTGTGTCTAAATAAATAAATAAATAAATAAATAAATAAATAAATAAATAAATAAATAAAACCTGGTAAACAAACAGCATCTTTATGCAGATTACGAAGATAGAAAACGCAAGGCCTAATGTAACTAAGATGTATAGTTACACTCCTTTAAAAAGAGTTGAGAAATAAGTACAGTTTATTTTTTAAAAAAAATGACTGGAGAGCATTTCCTTCGACTAAAATGGCTCAAAGAGCTGTCTAAAATAGAACACAGATCGATGTGGAGAAAATATTTTCTGATAACACAAAATAACAGCATAATACATAAATAAAGATTCCCCCAATTAAAAACGAGACACAAACAGGGAAAAACAAGAACCAGAGACAAGTTCTGAACCTACGATCGACGATCTTCGCTGTCTTGAACGTAGGCGCTGTACCGCTGCGCCACCGGGGCCGCCCAAAGCCCATGGCACCTGAAAGGTGACGCAATGAAGGTAAGGAGAAACAGAAAGAAGCTCAACCCATCATGTCGTCTTTGTCAGCTGCAGATGCAAAAACTGAACTAAAGACATCATGTGCTTAAATGGACTCGGGGAGCTTAGAATTTCTGCTCAGGCCAGTTGTCCTCTCAAGTGAATCTTTCATCACCTGATGGCGCTGTCAGGTTTGATTAAGCCACTTACTTGCTGCTGGGGAAACAGTGGACTTTATAACCTCCAAACCAGGGCTCAGAGGGAAGGGGCAAATGGTACTTTATTTTATGACGATTAAATTGTCGATGAAATAAATCGAACGTTGTGACAATTTACTCAAAGAATGCCGTTCGCACGATTGTAAGGACAATATTTACGGGAAGCGGCGGGCGGCAGCAGTAAAATTCTAAATTTGGTGCACATGTCACTGGTATATACTATGTATCCTTTCCTTCCGCCTTCTCTCTATAGTTAAACTATGATAAAATAGCTATCAAAATATTTCTTTTGGTTTGACTTAACCCTTGCTATGAAGTTCTGAGTGTAAGACGTCCAGAAGCAATTTTGTCACTATCGCGGTTTTTTCAGTGCTTTAACCATAAAATTTGTGTGTGTTTGTGTGTGTGTGTGTGTGTGTGTGTGTGTGTGCGTGCGTGCGTGTGCGCGCTTGGGGTGTATTAATTATGCCGTGATACCATAACACAATCATATTCTTCAAAAAAATCTTGTCTGACAAACCGAGAAAGCGAAAATGAGAAAAAGTACTCGAGTCCGTCAGGTGCCCGTTATATTTTCTAAGAACTGTTAACCAAATTCAACTATGCAGACAAGGAACTTCTAACATTTGCTGGGTAAGTGATTCAGGAGTTATGCAAAAGCTGCTTACATGGCATTTTAACCACAAGTCAAAGGTCAAATTTGGTATGTCTGATCACAGGAGTATGCTTACAAAGCGGTTTCCAAAACATGTCAACAGAAGTTATCACAATAAGACACAATTTTGGCTCAAATTTAACTAAGAGATAAACTATTTTAGTATTGTGAATAAATTTTTAGTTTTTGATTTTTAACTTTCATTAGTTTAACACCATACGTGGTGTTGACATAAGTCAACGAGTGTATGAGTGTTGGTCACAACATCAAACAAAAAAAAACCTCCAAGCAAGCAACCATACAGGCAAAAATAAAGGGAAAAATTGTTTTTGTACATAACTATAACTTAAACTATACTGCCGTGTGACTACTCGCTAACAAGAAAATTTTCCTTGAGCCAGCAACAAATGAATAAAAGAGGAGACATCTAGCACTCAGTGGTCTTATCATTAGAAAGTAAATGCTTCTTCCTTGACCTCTTTCTTTCCCACTCTCACCCACTCTTGCTTTCATCCTGTCACCCTCCTACTTCTGTCTTTTCTCTCCTGCACGTGATCAATTGGTTGGACACTCAGAAAACCTAGAAAGGACCATCGACGATGTCTGGCTTAGGCAAAGCCACGGATGCTCTCCAGGCTCTGCCGGACAAAAACCTCCCCCCAGCAGCTGCGCAGGACTCATGGTGCGAGAAAGCTCTCCGCCAACATCTCCAGAGAGTGAGCGCCCTTGCTAGTAATCTGCCCTTGCATCTTACCTCCCGCTCCCAACTTTCCTCCCCACTCCACCCCCATCGCTCTTCCTGGACGCTACCCACCCTAACCTTCTACTTTCCTTCCTTTTCTTTCAATTTGTGATAGTCCTTTATTCGAGTTATCATCGTTTCACAAGGTCTGAAGATTCGCTGGCATGTTTACCCGAATCGCCCACAGGGTGTGCCGAAGACTTTCAGCCTCCATCAAAGGCAACGAAGCTGCCACCAAGGACTTTTTCTCTGACACCGCTTATCACAATGAGCGCGCTAATGAATATATATGCTTTCTCTCGGACCCATGTTGGCTGAGACAGGATTCTGGTCTTTCCTTCGTGATCGACATCTTCCCCTGAGCCGCGCAGAAGAGTGTCGTGACATCGTGTCTGTCGCCTCAGGATAGAACCAAAAGTAGTAAAACCCCAGGGCTGGGAAATTGGAGCATAAATTAGAGAGAACTTTTTGAGGGACTCGATGAAAAGCGGGCGAAAGTGTCGGCTTGGAATGGTGGGAGGTAATAAGGTCATGGCGCTGAATATACTTAGCTGAATGTCATCAGACAGCTGAATCCAAGAAATCAACCAATGGGAGAATTTACGGTCTATCGAATTCCACCAGAATTACACTTTCTCAATGCATGGGACTTATATCCCTTCCAGCAAGATTTAAGACAGACATTACTTCGAGTATCTCTCCTTGTTCTTTTTGTTTTTCTTAGTCATTTTTGTCACAAAGATCAGCCTATACATCTTCCACAAGTTATAATAACCCAGCAAAACATGCAAAGATGAGGATGAAAATAATGTTCAAAAAGGTAGTACCGAAGGTTAATATACCAGGATACATTTTATTACGTGAAACATCGAAACATATTTCTATATCTAGTACTGCTGCTTTCAAATAAAGTATGGTGTCTATAAATAACGGACGAGCACTTATAAAATAGTAAAAATTGTATTAAGAGTTATGTAACTCGTAAGAATGACACATCAATAATATCAAAGCTTTATAGATGTCAGATGACTATTTAAGTAACTATGTCTTCACGTATGAAGGGCTTTAATAACAGCATTCTGTGTTGTTTTTATTGACTTCATGACTAAATATTTAACATACCTATGATATCTACCATTTGATTGTAAATATATTTTCCGTTTGTAAGCAAAGTTTAGTTCAGCTGAAGAGAGATTGGAGAGTGATATCCCCCTCGTCTAAGAACTCTCTCTGTGTTTTTCTGTTTTGTCTACAACCTGATCTGCTTTTATTGTCAACAACTTGTGGATCTACGTCTTCATTTAGTTCCTCTGTGCTGGATTGTCTATAGCTTTCTTCCTTTTTACTTATGGAATGGACAGATGAGATCGAAGTTTTTGTTGACTAACGGTCTCCGTATCATGGCTCGTCTTTTGCGGTCTGTGATTTATACCATTGACTTCTACAATCTTCAACTGACTGTCCTGTGATATGATTCAGAAGAAAGAAAGAAAGAAAGAAAGAAAGAAAGAAAGAAAGAAAGAAAGAAAGAAAGAAAGAAAGAAAGAAAGAAAGAAAGAAAGAAAGAAAGAAAGAAAGAAAGAAAGAAAGAGGGTTGTTCGTTTGCTGGAACAATCAGTGTAAAGACGTCATTAGAAGCTGGCACCACCACCGCTGACCAACAGGCATTAGGTAAACAACAAATTGATGGGAGCTAGCGTGTGGGCTAAAGGGTAGCACTCAATGTGTGTACGTTAAGATGACTATAGCTGTTTGCTACCACCTAGCCACCTGTTCACCTAGACCCGCTAAATTCGTCTCTCCGTCCGTGTGTTGCGTCCTTCTGGATACCTCCTGTGAGACTTTCTCTTTCTCTCTCTCTCTCTAGTCTTCTCTGTTGTACTGAGCTCGAGTCATGTGAAACATTTATGCAGCACTAGAGTGGTATTCTTAACACCTTCACACACACGCGCGCTGGACTACACTTCACTTCTGTTGAATAGAAGCTTCGATAGGCAGTGTGCGAGAAACAGAAATATGGAGAAATTCTCGAGAAACTTATTTTCTTCTTTTTTCAATTTCCGGCTACGTGTCTGCAGCTACTTGGCTCAACCTACTGCTGTCACGTGATGTCTTGTCAATCTTTTCTTCTTGTCTCTTCCAGTTATATACCCCCTGGCGGAGCGACTAACGCTGGAAGAAAGATCTAATGCCGGCACAGACTCACTGCTTTCAGAATAGACGCCTTTTCGTTTAAAAAAAATACCTCTTTTATCTCATCTATCCTTCTAATCACACTTGCACGCTGGCACACACCGAAGCGCGCTCGCACACACACTCACACCTTTTATATGTATTTACAACCCACAGAACAAAAAAAATCTCCCTCACAAGTGATAAAAAAATTAATAGAATTAAAAAGTAGCGAAAACTTTAAATAATAAATCAACTAAAAGGTAATAATTATCGAATAGAATAAAAATAACTAAATTTATAAAAAGCGTTACCCCCTGTGGATTCGAACGACTTGTAGTAAAAAAAAAAGTTACATCAGCAACAGTTACAAATAATAGTCCATCAGAATAAAATACCAATAGGAGAACACTTAAAGCAGGAATGGTTGAATAGGTATATGTATATATATATGAGAACAAGGAAACAGAAGTATATTGCAAAGAAGCTACCACAGAGGTAGATGAGAAGCAAAAGATAATTGTCTGCCCATTTGTGCATGTTTCTGCTTGCTGACCGGGCTTCTGAACAGACATTTAGCAGCTTGAGTGCGTACTAAGCATCACACACAAAAAACAGAGAGAGAAAGAGAGAATCAAAAGAAAATAAAAGAGAACTGAAGTGAGAGAGTAGGGGACGAGAGAAAAAATTTAAAAAGAACTTACCGGAATAGCAGGAATCTAACACAAATTAACGAAACGAAAAGAACGTTTGCTTTTTTTCTCATCGCGCAGAACCTCCCAGAACGTGCTCTCTGCTTCTTTCCATATTTCTCCTGCATCTTGAGCTTTTTTATGCCATCATTCCCAGGAAACCAACTGGGTCCTTTTTCGACCTTCTGCTCCACGCTGATCCCTCTTGATCTTCCTGGGGCTCTCGAAAGACAGCATTCATCAGCAATGATTATGCAGCGTTCGACAGTAGAAAACACGCACACAAACGAGTGCACAGTCCTCGACAATAGAAAAAAAGAGTCCACTAATCAGCGATGATTATGCAGCTATGGACAGCAGCAAACAAACGGAGAAAATTAGTTAATTTTACGCCTTAGAAAACATGCAAAGATCGTTTGTATTTAAACACATTTGAGCGATGTGTGTGTGTGTGTGTGTTTATGCTTCTGCGTTTACATGTGAACACCTATTCATAATCAAGAGAGAAAAAGAAGCAGGTCTCATTATCAGCCCCAGTGAAATATAAAAATATAGAGCATTTATGTAATTTCAGGCTAAGCCGACATCAATAAAATCCCAAGGAACAATATTGCGAGCAGTAAAGAAGGGTTTTTAGATGGACAGAAACTAGAGTATCGCCTTTAACGACAAGCAACAAAGTCAAAAGGACATGCATATCTTTCCTGACCAGCACGATTGTGTCGAAACTCTTCGTTTTGTTTCTTTTCTCGCAAAGGAGATGAAGGCCAGGGACTGATAGACTGGGCATCGTACAAGCCGTTTTCTTCCATGACCTCGAGAAAAATAGCGTATTTCATCCCTGCTGATGGAAGAACTGCACCATGGCTTTGGCCTTCCAGGGTTCGAATTGATAAAAAAAGCAGGTGTGATTTGCTGCTGCACAGACTTGTTGGCAAGAGAAGCCCCCAAACTGTCCCATTTTCTCTCAATTCCCCCGAAATTACTGAGGGATTAGAACGCAGATGTGTATGCTTAGGACCTGAACCTGGTTAAAGTCTGAGAAGTGTTATGATGTGTGAAGGTTTAAACAATATTGTACTGGCTGAAGACTGAAACAGTCTTACAATGACTTAAGAGAAAGAACGGATTAATATGAGGACTTGTATTATGACAGAATATGAAAAAAAATAAATAATTAAAAACTTATATAACCAATTTCCGCGTTGTACAGAAAGCCTTAACAAAAGAACGAAAAGTCTTCACTTGAATCAAAGGGCAGCCCGGCTTGCATATAATATAAAACCGAAATGGGGGGTGTGGGTGGGTAGGAGGGGACGAAGGTATTGACAAAGAGAAACGGAGTATAGATACTGTAGGTAATTAAGAAAGAGGTGGATCTTAGGGCCAGCGTTCAAATCGTCGAAGATGGTTATTGTTTGAAGCTATAGGAGAAAGACATATCAGACATTAGGACCAGAAACAGAAAAGGAAAAGATGTTGAATAAACAAAACATTGAATTGTGGGATGACACATACTAGATAGTCTGGAATCTAAAAGTGTGTGTGTGTGTGTGTGTGTGTGTGTGTGTGTGTGTGTGTGTGTGTGCACGCATGCAGGTGACGTCACCATGGAAGTCGTCGACCCCGGCTGGATCGTCACGGTCCTCTTCAACTTCACCTCTGACGACGATGACGTGCCCAAAGGCGACCACAATCTTGACCCCGAAGCCCTGCTGGTGAGCCTGCGCGAAGACCTGTACCGCCACAAGCAACCCTTCACCATCGCCCTCATCATCATCTACGTCCTCAACTTCACCGTGGGGCTGATCGGCAACGTCTTCGTCATCCTTGTCATACTGCGGCACCGCCACATGCGGACTCTCACCAATGTCTTCTTCCTTAACCTCACCGTCGGCGACCTGATGGTGGTCTGCGTCTGCCTGCCCATTACCCTCGGCAACTACATCTACCGCGACTGGGTGTACGGACAGGCCATGTGCAAGTTGACGCCCTTCCTGCAAGGCATGGCCGTTGGGGTCAGCGTCCTCTCCATGATGTCCATCTCCCTCAACCGCTATTTCGCCATTCTGCGGCCGCTTCGTGCCAAAATGGTCTTCTCGCGGGGCAAGGTCGGGGTCATGTTGGTCCTCATCTGGCTCCTATCCGCCGCCGCCGTGTGCCCCTTGCTCGTCATCAACCACGTGACGGCCTACGGGCTGGAGGGCGTCTTCAAGGCGCGCGTGTGCGTAGAGCGGTGGGGATCGCAGGAGGCGCGGCAGTTTTTCAACCTCCTTATCTTCTCGCTCCTCTTTGTCCTGCCGCTGTGCCTGATGGCGGCACTCTACACCCGCATCTCTATGGAGCTCTTTGCCAGCGACGTCCACCTCTTCGAGACCGCCAACAACGGCAAGCACAGCGGCGGTGGTGGTGGTGGCATGGGAGGGGGAGGAAACGCTCAGGCCTCCCGACTTTTACGTCAGCGGCGCAAAACAGTCCGCAGCCTCATCCTGCTAGTTGTGCTCTTCGGGGTCAGCTGGCTGCCCTTCTACGTCGTCAACATCTGGCTGGACTTCAACACAGGTGACTACACGGCTCCACAAATACTTACCTTCATCTACCCGATCGTTCAGGTGACTGATTGATTATTTATTTATTCATTTTAAGTATAACTTACATAAACTTACAAATTTATTTATTTTTAGCGGTATAGATTTGTTTTATGTCAATAGTATATGCGTTTATTTATAGAAACAGTACATATTTAATCAATGTATTTGAATAGTACATATTTATTTTAAGTCAGCATCACACTTCTTTCTTACATTAACAATATCATATAAAAATACACCAGACTTTCAAATAGATGGATTTTATTATACACAGCCTATGTTACATGGTACATAAAGGCATTTTACATTTTTTTCTTTATTCTTTTTCTATCTTCGTGCACTGCTTGTTTTTCTTTGTGGTTATCAAAGAGTTTGAATGAGCTTTGTTGTTACAGTTTGTCTGTAATGCATTTCTCTTTAGTCACACCAACGCCTACTTCTTTCGCTCTTTCCCTTTTATGTTCATTAGTTCGTTCTTTCGTTATCTCTTTCTTTACTTATCCATATCTTCCTTTTCATTTCTCGATCAGTAGCTCTCTCGTGGCTCATTATCTCCGCTGGCCTTCATACATCACCCTATGACATCGCAAAGCTTTAAGTTTAGTGGCTTACGTGTTTGTAAAGTGCTCCTGGCGTGCAAAAACTTAGTGCGCTCACCCGACTCTTTCATGACATAGTTAAGGCACTTATCCCTTCGAGACCTGGAAAGGTCGAGGATGGTAATTTTATCAGTGAATGAAGAACTAAAGTAAAACAAAAAGACAAACGACAGAGAGAAGTGTTTCATGTGTTTTCTCCTCTTCACTAATTGTTGTTGATCTGTGCTCTGGTTGCGGCGTCTGCCACTGTTCTAGACCGTTTTCCGAGGTCTTCTTACATTTGTTTTCTTCTTCGATGACAACGGTCTTACGCCATCTTGATTTCATTTATTTATTTATTTATTTATTATTTTTGCTGGATTATCTATTCCCACTTCTCTGTAGCTGTTCACGCTACGGACCATCTTCCTTGCTACATTTTCCCCCGCTTGCTTTAGATTCTCGACCCAAGTCCACATCGTACACTTGTCCTTTGAAGTCCACATCGATCGTCCACCTTTCCCTCTGATCGAAGTCCACTTCGTGCACTTGTCCCTTTGATGTAAGTCCACATAATACAGTTGTTCCTCTGATCGAAGTCCGCATCGTATACTTGTTCGTTTAAGTCAGTATAGTACATTTGTCCACATCGTCCCCCTGTCCTTATAAGTCCACACGTGTACCTCTGATCTAGGTCCATATCGTACACTAATTTTTTTTTAATTCTACATCGATTGTACACATGTCCCTCTGACTAAGTCTACATCATATACTTACCCCACTGATCTCTGTCTGCAATCCTTGGCCACGTTAATTCATTTTCTTCACCTCCATTGTGTGGATGTAACCCAAGTGACAGGCATCAATTAGTTCTCCAAAAATTTTTAATTAATTTTTTTGTCTTTTATTGTCATTTTCATCGCCGTTACAATTAGGATATGTTTTAAACTTTTGCTCTCGACTGTTGTGTTTCCTCTTAGCTTTAGTACAGTAGAGTACAATGAGAGTGTTTATTATTATTATTATTATTATTATTATTATTATTATAATTATTATTATTATTATTAAAATTCAACTGAGTCTGCATGTAATCTTTTTAGACACCTTGGATTGCCTCAAAAATATTTTACATGTCAATAGGTTTTATCCCTTTTTATGAAGGTGAAAGGTTTAATTTGGTCCACTCATGACCTGCGATAACCATTCAGTCTGTTGAAATCCACAAGATTTGAACTGTTTTCTACGACGAAAAAAAACCCACACAAAGTACAAGACGGTTGCAATTCAAACGCCATATTCAGTTTGTAATACATGTATGACGGACGTACACTTACCTTGCAACCGCTCGACGCATATCACACACACGTAACACAACGCTTGACAAGCCCCCACAGATAACGATGAAGATGAAGATGAAAATTTTACGGGAGACGATGATCTTGATGTTTTTTTTTTCCCATCCGTCCACGGAACTGTTGTTTCTCTTCTTTTTACGTCATCCCTTCTCCGAAATGACGACGAACAAATGACGCACACAAGACGTGAAACACAAGACACCATTCACATACGAAACAATACAAGACCTACTCCTAACTCATTACACTGTTGTTCATCTGTGAATCAGACCGGTGTTTGTTGACATTGTTGACATGTAGGATTCGACGTCAGATTCGTACCTCACGTTTCCGGAGTTTTGTTTGTGTGTGTGTGTGTGTGTGTGTGTGTGTGTGTGTGTGTGTGTGTGTGTGTGTGTGATTTATATCAATTGTAATAATTACCATATTTATGGCAACTAAATAAATAAATAAATAAAAAGTCCAATGCGATGAAGAGTGGGACGCGGAAAATCTAGTATCGTTGCATCCCGTTTGCCACGAGATGATATCAAATTTCTGTAGAATGGACGTTTGTTAACGTTATTGGCGTATTCACCACTAAAGAGACTCAGCGTCAGATGTCGGCAGGACAGCCACCAGCAGAGCGTCAACTTCGGAAGTTAGTAGCCTGGTCGTCAACAAAGGAAGTCAGATTTCTACAGCTGTGCGACAATAATATTACTCTCCAGCGTGTATTGTACTAATAAATATTTACATCATGCTATTCGGTTTGTCAAAGAAATATAAACAAAAACATCGTCGTGAAGATACAAGGCTTGAAAATATGCGTCTGAAACCGTAGACTCATAGAATCCGTCCATCATTAATAACGATCAAGATGATATACTCCCACGCATGAACAACAATTTTTTTATTTTCATTCTGCGATAGAATGTAATTGAACTTTAAGAAAGTTCTAATGAGGTACAATTTTATTTTCAACAGCGTATGTTTTCGGTAAAGAAAAATAGTTTTCTAATGTCTGAGTGAATAGCACTCGTCCGTTCTGGGCTAATAAGGCTACACACATTGCCGTTCACGTGAAAAGATCAAATGTCTCCGGACAAACTGTCCCATTTCTCCTATTAACTGCAGCCTTGGCAACATAATTAAGTATATCTGTGTACATGGCTGACGTGTGTCCTTTATCTGTGGCGATGCTTCGCGACTTGTATCTTGAGGTGTATTAATTAATTAATTAAATGTTGGGGAAAAATTATTTTCTCATTTAAAAAAATTATGTGACACTAAACCTTTTAAGATTATTGTGAAGACGTGCATTGTTTCTCTTCAAAAATGAATGGTGCTTCTTTCAGAATCTTAGGCAAATGTCTTAAGGCGCGTGTGCAAGAGAAAGATAAAGTCCTAGGTTCCAGAGTATAGAAAGGAGAAGTCATGCGGCTAGTAACTGCCAGGCTGTGACGTCTACAGCACTTACAGGACTGCCTGGCTGCCTCTAGACGACGTTTGACAAAATAATAAGCGACAGCTAATCGATGGCAACACCATCACCATCAAGGGAAGTAGCCGAGGTCAAAGGATCGCGAGTTACCCTGCTCAGCACATCTTCAAGCAAACTCATAGCTTTGGCCTAAGAGTTCACCTCTTCCCCCCCCCAACCTCCCTATTCGACCCCAGTGGAGACTGCAACATCTCTAGAACGAGGAACCTTGGGATTAGTCATTGACGTCCATACGCACTGTTCTTTTTGTCATTAGTTAATTATATTTATGCCGCCACTCGCTGTGTGTTGAGTTCTTGCATCTAAATCACCGGGAAAAGGACAACCTTTACTTCAACCGAGGACAAAACACTGTTTGTAATTAGTCCGTCAGTCTTAATCTTACCGGCAGATCAGGGGCATTCACTCTCCCGGCTTCACAGTTAACAAGGTTCGTGCCTTCGTTTTCGTCATCATTGTTAGAAAGAAGTTTTACCATCCACTTCTAGGCAGGGGATGCATTTAGCTCTCTTCTGATTTATTAGGTCGCTGAGAGCCCTTACTTGATCCGGAAAATTGATTGGACCAAGTTACGCCCCCTTCTGCCTCTTTTGACTGGACTCTTGCTGACGATGAGTCTCGTCAGACATGTAAGTCAATCATGTGCAAAGTGCTCTGAGAAAATAAAATGAGAAGCAGAGGAAAACTTAGGGTGAAAAGGTCAGCAATGAGATAACTAGCAGGGATTGCAAAAGCAGAAGAACGTCAAGCAGGCTGAGGCAGTGCAGAAAGAGACTATGAGAGGAACAAATATGCCAGAGAAACCGACTAGAAAATGAACGACTTTTCTGACATTTCTGACATCGACATTTGTTCAGCGGTCTGTGGATGGTACCGAAATTGGCTTGTTAGCTTGTCTACGACCGTTTTTTTTTTTGTCCAAGGACCTAAAAGCGGTTAAACATACCACTTGTGTGTCTACAAGATAATATGAGTGTTTTTTAGCTGGCGACGAAACTATTCATCCTTAAAGAGTGATGTCCCTATGCCTAACTGGCTCGAGGGTAGCTGCTCTATCTCTTTTCCTCGTCTTTCCTCCTCTTTTCTGTCGTTGCCCGTGAATTTTCGTCTATTTTGATGTCTTCTGTTGGTCTGTACCTTTGCTTAGCCGTTTACCTCCTGTTCTAGATATGTTTATTATGCCTGGTCCAGACTGTGCCATCTTTGCAACTTCAAATTTTACACTTTCACGTCTCTTCATCTCTATTTCCTCACTACATTTTCCAGTACTTTATATTCTTAATCTACGCGTGTCAGTAACGTAGAAAGAAACCTTCTGGGGCCGTAGTCATGAAACTAGAATAATTTGTCTCCCCAGGGCAAGATGGTTAACTTAAGGAGAAGCGTCTTGTAATAAATGAGTGTCCAGACCTCGCGGACACCACTTCATGTTTCTTTATCCCAAGGCATCGTTGCCACCACTTCATAACTACAGCTTTAAGGCTACAACAACATTTTCGGGGTTTAGACACCGTTTTATAATTTTGGAAATAAGACGCTTGTCCTCGAGTTCCCATGTTACCCTAGGGCAGCTACTTACCCTCGCTTCATAATTACCACTCCTGACCTCTTCTATACTCTCTTGTGCTGCCGTCGTGTTGGCGCCTCAGCTCTACCAGTAATCTGTGTGCATGCCAAACATGGGCAATCATGTGCATTACTGTTTCCTTGCACTAAGCATCTTGTAACTCCTGAGACTTGTGTCTGACCAATAGTTCAACGTCGCTGTGACTACCCATCCTTACTCTTTGTTTTCCCCATCATGGAGTTTTGTTGTGAAATGCCTGTGTGTAGCATTCTCTTTTCCTGCCTTGTATTTCTCTCTGTTGCTATTGTCTCTATATGGCTGTTTGTTGATAAGTTTGGTCTTTGTTTGAGTTTTTGCTTATTAGCGTTCTAAATCTGCATTTAGATGTTATTTGTTTTTATTTCTGGTAAGTGCATTAAGTCTACAGTGTACAAATGCTATATATATCTACCTTATTATACTAAAACTAAAATCGAATACGAAAGCAATCTGCGCTCTAAAGACCCTATTTGTAACACTTTAACTCAAAAATCGCAAAAAAATGTTTTTCGAAAAATTTGTTAAAAACTTCGCGGCTCAGCTGTTGAGAACCCGCGAAGGCGGAAGTCTAGCGGCCGACATTGTGGGTTGCGAACCAGTCACTTTGCGTTGTAGGATTGCTGAGTAAGCACGTCTGGCAAACGAGACTCAGATGTCAACTGTCGAAAGAAAACGAGTAGAAAATAATTATATACCATACTTTTTGTTTCACAGTACCTATACTACTCCAAACGCGCGATCGACACAATGCATCGAAGTGTATAGTAAGCAGAAGGAGAGAAGGGCTTCAGAACAAGACCTGGCACATTTCGTATCCAAATTTTTTAACCCGTTGCTGGACATGCAAAGATTTTGACATCAAAACTGAGCGAATATTTTTTCTACTACCCCTAAACAGAGATCCTGTGGGAAATATGGAGAAGAGGTTTTGCCTTATCTCGTTTGCGTGCTTCGAGTATGAGTTGTAGAGCAGAGTTTTGAAACTGCTGGATTTTTTTGAGACGATACAGGTGAAATATCCAGACAAGAGAGAATTACAGTTGTCGAGTCTTGATAAAATACAGACAGAGATGTGGGAAGTCTAAATGTAAGGATACTGACGGGCCATGCTGATCCAGGATAGTGAAAAAATGCGCGGATGTCAGAAACAATTTGTCTAGAGAAATATCAGACATCACAGTAAAACAAAGGTTCCTAGCTGTAATCGGTTACCCTTTTGCTTTCTCTACCTTCTCCTCTCTGCAATCTTTAATGTTCCTGGCAATGTTCAATGTGCATGTATATATATATATATATATGTGTGTGTGTGTGTTTGTGTGTGTGCGCGCCTGCTTGTGATTCCCCTCTCTATCATACGGCATCATTACCTACTGTCCCTTGTATCTTGCAAAGCGCATTGAGCTCACCTCCGTGTAGGGAAGATGTACGATATAAATCCCATCATTAACATCAGTCAAACTAACTCTGATGAATCCAGGCTCTGAGTCAGGTGGCATAAATAATATTCTATGAATCAGCAGAGCTTCTGTCTTCTCAAGTCTAAGCTTCCTTACAACCATCTAAGATTTCACTTCAAAGGCTTACAAACATCCAAGATTAAACTTCAAGGGGTTTACAACCATCATGATTTACCTTCGGAGATATATATATATATATTATATAAGTCTTAATTCTGAAATGTGGTACGTGCTGTGTAAGGTTAGACACGAAGCATAAGAGCTAAGTATCCTCAGCAAAAAAAAACAGAGTAAATGACTGAGCTAACAGACATAAAAGCTTTGTGTAAAAACTAAATAAAATCGGTTCTGATACCTGCTCCTGGGGGACTCCAAAGCTCAAAGGTCAAAGGTGCTAAGGACTGCCCATCAACTATACGACCTGGGTCCTACCTGAAAGGTAAGACGGGAACTATTTTAGTGCAGAACCAGAAATATCACAAATAGAAGGCAGGCGGCTAAAGAAGATTGAAAGCTCTATCATGTCAAAGGATGCTGAGTATACACTGCTGTCCATGCATATGACAGCAATATGAAGGACATATTATACATAAATAAACCTTAAAAACCGAACAATGGCAAACTACATTTTCTGCTCCTTAAAAAAGAAGCTCTTACATTAAAATCTCACAGCATATGACTGAAGCAAAATCACTTGGGAGTTTGTTAGTCAGAGTCTGTTTGCATCGCCTACTTATTGATATGTTTCATATTCTCAAACCAATTTCGGAAATATTTTATGGCGTTAGTTTAATGTTTCCATTAGACTGTCTTTTGTCACTAAAACTATTCCCACGGTGTGTAAGAGGAAAAAGAAACAACTGTCCAGTGAAATCTTATTTCGTGCCTAGCAAATAACAGTTACAGCGGGCACCATTACACAATGACGAGCGGGATTTAGACCTTGCATTACGAAAAGTGTACTGTGCTCACGGATATTTTTGTACATAGCGATATCTGTAAGAATGTAAGCCCTTCATTATCGCCTTTGGACAAAAAAGAATAGGGGAGGATTGAAGAGAAATCTGTTTTGAAGAGACGGGGTCAGCATATATTTTTCTTTCCGGTAGCTGGCCATTTTTTACTTGAGAATTTGCCTTTTTGCTGGATTAGAACCATATTTTGGTTGCTGATGACACACATACACACACAGACACGCACGCGCACGCATGCACGCACACACACACACACAGACTACCACAATGTTTCTATGCTCTATCCTTCAATCCTTCAATCTTCTCTCTCTCTCTCGGGTGGACTGGTGGCGCAAGAGTTCGCGCCTATCACCAATATATGAAAATTTGCTGTCCTGGGTTCAAATCTCGTCTCGGGAATGCTGCTTTTTTCTCCGGGTGTGGCACTTGTTTACAGGTCCTGCTGCTTGACCATGAGATAACCTTCGTTGCTGGCTTGGCGTAAAAACAGCAATCTCCTCTCTCTCTCTCTCTCTCATACTCACATATACACACACGTACATACATTCAAATATGGTTCACTCATGCTTATGTCACTTAGAAAATCTGCATCTTGCTTAAAAAAGAAATAAGATGAACTGGAAAATAACATGAATTTGCATTCTTAAAAATCCCGTCTGTATTTGATTATTTATTACATTCTACTGTTAGTCGACTCAAATCTCGTGTTTTAATGCACTTTTTCAACTTCTTCACTATCTCAGCTAATTGGTACTCTTTTCGCTGCCCACTATTCATCCGAGATATCACGACAGGAAAAAGCTAGAACACCTGACCTGCACGACAGAAATATAATCGAGATAATTGGCGAAAATTCCACTTTTATAATGATCGAATTGAAGTTTGAAAAAAGATCTGGTGAGAGCAAAGAGGCTATAGGTCACTAGGCTACACGCTAAACGTGAAGCAGTCAGCTATAGTTTAGTGTTTAGCTGATTGATGTTAGTCATGCCACTAGCGACATTTAAGTCTCTGAAGAAATTCGCAAAGGCTAAGAATTGTTATGCCAGCATCAAGCCTCTCATATCTGAATGTGAATCGAGAATGTTCCTCTCGAGCTCTGAAGGCGCCGCAGCAGCCATCATGAGAGTAAGGGAGGTAAGTTTCTCAAGAGTAAGCAACCAGAGGCATCAGAGACACCAGGAAGTCTGTGACAACACTCACTTACGGTTCTGTGTGTGCGTGTGTGTGTGTGTGCGTGCGTGCGTGCGTGTGTGTGTGCGCGCGCGCGTGTGTGTGTGTGTGTGTGTCAGAGAGAAAGAGTTTGCGCTGATTGATGGTCTCCCTTGTAAAACGTTCCTTCGGTTTTTTTCTCGCGATGTATGTGTTTGTGGTGGCAAACTACATGTTTGTTTGGGTGGCAAACTAAGTGTGTTTATTTATTTATTTATTTTGAGAGTGGGTGAGTGAAGTGGGGTTGCAGTAAACGTGTCTTACCGACTATTTATCTCTTCCTTTCATTCCTTCCGTTCTTAGGTGCTGGGCTTGTCCAATTCGTCCATGAACCCCGTTGTTTACTGCTGCCTCAGCAAGGGTAACCACTCCTTTTCCTTCTCGTCCGAGTCGCTCATCGTACTCTTTCACTCTCTCTCTTTCTCTGTTTCTTTTTTTTCTCTCTCTCTCTTTCTCTCTCTCTCTCTCCTGCTGCCGGCTTTTTGTGCCTCACTTTTACTTCCCCCTAGTTGTGCTTCCCAGCTTCTTCATCTTCGTTCTGGCTTTGGTCAGTCCCAAGGCTTCGCCCTTACATCGAGTTCCTGAAAGCAATATTCTGGTGTTGCTTAAAATGAAGCTGATGATAACAGTGTTGCTCATTCTCTGCAATGCTATTTTTTCTATTTTTCAATCTACTTTAAAGTTGTTTTCAGTCATTTCAGACGCTTTTTGATTGATTGTCTTTTTCTTCCTTCGTTTGTTTGTTACTGCTTTTGTGTCTTACCTTGTTGGCCTGCTTATTGTTGAGCTGCTTGGGGTGTAGATCGTTCGTGGTATGCTAGAAGCTTCTCCACACTTATCTCGCTTTCTATGTGGCTTAACCATTTTGTTGCAGTGCTGCGTAGTTGTCCTCGGGCATGGCGGCGTGTAGCAAGTGGATTGCTTCTTTTCTTTCAGTGTGGCTTCATCATTTACTTGCTGCGTGACTCAAAGTTTTCCTTCTGCGTATTTAACTTTCAAGTAGATTATTTTTCCTTGTGGTGTGCGTTGAGATATGGAAATAGACTAAATGAAGCACTGCTCAAACCTTTCATTAGCCTTCCACTATTATGGATTCTCTTTATTTAATCTATGAATATGTTTGTGTGTGTTTGTGTGTGTATTTGTGTGTGTGTGTGTGTTGCTCTTTTGTCTTTGTGTGATGAAATGTGTATACATATATTCAGTTCATTTAATGCTCACATTTATTCGCCTAGGCCTTCTGTGTCCAAAATCAAATACTCGCATCTTTGCTGCTACACAGCCATGTCCACTAACAACAAGACAGAGAAGAGTTAATGAGTGAGTGACAAACACACACACACACACACACACACGCACGCACGCACGCACGCACGCACGCACACACACACACAATATATATATATATATATATATATATAATAGAAAACGGAGAAATCTGACGATTTTTATGAAGTTCTCTTTCTTCAAATCACTCTACCTCAAAAGGAGTTCAAAACTAAAAACAAGCCTCGCCTGGCTAATAACATCACATTGAGGTGTTTTCTACTTCCTTTACGCACGAAACTACTTCTTTAGACACAAGTTCTATCGCCTGATATCTAAAGATAGAAACTGCGATTGCGCCATTGACACTCGTGTCCCGTCCTTTCCAGTTTCATCTTTTTTCATCTCTCGCTCTCTTCCGCAATGCACTGTTAAAATAGTAACAGTTAAACAAAAGGAAGGTGAAAAAATCAATGGAAGAATTAGATTATTTTATTTGACACAAAGAGAATGAGGTCCTGTTTTTCACGGAAAATGGCAAAGTGAAAACCTGCAATGCCCCAGCGAAAAGTTCGCCTGTCAGAGATTAATAGGAGAAAAGTTTAAGAACAGGGAGGGTGGGTGGGGTGTCGGAATCGTTCAGAATCAACACGGAGTGTGTGGGGCTGTGTAAGGTTTCTCTGAAGCTTTTCTCTGCGGGGGGAGGGTAGGATGAGATTCAGGCGAGGACACGTCTGAGCCTCCAGTCATATGACCATGCTAGACCATGACCAGGACTAGTGGAGGCGGTTGGCAGCGAAGTTTTTGCAAAGATTCTGTACTTACCTCCATCGACTGATCAATAAACGATGTTGAAATGCTTGCGAAGAGGTTAGTGGTGACAAGTCGCTGGAAATGCTGATTTTGTTTCTTTTTTTCCTTTTTTTTTGTTGCTTCCGTGCGATTCCATAGGAGGAGAACCTCTCTCCGCCGTATTCACATGTCTGCTGAATTTTTTCTTTCGTAAACTTTCTTTGTTTATTTTATTGTATTTTTCATTCTCTTTTTCTTTGTTTTTTTCTTTCACTTATCATTTTTTTCTTCTTATTTTTAGTTTTTGCTCGTTCATTTGACCTTTTTGTCTTTATCTCTTTTCTTTTGTTCAATTTCCTTTTTTGTTTCTTTGTTCTCTCATCTCTTTTTCTTTTCCGTTCTTTTCTTTCGTTTTTATTTTTTTTTTATTACATTTTTCTTTTTTTACCTATTTGTCTCTCTGTCTTCCTCTATCTTTCACTTTTCATGTCCTTTTTCTTTTATTTTTTCTTTCATATTCTCTGTTCTTTCAATTTTTTCTTCTTTCTCTCTTTTTCTGTCCTCATTTTTTTTATTTTCTTCGCGTTTTTTTTTCTTTCCATACATTTCGCTCTTTCTTACATCTTCCAAAATTCAAAAAATTGTACGAGATTATAAGGTCATGGTTTTCTTTTCTAACACTCTTCATGCTCTACATTTGGAGGTTTCTTTAAACAGCTTTTGTGTAAGGGCTACAGGAAGTTTTTCAATGTCGTTTTAGAGCCTAACAGTGTTCAGACTTCATTTTTGTACCTATATCAAAACCTTTTAAAATATGCTATTATCTGCATAGTCTGCTCCTTAGCACCATTATCAAGTTTTCTTTATGATACAGTATAATACGATGATGTATTGACAAATTTAATATCATTTATGTTTATGTTGAAAAGTTGTTTGTTGCTATCTGCTGTTTTGTATTATATTTTGCATGTAAATGCCTGGAACAACAAAATAACAAAGTAAAGCCAAAGCAACCCAAGCGAAGCCAAACACAACACAAACAACCAAATCCAGATGAGACCAAACGAGATCACACTAAACCAGACCAGACCAAGGCAAAAAAAGGCAAAACGAAACAATGCAAAACCACCAAAACAAAATATTCCAAAACAAAAACAAAAGATAGGAACACAACGATGCAAAATCAAAATGAACAAAACAAAAGAAACACCAAGAGAACCAAACCTCACCAAACCAAATCAAACCCAAACAAACAAACAAACAAACAAACAAACAAACAAACAAACAAACAAAACCAAGGCAAAAAAACAAAACCACAGGGAACTGTACTTATGACGTTCTTCTCTCTTGTCTGCCTGTGTGTCCAGGTTCTCGGACTTTCCAACTCTTCTGCCAATCCTCTGCTGTACTGTTTTCTAAGCAACGGCTTCAGGCGAGCGTTCGCCAACCTGTGCTGCCGGCGGAAGCTGCGCACTCACCACGGTATCCTCGTCACTCTCAGGTACCGCTGTCCTCTCTCTGACGACTCTGGCGTTGAAAGCATCGAGACAGTCCTGTCCTGAACAGCGCCTGTGGAGTAGCTTCCCTTAGCGGAAGTGACGCAGCTTCAAGCACCAGCCTAGTGTACACAAAGTGACAGCCGGGCTTACGGTTAGCTGTAAGTGGTCGAGAGAAGAGGAGCCAGGCTATTTTTGCTCCTCGTCCAGTTTTTGGTTGTTTTTTTTCGCGACTTCTGCACATATCCAGCTCTTGACACGAGGATACAACTCCTAATTTTGGGGGTGTGCAGATATTTCCTTGCACTACCTGCATGGCGTATCCTCTTCAGTCCAGTCTGTGCAAAGAATAAGACAGAATTTCTTGTGCACCGTGAGAGTAAAAAAAAGCTCAACCACAACCAGATTTTTTCTTTGAAATCTTTCCTCGAAAATGTCTAATGACAGCTGCATATTCCGAAGTACGCAGGATATTGAATAAATGCTAACCTTGTTTGTTCTCGAATGAGGAAGTTTGATTCAAAGTAATATACTAATTCCCAAACTCTGAGCCTAAAGCTCTTCTCTGTTTACAAGATTCAACCCTTCGACGACTATATGAGCTTTATATCTTGGAAAGCGGTAAAGACAAAAAAGTAAGCTCGCTGATTGATCAACGCCTCATTAGCATATGATCAAAAGTCCTCGCACTGGCTGCATCATCCAGTGACGTCAGTAATGTACATTCATTTCTGATTTCCTAAAAAAAAAAGTCAGTTAAAAATCCAAATCATATTTCTGTAACAAACTAAAGACAGCGTTGTGACTGCTGATTTCTTTTTTTAAATCAATTTTTAGCTTAATTTTATGCTTGACCTGGGTTAGCCTTTAAGTTAGTGGTAGTTCCCATTTCTTTGTAGCGCAGTGTATTTATCCCATGCATTGAGTGTTCTTAGTATACTAAACACTGATTTTCAGACTCACCTGGAGCTTTAACTAATTTTTAATCGACAAAAGGGGGGAAAATTAGTTTCTAGTGATATGTGGGTCTCCCGGTTTTGTTTTGTAATGTACGTATGTGTCAATATTAGCTTTATAAGCTTGTATAAGAAACTCTGAGTCAGCATTAAATCCACACTGATGAACTACTCACCCACGTCATGTGACTTTGATGTTATATTTTAGCGACAACAATTTACTTGTACAAACACGAATTTTAGTTTTAAAATAGTATTGCTCACAATATTTTACAGATTTTAAGTGATTGTTAAAGATTGACGTTTCTGAATTATGACTTCTTACGGTGTGTGCCGTTATAATGACGTCACTGAACTCTGATTTTGAAATGGTTAGTAAGTGGTCGAAATGTTCATGTTCTCTGTTTATATATATATATATATAATTTTTTTTACCCAGTGGTGTGTCTTGTACGTAGGGGTGTCAGGGTGGGAGAGGGGTGGAGCTTCACGTCGAAAAAATTGTCCGTCGTGAATGGGACGTCTTCCCTGGAAATGACTATTGTGTGATCAAATCCTTGTCTCTCCGGTGACTCGTCTCATGGCTTGTCGGTATGAAACATTGTGCTATGACGGTGGTGGTCTAGGGGTGGGGTGGGTTGGGGCGAGGGGGGTCTACCTTCATCTGTACCTGAAGGTGGAGAACTCACTTCATAACTGCTTAATAAACGTTCAGCAATGACAGGTGAATGTTCAAAGTTCACTACATGTAGTTGAAGAAGACGACACAACAACGGGAAAAATGTCAAGCCACCCATCTGAACCACCTCCACCAAAGCTCGACTATCTACGTTTGCCATTTTCCACTTGCCGTTCCCTTGAAATCCTTCAGTGACCTCTTCGGCTTCTGTAACAGGAACATTTCCCTTGGAGGTGAACCCACCTGCGGATTACAATATTAATCGCTCCCTGGTTTAAACAGGGTGATAATATTTCCCAGGTGGAGCCTGCATGAAAGGAACAGAAAAGAAACGTTCAATAATTATATAATCTATATATTTATTATGTTAATATTATAAAGAAAAATAATTGTAAAGAAAATCTAGTAACTGTTTTCCGACATTTTACGTCGAAAGAGACATAAGCCAGTATAATGGATGTATTATGAATGGCCGAGGGAGACAGAGAAAAAAAGAGAGTAAGAGAAAACAAAGAAAAGTAAGATGAACACCAAAAATGTGATTTGTCCTCGTTTGATAATTGCATTTTGTGAATAATTGTTACTTTTTTATTATTCCATAAGCAACATGATTTGTACTACTTGTTTCTATTACCTTCTTATTCCTACCCCTGAAATTAGCCCTCAGTACTTCAATTTTGCTATGTTTGCGAATATAGTACCAATGAAAGTAAAACACACCTTAGAAAAAATACATTAAAGAATACACTGTATTGTAAAATGACTATTGCTGTTGTACAATGACTGTTGCTATTGTATAATGACTATTGCCATTGTAAAATTATTGCATAATGATTGTTGCTTTCAAATCGTTTTGATGATCTCTGCTAGGCGTAAGGCAGAAAGAGAAGAAATGTTTACCAAATGTTTGATGAATGTCTTTGTGCGAAGTTGAAAACTCAGGTTTGCGAGATTTTTATGAACAAATTGACCAATAATAACTCGCATAATCTATCTATCTATCTATCTATCTATCTATCTATCTATCTATCTATCTATCTATCTATCTATCTATCTATCTATCTATCTATCTATCTATCTATCTATCTATCTATCTATCTATCTATCTATCTATCTATCTATCTATCTATCTATCTATCTATCTATCTATCTATCTATCTATCTATCTATCTATCTATCTATCTATCTATCTATCTATCTATCTATCTATCTATCTATCCTTCCCTTTCATGACTTTTACACACTTGGACATCTTTACCATTGGAATATGGCATTAATATTTTATTTCCATTTCAACAAGCATTTAATTTTTCCCAAATACGCTGATGCGCACGCAACCACACACACACACACACACTCACACTCACACTGACACACACATCGGTAGAGATTGTTTTCTGATCAACACGTCGGGTTTCTTTTTTTTCTAAGAAGCTCATCAGCTGAGAATTCGTTATTATCAAAACATATGTAATATGTCCAACAACAGATTTGTATATAAACACTTTTGAGAAAATATTTTAAGAACAGTTCCTGAACAACACACATTTAGTAACAACAAATATGTCTAGAGATATTTGTTTACACACAGTGTAATCTCTTTCTATTTATTTATATATATATATATATGTCCTCTCTTGTTCTGCTTTAATTTACCGGACACAGCATTCTGCATCTTGTCACAGGGATGTTTCCAGGCGACTGTCTTCTGCCGTCCCTGATAAAGAAACATTTTACGACCACAAATCTCAATTTTTGTTACAATGGAAAACTAGTTGCTTCATTCGACCTTAAATTAATAGTTTTCGAATGGCCAATCACAAACTGTTAAAGCTGGTCTGCTTTTTTGTCTTAAATGTTTTTATGCTGATTTTTTGTGATATTTTGACTTAACACTGATGTGTTTGCGTGAGACCTTCATGTTCTGTCAAACGGTATTTCTTGTAAACAGGGAAAATATAATTGTAAAAAAATACCAATAGCATTATTATGCTTATATTTGTTGAGCACAGCCCGAGAAAGGCCAGAGATTTTTTTTTACAGCAGTTTAGCAGTTTTCTGTCGAGAGTTTCTGGTCAGTATTGTCGTGTGTAACGCAAACTGCGAATCTGAGTAATGGTAACAAAAGTCAATCAACAGATCACTTCAGCATACTTGCTCTTTGACAATTTACTATTAAATAATTAATATTGATGTCTGTGTGCTAGAAGCTGGTTTAATTTATTGTTAATATTTTGTGTACATTATTCCAGAGGCCTGCTTCAAGGATCATGGGACCAAAAGAATACCAGTTCACTTTGTAATGCTGCTTTGTGATTTGTTTTTTTAAACATAACATTAATTTTTCTATCCCTAAAGCAATCTGGACTGTGAAAACCAAGAAGACAAATTTTATTTTTGGAAATGTTTTCTAATCATCTTGAAACTTTATCTGTGCCGTTGAGAATCAAATAAACCAAGTGATTGGGTGTTTCCACAAGGGGAATCGGCTGCTTAGTTTTTTTTTCTGTATTAGCATGGACCTTGTTCTGAACAGAAATTACAAAAATTTAAATATTTGTTGAAATTTTCTATTGGCTTCAATGGCTGGTTAGATTGATGTAACTGTTTTTCCTATTTGACGTAACAAAGATTTTCTCTTTCTTGAGGCATCTACCATAAGTCTAACCTTATTCCTTTTACGGTTGTGTCAGACATTTTTCAGTACACCATTGGATCATGTAACTAAAGGAAATTGAACGTCACTGTTTTGTTTTCAAAACAACAAATTACCCATGCTGCAAATCAGTCAACAAAACCTAGTAAGCCAGTTCATACATCAGACACTGATTACATGTGGGTAGAGGTTTTAGTAGATACTGCGCTCAATTTGAAGAACAGGAAAATCCTTTCTTATCAGACAATAATTTACGTGTAATTTTATTTTTTATTTTCAGGTTTTTTGAAGGTTTTTTTTAAACAAAAGAGTTTCGTTTTCGACATAAATATATATGATTGCTTCAATATATATATATATATATATATTTGAAAAATTGCTTCGATATATATCTCTACAGCCTATTATATCGATAAATGCTTTTGTGAGGTCTGTGTGTTGTTTATCTTGTGCCCTGCGGTGAATTGTACATGTCTGTACTGGTTGAAGATTAAATACCTTGAGTCTAATTTCGTTTCTTGTATTTTTTAAGTGGAAGGGGTGGGATATGTATGTTGTATGTGGACGAGCGGTTGCATGACTTTGTGTTATGTATTATTTGTTATTGCATGCAAATACATGCACGCACACGCACACACACACACACACACACACACACACACACACACACACACACGTTAGGACATATCAGCACACATGCCAGCTAAGAAGAGATGGTTTCTTCCTTTTCCCATGTAATCAACAAGAGGCAGAAAAGTGACCTCAGCCACCGAATGACCCGCCATACGGCACGTGCTGCCAGGACCCGAGTAGGTTCACAGATCGGCGATCCAAATAATTTGTCATGATGTTTCTTCCAGCAGCTTCCTGAAATACACAGACTTCACCAAGTCCATGAAATGCTGCAGAAATGTGGAGAGAGAGCGAGGAAAGTTAGACAATGACTTGAGTTCAAGTTCAAGTTCAAGTTGTTTATTCATGGGGCCATTGCCCTTTTTGAAGGGGGAGCAACAACAACAGTACAATATTACATACATCTATGCATGGTTATTGAGTAAAAATTACAAGAAAACAAACATGTGTTGCTTATTTGTCTTCTATTGCAGCTTTTCTAAACTGGAAAGCATGGAAGAGATACAATGCCAGATTTTTAACAACTTTTTCATTTGATGAGGCTAGTAGCAAACTCATTTTAAATTTATTTGGACTAGTATACCATTTTCTTTGTATATATCTTATTCTAAGATGCTGTAGGGCTTTACAACATAGAACGAAGGGAACTTCATCTTCCTCATTTAATTGACATAATGGACATACAAGATCAAGTGTAGTGTAACTTCTATACCTAAAGTAATGGACTGCAATGTTAGATACACCCAGTCGGAATTTAGCAAGAATTGTCATCAGATAGTAATCTAGATCTATTTGTAAGTATTTTTGACAGCTCCTGAGATTCCATAAGTAGAATAAATAGAAAATCTCTCACTGCTATTGATGTGATCTTCCCACTCTTGCCATCTACACAAAACTTGTTCTTTTAATTTGTTTAGAAACAGTCTTTCACATTGTACCCCTTGATTTAACCACACAAAACCAAACCCTAGCGAAAATAACTTTCTTTTAATATTAGATACCCAGTTTGATTTATCTTTTGTTTCAAAATCAAATAACATTCTGTAAATTTTGCGGGGCAGTCTGTCATCGTTCATTCTAACTAGTTTCAACCAATATCGAACACATTTATTAACTGAATTTACTGTAATTGGGTGTCTATGTAGTTCACCATACACTAAATCATTTAGTGTATGACAATGACTTGAGCTCGTGAGAAAACAAAATCTTGCCTTGAACTTAGGACGTCTGACCCCACTACCTCGCTTTGCTCACAAGGAGAAATCTTAAGCAGCTCAATAGTTGCATCCATTAAATGTTGGAAGACTGATATCATTCTCTAACTTTTGCTTGCTCAGGACGAAAACCAGGTACGCTGTGAACCAGCTCAAAGGAAGGGACGTCGGGGGAAGAGAAAGTTGGAGGGAGAGCGAGCAGGCAAGAAGAGGAAGACGTGGCAAATAAAGGCTACAAGGGTCGGGAAAGGCGGTGGTACAGTCAGAGAGAAACCGCACAGGATAGAAGACTAGAAGAAGCGTAATGGAAGACCTGCCCGTATCATGGCAACAAAACTGGTACAACGGGCATGTCAGCAGCACAGGGCTTGGACATCACTCGAGTCGTTGCTACAGGGCTTCAGCAACAGCGATGACATAAAAGTCATGCTAGATGGTTAAAAAATTAACAGAACGGTACAGATGACTATATGTATATATATATATTAACATTAGAAGACAGGCATATACATGCTGCCCCGAGGTCTAAACGGAACAGGCAATAAACAAAATGTATGATTTGATCGCTTGGCATGTAAAAGAAAGAAAGAAAGAAAGAAAGAAAGAAAGAAAACGTTACTGAAGAACGAGTAATCATGTTTGCGTTTTTCAGTGGTGACTACTTTTTACCGCACGAAGTCATAACCGTGAGACATAAATCTTTATGAAAATTGTTACTTTTTATACTTTCTCGACGAGAAAGACCGTAAGTAGCTTCAGCAGACGACTAACTCTCGCTTCAAATAATTTCACTTGGTGGTTAAAGTTATAAAGAGGTTCTCAGACTGGATTAGACTACTGCAGCTTTGATACACCGAGTAAGACTGGATTGGTGGCTTTTTCGAGTGTTGCTGGTTCCTTGCTTAGTTTGTTGTAGTTGTTGTTGTTGTTGTTGTTGTTGTTGTTGTTGCGTGTCTTGCCGCTGTGTCACAGTCAAAGTGTTACTTAACGAGACGTTTTGCATCTTCATCCTTATCATTCTTCAGGCTACTATATCAGATCTTGTCCAAAAGAGTTCGCAAACCCACACCGCTCTTCCATTTCCCCAGGCTTTTTTGCAACCCAGTTCTCACTCACTTCAATCAATCAATCAATCAATCAATCAATCAATCAATCAATCAATCAATCAATCAATCAATCAATCAAGCAAGCAAGCAAGCAAGCAAGCAATTACAGTACTGTAAACTTAAAGTAGGTTCATGAATAATGAACAGAGAACCTTCCAGAGGCAAGATCGTGGCTGTGCGACTAGCGCAAAGTCCAAAGTCGTGGGTTTCAGGCTCACAAGTAAACTGTTCCTGTCCACCATCCTCATCCAAACATTTCTAAGAATAGAAGGCTGGATAGCCTTTGTCATCCACACACCGTGCCTTCAACACAATGAACTATTTTTCCGTGCATTTCTAGCCTTTTATGTTCTTACCACAGGAAAGAAAGCTTTTCTGCGCTATTAAGTGTGCAAACACTAGATGGCAGAAAAGAAGTTCTTAATTTAAATGATCAAGAGAATGTGTTTTCCAAGAAAAATATTTCCAGGGAAAAATGAAGATCTTACAGGTAAACCATGTAGGTTGTGATGACGTATTCTGCAGGCTCAGGTGAGTTTTGAAATGTTGTCTTCGATAAGGGCCATTCTCCACCTACACTGACGAGTCGGCTGTGATATCAAAAGCAGCATAACAGGTAAGCCAGGTGCGTGTTCTAGCAAGAATAGTTAGAAAACAAAGCAAACTAAAATATCAAATAACTTCTCAATGTGAGACAGCCAACAGATACGACTTGTCTTGAAGGGTTTGTTTGTATGGCTTACTGTAGGTTTATTATTAAAGACGGATGCATTAAGGTTTTATCTCCTGCTTTCAAAAGACATCTGACTCATGAAAAGGTCAGAAAGCCTTGCCTGCGAATGGCATGAAGACCTGCATCAGCTTGTCATCTGAATGTCTTCCGGAACTAAGAGAAGCAATCGAACGCCAACGCCATTTCGCCCGTTTCGCTAGCATTTAGTTTTTAATTCGACGAAGAGAGCAAGCAGGTTGTTTCGAAGATTTGTCGCCATTCCTCAAATAACCATGGCTTTCCATTAAATTAGTTGCCGTATTGCACTCCGAAGACATGCGTGGAAAACAGGTTGTCTGTGTAAAAGTAAACAATCTTGTGTGTGTGGTGTGTGTGTGTGTGTGTGTGTGCGCGCGCGCGTATAAATATATTGAAAAAGTAAGAAGAATGAATGAAGATTAAATAGAATAATGACAATAAATAATAATAATTTTCACACACACGGAATCTTAACGCGTTTCAACTCGGGGCATTAATTGATAATATTGGCAAATTAACTTCAAACTCTGTATAACAGATGGTCGTTTTTTTGAAGCGGTATGAAGGTATTGTGCAGCTCTTCTTCCAGATGTTGCTGGAACAAGTAACACTACTTTTAAGTTAAATCTTAAAGTTTCTAGACGGTTCTAACTTTTATTTCAGTCGGGAGAAATTTTCAGTTAGAAAACTTTGTGATGATCAGGGGCGGGTTTGATCAGAAGTTAAAGAAGTAGAGGGATCCCTACAAAGGAAGGAAAGAGAAAATTGGTGTTTTACGCCGAATCAGCGACTGATCTTTGTCATGGTAAAGCAGCCAACCGTGTAAGCAGATGCCACATGCAGAGATGGAACAGCGTGCCGGAGACGAGACCTGAACCAAGGACAACCAATTCTTACTGTATTTATAACAGGCGCTAACCGTTGCGCTACCAGACCGAACTCGTACAAAAGAAAGAAAAAAAAATCGAAATGAAGCTGACTCTGACTTATCCTTGACTCAGTCTCCACTAGGGCGAAACAATCACAAACACTGTAGCTAATGACGAAATACTTTTTTCACATATGACATATGAAGACTGCAGGCAAAAACATATCAGCACTATCGTTAAAAGTAAGAGGTAAAACCGTCGGGGTAATCAAGCACAGAAACAAACACCAACATAGTTAAAAATACACAACAAACAGTACATTGTAGTACTCTCAGTTAGTAGCGACCTGGACCTTATAGTATACAATAAGACCTATGAGACTAAGGAAGAAGGAAGGGGAGATGAAATGAAGAATTGTGGAGGAAATGACGACGATAAAACGGTAGATAAAATAGGTGATCAAGTCCGACCATCTTTGTTACTTCGGTGAAATGGGTACAAAAGATAAGAAAACGAGATGTCCGCCTGTCTGCGTGTAAAGCACAAATGATGGCCAGTTTTATGTTATTCCAACCGTCTCACATTTGCTAAAAATCTTGACTACTGACGGGGCAAGTTCGTGACAAGGCGGATGGGAAGACGACTCTTCAAGGGAATAAAATCACCTCCACCTTGATTTAATGTGAGAAGGAAAAAAAAGAAAGAAAAAGAAAACATTGTGTTCAATCTTGTATGTCGTCTAGTGAAGACAAGAAAGGTAGTATGGAAACAACTCGAATTTCTGCAGCCTAATGTTAAAAAGAAGTGTTGGTGATAAATCCTCCCTTTTCTTGTTTTCTTCCTTTGGGTTGTCGTCGTAAGGTGTAAGGACACAATCGTGTGTACTCACTAACCCTATAGAAAAATGATGTTAAATATCATCAACAAAACTACAAACTTATGCACGATAATTTTATGTTCCATAAATATGGTTGAACGTTTAACCCGTAGGCTGTCCGTTGCATACAGGCTTTTAAAGCAACTAAATTTCTGGAATTAGTTCCTTTACCAAAATAAAGGACTGAGCAATGTATCAATTTAAACTTATTTTATCTGACTCTAACAATCAATTAGGCTTGGATTCAATCCCCTTTTGTTGAAGACCAGCTGCGATGCAAGAAAAGAAGGTAAATTATTTTTAAAGAAAATAATTAAATTATGGACTAAATATGTCTGTTTACGAGCAAAGGAACTTAAAACTAACCCATCCTGTGAAAGAATTGGATACTAGTTTTTAAAATCCCTTCTTACTTGCACACAACACCTGATACGCAATGGGTACAGGCAGGTCAATAGTTTTGCGAAGAAAAATAGGTTTGCGAATTAAAAATCGTTGTAGGCAAGATTGAACCTGAGGTCGTCGATCTAAGGAACGCGCACAGAGACGACCAGATCAATTCAAGTCAATTCAATTCAATTCTTTGTTAACGAGAGGTAAAATAAGCAAAATATGTTTTTTTTCTATTTAGCTCTCGCCCTTTACAGGGGAAAATAAGCTAAATAATTAACTAAGTACAAAAAAGTGGTAATAAACATAACATAATATTAAAGAGAGTGAAAGGTGAAAAGGTACAAAAGCAGTGGTTAAAAAAATATATTTACCAAACACCTGGAGTTATCTCTATTATTTATTGTTAATAAGGAATTTTTGACAGAAGAGGCATCAGATTTTCCTATAGTCTAGTTTATGTATTTTAGTAAATGATGTCGAAACCAGCTTAGGGAGTTCAACTGCTTAAGATGAAGAGCCCATGTCCAGTCGGCCACTTGTTTTAGACCCATTTGAAGGCATTTTAAGATTATGTCAATGGAAAGAATGGCAGTGTAAAACTCTTACAATGCAGAACACAATTAAAAAATAAATACTATAAGATGAAAATAGTAACGAAGAGTTTTGGAAATGTATTTAGAACAAGACAAAGTACGAGTATTGTGATGAGAGAATGTAAAGTGCGCTTGAAGATTAGTTAGGCGTGTTCACTGGAAAAAGGCAATTATAGCTGTAGTAGTTTAGTAATGAGTTCACATAAAGCCTGTTGTTTCTGTGAGGTAGCATGGCATGGCCGCTTGGTGTATACATCAGCTTCGCTTTCTGCAGGTGAGTTCATGGAGGCACTGATGCCGCCCAACGGTCTATTTGTGGTCAGTTGTCTTCCCTTGGCCACCACAGTTGAGTAGAGTGGTCTGTTGGCATTTTGGGGTATCAGAGGAGGAAGGTGTGTAACTCTTCATGTACATGTGTCTGGAATGAGTGTGGTCGGGGTGATGGTCTGTGGACGAGAGATGATAAGGAGTTTGGCTGGTGTTTATGGTAGGCGGGGCAAAGGAGTGGGACCAGTTCTGGGGAGCTTGGGAGCAGTTGATGACACAGTGCCAGTGCTCGTGGTCCTCGATTCTGAGTAGTGAAGTTTGATGTTAACTGCCAGTCCACTGCTTCCTCGGTTGTTTGGATGAATGGCATCTCTCATACAAAAAGTTTTAATCTGACCTCTTAGGGTGAAGAATGATTTATCATTATTAATGAAATTAGCTCCAATTCTTTTGGCAGGAAATTCCATTGTGTTATTCGACTCAGCGATGCAAGATGAGATGTGTGGATGGCTATCATTGTGAGGAAGAATGGATGATATCATTAACCTCGCCTTTGGGAAACAACGACGGCTATTTGTGAGGAGAGTACCCCACATCAGGTTGCTGATACTGTGTCCACGTTTGCAGTTATTTATGCCAAAGTGTATAACTGTAGTAGTAATTTGTGGCTATGGTACTGTCCCACGTAAAGCTGTCAATAGCTTGGTTCTAGTCAAGCCAGAGAAAGACAATACTTGACATCGTTCACTGTCAACTGCCATTTTTGTTTGGTGCAGTCCAGCAACCACTGAATCACCTAATATGACCCTAGAAATATTGGGATCCAGCTCTAACTCTATATTTAAGGGTAGCTTTGTGAGTTTGGGTTTTTGTTGCAGTATTCGTAGGATTGATGGCTGGAAGCTTAGAGGTTGTCTCAGAAGATTTTGGTGGAGAGCAGCAGCGTTGGGGACTTGTACGGGGAGCAGGAAGAGGGAAGTTACCTTGTTGCTTATTAGCAAAACATGAAACAGGAAGAAGGTTAACTAGGGTTTTACGGGGGAGGGGAACAGGACGACTGAGCGTGTTTTGATGGACAATATGCTGGGGAGAAGAAGAAGGGGGTAGGTCAGTTATTTTAGCATTGGTTGAGGGAATTTCAGGCTGCTCTGCGACATAATCAGCAATGTCTTGGCTACAGGCGTGTGTTGGAAGGGCCGTAAGAGCATGGTCAAGCCTCTAAATGACTTGAGCAAAAGAAGCCCGCAAATCACCAATTTCCTCACGGAGACTCTTTGTTACTTGTTCAAATAACTCTAGGGAGACACAGTTGGTATGACAGCAATCTTCTGCGCTGCAAGATGATAATAGGACACTCTCTCCAGGCTGACTCTCATCGTAGTTTAGGAAATGGTGGTGTGTTTTGTTTGGTTCTCCAACGCTGATTACTATGTTGGTTGCAGGAGGAGGTGAATCCTCATCAGTGATGGTAGAAGCTATTGGTCTGGCCTGCTCCGAGGTACCAGGGGCAAGGAGGGAGGGATTGGAAGGTGGAAGATCGCACGGCGGTCCTATTCCATCTAGTAAGGCAAGGAGGGTGGTAGACATTTGATGCGAGTCCATAGATATCTTGCTATGTAGCAGGGAGGTTCTAAACTGTACCACTGATAAGTCATCTTCAGCTTCACTTGGCGATTTTACTGAGGGCCCCGTTAGAGAGAATATAGAGAATATTTCGGTAGACGCGAGACCGAGTAGTAGGTCCCATAATTACCGATGTCCAGTGTGGCCTTTGCCACAAGCTAGTTTTGCAACATGATATAGGACATACCTAAAAATGATGAAATCCAAAAAGAGATGGTATAAAAGGGGGATATGGATTAGGGAGTTTTTATCAATGTGGACCAGATGATTATAAGTCTATGTGAAGCTTACCAAAGAGTTAACTTGGTATGGCTGGAAAATGTGAGAGCATAAAAAATAAATTTCCTTCAAGATCAAGATCAGCACATGTTAAGAGAACCGATCATCATATTAGGAACAGTTTACAATAACCTCGGTCGTCGAAACAGGGCCCTTGGAAACAATCAAGACTTGTGAATTACATGTCTTCTTCCGTTGGCTGTGTAAAAGGACGAGAATGCTAAAAAAATGTTGTTTGTTTGATTTTAATTCCCAGAAAGACGATCCAGTCTTGTCAAAGGTGTTGATGTATGTGGCATCCTGCAAAACATCAAAAGTTTCTTCTGGGTGTTGCTGTGGTTTTACAGTGCAGAAACAATTGCGCAATGAGCGTGTCCGCAAATGGATTACAACCTTTTGATGGGCTCTCACATTATTTTTCACACTCCTCTTAAAAAACCTTCATGAACTAAATGCCCTCCGGTTCATCTGCCATTTCCGATGATATCTGTCATTCACTTCGCACGTGGTGGTCAATTGAAAACAATGCTATGACTCGGTTTCTATTTCAATCAGAGTGTTTGTTTGTTTGTTTGTTTGTTTGTTTGTTTGTTTGTTTGTTGGTTGGTTGGTTGGTTGGTTGGTTGGTTGGTTGGTTGGTTGGTTGGTTGGTTGGTTGGTTGGTTGGTTGGTTTGGGTTGGTTGGTTGGTTGGTTGGTTGGTTGGATTTTTTGGGGAGGGGTTGTCGAAAGGCAACTTGTGACAAAACTGACCAGACGACGTGACATGCTCGCTGTTTCCAGTCACTGATTGTTCACAAATGGTCAGAGCCATCAGGCCGTACTCACGCAATAACAACGTAAATCCTGGAGATTGGGGTTGTTTTGAATGCAAGTGAGTTTTTCAGTGCTGATCTGTCCACAGCTTTAATTTTACTGGGACTTAGCAAACTTTTAATGCGGAAATCTGGCACAACAGAGATCGACTTATCTAGAATAACGAGACCCTAGTGGTGTCAGCTGGAAGATTTCCTTGTCCTAAAAACAGGTTTTTATATCTCTTTATATCTGTTTTAGAGAAGAAAACACCCTCTGTTTAAAGACAATTGAGAAAGACTATAAAAGCCGTTTCCCTTTTCATCTTGCCAAAATTCACCAGAGAGTGAAGAACAACAAACGCTGCTCATTCTCGCTGAAGGAATGCAGACAGAGCTCAAGCTGATGACAGGCGGTTTTCGATTTCATTGTTGTCTTGTAAATCAGTGTGCAATCCCTTAAAGAAGACAAAAACCAGTGATTATTCTGATATTTATTTTAATAAAGGTTACACAGAAAACGATTACAAGTTAATCTCTGTACACATTGAAGGCGCTTTCAGATATTTATATGTTAATAACATTTATATTTTTTCAGGTTCGGGAGATGGTTTCTGACCGCAAACTAATCTGTTTTTTCAAAGGTTTGTAGAGATTTGTTTCGTCCCGGTACTGACTTTATTGTGGCTCCGGCAGATTATGGCTGATGGCGATGAATATCCCCTTTTTGATTTAGATTTCTTCAACTGATAAGGTATTTATAGGACGTGCAAAATATTTTGGAACTAAAGCGTTTTTAATCAAAATAGCTTTGAATAGGAACTTTAAAACCTAAAAAAGGAAATTCAACCTAATGTAATGTAGTTTGCACATTTCACAAAGCCCTTCTTCCTCTGTCTCGACATTTACACGCAGACCATCCTGGAATCGCACATTATTGTTAACCCAACATAGCAGCAAAATAATGTGCTTGGCTCTAGAACACACTGCCCAAAGGAAAATCAGAGAATATCTGAGTGCTGGTCTTACTCCAGTTCATATGTGTTGTAAGTTCCAACGCATGAGTTGGCGGTCCTTCTACTATTATTGTCCCCGAGCCTCCACCTCAATGTGCATGCATGTACTTGCGATGGGACACTGCGGTTAAGTATGATCAATGGAAAGTAAGGAGGGAGATTTGTCTGGAGGGAAGAAGTATCCCGAAATAACATGTCCTCCATTCTCTTTTCCCGACAAGTTCTGATGGCTGTAATGGAAGCAAAGCTCTCGCTGCCTAAAGCCCTGCGCCATTCGCTCTCTCTCTCTCGTCTGTAAGCGCAGAGCCAGACACCACCGGGTCGAACTAACGAAGCAGGAAAAAGAAAATAAAAAAACATTAAATTAAATTAAACTAGCCAATGTGTGGTGAACAATTTACAATAGATAATTGTTAATCCCATCTTCATCCAAGCGTTTCGAAAGATGTTTGGACTGTGGCTTCACCTGGGATCAGTTGATTCAGTTTGTTGCGGGTTTTTTTTTCAGAAAATGTATTTTGTTCCACAACACTTCAGCCTGACATCGAGTATGTTATGTAGTCTTTGATGTATTCTTTTCATAAAATAACATATTTTAAACAAAAACATCAGTAAAATCTCCGACAGAAAACAAGAGCACATTACGTATCACAGTTTACAAATTCTTCCAAATCTATCACCAATGTCTACAACATAAAACCTGCCATATTGTTTCATCATTGGTACCTGGCAGAATGACTCAGTCCTGCCAGAACATCAAGCATAACACTATTTCTACAACTACTTCTTTTCCATGGCTACCAGAAAGAAATAATTTCTCTCTCGTGTCCTCTCAAGACGTTGAAAAACTGCAGAATTTGGCGAAAAACTATTCACAACCCTTTGTAATACACGTAATGTTGGTCGTAGAGGACGGTCAGTTCCTGGTTCTGCCTGCCAAAAATAAACAGCATGCCTGGCAGTGATGCGACATCATCTGCCTTAATCTCAGTATCCTGAACATCTTGTTCAACTTCAATGGGATAGATTTGTAGATGGTACACAGTCTCAAATAAACTCAAGTTTTCTTCTTTTCCGATAATTGATCTGATCCAACAGACCTGACCTAATGGTGGTGCAGGACATTCTTTCAGAATGCGTCTTCTGAATCAGCCTTGAGATTTGTGCACTCTGATAAAGCCTGTCAGATGATGCCTCTTTCCTTTTTTGTATCGACACCTGGCAGCAAGTCGTGCCTTCTTTAACTGCTGCTTGATTTTCTAGCAGCTTCTTTCCCAGCTTCATCTGCGCAAGCTTCTCCTCTCGCCTTGATTGGTGTGACTCTTTCGTAACTTTCTCGCCGTGATATGGCTTTTGCTGCTGACTACTGCATAAAACAACATTCTACTACACACTGCTACAACATACTACTTCTCTTGTTGCCTGTGGAAGACATGCAGTACCTGGCTCTTCCTCTCCTTGCTGCATTCATAACTTTTCTCAGCACATTCTGCAGTTCTGTAACCACACCACAGCATAACCAGGGAATATCGGTGAGGAAAATAAACATACCTTCACATCCTCATATTGACGCACACCTGCCCAAAACTTCTTTCTCCTAGCTTATTGGTGAGAGGGAAGCGTCTGTTGCTCACCATTATTCCTACAGAAATCAGAAACTTGTTTGTGAACAACAAGCAAGATAACCAGATTAAACACTTCAACTGCTTAGTTAAAAAAAAAATATAAAGGAAGCAAGCAGGTTAGCCTTTTTCAAGCCAAAATCTGTGCATCTATGGTCATTAAAGAAAGAGAATAACACCTAATTTCTCTCGTATTTCAAGTTATTTCTGTCTTGCTATACAAAATCGCATGTATGGTTAAGGTTAAGTTGAAATGTAACCGGGTCGATCCGTGACAACCAAGCCCATAAAGATAATGGCAGCTGTAAATCTTTGTTGTTTCACCTAGAAATGCCAAGACAAAAGACATTTGAACATAAAAAAGAACAGTTTCTATTTTTTTCCAGCGCACCTAACACTTTTTCCCTTAACAGTGTAGTGGGTCGGATAACGTTTTCCAATATAACCTAAACAAGACCACATTTTTAAAGCCTTGCTTTTTATCAAAAATTAATCAGCTGTTTCACACTCTAGGCTTTCTTCGTATCCAGGACGAACCCTCATTTTGTAAATACATTAATAAGTTTAATTTTCTATTGATCTAGTAATTCTATTATTCCAACCCTTTACTTTGTAACAAAAAAATAGGCAAAAGCAATGGAGTTATTGCTAAACTTCTTTAAAGCGTGTGAAGAAGAAGAAAGAAAAGAGAAAAGGATAAAAAGTAAGCAAATAAAAAACAAAGAATGAGGACAAAAGCGAAAGAAAAAGAGAAAGAAAGATCAAAAACAAGAAAGAAAGAAGTAGAAATAGAAAAAAAGAGAAAAAAATAGGAAAGAAGAATGACAAAGAAAGAAAGAAAAGAGAAACAGGAGAAAAAGTAACAAAGAAAAAATGTTGGAGAAAAGGATAAATATAAAAAGCTAAAAGGAGCAAAAACTTTAAGAATAACAATAACAGCAAACACCACAAGATAAAAAGTGAAGACAGAGCGGAGAGTGTTGAAAGGAGAAGAGAGTTCTGGGCTCTTGTCAGCAGGCAGTAGCAGAAGAAAATGTTTTCGTTTGAACCTTTCGCTCTTCTTGTCAACCCAGACTTCCCTGGCCTCTGTCTAATTATACGCATGTTACTGATATTTTACATAAAATATTTTGTTTGCTTCCTGCGTTTCAGCACACTACGATAACGAGTAACTTCATTTAGAACAGCTCGGCTTTCTCTCAAAAAATAAATGTTGTGGAATTCATCTGCTTACAAGACAACTTCCGTCAGTTGGACCCTCTCCCTCGCCCTGTCCAACCCTATGTGTGTGTGTGTGTGTGTGTGTGTGTGTGTGTGTGTGTGTGTGTGTGAGAGAGAGAGAGTTAGAGAGGGAGGGAGAGAGCACGCGAGCAATAGTGAGTGATTTAATATGTATAGTATGTTTGGTAATTCTCTCTGTAATCCTCCATATCTGTAGTTAGTAATACATAGGCATGTAAAATATGTGATGACAAAATTATGACTTGGCGTGACTGACTTGGGACTTTTCTACAGACGCAGGCATCACTCAGTGGAAAATCGTATGTGCCCGTTATTTAGAAAGACGAAATTCATTTTATGTTTGTCTACCCATCCCCAGGTAGCCTGAGAATGAAATGCATTGATCTTAAATATTACAGATACCCTGGTATCTTCAGACTGCTTGTCTCTCTAAAAAAAAGAAGTTTCATGCAGAAAATTATGTATTTTCCTCTACTACGCATTTAAGGCCAGAGCGCAATATTATAAATGGAGAGACTTTTATCGGACCACTTTCGCTGTACAGATTTAAAATCCTGTATTCGTTATATATATATATATATATATAATGTATTGGTTTAATCCTATGAACTACATCCCTTTAAAAGGGGTTAAGGACCTAGTGAATAAATAATTCAATTCAATTCTCTCTCTCCATCTTTCTCTTTCCCTTTCTTCCATTCTAGAATCTTCCATTTTGAGAATGAAGCTTTTTTCCTTCCCCGCTTCTCATTCCTCCTTCGCAAACGTACACATTTCTTTTCTCCCTCTCTTCTCTCTTCCGTTCTTTCATCCATCCATTCGAGGATGATGCTCTCATAGTTTATTACCACGCTCCGCGCACACGAAAGAGCCTCGCAGTCCACCTTTGACCCCTTTCTCACGTGATCATCATGGATTTTATAATAATAGGGATGGTGGGTGGGAGAACTTGCAGACGCCACCAGATAGGGGAGAGGAGAGAATTCATCTACAGTGCGAATATCTTTACAATTATTTCTATTAATGAGATACAAATCCGATCCTTCCACGAGGCGTGTCTCTTGCTGGGTGTTATGACCCTCGCGGCGTCTGGAGCCAAGCATCCGTCAGCTGATCGTCTTTCAGCTCGCGAATTACATCAGTTTAGTGCAGAGGTGGCTTTGCGAGGTGTCAGGTACTCGCCCGTCTGGTTACTCGTAGATTTTGTGAGTCCATCTCAGGATCGAAAGGACGGCAGTGCCAGATGCACTTTGGAAAGAAATAGGTGGCACTGAATGGCGGCCTGCTGACTGAAGAACCTTGTAGCGCTAAGCTTTAGTATGCAGGACGACGAGATGAGAAACGTGATCTCAACGAGCTCACTGTAACTGTAGAAACGCGAAAGACTGCTGTGTTCTGGGGAAAAAGTTTGTTCGTTAACTGGACAATGTGGATGGAAGTTGGTAAGCCTGTGATTAAAAATGCGCGTGTAAAATGTGTTTTTCTTGGAACACACGTTGATGTAAAATATTCGTTGATGCACACAAGATATAATGAAATAACCTCACCTGACAAAATGTTCTCAGTGGAGGAAGTGACCAGAGAGTGCAGTCCCCTGCTCTTTTCCTATGAGTAGCTGGTGCGCCATTTTATTCGATTGCCTTCGCGCGTCTCTTTTAATTAAAATCCTAAGAATGATATACGATTCTGATTTCTGTTCGATTTTTCCCCCCGAAATGTAAAACAATTTTCTGAGGTCACATTGACATCCAGTTTGTTAATAATAAGGCGAAGATCTTCATTTCAACGACCTCATTTAATTAGGACTTTTTACAAATTCCATCCACAAAACAAAGATTCTCCCAAACGCCTTCTTCCAGTAAAATTGTTTGAAGATAGACAAGTAGTCCGTTATGCTGTCGTTTGTAAGCTGGATAAGATTACAGAAGATGAATCTCTCGACTAATTTGAAAACGGATGCGTGTGCTGAAGAATATTCTTAATTAGATGTCGCTTGACCTCTTTGACCTGTTCCTTGTCTTTGTTTCTTGACAAGCGCCGTCAGCCCTGGAATCCAATTATGTACCCTAAAGAGAAAATAGCTGCTCTGTACACGTGAGCATCTTGCTGGTGGAATTCAATAAAACATAACAAGTATAAAAATTTCCAAAGACTCTATTCCAATGCTGTAGCTAGGCAACAAGACATCTTTCCGGTCTTTGAGCGTGAGAAGGCTTCGCTCAGATAATGTTAATTCACCCGCCCTCTCTCTCTCTCTCTCTCTCTCTCTCTTCCTCTCGTGCGTTTAATTACTTCTTTTTTACATTTTTATTTCTTGATGAAAGAGAAATTCAGAACTGTCACGAAGGGATATCACGAGGTTATATATTTAGTCGGATATTTCTGGAAGGACTTTTTACAGGACAACATGAAAGGATTCCTTCTAACAGTATTCAACTCTTGTCCATGTTCAAAATATACTTGAAACATACACTAGACACACAGTGTGCAAACACCAGGCGATTGTTATGAAACGAAGATGAGTCCTTGCATAGGGGCAACAGGGTAAACTCGAGGAAAAGCGTCTTTTTTCTAAAATTATTAAGTGGTGTCCAACCCAACATATGTTGTTTTACCAACATATGTTGTTTTACCACTGTAGCCGTAGTTATAAAGCAGTGGCAAAGTGGCATTTGGTTAAACAAACATGAATAGTATCCAAGCTGTCTGGACACCGTTTTAGAATTTCGGAAACAAGACGCTTGTCTTTGAGTTCCCAATTTTTTCCAGGGGAAACGACTTACTTTCGTTTAGGAACTAAGATATGTTTTGTTTTGAAACAGTCATTTCCTTGTTTAATCCTTTACATGTAAGTGAATGTAGACAGTTAATGTTGATAATTAGAATTAATGGCTAGTCCAATGCTTACTCAGGCGATCAATAGTCAATATTTATATTTAAATTATCAAGAAAGCTAATAATCACTACAGCCAAATTTTAAAATATTTTAGTCTAGAAAAGTAGTTTCACCTTGTAAATTATCAAGGTAGAGTACAGTGATGGTTGTAGCAAGTTTGAAAACAGCGATTGATAAGTATGCAAAAACCCGTTTGTTTAACTGACACATAATGTGTACTCCATTCGAATATCGTTCAATCATTGAGTTTGATTGAGATTTTTTGAGCATTGCCCCCAAAGCATGTGTATTTTTTTATATTTATGTTTGTTCATTCTAAGATGTTATTGCCAGCTTTAAATGAAGAAAAAACGCACTTAGCAGAACTAGCTGCAAATGTCTCCACTACACAGACCAAATTTGGAGGATGGTGTAAAGTTCAAAGAGCACAACATGCGAGAACAAAATGGCAAAACTGTCACGTGGGAGCTCGCTCAACCGCAACTTTCATCTCCCTCTTTACTCAAAACGTCGTGCCCCCGTTGCCAAACATGAGCTGTCAACCTGTCAAGTTAGGGAAGAAAAGGCATCAACAGGACAAGTATTTCACTATTTCGCTACACTGACTCCACGCGTTAATTAGGTTGGCTTTAAAGAAGCAACAGATGAAAAATTGACAATAACATCACAGCTGAGAGAGTTCACGGAATAAATCAACCCATTCGAAACCATGTTTACTGCTATCTGCTTTATAAATATTCAATATTAATCTAGATTATTCTCAGATATTTTATTCTCAGATATTTTATTACCATAATATTAAGTTTAACAAAGAAGAAACTAATCAGTCTCTTCAAAAATAAGCATTTGCCCAGATGCCATGTCGAGTGCTCAAGCAGTCTGTCAGATTTCTCGTCGAAAACAAAATCAGCCAGGAAGACTGTCAAGGCCATTATTATTATCTATATATAATTTTATCTCTCATGTGCGCTACATCCTCCACAGGCTTCAATTCGGGAGGCGTTAACCCTATTACGCCGTAACAACGTAGTACTCAAGCGCCCGGATGTTGGATGATTCCCTCTGGAGCCGCAGTGTCGCGCAGTGTCAGTACTTCACGAATTTAGAGTTAATCATAGATCATGTGATGGCCAGTGCAGAAGGATTAGGGAGAAGAGGAAAGAGAGGTGGAAGTTGTGAAAGTGGGTAGGACAAGCAAAATAATTCTCTAATATTTCTTCTCCCCCTAGGGGGCCGTAGTATGAAAGAGAGGCAACGTTACCACAGGATTAGTGACGGACCAGAAACGGTGCGGATTCCTGGAACTGGAAACAGGTACAAATCTAGACAATCTAGAAGTCTTCAACCTGCTTACAGTCCACTGCTGTGGCTACAAAGGGTTTGCTAGGAATTTAGTTAACGAGCAAAAAAAAAAAAAAGTAAGCCCAGGGGTAGTAAAGTAGTTCCGTGTCATAACTACCGCCACTTGAAGTAGTTTCGTTCATACTCTGCGCACGAACAAGCCGCTGTGTTCGTAGAAGATGAGCGGGATTAAATTTCAGCGAGCTTCCGTGACTCCATCGATATTAAGCTCATTTCCGAGGACTGGTAGGACTCGTCTGGCACTACAAACGCCTGAAAGATTCGTAAGCAGTTGACAAAGGTGAAGGGAGGAGATGGGAGGATCGACTGAGTGGTGTGCCTCTTTAGTGTCGTGCGACCACGTTCTAGCTAGAGGCAGCGAAGCCAGACAAAGACAAAATACCTCAGTTAGTTTCTCGCACAGGGGTCTTATTTTAGCTCATCCAAGAGAACGTCTGGAGTATACAGCGGCCCACTCTCGTGAGGACGGGGTAGAAACAGAAATTGCGAACAACGACTTGTGATAGTTCTTAAGAAAATCAGATAGAAGGTTCTAGAAGGGGTAGCGGGGTATATAATTACCTAAAGCTTGTCACTTTGAAGCACCCGGTAGCGTAGTGATTAAAATACTCGCCTGTCACAAATGCAGCAAATGGGCTTGGGTTCAGATCTTGTCTCAGGAGACTCTCTGCATGTGACACCTGTTGGCAGGGCTGACCATCGGGGTTTTTCTTGGGGTACCCCGGTTTCCTCCCGACTGACAGCCGGCGCTACGAGCATATCTCTTCCAATCTCGCCCATCCCTTACAAAGGGCAGCTATATCATTGTAAACCATAATAAGCTACTTAAACCACTAAAGGCAGTGTTTCTGCTCTGGAAAATTTGTGTTATTCAAGCGACGTCCAGAATAGCAATGGCAGCCCTTTGCGGGAACCCTGTCGGGACTTCATGTCTATAGTGACACTCTCAGTGCTTCGGTTTGTTTGTTTTCGGTTTGTTTGTTTTTGGTTTGTTTGTTTTTTTGTGTTTTTTTTTGTTATTTTTTTGTTTTGTTTTTTTTTCTTAGAAAAACTTTAACTCGTGAGTTGAGTAGCTGAGTGAGTAGAGTATAAGCCATAAACCATAAGCCTTCAACATCTGTCGTCAAGTTTGTGAGTTCAAACAGTTTCGTCATTGAAATCTCCACTGATTAATTATTCAAGGGAACAGAAAGAATTCTGCAGAGCTGAACTCAAAATGACATTTAGGATATAATTATTCTATGTTAGTTTTTACCCCTGTATTATTGGTAGTGTGCATATGGAATTAAAAGTTAGGGTTCTTTAGCTGTATTAGCATGACGAGGATTGTCATTACTTTTTGCGTGGGTGTGTGAATTGTTTGGAATTATTTGGGTTCGCTAGGCCGGTCTTTTTCTTTCTTTCTGTTATTTTGTTCGTCTTAACTTTTACTGCTTTGTCTTCGGATTATATTTGGATGTATAAGTCTTTATTAAAGCAGACGGCCTGAAAGAGATAGCTGTAGTTCATCTTGTATTCAAACACATGAGCACGCAAGTGTCTGGATGAGTGCGGGAGTGAATCTGGAGTTGACGAAAGCATTCTTGACATACACGTTTGTGACGGTCGGTGGTTTTCTCCGGGTACTCCTGGTTTCCCCTCCTCTCCATCATCCCGACATAGATGGAATTAGGTATAGATAAACACAATTTTCACACAATTGCAGATAAACTCAAGCACGGGTCTCATGCAGACAGCCAGACAGACATGGAAACGGATGAACGGACAAAGATGCTGCATACATCATGAATGTATAGAAACTATAGATAGTTATAAAAGGTGCAAGTCTGCTCCTGTCAGGGACAATGCTGAATCCATAACTCGTAGTGTGAACAAACTTTGAAATGCGGGATCCATCGTAGTTTCTGGCTTCTCACACTTGCGGTACACAGAAAAGAAGAACTGATGAGAAATGTACTAAGAACTTGCACAACCCGGATTCGAAGCATGTGTCGACTGGCATCAGCAATAAGAGCTATGGAACAAAGCAAAAAAATTAGATTATTTTAATTTAATTATTTTAATTAAATTTATTAATTTAATTTTGCAAATGTGTCCTAAATTTGTCCTTATTTCTTAATGAAAATTATTATGTTCAATACGCGACAGACAGACAGACAGACAGACAGACAAATTACAGGCTCTTTGTCGATTTTTGGTTTCCAATGGACAGCGAAATGGATGCTTTCCCATGCGCACGTGCGTACTGTCTACAACATTTCCTTCTTCTTCTTCTCACAGATTGACGGGGGAAGGGTGTTCAGCTGTCGCCGCCGACCATTTTATTACCAGACAGCGGAAGTAAGGTCTACCTGACGTTATCGCGTCTTTTGTATAGGAGAATTTTCATTCGTCCTCAAGGACCTATGGTAGGATTTTTTACGCCGAGCCAGCAACTAAGGCAAAGCGGCCAGCCGTGTATAAATGGTGAAAGTTCAATGGGTATTGCATTTTGTTTGTCCATGATGAGTCAGCCATGGACACTGCAAGAGATAAAACGCTTTTCCCCCTCTAAGTTTCTAATGATTGTTGACTGATCCAGAAAGGAGAAGTGTTTAGGTATCGACAACGACATACGTGTGAGTGCGCGCGTGCGTTCTTATGTGTGTTCGTGTGTGTGTGTGCGTGTGTGTGTGTGCGCGTGCGTGTGTGTGTGTGTCCTAGGTGTCAGGGGGATTTTCTTGACACATTAAAGACCTCTTTGATTCTTTTTGCTTTTTTACGTCTGTTCCTTTGGTAAGAAAGTGATTTTACTTAGTGATGAGTTCGCACAACGAGGTAATAGGGATTTAAGGGACAGTAATTTAGCTTGAGACAGCCAATATGATCAAATCATGTATTCAGTTCATAGATCACTCAGCCCTCTGTCGGACCACGTAGCCCCCGTCTGGATCCCGTATACCGTGAAAACTTCTCATCGACGAACCAAATTACGTCTTTCAAATAGTCACGTGTCCTAAGCTAGGGGGACAGCTACGTCTTTCAGGAAGGAGGACCAAATTATGCCTTTCAGAAAGAAAGATGTCTCTCCGGCATCCTAAGGTCGCGTTCCTTCAGATGTATTCCGTTACGACGAAAGCATAACTCACAAGAAAACATCACACAATCGATTGGTGTACAGAAAGTAATTATAGACAACGCCACCTGGAGGCAGGAAGTTCTAGAAGCCTGGGAGGCTAGGCTAGTGAAATGTATGTGATGCGCTGTAACTTGAAGAATATCTTATTAAAGAAATAGATGTGGAGACGATGGCAGAGGGGAATTCGATTTTTTCAAAAGTTGGTTTCTCTTCAGCAACCATTTTATTTCCGTACCCACTACACGATGCTGTCTGGAAAATCACACACAAGGGAACTTTTTTGCCGTGGTACCCGAAGTTGACTGGTACAAACAAGAGAAACAGAGACAGCGCAAAAGAAGATTGGTGAGGATATTACAGAGGAAGAAACAAGGAGAAAGCGAGAAAGTGGGAGGGGGAATTGGTGTTTTAGGCTGGGCCAGCAGCTAAGGCTACGTCATGGCAAGGTAGCCAGTTCTGCAAACAGATACCAGATGAAGAGAAAAAAACAGCGTGCCGGAGACAAGAACTGCACCCAGGATACTGGATTGGTGACATGGCGCTAACCGTTGCGCCACCGGGCCGCCCAAGAAAAAGCACAATGCAGAAGCAGTAAGAGGAAAACTGGCAAATGAAAGCAAAACAAAACAAAAAATAAACACGCACGCACGCACGCACGCACGCACACACACACACACACACACACACACACACACACACACACACACACACACACACACACACACACACACACAGACACACACACAGAGAAAGCAACTCATCTAATGTGATGTCGGAACGACAAAGAGACAAAACTTGCGTGTGTCTATGCATGCACGTACGTGTGTGTGTGTGTGTGTGTGTGTGTGTGTGTGTGTGTGTGTGTAAGAGAAAAAGAGAGCTTACTTATGTGTTAGAGTCTGAATTATGTGTTTTATATATAGCGAGAGAGAAAGAGTGTTGTGTGTGTGTGTGTGTGTGTAAGACATTAAGCTCGCTTTTTTGGGGGGAATAGGCATTTTGTGTGTATATATATATAATTATATATTGGATATATATATAGCATATCTGAGGAAATGTATCTATATGGAAATATATAAATATATAAACGCAAAATCAAACAAGTTGAGACAACAGAGAGTTTGTAGAGATTATTGAAGCACAGTGGAAGAGATCATCAGAACGGTCAAAGGAATGAACATGCGACAAACACGGAGACTAACAGAAGGTTGAGGACTGACAATCTTCTTCACACTTCAGAGGCGCATTTACTTGCCGAATTAACAGTTTAAATAAAACGCGTAGATTTGAAAAGCATTAGACGCACCCTAATCCCCCATCCCCTCTCACATTAATTCCCCTTCCGTTCTTAATGGTCGTCCCCTGCAGCCAACACGACAGGAGGTGAGCAGAACGTGCCTGGCCAGCCGCCAAGCCTTGTTAAAGGGAGATAATCTCATCGCCTTCTCTCCCCTCAACGCTCTTTTGAAGAGCCATCACCAGGGATCCACTCCACGGCCGTCACCAGTCCGCGGCGGTAACGAAGTAATATTTCTATAAATAGAGCGCTTAGGACAGGATGAGGAGGTGGGGGATGTTTAACTATTCTCTGGGAGGCTGTTGAACACGAGTATATTTTTTCCTCATTTTTTTTTTTTACAGATACATCTAGTCGACACAGATGGCCAGGTTTTGGGTACACGGGTAATGGTTTTCACAAATGAAGTTTATTTGAAAAGCTCGAAAAGGATATGAGAAGGAATATTTTTCCCCGTCGTTCACTCCTTGTATTTAATAAGAAACCATTCTCACGCATTCCGTCTTTCACCTTCATATTTTTTCTCTCTCTCTTTCACTCACACACACACACACACACACACACACATTTTCTGTATGTGAATATATATAGAAACAAACTTTTACCCTTTTTTCTCAAATTTCTTGTTATAGTTGATAAAAACATTAATCCTTTTATTCCTATCGTGTACCTTCAGTTTCTTTAGACTTCATTCTGAAAGTAGAGAGTCACATCTCAAAGCTGTCATTACAATGACTGCCCAGTTCTTCCGACTTTCTTTCCGCATTTCTGAGTTGACCAAACTAAACTGCAAATGATGGTTTGTTTCGTTAGGAGAAATCCAAGCGTCTTTGACAGAAGCAGACATCAGCAGCCTTTGGTCCTATACCCTAAAACCTTATTATCGCTATCCTCTCCCTCACTATATTTTCCTTTAACGATGACTGGATATTTGTGCATTGAGACCCGCAGCACCTTTTAACCTAAAAATATAGAAACACGTCACCTCTTGTACGGTAGCTTCCTATTTCGCACGAGATGATTGGCAGCAAAGGGTTAAAACTTCACGCACAAGAAAATCGTGCACCACCCGAATTGACTTTCTTGCACTCAATCTTCCGCTTCAGGGCTTCGTCGTCTGTTTCCCCAGGCACTGGCCATTCCCGATAATTTGCAACATTTTTCTTTTTTTGTGTCCATATTTTGGCTTCGTTTCTCTTTCAGTAGTTTCATGGGCTACACAAATCTGTCCTTTCTGATCCAAAGATAGGATTCATACATTATTCTTTCATAGCAACATGTTGGGCTTCAGGCGGAAAGATGTGAGGGGAAAAGGTAGGACTGTGGGAGGCACCTTTCCACTAAAGTGCTCTCCATTCACATCTGAGTGTTAAGACCAGTGCTGACCCAATGCTAAACCAAAATGAAATATATGTTTAGACGAAACGAAAACCAGCTTGAAAGAATTTCACGAAGTGAAGTAAGCACTAAAAGTTTTGGGAGCATGATCATCTACAGGATTCTCGTGTCACGAATAATCTGAGCAGAAAAGAAGAATTTTCAAAAAATGTCAGGCTGCAGTATATTTTGTGAGCTAAACACCAGACGTCCTACGAGGGAGAAGATGGGGATTGGTGATGAGGCGGAAGCTGGACAGAAAATACAGCCATAGCATTCATCAAGCTAGAGTCAAACAGAACTCCCGTTTTCCTGTTCCGGAAATCTGGTTTAATACGGGCAGCTTGTATCCACGTCGTCAACATCCAGTCAATTCTCGTTAATGTTCTTTGGAGCTTGAAGCGGCTTCACCACTGTGACGTCACAGAATCCAATAACACTAAATTTTCGATGTGCGCGCTTGCATGCCTGTTGCCTGTGAGGAAATATGAGAGGAAACGTGGAAGATCAGGAAAGTGAGAACCCGTAATTTAAAATGGAGGATGGATGCGCGCTTGGATGGGTGGGTTAATGCATGGATGGTTGTACGGAGGAAAAAACGGTTGAATGAATAAATGGACTGAAGGATGAATAAGCTGAGAGGTGATGGCCAAATGTATGGTTGGGTGGATAAATGGATGAATAAACGGACTAAAGAACTGATAAAGGAGTGAATAATAATAATATGAGGAGACTTGCATAGGTCTCTACAAACAGTTTAAGGCAACGAAGGTGAGGATAAACGGATTTATGGAGAAAACTGGTGGGTCTATGGATAAATAGATGGATGAATGCATGCATGCATGAGTGGAAGCTTCAAGAAATGGATTCATTAACGGATTGATTGATTGATAAACTGATGTATGAATAAATTCAATGTATTGACAAATCATCATGTTCATGTATAAATACCAGTACACATAAATAAACACACTGATGGCATTCATTACCGGAAGTAACTTTTTTTGAAAACCCAAGTTAACATAAATTTATTCGGGCAATTTTGGTAATAAATGGATGTTACTTGAATGTTCATTTTGGTTTAAGAAAGTATATATAGATATTAAAAATCCACGACATGTTTGGTTAGTTGATATTATAGAAGCATAATAGTGCTGAAAAGAAATATTCTTTCAAAAGAATGATTATGAGCTTCAAAGACGTAAAAATATTAGCTAAAGAAAGAGCAATCAGCTTTTCAAGTTTTATGAATTAATCAAGTAAAAGCCTGCTCCCTGAAATTTATTGAAGCCTACATAATATAGTGAGTGTAGCTGCCTGAAACCATGTTTATCGTCAGTGAATGGGCTCACGTAAACTTTTCAAATAAGAAAAATAAATTAACTTTGGAGGGCCTCGTTAGTTCTTTTGCTATCTGCAAGGAAGAACAATCTTTAAAAAGTGACCATCACGTGGTTCAGTTTTATCGTTAGACTAAATGTGCATTGCTAACGGTATAAATAGTGTTCACGTCAGTTTATCAACAGGTGCTTTCCTATCCTTGCTTAAAACTGCCCTCTTGAGATGGCTTTTAAATGTCCTCGCTTGACGTCAATGTGTTAAATAGTTACCGCCCAGTTTCAAACAGACCTTTCCTCTCTAAGATGCCGGAGAAAGTTACTTTTACACAGTTCTGGTCGTACTTACAAGCGCACCACTTTTTCCCTCAGACTCAGTCGGCATATTAGGCTTTTCACAGAACTGAAACTACTGTCATCAAAACAGCCACGAGCATTTTATCTGCCCTCGACAGTGATGTTTCTGCCTTAACTCTGCTCGACCTGTCTGCCCCATTTGACACTATGCTGCATGAAAGACTCCACACCCTCTACGGAATGGAATTTTTGACCAGCAGTAGCATAGTTCAACTCCTATAGCACTGACAAGATCGGCGGGAAAATGGTGCTTAACGCCGAGCCAGCAACTTAGACTATATCACGGCAAGGCAGCCAGCCATGTAAACAGATTCCACATGCAAAGAAAGAACAGCATGCCCGAGACGAGAGCTGAACCCAGGCCATCTAGCCTTCTCTGTATTGGTGACAGGCGCTGACCATTGCGCCACCGGACCGTCCTTCACTGACATAACCCAGGCTATGTTCGTCGATGGTCAAATATCTTGTCCTGCTCCACTTTCTAGTCCCCCAAGGCTCAATACTTGGCCCTATTCTGTTCATTTTGTACACAAACCCACGTTCATCATACATCCAGTCTCACAATGTTTCTCGTCAATGCTATGCTAATGACTCGCAGGTGTATTGCTCCACCCCTCTCACTGAGTCTCATTTTGCTATTAACACCCCGGAAGCCTGTATTATTGGTGCTAAAGATGGAATGATACCAAAAAAATTGCTGTCTAAAACACTTCCACCTGTTATTGCGTAGAACTGGGTTCCTCGAGCTTTTATATAGCGCTTCGATGATTTTAATGAAGCTCTCTTTGATGTTGAATTTCCGTACCCCTCCTGCCAAATTCTGTCAAATGCCTTTTTAAAGTTGATGAAGTGATGATAGAGCTCTCTTCTGTTTTTCTATCTGGTTGCAACTGTTATATGAACGTAAATCAGCATTTTACTGTCTTCTCCCTAACTGAATTGTCCCTTAGCGATAACTAGGTGTTTGTCCATTAGGACTCGGGGTTCTTTGTGCCCTTTATTAAACTGAAAGGCGACACATATGTCTTTAGAGATAACCATGTGTTTGTGCATTAGGACTTGAGAGTCCCTTGTAACCTTAGCATATTAAAGCACATGTTGGAACATTACCTGAGATAGATAGATAGATAGATAGATAGATAGATAGATAGATAGATAGATAGATAGATAGATAGATAGATAGATAGATAGATAGATAGATAGATAGATAGATAGATAGATAGATAGATAGATAGATAGATAGATAACCTTGTCTCTTGCAACAAAATGTAAACTGTTATCCAGACAGCCCGCTTTTACCCTCGCTTTTCGTTCATAGAAACAGCGCAAAAGTCTCTTCTTAAATATTGGGTATTGAGTCAGAATGGGGTGGCATCCTCTTGTGCTTTGCAGCTTCCCTGTCATTCTTGACAGAAAAGAGAGCGCGGGCAAGATGAAGAACGGAAAAGGAAGTCGCAAAAATGCAATATGCCTCTCTCTTCTTCAGCTTCTTTTTTCATTTCCAGCGTGAATCGCCTTTCCCGTTCAGGAGAGTGACGTCCCTTTTCTCATTCATTACCAAGAAAATTGCCCACGCTTGCGAGCTCGCTCATTGCGCCATTTCGTTAATTTGTGCTAGCTGTAAATTCATCGCTCTGCCCCGGTTCTTGTTCCCTTTGTTTGTCCTCTTCCTTTTAATACCTCCCTTTTTTCTTTTCTGTTTGGTTATTTTGTATATTTTACGTTTTTTTAGCATCAGCTAACACTCTCTCCCCTGACTCAGCCAGTGGGACGTCACATTTGAAAGTGGAGACTTATGATGTTTGATATGTCTTTTACAAGTGGAAATAAGATATTTGATAATATTTTGGCAAAAAGATTCTAAAAGTAAATAACTTTCCCTTCTTTCTTTCTTTCTTTCTATCTTTCTTTCTTTCTTTCTTTCTTTCTTTCTTTCTTTCTTTCTTTCTTTCTTTCTTTCTTTCTTTCTTTCTTTCTTTCTTTTTCGTGCTTGTGTATGGCGGTGTAATGCTAATTTTGGAGGATGAAAATATTTCGAACGGTGAGACAGGAATCAGGAAGTATAAAACACTCAACAAGGCTCAATGGTAGGTGCTGCAATTTTGAATTACGCTCTAAGAAAGTTTCAAGCCAGTTTCTTACCGAAAAAATAAATTACAGATTTGTAGAAGGCTTGTGGACAGATAAAGTGTCAGTTGTGTGTGTGTGTGTGTATGTGTGTGTGTGTGTGTGTGTGTGTGTGTGTGGGTGGGTGGGTGGGTGGGTGTGTAAGGATGTAGGTGTGTGATGATGTAGGTGTGTAAGAAGGGTCTAGATGTAAGATTGCGTGGTTTTAAGTTTCCATATGATGCGCAACCTTATCCTTATCTTGTAACTAGCACTTGTTCTGCCCTACTTTTGTAGCTGAGCACACTTTCCGAGTACATGCCCACAGGCACAATAAAGTTGGTTATTGTCATTAATTTTTAGACAAAGCTCCTTAGCGGAGCTGAATGCATCTTGCTCCAGCGAAGGTTATCGCTGCCAGTTCGTCTTATGATCCTCAACTGTACAACATCATTGCTGTACTGGAAATGAACATCAGCAGCAGGGGTTGGTTTTGGCACTACGATTATACACAAAACCCATTTTTCTAACGCCGGTAGTCATGACAACACACAGTCCAGTGATGCAATCAAGCTACGTGGGGGTCTTGTTTATGTCTAAGGAAACCGGCAACTGACAAAAAGTCCAGACGACTTTGCTCCTAATAATTTGCCAACAACAATACTAAAACTAAAAATTAATAAAAATTGCACTACAGCCAATCGTAGTACGTCATTTCCGCCACACGGTGTTTACAAGACGCATACCAGCAGATTTGATGATGATGATGATGATGATGATGATGATGATGATGATGATGATGATGATGATGATGATGATGATGATGATGATGATTAACCACCGTGTTAATAACAGAGAAGAGATGACACGCAACGACAACGACTGCTGGAGTAGTAGATAAGGATCGATAAAGTCAAAAGCTGTCTGGCCTCACGACATCAAAGAGGACCAGCGAAAATTTTAATAAAAGTGTCGGCAAATGAAAAACGAACTACGTTTCAACTTAATGAAAAAGAGAGACGAGTGTCTCCGATCCTCATAAGTCGCCCACGACTTCACAGTTGATTCGAGGCTCCCTCGGGGTCTGTGACTGTAAAAAAAACCCAGCCATCCAACAGACAGTTTCCTTATTTATCACAGAAAAGTCTAGTCGTGAACGGATAGGAATGGGCTCTGCCATACGCCTTGCTTTGTACTTCTTACAGTTTACTTCCTATACGAGCACTAAAGTCTCCAACTTAACCATTTGAAGGTAATGAAGGTAAGAAAGACCAAGAGAAGTACAGTGTAAGTGAATAAGGTATGTCGGTATCAGATTCATTTACGGATCGAATCTCAAACCAGTAAGTCTGTAGGTCCACTCTTGTCCCGTTGTTCCCAGTAATAGATCTACCCTGACTATTTCTGTCTTCACATTACTCCTGCCTCTGCGTTTCTTTTTTCTGGTAATATTCACTCTGTGTGTGTGTGTGTGTGTGTGTGTGTGTGTGTGTGTGTGTGTGTGTGTGTGTGTGTGTGTGTGTCATCGTGATTCCCGTCTGTCATACGTCTTCATTGCCTACTACCCCTTGTCTCTTGTGAAGCGCATTGAATTTATCTCCGTGTAGGAAAATAGTCTATATAAATCCCTTCGTTCTTAAATGTATGTATAAATGATTGTATATAGGCGTATGTTTGATGCATACCTATTTTCTTATCTGTGTATAAACATAAGTATATGGCGTTCAATTGCTCGGTGCATAACTCTGTGTGTGTGGACTAATGGTTTGATTCATACCTGTGTATAAACCTATGTGTGCATGTTCCAAAGTCTAGTTTCGAACAAGCCAATAATAAACATTTAACATTGTGAATGATCATGTTGTATTCCACCTCCTTGGAAATTGGGCCTGAAGCCTGGACCATCGTACCGTATCTGTCTCATTTTCTCTCACTCACACATACAATGCCCACTGAGGCACTGTGCCGACCGTCAACACATCCCCCAGCTCTTTTCTGTCTTCACTGATATCTTCAACACATCCCCCAGCTCTTTTCTGTCTTCACTGATATCTTCAACACATCCCCCAGCTCTGTTCTGTCTTCACTGATATCTTCAACACATCTCCACAGCTCTCTGTCGTCTCCTGCTGTTTCAAAACATCAGTCATCAGCCCCGTCCCCAAGTAGACCATGGTGAAATCTCTAAACGACTACAAACCAATGGCCTTGAGATCAATCGTGATGGAAGTACTGGCTCTCATACATCTCTTATGACCCCCAGAGACAAAGTATACCTTCTCCAATTTGCCTATCAGGTCAATCCGGTGGTAGACGATGCTGTCTCCATAGTTCTTTGCTTCATCCTCCAGCACCTTGAATCCTCTGGCTGGCTTCACTTTGTATATTACAGCTCTGCCTTCAACAACATCATTCCTCAGAAAGTCTTTGATAAGCTCTCAGTGTTTGGCCTCTCCCAATTAGTCTGCTTCTGGATTCCTGACTTTCTCTTGCACCGATCCCAGAGAGTCAATAACCTCCTCCCCAAATCTCAGTACAGGTGCACCCCAAGGATAAGTCTTATCTCCTTCTTCTACCGTGTCTTCACAAACGACATCTACTTTGATGGGTCAGTTTGCTGATGACACTACAGTGAAAGATCTCATCGCAGACAACGATAAATCTTCGTGTCTTTAGGGATGGATCAGTAGGTGGCGTGGTGCACTGAAAAAAAACTTAAATGTGTCTGAGACTAAGGAGATTGTAGCTTCTTATTCTCGTCCTTTTTAGCTAAGATAAAATGATATGTAAGCTTTATTTGTGCGTATGCCGAGAGAGAGAGAGAGAGTGTGTGTGTGTGTGTGTGTGTGTGTGTGTGTGTGTGTGTGTGTGTGTGTGTGTGTGTGTGTGGGCGCGCAAGCGCAAGCGCTATTTCTGTAAACGAATATATAGAATAATCGTCGAATTTAATGTCCTCCAATCTTCCCGATACTCAATTTTACATTTTCCTGGCTTGGGAGGCTTTCATCTTCTTTGGCAAAATGACAGTGACCTAAAATTTTTCTAGTAAAAAAAAAAGGATGAAGCTTTTTTGTTTTAAAAAAAAGGTATGATTATTGCAGCTCCTCCTCTCTCCCATGCCACACTGCTATCTCGATATGCACGGTGACGCTCACAGAACATGAAACATCTTAAGGCAAAACATTGCAAAGATGAAACGTCACAATGCAAAAACAGAGATGAAACGGAACAGAGACAAAACATCACAATGCAACAACAGCAAAAACAGCGACAGCGGCGAAACGTCACAACGGGAAACATTACAGAGATGAAACGTTACAGAGACTGAGCCTCAAAAAAGGTGACCAGAAAATAGTTCTCTGCCTCACCACTGTCTTTACGTAGAGGGTGATGACCTTGAAAACACACACACACACTAACACACACACACACACACACACACACACACACACACACACACACTAACACACACTAACACACCGACAGCAATGGCAACTAATTATACCCTGGATTTTCTCCAAGATGCAGAAGAAGCAGGCGCTGAAATCTCTCTCTTGCTCTGATCTGAAAATAACCACTTCCAATTCAAACTGCTCTCTTCGCAGCCTGTAAAACACAAAGCTTTTAAGTTAAAAGGTTTAATAAGTATTATCGGTGCATTTCCCTTTTATAGTCATAGTTTTAAGACAGGTTTGCCAAAGAGTAGTTTTAAATCGAAAAGTAGCTTCGTTCTGTCGTGATTTTCATTACAAAAAATCTATTTTTCCCATTTGCTACACAGAAGCCTTAAAGCATCGTGACACATTACCTTTTCCCGTGGGCACAAAGTGAAGTCGGAAAATGTGACTTCACTGGAACACATGGATACAGATAAGTGGCTACAGCAAGTAATCGTGAAAGAAAGAAAGAAAGAAAGAAACAAACAAACAAACAAAAAACAAGGAAAGGAATGAAAAAAGTTACTAAGGAAGGAAATAAAGAAAGAAGAGACGGACGGACGGACGGACGGACGGACGGGACAGAATGAAAGAAATGTCAGATCTTCGCAAAATCGTTAATACGCGGCTTCAGAGAGAAAGGAGGTAGAGAAGCTCTCTGGAAAAAAAATATGTTACTACCTCTTATGGTCGAGCTTACAAGGATTCATCCTTTCTAGAATCCTGGACTCAACTGGTTTATTTTGGAATGTGATGGCGCGGCGTTTGGTTTCTTCCCCCTTAGTTACAACCATTTGATTGCTGATTATTCCCTGCTAATCTCTCTACCTCAACCTCCATGCATTCTAAATTGCAAACCTCCACTGAAATGAACGGTCATCAAACTTTCTTCTCTAAACCAAGAGAAGTAAAGCAGAATGAAGAGCACGCCCTCTACAACAAATGGCAACAAGGGGGCGTAATTGAGTGTCTGTAATTCTAGGCAAGACACTTCAGCGTTTCTGAAGCCTGCGCTCCTTTTGCGCCCCTACAAATCTACAACCTCCCATCCCTAACCCTTGTGGACAAGGATTCAGCAAAGTTCACAGCGACAAGCATGTAGCCTAGAAATGTAATATTTGCTTTCTGTCAACGAAGATTTATCCCGATTAGCTATCCCTGGCAAGGAAAGCCACGTAAATGATTAACAAATCTTGTAAAGACATTCTGAGACAAGGAAAGCTGGAGAGAGAGAGTAGATAGTTGAGAAAGAGGAAAAAAAGGTTAAGGAAAGATCAGCGAAAGAAAACAGAGACGAAAAGTGAGAGAGAGTGGACAGAGAGGAGGAAGAGAGAGGAGCAAAGAAGAAGAGGAGGGAGAGAGAGAGAGGAAGACAGAGAGAAGGGAGAGAGAGCAGTGACAGAGAGGAGAACAGAAAGGAGGAATGAGAGGAGGACACAGAGGTTGTAGAGGAGCACATAGAAGAACAGAAGAGAAGAGAGAAAGGAGAGAGGATGACAGAGAGGAGGGAGCGAGAGGAGGGAGAGAGAGATGAGGACAGAAAGCGCGTCAACCTCGACTTTTTTTTATTGAGCAAACCCTTTGGTTTCTTCTAAGGGGAAATTATACATAAAACACATTTTACATACTAACATTTCTTCCTGTTCCTAACGATGCTTACGTTTCATTTTTGTTTTTGAATATTTGATACAAATATCTAGAAATTTGACTGATGGCTGTTTCAGAGTTATCTCGAAAGACTCGCGTGACTCCATCTCTGCCCTTAGTAAAGGGTCTTGTAGATTTTAACACATCAATTTTCCTCCTCTGTCATAGGCAGCACAAGCGAACAACACGTGCACTTTATCTTCAGTCTTATGCTTGCATCGCGGGCAAATCAGCTTTTGTAACAATATCAGTGCACATTGCTGGGCGATATTCCAAATCTAAACTTAATAAATGCTTCTCTGTTACAACCTGTTCTGATTATATTTACATATCTTAAACTGAAATAAAGCTCAAATCTTTTACTTGTACATTTATCATCCTGCCAGGCTTGTTGGAAACAGTCTATATCATTGTCTAAAGGTCCTTAAAAACATGTTCTTAACTACCGACACTTTGCTGGAGCCATACATAACCAAAGCCATTAATACAGAGATGTTCTTATACAAAGAAAGCCAATGTATATTTACTGTTTTCTTGTAGACATTTGACCTGTTCTGGGAATTCTTACGTCATTCATATAAATAAGACGAAACCAGTACTTAATACATTTAACTTTTATAGTCACCAATAGTGGATACCGCCCCAGGTCACCATAGATCACTATTTTCCATAGACTATGGGACAGGTTCAATGCAATGTCCCAATGAACTGCTACAGTTCACCAACGCTTAATCCGCGAACTCCCAGATATGCCTTCAATCTGGCTACTTTCCATTCAGAAGCATCTTCTTCGATACTCATCAAACATTCGATCGGCCCGGAAGTTGTATACCAAGGGACATAGGCGCGTTGGCTTAATCTCGCAAGGGAGATAACAATCCAACCCGTCCTACCCCGAATCATGGCAAAGCAGCACGTCCAGTCAACAGATGTCACAAGCAGAGATTCTGTGTGTGTGCGTGCGTGCGTGCGTGCGTGTCTTTTAGCAGCTCATCTTGCAATCGATTTCTTTCTCATTCTCTCGTTCTAATATACAGATTTCCAATTTTCACGTGCAGATTTCCGTGTGTGTAGGCGCGCACGTGCATGTCTGCATGTTTGTGCACGTTTTTGCTGGATACTGCGATACACTCGAGGCGAACAGTGACCAGGTGGGCGGGCTGGCGTCTGATTGCGAGAATGAATTAATGAAAGCCTGACTACAAATACGTCTGGCTGCTAGGTCTGATATAAAAAAAAAGTCGAAGGCATTATCTACAGGGTTTTCTGTATACTTCTGACGTATATAGATCCGCGGTATGGCTTAAAGGACTAGTGCAGTGCAAAATGTTTCTTTTAATTATTGGGTAAACCAAGATATTTTTAAAATCTGGGTGAAACTTATCCCCTCCTTCAGTTCTCAAGATACACGCCAGCGCAAACAAATTACATTATCTAAAGATGTCAACAACAGAAACGTCAGGCTCGTGCATGGGTACGTTAACATCGTGAAGCTCCCAGCCAATGTGAGATGTGTTAATAAGGTATGGGTGAAATAACGAGTTTTACCAGCTGTGGAATGAATTCCTGCCCTCCTTGGGTGATAAGATGGTGAGAGAAAGAAGATTGGTACCGCCCTGCTGGTCATGGGATCAGTATGGGTCTCACACCTCCCTCCACAATTACCGTAATGACACAGAACTAATTTTAACGTCAACTTTTTGTTTGTTTGTTTGTTTTGTTTGTTTTTGTTTTTGTTTTTATTTATTTTTTGAGGGGGGTGTTTGGCTATGCATTTATTCCTGAAACTGTAAAATATCGAAGGAAGGAGGAGAAGACCTCTTAGTTTCAGTAGACGACAATAAGACACGAAAGGGACCACAAAATCCTGTACATTCAAATTAACTATGAATGTCAATCCTCTTGCCTCGCCTTAACCTCTTGTAAGGAAAAATTAAAAAAATCACTGGTAGAACGTTTAGCTTTATTTATTTATTTATTCGGCGCTCTGATCGTTTGCCGTTCGTTTGTTTCTTTGTGGCAAACATTTGTTTTAGAATGTTTCCACTAGCATCAACGCAAACCGCTCTGTGGGAAACGTTTTCTGTGGACGATGGATGCGTTAAGCTGTCTGGACTTTCATTTGTCAAGCGGAGCCAGTAACTTGAATTAGTCAGCTGTCACATTTTGTAGGAAAAGTTTCATATTCATCCTTGTTGTGCCAGCTTATTTGATTATATGATGCAGGAAAACAAATGGTCAGTGTAAAGTGGTATTGCTTGGGCTTCTACTTTCTTTCTTTCGTTTTATTTTTATTGAAATTTCTCTTGTTTCCTTTCTTACATTTTGGCTGTGTTTACTAATTTATTACTTCATTTTTTCTTGCCTTTTTTCTTTCTCTTTGCTCTTTTTCTTGTCTTTTTAACATTTTTGTTTTTGTTTTTGTTTTCATTTTTTTGCTTTTTCTGTCTTTTTCTCTCTAAAATTATGTATCTATCACTTTTTAGTTTTTTCTCTTTTTTATTCTTTTTCAGCTCTTTCTATTTTTTTCTATTTTTCCCCTGTTTGTCATTTTGGAGAGGAGGCAATGGTACTCCTTTTGATTTATAAGCTAGAGATTATATCTTAGTGCACACAGGGGCTTCTTGCTCCTCACATGACTGTTTGTATTTCCGATCTGCACACAAACACGCTCACAAAACACACGTGCACTCACTGTAATTCCGTAAACCAAAGTTAACTCCTCCTGAAGAATACATGCAAGCCTGGGATAGTCATCATATCGCCACTTCCTTTCCACTGATTCATTGTATGGGATGTTTTTCCCAAGACAACCTCCTGATTGTTGCATTACAAAATTTACAATTCTTGATCACTGATAAAGTTAAGCAAGCTCTGCTCCTACTAAAAAATTGTATATTATATGATACACTTATTCTTTACATTTTGTCCTTTGATTTAAGCACCTGATATTGTCTTGGTTCTGAGTCAACCTGGTGGAAAGATAAGAGCGTTTAAGAATGTATTTTTTTCAATCAGTGCACTTTAATCTACTATATAACCACACACTGTATCAATATTTCTATCATATTTTGTGATTTTGTATTGCTTTCTTTCCTCACTTCATAAAGCCCTTTGGTTATTTATTCATCAATCTGTAGCACAGTCCTGTACACTTAATTTTTCTTTTATATGAACATTTATTTAATAGACCAAGGCTGCAAGAAACTAATGGCGGTGACTGTATGTCTTCCGATACACGACGTTTGCAGGACTGCTGACAACAACTGTGATAATGTTCATCATTTGTTTTATCATTTCATTATGTGAAAAAATGTACTTAATAGTGTCAGTCTGAATGAGGATGTTGGACTGGGGAAATAATCTTGCTATTTCAGCTACAATTTTAAAAATTATTTCTCAAAATTGGTTAATGTTGTATTTACCTTTCAGTGTGACATACCGCTACACTCATGTTTAGAATATTTTCCTCTGTTTGTGTTTGTAGAACAAGAACGTTTATCTAGATGCTGTGCCTCAAATGATGTCTGAACGACCTCAGACCTGCTTCAAGAATTGCGTCAGGGAAAAAGCTTGGACAAAATAAAATGTGGCAATAACAGACCAAGACTGCATACGGCTGGTTGATGAGATAATAATTGCTTTTCCATGGCTGTTTTGAAGCTTTTATGTTTTGATTAGCATTGCTTTTGACAAAGTCTGAAAGACAAGAATCCTAAAACATTGGAAGTGATCCAACATAAAAGGACATCACTAATCACACTTGTGGAGCAGAATGCAAAGTTTGTGGAAGCTCAAGCAGACAGATTACATTCTAAAAGACAAACAGAAAAACAGAATTTGGATGCATTACAGTCTTTTTAAGCTGACAGTTGTTATGTAAGTATTGTCATAATATTATCTTTGCCGGACAAAGGGAAATTTGTAAAACTGCATCTAAAAATAATTTATATTTTTGGACCTCAAAACAACTTAAAAAGCCATGTTTAGATGATTTTTCCCGTTTGACACTGTCTTTTAAGACTTACTAATTAAGAAATGTATATGAAGTGAAATCCATAGGTACTTCTGCCTAACAAGAAAAACTTCACTATGTACAATACACGGACAAACCTAAACTTAGACTGATCTATTATATAAAAAACATACAACTCAAAATAAACATCTTTGCCGCAGTATTAGTAGTATTGGCATCCTTAATAAAACACACACGCACCTGAGGAAAAGCATTCTGAGACAAAGTGCCGAAGCGTATTGTCCTTATTGCTACAGATCTTTGCTTCGTCTGTGTGTACGGTGGTCCTTATTGCTACTAATATTTGCTTTGTCTGTATGTACCACGGTTGTGCTTATTTGTTTCTCCTTCTTTGTCGTTTTTTTCTCCCGCACATTTGTTTACATCGTTTGTTTACTTATTTCAAAATAGTCAAAGACTTTGGAAGTCGTTCGTCAGTTTAATATTTTACTCCGAAACTGACATCTTGACCATGGTCTGTGTTTCTGTTAACATATAAAGAAAGTCAAGATATATAGGAATAGCATAACAAGGCAGAGTAATGTTATAAATGTGACTCCATTGCAGTTAGATGTTGACAGTTCTCTACCCAGCACTGAGATCATAACAGGCTATATCAGAACACGTCAAAAGGAATCATGAACATTTTTCAAGCCATGCGGCAAAAATAAAAGTACAATAACTTCAGTAGGCATGGCAAATGAAGGCCCGAAGAAAATAACAACATAAGACTACGCCCTTTACTTGCTTCTTGAAAGGCAGACTGCAAAATAGAGATGTATTTACAACCATACAGTGAACACGGAAACGAAAACAACCAATCCATAAACACCTCTCACCCCCATTTTGTCGCAGTCCTTTATCCAGTTTTATGGGTTCTGAATCGATTCCCTTTTGCTGACATACCACCACGACACGAAAATAAAATCAGTTTCTTGAGGTTCCTTTGCTTTCCTTGTAACAAGATTCTGAGATGCCAAGCTCCTACACTAAGTCTTGATGTGCGCTTTCCTCTAGGGCTTTACGTCACAGGAAGAGAAGTAACGGAAACCATACGGCAGCCACTGCATTTCACTGTCTACAACGTGGACATTTTCTTTCTTTTTCTGTATAATTATTCGGTCATGAAACTAACCCGCTTGTATGCTGCATCTATCGTGTAGTAACGTACGTACGTACATACATCGAAAGCGTTTTTGCGATCCGTTCTAGTGTTCGGCTGGATGCCCCGCTAAGCAGGACCTAGAGAAAATCTAGCTTAACTACTGACGTCAACAATAATAGAACAACACTCTAACCCCGCTTTCGATCCCCGCGTCCTTGAAGAAATCTCCATCGACGCAGATTTTTCCTTCTCCTTTTTTTTTACTTCGGGCAGGAAGGGGTTCTGGGTATTTAGTGGAATTTTTCTTGGCATGACCGCATCTGTTGTTTTCTGACGCTAAAGCGTTTGGCGTCTGCCTGTTCTTGTCTGTAATCGGTGCCTGACATTTCGCCCAGCTGCCATTATCTGTCTGACCTTTTCTTTCCACCAAGACGTTCGCCTCTCTCTCTCTCTCTTACGCTGTGTCAGGTGCTTTGAAAACTAACTGTAGTAATCTCCCTTCGTTCCAGCAAAAAGCAAAGTCAGGGCCGTCTCGCAGACTGACACGCCATGTCTCAGTGTCTACCTTGTAAGTCCTGTCTACTTTAAACGTCCACGTTTGTCCCTTTTGGTTTGAAAGTGAGCTATAATCCTGGTGCTCGGTGTCTTGTGACGCGCAAACACCCCCGGAAGTACGGAACCCATCGACAGCCTAAACAAGGTTCTTCGCTGGTATGAGCTTTGCTCGATACCAGTAATGGCTTTCTCTGGATTTTTATTACCTAAGAAAGCAACTGATAAAGGGGCTAAGAAGTACTGAACTTCCTGAAATGATTGTTTCATCGTCAGTGTTATCGGCCATTTGCATTGCTTCGTCTTGACGAGTCGATAGGAGAGAATTCATATCAAAAGACAAAGGACAGGGTTACCTGGTCCTTTGATGACTCAGACTTCTCTGTACGACTCAGACATTTTTACAGCTTCATCAATGTATTTGTTGTCTAAGCTTTATAATGTATTGTAGTTTGATACTGTGGAGGTTGCTGCCGCCAGCAGTATTCGAAAGAATATAATACTGAAAGCTAAAGCAAAGTAAATAGAGACAGCATGTCCCACAAAAAATGTAATCTAATAAAAGGCATACAAGCCATTCTACCCAAAAGTTTTGAATTCAAATGGGAAAGTTTGGAAAAGAAAGAACACAGACATTAGACCTTGCTGCACGTAATTCGCTTACCCCAGTTGACAACACTGCGTTTACAAAAAAGTAGTCTCAAATTTCACGAAATTCCGAACCTAAGATCACCAGCATGCATTCCTCTTCTTTAAAACAGTAATTCATGATAAATGGCCTTAATGTCTACCAAACGCTGAAAAGCAAAAGGGCATGGCTGCTCCTCGAGAAAACAAAATGTCTAAACTATTTGAGTTTAAGACCCACGTGAGTGTTTTTTCCCTCCCCTACCCCCGAAATAAATGGATTTAGATCATTATGAGGTACTAATCTTCAAACTGTCAGCAAATGAAACCTACCCGTTTACAAGACACAAGACATCAAAGTTTCCGACGTATACGGAGGTCAGACATATAATGTTACATGGTGTTTATTGAGGTTTGGAGGGGGGAAGGAGCGGATGAGTTTTCCCACAACACGGCGATTTCCACTGTAGTAGGATTTGGATACATCATATGAGTAGGTTGTTACCCCTAATTAACAAGTGCCTAATTAACGTCTGACATTATCTGCTGCCTGTATGACGTTTCGTAGCGTATTCCTGTTATAGATGGGCGATTTTTTTACGTGTTGGAATGTTGTGAAGCATTTTCAGCTAGAGATGTTGTACTTATTGTCTACAGCTTGGTTTTCTTAATTGAAATGCACCTTTTCTCAGCACTTGATGACAGCACTAAAGAACTTTGGATATAGTGTAAGATCTAGCAAGTGAAGACGAATTTATTGAAACTCTTTCACTCTGTAATTTTCTTATTCAAAAACAGTATAATGATATAGTCCTGATGTAGATGTCCTATAATCATTGTCCATGCAAAAAAAATTTTTTTTCAGATTATAAGTCTTACTTTTGCAAGCAATCATATTTCCTAGAAGACCAGGAATTCTCGTTTGTCTTTCTGAGTGGTATCAAACTTACTTGAGAATGTTTGACCTTTGGAATTTGTATGTATGCAGTGCGGTTCAAGCTTCTATGTGACATTTTAGCAGCATCTCAAAGTGTTTTCCAAAGTATTTTGAGAAATAGTTTAGAAAGTCGTTTATAAAGTATTTATGTAGTTTATAAAGCAATCATAAAGTAGTCTGTAAGACAGTTTAGCTAGCAATTCCTAGATTATGACGAATTCATCGCTACCTCTAGTCGGTGAGTAAGTCGCAGTCGCCTCTGTACCGGAAGATCTGAAAACAAATGGAAAGACCTAAAGAATGGACACATGCAGGACTACTTCATGTGAAAGGAACCCCTACAATTGCCAGAAAACAATTAGCCACCCAGAAAAATGATGCTCAGACTAATCCTCAACCGCCTCAAGACCACCGCTGAAGACCTGGTAGCAGAAGAGCAGGCTAAACCACGGTTGAAACATCTTGATATATGGCGAAAGAAAACCACCTGCAGCATCAAAGGGATTTCTTCTACAACTTTGTTGATTTTAGGAAGATGCTGTACAGAATGAGGCACGGAGGGCTTTGGGAAATCGCTCTTAAAATATAATAGTATTAATTTTATAGCTTGATACGTTGCCGAGCTCTGTTTAATAGAGAACTGATGCTCCTTTCCTTGTTTCGAGTCAGGATTCCATTCATCGGTTTTTAAAGCCCGTAGGGCATTTTGTTCTGTTTTAGTGCCTGCGGGAGTCGCTGTGAACGGTGAAACGATGTAGTTGGGCAAACGATTCGCCAAAGGTCCGTCGCTCATCAATTTTAACGAGGTTCTTTCTCTTGCCATTTACTCGTCTCGGCTGAGCCATAAAGGCAGCAGCTGATGCAGAATTGAGTTAGTTGATGACGTCAGTCGAGAGTGCTACTGAGTTCTTGCGACGTTTTGTTTGTTTCTTTCTTCTATTTATTTATTTTCGTTTTTTTTTTTTTTTTGAAGAGACGGTAGGTTGGCATGTGAAATGAGTTTACGACCTTAGACTTGCTGCAATCTTGTCGCATAGCAGTCATCGATATAGTAAGGATCCGAGAGTTCGCCGTTCGAATCTCATCTCGGAGCTTATGTATTTCTTGATTCATACAGCATTTTTCCTTGGTCTGGAGGTTTTAATTTTCCCCTCTGATACTCCTCATACAAAGACGCTTTCTCTACCCCACCCCACCCCAAACTCATTCCGTCCCCTGAAAACACGTTCGGTCCTGTGGCGCAAGAGTTAGCGCCTGTCACCAATACAGTGAGGGTTGGCTGTCATGGGTTCAGCTCTTGTCTCGGGCACGCTGTTCTTTCTCTGCATGGGGCTGACTGGCTTGCCGTAATATAGCCTTAGTTGCTGGCTCGGCGTAAAACACCACTTCCCCAACCCCCATCCCCCATCCCCCCAAAAACACACACACACATCATTTCCTTTATAAAAGACATGTTTATTACCTGGCGCCGCAGGCATCACGTCGTATCGTCTACCATGATTACTAAACACATAACACATTATGAAGTCGCTCTTGCCTAATTAAACTATTCGAGTCCAGTAAAAGTCATTAGAACCCGCACCTTTCTCTGGGAACGGGGGTCAGCTTCTTGTCAGGGTGATGCCCATCTTCTCTCTGACTTACCTGCCCCAACCCTTTACAGAGTTAGGTACCCACTCCACTCGGTCAAGAAAGGGTAAGTTCGTTGCGCTACATGTTTAAATAAACAACCGCGCGCCTCTGATCTCGGACAAAATTAATTTAACTACTCTGCTACCTGTCTCCCTGATCCCAGATTAAGTACATGACAGACATGTTACACGTGCCACCACTGTTAACGTGCACGCTGCACTGGCAATATTACAGCACTTCATATCGAGCTTGTTACCAATGTTATGGCCTTTCCTGGTGCACCCTAACAGTTGGTCATTCCATCAAACGAGATGAGGAAAGCAAACCCTGAGTGAAACCTCTTCAAACCCGCCACAAGCCATTCGGCATTCACATTACGCACAAAATCCCAGCACTCCCCAAGCGCATCAAAACGCACATGCGTCAAAGCCTTCGTCGGGTTTCATGCTTTTTCCGAGAAAAGCTTTGATGACAGGAGAGCAGGGGGGTGGAGAGAGAGATTTGTACTCTTCACAAAGTCCTGCGAAAGCACCTCAAGCTGAAGTGTCCTGCATCGTTTTACGAAACCACTTACAGTTTGCCAAAAGGGTGCGATGCTGCAAGGAAGAGAGTTCACTCTATCCTCACCTCACGTGACCCTTCCATTGCAGGCACGGCTAAAAGCGAGACAGACTGCACGCAAAGGGAGAAAAGCTGTCTCTCGAGGACTGGTTCCATGCCTCGACGATATTGAGCAGGGCGGAGATATGACGGATATTTTTCTTCGTTCCCTTTCTCCGTCCCCCTACCCCTCTTTTCCTCGTAGACGCTTACAGGATGAAGGAGGTTATCGATTTCTCTATACCTCGATGTCGATTCTCGATGAGGACAGTCTGCTGTATTCTAGAAGAAAATAGTGCCTGATGAAAGCCGGCCGCCACTGCTATCGAAGATGCTGGTGGTGTCGACATTACTGTGATCTCGATGACGCAGGTAGGAGATAAGCACCGAGCACCATTGCCTCATCACACTCCTGGAGCTGTACTCATGATGTGCAGGTAAGGTTATTCCGGGATTAGCTACGTACCAGAAACGTTGGCGGGTTCGGGAACTGGAAACAAACACAGACCAAGAAGACTGTTGATAATAATTCAGACGTCCTCGTCCTGCGTATGGTCCACAGCTTTGATAACACAACACTTGCTAGGAATGTAGGTATCAACGTGAGCTGCACCAAAATCCTAGAGGTTATGATGTACCTCTGTTTCATTTTCATGGGTATGGCCATAGGAGGCGACTGTTACATTTTACTCATGAACGGTTCGTGTGTGTGAGAGAGAGAGTGTGTGTGTGTGTGTGTGTGTGTGTGTGTGTGTGTGTGTGTGTGTGTTGTAGTAGTAGTAGTTATTGTTGTTAATGATGATGTGGTTAACGTCTCAGTTATTTTTACAGATGGTCCTGCGCGGAATCATGTTAAAGACAGTGGGACGTCACGTGACCCGCCTTCTGAGAATGGACATAGCGCGGTATTCTCCAGCCAGTCGACTGCTAACGTGCTATGTTAGTCTGCCATCATCCTTGACTAGGCGAGCAGACGACAGTTGAAAGAATTGTCATCGGTGCAGTACAGATAACATTCAAATGCCCCCATGGCTGCTACCATCTGGCGACCGATTAGGTCGGTCTACTAGTACTGGACATCAGGCTAGGGGGCAGGATATAAGTAGAGAGACGACACGGAAAAGAAATCGTACCGGATCGGTCGAGCCCCGGGATAGCATCTTCCACGGATCAACGACACTATCCATGACGGAGACAGAGAAAAGTTGGCTATTAATAAAGAAGGACCTCGACTGGTAGGTGGAACGTACCTCTGCACATTATACCTGTGCGGTAAACTGGAAACATTCAGGCATGAGCAAGAACAATACCAATTGGACATTATGAGATTGGCAGAGATTAGATCACCAGGCTTTGGAGGAAAACAACATACGAAGGTCACAAAGCTCTGGTACAACAAGGGCGTAGGCTTCGGAGAAATCATCACCTGTACATCTATTTCCGGTAAGCTGATCTCCATGGCATCTCTGCCAGGCCTCAAATTGTCACCATTGTCCAAGTCCACGCTCCCGTCTTCACGCACGAAGACGACAAATTGGAGGTCTACTTTCAACTGAAAAAAAAGTTATAAAAGCAGCCCTCATGGAGGATATTTTAGTCATACGCGGTGAATGGAACATGTGCGTGCGTACTTGCGTGCGTGCGTGTGCGTGTGCGTGTGCGGTCGGTCGGGTGTATAATGTGTGTTTTTGGTTCAGGCCGAATAATAAATGAAATAAAAGTTTAAATATTTTAGTGCAAGTGTATAAGTAAAAGGTAATTTATCGGTGCTTGGAGATTAATCGACTTTACAAACCATTTTCTGTTCTGTTTATTTGTTTGCATATTTACTTTGTTTTCATGAAACTGCTAAATCGAGGCATGGTATCGCTATATTTAAAAGCTGTCTGCAGAAAGGGTTGATAACTAATCTATAGTGCTGTGCGCGTGATGTCATCGTTCCAAAGCCTAAAGCTTTTTTTCAGACGTTGACAGTCCTCTCATTCTAGCTGCTGCAACATAATCCTCTCAGAGAAAGAAAAATGAGAGAAAGAGGAAGAATAGAAAGAAGAAGTGTTTAATATTTCATAAAATCGGCAGTAGAGGTATGCACAAAGAAACTAAATATGCATATACGAATCCTTAAGATGATTTATTATATCCTTCAGCCTTGAAGACAATGCCCAACATTATCCCCTAGTTCTGATCACTTCCAAAGGGGGAAAGTAATAGAAAACTGTATGCCTCGCAAACAAAAATACTTTTTAAAGCAGAAAGTTCAACAAACTTCAGTGATAAGAGGACTCTGGCAAAGCCTGTAGCAAGGAGCTACTGACAGCTCAAATCTTGATATGTACGAAGATTTTGCATTAGAGATTGTGACGGAGAGTCAGGTTGGAAGCTTAAAGCTCATGTGTCTCAAGTTGTAAATTTAAGAATCAGCTGTCTTATCCTGTCACTGCAGTGCTCTAGCTGTCTGCAACCAATAAATTTTAATTAGGGAGGTATCATGCATGCTTGAGCACACACACACAAACGCACGGGGCAGATATGAACGCACACAGAAACGTTTCTCTTTCTCTGTCTTCTTCATTACTCAAAATAAAAAAAAGTCTTGCAAAAATAAGATGTCAACTGCCATGATTGTACATATAATCATCCAGTACTCGATCCTTGTTTTATTGCATTGTCTTTGTTTTGTAGCAATATAGTGCATTAATTAGGTCTTTTAGAACAAGGGCAAGATAAAAGCATAGTTTTTGTTGATTTTGTTCACCCTTGTAAGTAAAGATTTTTCATTTCTCTCCTCTATCCGTCTCTCGTCGCGTGTACATGTTCTAAGGTAATTTTATTTTAGGTAACATGTGTCAAACAGAGGGGTTTGCAGGCGTCGTTTTTGTGATAGCAAATTGTTAGAAAACCCTTCAACATTTTGTCTATATCAGAACATGTATTAGAATTAGAAGGAGCATTTGTCTTATTGAGTTCAGGCAAACTTTGTGCTATGCCTGTATCCAGAAGTAAAAAGAACTTCAAATCGTATGTAGTACTCTGCACCCCAGGTGTGTGACCAGCGCTGACAACAGCAAATTAAGTGACCGCATGAACTACTGGAGCAGATCTGCAGCCCAGATGTGCCTTAAGAATGATCTTCCTTGTAAGATGTGTGTTCTTGTGTTTTGCTATGAATCACCACTTTCCTTATCCTTATCTTTTATCTAGCACTTCTTTTAGTAAATTTCGTAATCGAATACACTTCCCAAGTTTTAATTGCCCATTAAGATTAATAAAGTTGATCATTTGTCATTTCAAACATAAATGTTCCGTAACATACCCTACAAAAATTCTCGAAATTTGGACTTGAAAGATAATGCAATATTAAAAAGTACTATTGTAATCCACAAGATTCTAATTTCATAAGTTAATATCTTCCATTCCATCAGATACTCTCGGAGCAGAACAGTAAAAAGCGAAAATGTACGAGCTCTCCTCTTGACGGAGAGGCATAAGTCACCTGTTACAGGTCTATGCCAAAAACTAAAGACGCTAAAGTTCATCCCCCCTTCCCCCTACATAATTATTTTGAAGACAATGTGGTGTTGATCCCCCTTTTCAGTCCTTGAAATTCGTAAGGAACAATTTTTTTCGAATGAAATATTTGAGTTTTTTTTTTTTTTAATAATAATGCCTTGTTCCAGTCATACAAGGATTGCGTCCCTTGAAAGAGAAATAAAACAGTTCTAGCAGCTCTACCATTTGGAAACTTGGTTAGAGTTAAAAGATAAAATACTTGTACTGGAAAATGCTTCCACCTTGCAGTTATTTCTTCTTGTGGAGACAAGTTAGAGGTCTAGAGGGTAAGTCTTGAATAGACATTTGGGTCTGAGTTGCCTTTATTTCCAAGGATAAGTTTCTACTCAGATATCAAAATCTTCAAACTGCACAAAACTGTTCGCAACTTGTAACACCGGAGTAGTGTTTATAGCACGCTGTCTGTGAAAAGATGCTGCGATTTAGAACGAGAGTGCGTCCCCGTTTAATGTCTGGCGTTTTTGGGCTTGGAGCTGGGCAGAAGGGACGATTAGAGCACCTCAGAAGGCTGGTCACTAAGCTAATTAAGACCGAACGTGTTGAATGGGCCTGGCATCAGCTGGATGAAGCTAGAGGTTACGCTGAAAAGGTTAGCAGTACAGAGACACATTTTTACAACTAGATATTGATATGCTGTTAGACCTTACAACACAGTATTCTATTCATTTTTTTAGCATGCTGAACACAGTATTGATAATGTTTATGCCCCCTCCAATTCGTAGTATGCCTTTGTGCAAAAAAGACTGCTTCACGAAATACTGAAAGCAAATACTGATTTAGTCTTATTAACGCTTACTAAAATAGATAAATACAATGAAAGGTAAGCAAAAGTCATTCTTCTATTCGGTACAGATGCGATACAGAGTAACTCGCGACATTTATCGTCTGATCGTTCCACTCAATTGCTCAAATGTAGGCCTACCTAATAAACTAAACCTAACCCTACGCCCAATGCTATCGCTAACCCTAATCTCAAAACTCTGACAAAATAGCGTAGACCGGCCTATGACGTAGCGAGTTACTCTATATCGAAGTTCTGCCTTCTATTCTCACGATTTTTTTGTTTGTAATTTTTTTTTATTTAGTGGTAAATGCCAAAGACAGCAAATGGGTAGTCAGTCATTCCACCAGCACCTCAGGGAAGACAGCCATTTTGTATTACATCTACCGGGTGGGTGGAAGGGGGGAGGGCGGTCATTTCGTCCCACACCAAAAGCCATTTCGTCCCAAGCCCAAAAGGCGAATCAATCACCAATGAAACAACTTTGATATAGGGAAGGACATGGCATCATAGGTCGGTCTATGTTATTTTGTCAGAGGTTTGGGGTTAGGGTTTGGGTTAGGTTTAGTTTATTAGGTACATTTGGGCAGTTGAGTGGAGCGAGCAGACGACAAATGCTGCGAGCCATTTCTGTTATGGCTGTCACATCCTCCCCCATATCAAACCTGTACCCAAATAGCTATTAACATCAGATATTACCAAAACAGTCAAATTAATAATAATATGGACTTTAAATAGCACGTTCAACATTTTTTAAAACGGGATTCACAATTGACGACGGTGTCGGTACACTGGTGTAGTGTGATGTGCTTCGAGCTAAATGAATACCCAATCAGCAAAAGCGCTGTGTATAATAATAATAAGCAGCCAAAAAAAACCAGTCAAATTACAAGTTCACAATAAAATGATGACAAAATCTTTAATTTAAAAGATCGTTCAAAGAGAAAAATTATGTGCATTTGCCATTGTAAGATACGTTCACTGCATGCATGTTGTCTAATGGCCTTTTTTTTTTTTTAGTAAAATGAAGGCTTAACAAATTCACATGGCTCTGTTTAAAATAGGCAGCTGAGCTTGCCTATCTATATTGTTTGAACATGTGGCTCTTTTGGTAATATTTGACGTCAATAGCTACTTGTTTCATTGATGATTCACCTTTTGGGTCTTGGGACAAAGTGGACCAATGTGGAACGAATTGACTTTTGGTGTGAGTGGAAACAGTAGGGACAAAATGACATATGACCCTGCCTGGGCAAAAATAGACTATAAATTGTAGCTCTTGCACAGGTCTTTTCTTTTAATTTTTTTATCTGATTCTGATTTGCACATACAGATCCACACTCATGCACACTTACCTCATAAGTTTATGTTATTCCTTGCTGGTTTCGTAGACATTTTTAAAGACGGTGTTATCTAGAAATTATTAATATTAACAACAAACACATGCTGATGGTTACCTTTCTGTAGAAGGTAGCTAGGCAGAACGGAAACAATGTTAGATAAGTAGATGGTGCTGCAGAGTTGCAGCTGTCCAATGAGACTGTCACCTTACATTTGGAGGGATGATTTATCAGAAGAGAGCTAGGGAAAAGCATGTGACAACACGGCTAGAATAGGGATGGCAGTTGTTTTGCTTAAAGAGAAGTTGCAGCTGGTTCGCCCTAGTCAGACACAATTTGTAGCGCATGATAAAGGTACAAGGTTATTTGTTGTAAGTCTGGTGGAGGAGTTTGACGCGTTTTTATATTATTAAGAGAGTGTAAGCTGGTCAGAATAAGAAAAATGTGTGATATGATCAGGGAAGACATGATCCTTGGAAAGGTTTAGATGGAAGAGATGGCTGTGAGTAACCTTATGGAAATTGTCATGAAAAGTTTACAAGCTCTTGCTTGTCAATGGAAGAGATTTTTCTGTTCGCTCTACAAAGTACTTAATAGTATTTCTGCTAGTGAGATCACTCATGGATATGGTTTTTCTAGTTGCATGATCATACTGGAAGAACAATATGAAACAAAGATTTTTTCAAAACTTAAAGAGTAATTCTAAACATGTGTGTTTAGAAAGGAAAATAAATGCGAGTAATTTCAGGAAAATATAATTCAACTGGCAGTCACGTAAAGGTTTTAAGTGGCAATTCATAATAGGTCAACAAAGACAACAGAAATATCACGCATATAGATTGTTGTAAGGTCTATGATAGACTGGAAGCATTAGACCCCATCAGTCCCGAGACAAAAGTTTATACAAATATTTGGAGGCATGTGAAACCTTTCTTTGTTTAGGAAAAGAAAACTAGCATGTATTAACAGGCTATTCAAAAACTTTGAGAGGGCAGGTTTAGTGCATTTCTCGACATTATGTCATATATAGAGTAGGGGAATAAGGCAGAACAGACTGCGTAGAGAATTTACAAGACCACCACCCCTCCTTAATTTTTGCTACTACCACTGACAGTGAGGCTATATTATTGAAGTCAGAAGTACTGAACATTTTTAATCAAAACTTTCATTCAATTCTTTCAGTGTGGTGGTAGGTGCATGTGCATTTCATTGATACATCTATTGTGCAGCTCATCATCATGGCCGTAAGAAATGGGGATCAGCATAAACCAACCATGGAGATGGCAGACTACTGGCTTTTGGTAAGAATATTGTAGTACTGTAATTTATTATAAATGCAGAATGTGTGAACAGGTCGGCATTTTATCATCTATGGGATGTTTGAAACTGGCAGCTGTTTACTGCTGAATGACGACTTATTCTATTTGCTGAGTGTTTCATATGTTCACTTGAATAAGAGAGATCTTTCTACTGTTATGGACAATATCTTCATGCATTGCAAACCAAATTTGTTACGTAGAAGTATGTTATGTTTACTTTACGAGTGCTTGTTTTGCAAACTTTTTTCATTCATTTTGGTAAGAGCAATTAAGTGTCCCTGTTTTGTACCCAAATCACAGGAAAAGGAGTTGATCCACAAGCTATTTAAAGTATTGGTACCACGATATCAGAACCTTTCAACAGCAGCCACTAATCTTTACCGCTTACCGGATAACTGTGAGAAAGGTGGACGCCTGGAAGGAGTGCTGGAACTCAAGGGTGCGTACATTATGGCTACATCAAGCTAAACTTTATTGAATGAATATTTCAAGTATGGCTTCATTTCTGTCTGCCCCATGATTGCTGTTTCGTCTGATCCCTAAATACAGAAACTGAGCTACAAGGGTAGTCCAGTGGCACAGTGGTTAGCTCCTGCCACCAATACTCTGAGGATGGGCTGTTAGATCTTGTTTCGAGCACGCTGTTCTTTCTCTGCATATGACATCTATTTACTGGGCTGGCTGGTTTGCTGTGATGTAGTTTTAGTTCCTAACTCTGCATACAAAAACCAATTTCTTCAATCCCCCATTAACTCACTGGAGTCGTGCCCCTTCGGCACGGGCCGTTCTCTCTGGACGCATGAATTTTTGTCATTTTCAAAAAAATTGTAAAAATATAACCATGTAGGATATAGCTATGGATTTTGATTTGTTAGATAGATAAATATTACTAGAATTCACATGTTTTTACCTGAATAATAGTAATAATAGTGAAGATTTTTATAGCGCATATTCACACTCATAGAGAGCATGCTCTTAGCGCTTAAAACGAGGAAGAGACGTGGACTAAGTAGACACAGAACAAAGGGACGAAAGAAAACGACAGTACTGACGAAACAGAAAACAAAAGGCATCAAGTAACAGGAACAGAAAAATATAGTGATTCTGCGAGAACGATGGGTAAAGTAGCGAGAGGGAAGGGGGCGGGGTTAAGAATGACGAACATTGTGTGGACTGTGTTAGGAGAAATGCTCAAGGAAGAGGTGCGTTTTCAGTGCAGATTTGAAAGATTCAGTTGTAGGAAGGTGGCGGATATGGAAAGGAAGAGAGTTCCATTGTTTTGCAGCACAGTAGCCAAAAGTCCTGTGACCATATGTTGTTGTTCTGGTGACAGGAACAGTTAGGATACGGTCATCAGACGAAGAGCGTAGTTGTCTGGACGGAGAGTAAGGGATGAGAAGTTCAGAGAAATAGTCAGGACAGGAGCCAGCAAAGAAATTAAAACACAGCACAGACAGTTTGTACTGAATGCGAGAACGGATGGGTAGCCAGTGTAGAAAACGAAGGAGAGGAGTGACATGGTCCCGTTTCCTTGCTCTAAGCACCAGACGCGCAGCAGAGTTCTGTACTCTCTGGAGTCTCTGAATGAGGTAGTCAGGGCAGCCTGCCAGCAAGGAGTTGCAGTAGTCAAGTCGAGAAAGAACAAACGCACAGACAAGAGTGTTGGTAGCGCGTGTAGAGAGAAAGTGACGGATAGCACTGATCTTACGGAGCTCATAATAGGCAGGCCGACAGACAGCTGCTACATGTCTATCGAGTGTCATGTCACCAGTGACAATAAATCCCAGATTCCTAACAGATGACGTGAAGGTGATGTTGCTGTCGCCCACCTTGATGTGATTGGGCAGACTGACGAGTGAAGGTTGATGTCTTCTTCTATGGCACAAGAGGGCTTCCGTTTTATCATCATTTAGTTTAAGCTTGTTTTTTACCATCCAGCCCTTGACATCGCTGATACAAGCTTCTATAGAGCTAATAGCAGAGTGAGACTCAGCCGGCGGAGTGGAACAGTAAAGCTGTGTGTCATCAGCATAGGATTGATGAGAAACCTGGTGAGACTGGATGCATGATGAAAGGGGCTTAGTATACAGGATGAACAGAACTGGGCCAAGTACTGAGCCTTGGGGAACACCACAGAAAAGTGAAGCAGGGCGAGATGTCTGACCATCAACTGACACAGTCTGGATCCTATCAGTGAGATAGGAGTTGAACCATAAGAGCGCAGGTCCAGAAATCCCGTAGAGGGTGTGGAGTCTGTGAAGAAGCAGAGAGTGGTCTATAGTGTCAAATGCAGCAGACAGGTCCAGTAGGGTTAATGGAGAGACATCACCACTGTCAAGAGCAGATAATATGTCTGTTGTTACTTTAATAAGAGTGGTCTCGGTGCTGTGGAAAGGTCTATACGCCGACTGAGCTTGTGGGATAACATGGTGCTCTTGTAAGTATGCCCAGAGCTGTGTCAAAACTATTTTCTCTATAATCTTAGAGAGAAAAGACAAGTTGGAAACTGGACGGTAGTTGTTCAGGACATTGACGTCAAGCGTGGATTTCTTTAGAAGTGGCCTCACCACCGCATTTTTGAACAAAGATGGGAAAACACCTGACGACAGGCTGACATTTACAATATTAGTGATGGCAGGAAGTAGAGTATCTAGGCACTCGAGCAGAAGGCTTGTGGGCATCGGATCTAACTCGCAAGTTGTTGGTTTAGCTTTTAGAATAACCGCTTTCACATTGATCTCAGAGACTGGTAGGAACTTGGTCATGGAGCATCCTGGGAGGGCATCACAGGAGATGCTGTCAAGCACCGACACAAGAGTCCAAAGATGATCGAATGTCCGATATCTTGCTGGTGAAATAATCACTAAAAACTTGCGGCAGCAGTGAAGCAGGGTAGGCAGTAGGCAGTGGTGTTGCTGTCTTAGATCCAGTCATTTGGGAGCAGATGGCAAAGAGCTTTTTGGAGGAGGTGCAGTTAATTATTTGGCCCTAAAGATATGATGCTTTAGCCGCATAAATGCATTTTGCAACGCTTCGCTTTGCGGCATTATAAATTTCTTTGTGGATGGCGAGTCCAGTCTTCCGCCAAACACGTTCAGCTCGCCGGCGCATGCGCTTCAGGTCACGGAGTTCGACACGGATGAGTGAATACCAAGGCGCACATTTAGACTGGCGCATCAGACGTCGAGACACTGGGCCGTGGTCATCAACTACTCGACGCAAAACACAGTCAAGTTGCTCGGCAGAGGGTGGTTGGAGGAGCACCATCTGCAGCTGTGCTTTGAATGCTAGTCTATCCACATTTTGTAATGACCGAGTGGGTCTGAAAACTGGCGCCGATGATGGGCATTTGTGATCCAGTTCGATTAGTACAGAGTAGTGGTCAGATGAGAGATCATGGGAAACATCAACTGACTGGACTAAGTGGTCATCAGGTCGATGTATGACCCAGTCCAGGATGTGATCTCTTTTGTGAGTTGGTTGCGACACGGACTGTACAAAACGAAAGGTGTATTGAATTCGCATGAAGCTCGACTATTTTTACAGTTAGATATCTGGGATGTTAAGTAAATGGTATCCATAAAAAGTTGTTTTGGAGTAGACTACCACAAGAAACTATGACCACAAATATGGCCCCCAACCCAGTTTATATGTCAGAAACACACGTTGAATGATCCTATGCAACAAGCACGCCGGTTTAGTTGTCATACAGCATCGTGAAATAAAGTTTGAGTGCCTTTTGCACTGAAAAGCGTTCTTTGAATCGCCGTTTTCAAAAGGCAGTGACTAGGTCTAGAAAATTCTAAATTTCGTCGAAGAAACAATCGAGTAAATAATGCCAAGGAAGGTAACTCTAGATAAATGATTCCTTAAATGATTTCCGCAGCTAGCTCCCTTCCTTAACCTATAGAAATCGAAGAAAAAAATATTTAACACCCTCAGTAACACGTCTTACGGAGCGACTTCAGCCACTCACGCGGGCCTCCGTAAAATGCTCTACGGAGCGACTCCTATGAGTTAAGCTACAACTACTCAACTTATACACCTTGTAAACTAAGCCTGTTTGGGTGTTAACATGGTCAGAAGAATACAAATGTTTTTCAACACTTGTTTTCCCATACCCAATTTATTTTTCAGTTGGGGTTAGCATAGTTCCTTTTCTGACTTAATTTTGAGCATGAATGCACTGACGCTAATCTATATACCTGACATTTGCTTGTCTTCTTTTTCATGCCATGAAATTTGAGCTCATATATGATGAAGAAAATAGATTTTGAGCTCTTTCTGTTCTTATCCTTTTAGTCAGTTAAAGGACAACAATCATGGCCATTGCAGTCTACATTATATTATTGATCCTCTTTTACTATTATTGTTAATCAAATATAAACATATTTCAAATGTGCATTTTTTTACATTTGATAGCTGGTTAATTTCCAGCACTGCATTTTTATTTTATAGTTACAACTGACTTTTTTACCATTAAAAAAATATAATAGTAATAATTGAAACATATTTTTCAATGTAAAAACTTACTTCTTCATTTAGTTGCATGCAAAATTTTACTTTTAATTACAGATACTTGCACTTGTTCCCATTTGTCACACATTTGTCACCCTCAGTTCTTTATTAGCTGTTTTGAGCATGCACATCAATGGTGCCCCCACACTGTCAGTTGTTTTTACCATTGTGCTGAATAAGGATATGACTGATGGTGTGTTTGTGACTGTGTCATGATGTTACTTGTAGACCAGAATGTGTAGAAACCGTGGATGTTGCATATCTAGTGCTTGATCTTTGTTTAAGCTTTTTACCAGCAGTCATAGTAGGTTTTAACAGCTCATGCTTTTGTGTAGTTGGCACTGCTGTAGGAAGATCTCTTCATTTTACTGAAAGTCCAAGACTTGCTTGTACTGTATAAGTGACTGGATTACAATCACTTTTGAAATGTTTTGAGCAGATTCTTGAGTACTGTGTGGGGGCAGAGTTCCCATGGCACATTTGAACAAAGCAGAGATCTGATCTATATATAAAGATCTCTGAGCAAAGTTAATTCACTGCATTTGTCTTTAGGATTTCCTAAATGAGTACAAATCAACTCCATTTGAGTGTCCAAGAGAACATTCAGCAACAGCACATTGTTGTCCTGGTTTGTTTTCATTTACCGAGGATTGCATCTTTTCTCTTAAATTCAGCTTATGCAGATGATGCTATTCGTAACTTCCTATTTTCTCAACAAATTTAGGTGTGCTTAAGAGGAAAATATTATAAAATCTCTCGTGCTGAGTGCTCACATTGTCCTCTAACCCTCCTGCTGTTGATAAAAATGTTTTAAAGTGTGCCAGAGAGATGAAATTGTCAAAGTGTGAACTTATTAAAAGTGAAAGTGGTTCTTAGCTTGTGCTTGCATTTTCATCTATGCAGGTAATCCCTGGCCACCTGTGCTGCCCCAGCCACGTAATAAAAGCCTATTGTTGACAAACATTCTCCTCAGTGAAGCACGTCAAGAATACAGCCAAAAGCACCCAAGAAGTAACAGTAATTCTCAGAGAATCCCGAGTCAGAAAACCGACCAGCCATCTTCAACAGCCAGTTCTAACACCTTGGGCAGTCCTGTTGATCCTATAAATGCAGAAGAACTCCCAGCTGAAGGCCTACAAAACATGAATGCAGTTTCTCCAGAAACTAAAGTGGGGTCTTGATCGGAAGGAAGCAAATTTGATCTTTGTGTTTAAAGAATGGAACATTGATCAAGCTGTGGTGCCTAAGACTGTGGTTTGGATCTCTGAAAGTATTAACATGAAGTGACTATTTTGCAGGTCATGGCCAGATGTGTGTTGAAATGTTGGTAGTAAATGTGTGCAGATTTCAAAGTGTTAATTTTAACCTGAAACTGTGGACTTTGTTGGATTTTTTAGAATGCTTCCATACAACAAAAAATATACAAAAAGATTCTTCTTAGTGACCCATAAACATTACTTTGCATGTGAGGCTTGTGTGGAACTTGTGATACATGTGTATGAATATATTAATATTATCCAACACCTTACAATTTACAGAGTGCCTCCAACTCCCCAAAAGAAATGTTAGCTAATAGAAAAATTTATGTGGCCATACTTGTCACACTCATGTTCTTTGATTGGAAGAATATTACACAAGACACATGCAATGCACTGCATAATTCTGAGCAAAAATCACATGGCATACAAGCAAAATTTGTCACAGTTCGTTCTGACCTTAAACTTCACCGGTTTTACCAAACACAGGTTGTTGAAACTTATTTGGCACTTTTGTTACTTTATGTCATACATACAGGTATTTTAGCATCAGGCTTCAATATATTTTCAAAAACATTCTTTCAAATGAAAATTATGCAGAAGGCTTAGTACTAAGGTTGTGTTGTGACCTCGTGGCAGCCCATATGCTTATCTCCCTTTATTCAGTGCCCTGTGGTGTCGTTGTGCAAGATGCAACATAATCATTCCTTATGAAACTATGCAACAGTTCTTTTTATCCCTTTTTTATAGTGAAAAAGAGCGAAACCAGATGTTAGGCATTGCAACACAAGAATATGAAATGGTCACTATCTGCTTCTGAAGGTTTTCAAATATTAGCATGTGAAAGACAAAGTTGCCACTGTGTACTATGGTAGTGACTAAAACTAATGCTTTTCCTCATGCCACTTACTGACAACCATATCTTTTATTACTGCAAGGCACTCCAGCCTTATAGCTTCAGAAACCAGAAATATGGAAATACAGACATGATTAAAGTATTATTTGGCAAAACATGTTCAAAATCAAATTGACATTATGAGATATGCCTCTAATTAGGGGTCTGCAAAAGTGGCATGTCTAGAAATGTTCAAAATTTAATTATTTCTTATCTAATCTTTAAAGATATGTCTGATAGAAAGTCACTCTTTGTACACTACCAAATGGATTAATCACATAGTGCTCTGTCTGTATGTGTGGTAGGTGAAGAGGGTCATGGAAAACAAATTTCAAATTCTTAATTAAGCTCCTCAGATTTCACTAAAGGGTTAGAAATATAGCAATAAGCATTGACATAAATCCGTCAAGTCTAAAAGAGCACATCACTTGCATTCAAAAGCTGAAGGTGATGTAAACATATGACATTCTACCACAAAATATCATGTCAAGAGTTTTTTGTTTTGGCACAGCAGAAGGGTGATTTAAAGCAGCCCAGGTTGTGTAACGACTTCATTTAGTGAAAGAAACATAAGCAAAGAATTTTGCTTTTCTGAGTTTGCTAATAAGGGATGGCCAAGCTGTAAGACCAGTTAAGATTTTCTATATACAGTGCACCTGACATCCATTTTTATTGAAGCATCAACATTTTAAACAAAGCTTTAGTCACTTTACCATCTCTATTTAACATTCTATAGTGTCCATGTAAAAGTGAGAAGTGTGATATTGTGTTATCCTTATTTCCCCATGACTGGAAAACAGCATGTGGTTTTAACCTCTGCAGAAGATAGAATTAATCCATTAGGATTGTCCAGAAGAACACTGTACTTAACATGTTATTGAAACAGAAAGGGCAACATGGAGTGTTTTAACTTTAAAAGCCTCTCCCCCCCCTCCCAACCATTTTTTGTGCAGACTAATATACAGGAAATGGGTCAGTGAAAAGTGAGAAAAAGTTTTAAGCATACATTTGTCCAAGCCACATAGTAGCAGATAAAGTTAACAAAAAATACAATACTATGAATCGGAAGCAAAACAATTAATAAGGCATATTGCAAATCAAAATAGTAATATTGCTTAATATCTCAACATGACAATTTAAATTTTGTATGAGTGGTCATGGAAATCCATCAGCAACTACTGTCCTAGCAATTAAAAAAAAAATAAAATAAGAACAACAAAAACTTTTCCAAGGTACACAAGAAACATAAAATAAGCACTACCTTTGTACATGTAAGTACATAACAGCACAGATTGTTGGGACATATGAAACAAGTTGTACACTCTACTCTGTTTTTATTAGGATTAGCAGAAATATTTATCTAGAACAGCTCAAAATGGAAAATGCAATTTGACTGCTGTCTACTTCTAGATCATGTTGATCTGCTGGAGAAGACTTACAAGAGATCAACAGTGTGTTAGCCAATGACACACCAACCAACTTAAATTATATGCATTTTGTGCTCTGATAACAGAGTTACAAAAACAAAGATCGGAAAGAGATTTAAGAAAACAAGTACAATATATAGATCAAGATATATCTATATATGTGGGTGTGCACAAAAAAACAAGCAAACAATTGCTGTTGAGGTATGCTGATGAAAGCAGCTACAAGAACAAAAATGGTAAAGAGATTTAAAAAAACAAGTACAATAACTAGATTGATATATATATTTGTGTGTGCACACAAGAAACAAGCAAATAATCGCTGTTAAGCATGTATGACTATAGGATATAAATGGCTACTGAGCACTTGCATATACATTCAGTGCCCAAGAAAAAAACAGAAAACGCTGCAAAATGTTATAGCTTAGATCTCAGAAGAGGTGGAAGTTAAAAGAATTCTCTAGTGGCTACTAATAATAAAACTTGTCTGGGACCTTAAACTATAAAATAAGTTAAAAAGCAGTAATAAATAACTAGCTAAAGAATCATAAGTCTTTCATGCCACTAAATTCCTCTTGAGCCTGTGTCTAAGACAGCAGGAGAAAACATTTTGAGATGCTTGTAGTTTTTAAAATAAAAGATCAACTAGCAATTGTCTTTTGCTATTTCCAGAACACATGGAGTTTTGGCATGAATGGATTGTCATAAGTCTACCCATGCACCCAGGATGAAAACTGAATGGGGTGCCTGTCTTCAGAATGCAGAACGCTATGACAAAGGGGCAGAAGTCATGACAGGAATATAAGGTCATAAAATTGCTTACAACCGCAAAGTGAAAAAGGAGATATTTTGCAGAAAACAATGGCCACAGACACATAGATCATAGAAGTCTGTGGGAATGGTTGTTTTCTACAAGGAAAAGGCCGACCGTGCAGGCTCACGAAGAACTCCCCACATGGCAGGAAGATGTACATAGCATCAGCACGTGACCCCTCTGAAGAGCTTCAGTCATGTGCATCACACAACCTCCATGTCAGGTAGGACGAACTTCTGTCGCCAAACCCCAAAGTATTTGCGAGTCAGTCCACATCAACAAAACAAATCGAACTCGTAATACTCTCCCTTAGCTTTATCGTTATTACCTTATGTAAGTATATATATATGTCAGTACAATGATCTATGGATGTTTAAACTCAACACAAAGTTCCTTTGGCCTTCTGTTTATTGATTCATTTAGCTTTTATCACAGAGAAAAGGGACTTGGTGGAAAAAATATTTAAGCTTCTGTTTCTGGTATGCAGGTTATGCAGACTTTTTTAATGCACGATTAGATGCTACACCAAACTCTGAAAGTAACTTTTTTTTTTTTTAAAAACCTTAACAGGTCAAACTCACATAAAGCCCTTTAAATGGCCAAGCGTTTTGTTGCCAAGGAGTATATAAATTTACTTCTTCTTATGTGATTGTTATTTATGAGATTATCTTAAAACTTCACAATTTAAAATTTTCAAAGCTTGGTACAGGTCTTCAATATGTTTCAACTTTAAAAAAAAATGACAACATGAAAAGAATAGGATCACTTTTGTTAGTGAACTACAAATTTAAGGATTTTGTTTAGTATTACGAAGTAAACATCGATAATTTCGCGACGTCGATAACCTGACAAGCAATAACTTGGATGGGTCAGCACAAGCCGCCAGATAAGTGACATCATATCAGTCACTTTCTACTGGGCAGCTGACTGGGCAGCCTGGTCCTTTTCCATGTTGGCAAGGCAGCGGGGGCACCAGCAGGTCACTTTATAGCGGACCTTCATCTTCCCGGGTCATTCATAGCTGAACACCTGCAGAAGTGAACAATGAAAAAGTCTCAAATCAATGACATTAATGATATACCAGAGAGAGAGGTGGGGAAGGAGGAACAAAAGGTAGATTACAGAGATGGGGGAAAATCATGAAGAGGCGTGCTATAGGCTTAGCAACCAGAGCAAAGTTGAGATTTTTCTTTCTCATATGCACGCCCCCACACACACATATATATATATATATAAACACACGTGCGCTTGCAGACTTGTCCTTCCATCAATCCCTCATTAAACATGAGGAACTTTCTCATGTCATGTGCTCATATCATGTGACACCAGCAAAGGAGAGACTCATTCAAGAATTTTCTTAAAGCATGTTTATTGAGAAACATCTAGGGTTTCAGTCTGGATAATGTTTAATGTTATGTGCAGCTTTCAGTTTCATTGTCTTCATTTGCTGTGCAATTTCTTCCGTTTGTATTATTTTGTAAATGTTCAGAGTATGACCGTAATGTTATAGTAGAGGCCCATGCAATTTTCCTTTGTTATTGTTATTACTGTTATTTTTCGAATTTGTAGAGGCGAGCTTAATGCACTGTACATAAAAGACTACAAACGAACCGATAGTCAACCATACAAGAAACACAAGTGTCAGCAAATGTATGACACCACAGCAACATGAACTAAAGGCATAGATGAAGAAGAACTAAGTAGTAAGTGAAATAAAACATTTGGTTTTGAAAGTTGCTGTTATTATTATTATTACACCACTTTGGGTGATGGTGTTATAAATAAATGAGAGCATCAATGATGATCACCTTGACAATGCCATCGCTTTGCACGACCACGAGTTTGCTTGTGCTGCTCATAAAGATGGCGACAGGCCGATGAATTCCACTTTCACGAGCCAAAACAAACCTGCATTGACAAAAAGACATTTTGAGCTGCAATACACTCACGTTAATTCTAAAAACAGGAATTTTGATTTTAAGAAAACAACAATAGTTTGCTGGGTTATTATTTTGTGAATGACCTGGAGAAGATTAAAGCAAACAAAAACAATAACTATACTAACGGATAACAGAACTTGAGGCATTTTTCTAATTTCTTAATGAGTTATATTGCTGTATTTTGTCGTGGGCAGGAATCTATTTTTTCATTAATGAGCTAGAGAAAGGAAATGAAAAAACAAAGGAAGAAAGAAATGAAATAAAGAAAAAATACAAACAAGCAAAGTCGTGGAATAAATGTATGTCTAACTGTTTATCTGTATGGAATAAAAAAAAAATAAAAACAATTAACAAATAAAAAGAAATCAAAGAAAGAACTTAGTAACCTTTTTCTCTTCACGTACGTGAACAAGTAGAAATTATTATAATTAGAATAAAAAGTTTTTTAAAAGGGATAAGATAACGAAAAGAGTTAATAAATGACAAAAATGAAACAACAACAACAATCACGAACTTGTGAATGAATAGAGGAAAATCGTGAAATTGAACTGTTCCTACCATCTCTGGTAAGGGATGCAGAAGATTCGTTTTCTCTAAGTACAAAAATGTACATAAAAGCGCTTTAGCCTCACCTTTGAAAGGCGCCTTCACAGGTAACAAGTTGTATGCGACTGTTGCCGTAGTCGGCGACAAAGATGTTACCGATGTTGTCGGTGCACAGGCCCTGAGGTTTGCGCAGCACGTGCGCCCCGGTCGGCTGGTAGGCGAAGAGCAGACGACCCTCTGGCGAGATACACTTCACGGTGTTGGTGGCCACGTCCGTCACCACGTAGTTGCTGTCCCCGGTAAACGTGACGTAGCGCGGCTCCACGAAGATGGCGTTGCCCGCGCTGTCCACGTTGAAAGATCGGACAACGTCTCCGCTTTGGTTGATGACATCCACGGACGTGTCCTGCAGGCAGGACACCAGGAACTGGTCGAGTGTGGAAGAGTAAGCGATGGCGTCGTACTGTTTTGCCGTCCTGATCCGCCGTTTCAAGGCCATGGTGCCTGCAAGGACAACGCGTGACCCAAACTGCGCAACTGGTGTTTGCTGTAAATGCGCGACTTAAAGGCCAACCCGAGTACAACATCCTTTGGTTGGTTTTATTACAATAATAAATAGCGTCCTTTTGTTCAGGTGATACAAACAAGCCTTTGAGCATCACAGTTCTCACCTGTGTTCGGAGAAAGTCAACAGCACGAATGTATGCGTGCTTTTTTTTTCTTTTTCTAAACAACGATTCATTAGCGTATGCAGATAGCGTTGGGATAGGCACGTAGTTAAATATATAGGTACAGGGAACTGCTTCAATGACGTCCGGAATAAAATGTAATCTGAGTGTGATTTTCCTTAATAATAATAATCCCGCAATTATACATAAAAACTAATGACAATGCAATATTCCACGAACCTGTCAGCGCTGTAAGCTTTTGGTATTTAAACGATAATAAGTTTGAAACCATTCTTTATACCTTCATACTACCCTAAATCTCTTTTGTTAAAACAATCCATTCGTGGAGTGGAAGCTTTCAAAAACCGAAATTCTTCCGAGCAGAGAAAGACATCGAGAATGTAAAGTCCTGTTCAAACATGGCGACTGTGGGTTGACATACGCTTCTATTTCTCCCAGTGGTAGCAGATTAGACGACATAAGCAATTTCTTTGGTGCACATCTATGTTATGTTCGGAAGCTCACGTCTTCGCGATAAAAAAAAGAGTTTATTTTGTCAAAATTCTAAAATTAGTTTCTTTTGGATAAATGAAAGAAACTGCAAGCAGGTGAGTCTTTGAGGAAGAATTTAGATATCACCAAGTGAGTCTAACTGGGATTCAAACGAGTTCTGATGAGATAAAAGTTCTCTAATCTCATCTAAAAATAAGAAATAAAATCAGTCCTATGTTTTTCTTTGTTGGATACAAATAATTTTAACTGAAATTCTCACTGAATATACCGATTAGGACAGAGGCTCGTGAAGTCAACTGTATTCCCCTAGACCCGTCGTGTTAATCACCTGAAACTGTGACGACGAAGATCATCTTCTTCATGATAGTGATGGCCACATCGTCGTCCTTTCCGACACAAGTGACGTCACGGGGCTCTTCGGAGATCTGGAAGAATATTGGTCAACTTAAAACGGCCTGCATGCAGAAATAAGAATAAACAAGGTGGCAATTTTACCTATGTAACTGCAATAACGAAGCTTTAAGTTTTACTTCCCAGATTAAAAGAATATCTATCATGAGAAAGAACAAGTATAAGTAAAGGCAATCTCGTGACCTCATAGTTACTGAGAGGTGAGGTGTCAGACATCCCTTTCCCCCCTCCCCACATTCTCGCATCACAGCAGAATCCAGTAAATTCTGTTACGAATTCAACCAGAACACAGACAGTACTAAAAGGCAAACAAATATGTCGCATAGCTGGCTTGTTTGCTTCACCGGGTGTGTGCACCTGGATGTGGTCGATCAAGTCGCCATTGCTGGTGAACTTCTGCATACGCCTGTTCCGGCAGTCGACGACGATGATCTCGTCACGTGACGTGCACGTGACACCCCACGAGGACAGACCTTCGTCTGAGTTACAGTCCTCTACCTGCAAACATGGAATAAGCAGCATTTCCTCAGTATTGAATAATCTCGGTGTTGCTGTCTTCTGACACACCAGTGGCCAGATGTCTTAATTTTCTTATTAAACGTGCAGTATCAAGTGTGTGTGTGTGTGTGTGTGTGTATCGATGTATCGATACATCTATATACTCGTGATTGCGCCTCTAAGAGTGTAATGTTTGATGAAAATATATTCGTATAATTGTGGGCCCACTCTCTTTTCTCTTTTCTCTCTTTATCGTCTTCTCACACATGCACCCACACATGCACACCCTGCCTCACTGTTTAACAATTATTTTTCCCTGTTAAAAGTCTTTTTTTAACCCTCTCTGCATTATAAACGAGGGGCAGTCAAATAAAACGCAGCAGATACCGGGCAAATACAAGTCTAACTTGTTTCATTTGACTAATCTTCGTACCTTCGTGTGTTTTCTCGCATGAGGCGCACTTTAGAAATTTCTAGGCCTGTTTTCCAGTGAATTATATAAACTATGACACACAGAAATAAACTAAATGCATCTTCATACCCGTCTTTGTAGCCAGGATACTAAAACATGGAACTAGTGTTCTCTAGATCTTTTCTCAACAAGAAAAGAAAAACTCTTTCATTATGCCAATGGCTAGATGTGTAGCACCCATTTCGAAGGGGTTAAGGATACTACCTGTACATGGCCCATTGTCTGGAAGTCACGCTGGAATACTTTGATGGCGTCATCAGGCATAAAATTCACCCTGAACATGAGCTCTTCGTCCTCCTCTTCGATTCCATTGTGGTTACCCGATCTTTCCATTTTTGCCATGGCGTCTTTAATTGTGTCATACACCTGTGCAAGTACACCATTAATGCAGACAATCGAGGTTTTTTTAAATATCCATCTTGTGTTGCAAATGTCAGTATATAACTTTTGCAACCAATATCTTAGACAATAACCAACTTCTGCCACAAATATGTTAGCAAAATGTGAGCTGTAAACTTTTAAAGTTAATAAGCCAATACAACTAGGTTTAGTAGATATCCGGGTGCAATAAACTAAAGATTGTACATGAACAGAACTGAACAGGAAACCAACAAACACACACACGCACACACACACACACACACACACACACACACACACACACACACACACACACACACACACACACCTGTAGGATTTCTACATCACTTCCGTATTTCAGCAGGTACTGCATCCGTTCGTTGCCGGCTCTCAGGATCTTGGAGTAGTCCTTGGCGGGCCCACCTTTGCTCTCGATCTTTTCCTTCAACATGGCGTAAACGTCGTCCACCTTCGTCAGCAGCTCTTTCTCGCTGTCATCGATCTTTTGCCGCAGTTCTGCCGCGACGGAGCGAATGCGTTCCTTGGAGCTGCGCACCGTCTCTTCCAGCACCTCCACCGCGTCCCCGAACCCCCCGCCCAGCATGCCCTGCGGCGGCATGGACTGCAGGCGGATGACCACTTCCGCCATGTCCTCTTCTTTAGCGGAAACAGCGTCAGCGACTGGGAGGCAACTCCGACACTTCCGGTGGCTGAGGGCCGCGCAGTCACCGCAGGCGGGCTCCTTACAGTCCGTGCAGTACAGGGTCAAGGCCTCACCAACGTGTTTTGCGCACGGCACTACGCGCTTGCGCGTCATGACGCTCTCTAGCGGCAGCTTCTGCATTTCCGGAAGGGAGATAACCACGTGGTCTGCGGTGACGTCCCCGTGCAGGTGGACGCTGGTGCAGGTGTCGCAAATCGCTTGGTAGCAGTCCAGACACCAGCTGAGGGCCGGGGAGTCGTCTCCCTGCCTGGCGCACAGGTCACATGGCTTGTCTGCGCCGTATGCTGCGATCACCTCGCACAGCTTGTCTACGAAACTGTCTTCTCTGAAGCTTTCTGAATAGTGGCCAGCGATTCTGACATTTTTGGGGAGGTCTGTGGGCTGCTTGCAGGAAGGGCACAAGAAGTAAGCTTTGCTCCCTTTTTTCAGCTTTAATAAAGAAAAACAAAGAACAGGTTTCGAGTCTAGAGAGGCGTTTGATTTATTTTTCTGGAATAACCATTCAAAACAAAAACAGCAAATAAATAAGTAAAAGGATAACAACACGTTGATGCAGTGTTTTGACAAAATCTTTGGCGTGAAGATTAAGATTAACGCATTGTACACAGAAGTATGTTGTCTAAAAATATAACCAACTTACTAACTTACTACCTGAACGAATGAATGAACAGAATTCACGGATTCACTGAACTGATTTACTAATTAACCATAATTATTCACGTGTACGGCATAATCTGACATGAGTTGTTGCTAGTAATGTGCAAGAATTATGAGGACGCGAAGCTAGTCATTATACAGATGGTGCGTACGGATCCTAGTCCTCCCCCCCCCCTCCAACACACACAGTCCTACTCGCCTTTGTAGCGAGGAGTAGCAGGTATCTCACAACAGGTAAAGCTGAAGTCGGGCAACTGTTACACTTGTACTGGACTCCAGCAGCGTAATTTGTTTTTTTACCTCCTCGGAACACCGACAGTGATATGATTGTTAAGGTTGACGGGGGCACTTTCTTTCACGCTAACCCCCGAACTGTGGGAGGTCCGCAAACACAGACGAATGGATACACGCACAATACACACACACGCATGCACGCACTCACACATATACACATACGTACACAGGCACACACATATACAGAAACACACATACGAATACCACGCACAGGCACACACACGACGACTTACACCTGGTAATAATTATTTGTCAAAGTGCCATCTCAGTGAATCACTTTCTTATTCTCAATCTTTTTTCCACACGAGCGACAGGCCAACGGGACGTCCCCACACGCTATCCCAACAACTGACAAGAGCTCCCTAAACTTGCCGAGGAAACGATGATACCCTCCCTAATCAAAACATGAGAGAAATCGTTCACTAGAGAAGATAAAGTCTTGTCCCCCAACGTCTTGAACATGGGTGATCATCGCTGCAAAGAACTCGCACTCCTACTGAACCAATGACTTGGAAGAGTGCATAACCTAAAGACCTGCGAGGTTTGAAATGCCGCACATAACAAGGGTCACGAACATTCAAAATCACTTAGACCTCAACAAGCGCTACTACAATAAAATCTGTTATGTATCCAAGTATTAAAAGTGAAAAAGGACCTGTCGCAATTCGGTTACTTGTTGTAACACAAGCCGCTAAGTGACTGGCTGCGTTTGGTCAGGTCTTACAATGCCACCATAGACCAGCCCTGAAGTGGTGTGTTTTTCTTTAGCACAATTACCGCTACAGAACTAACGGTTACGCCTATCATAAGAGGGAGGTTTGTGGATTGACCCGGTGTCCCCCACAGGCGGTGTGAGTGATCGTGTTTATCGCTCCACTTTACTCGATAACGGAAAGAGAACTATTTTTCTTTCTTTTGTTCATTGACTTTCATTTGTAATTTTTTGTAATACCGTTGTCTATAAAGTTCACTTCAAGTTGTGTGTGTGATTGTGATGTCTTCTGACGGTTCACAAGCAGAGAGAGAGAGAAAGTAATATTGCTTGTTCTTCAAGTTCCAGCACCTCAACAATCGGTCCTACCTCAGTTTGGATGTGTTGCTCCAAGCACTCCCTGCAAAAGGAGTGCAGACAAGGCAGCGCACGTGGTCGTCGGCAGATGTCGCTGCATATGCCGCACGTGCAGATCTCCTCCTCCAACTGGCAGAGGAAAGTGAGAGGGTCTCCCATCTTTCCCCTCCCAGCCCGACTCAGAACAGGTAAAACCTGGATGGGATTACAATTGTTGACTTAAACTTTGATTTCTGTTCTTTTGTTGTTTTCGTAAAAGCTTTCATGCTTCTTACTCACATAGATAGATAGATAGATAGATAGATAGATAGATAGATAGATAGATAGATAGATAGATAGATAGATAGATAGATAGATAGATAGATAGATAGATAGAAAGCAATAGAATAGAAATAATTAAAGGAGCAGGAGACATAAAAAAGAGATAATAAAAAAATGAAAAAGAATGGAATGAAAAAATTGAAATAAAAAAAGAGAATAAAGAAAGAAAACATAAAAAATAGTTGCCTTCTTATCACATTACTTTTCTTAGTCGATCGATCGCTTCGCCCAAAGAAGGGAATTCATAGTTAAGGATCTGAACAGCCTTCCCGCGGTGTCCCTCCTGCTTGTAAATCCTCTGCAAGTCTGCTGTCTGTGAAAATGAACAGCGAAGGGGAGAGCCCTGGAGTTCGTCTGAAGTGTATACAGGCCTCCCAGTCAAGTATATCAGTGGGTCCCGCCTGTGCGTGCCGCGAGCAGGGTCACCCTCCCCGCGTCACGTGACGTGGGATCAATGTCGTCTGCGCGTGACCATCGCACGTCTCCTTCTGGTGAAGCAGAAGCCTGGCATGTCGGATGAGTGGCGGGAAGCCATGCTTTTGGCACCAACACCACCTAATCGAACTGAAATAACTCAGATCCCCCTGATTACCTGCCGGGTGTCCGGGTGTTGATGACGTGCCAGAGTGAAGAGCTGAATGTGGGTTGGGGTTAAAGAGCTTGTTGACAATAAGCATGCTTTGTTCGGCACCGACATAATTTATTTCAGCCAGTTAGCTCGATCGTATTTCTTCCTTACTTGTAAACAGCTCTCTGTCCGGGATTTTAAAAAAAAATGTTCCCGGCTGTTCACTTGTGAGATGGTTTAACTGTTTAATTCTTTCTCGACTATTTTCAATTTGTGATTTATTCACATAATGAATCCTGGAATACAAACAACACTTCAGCAATAATTATTACTCTTTGTCCATTGACTCGGCATTCAAGTTTTGCAGTCGTACAGTCTTATAAATCTAGCTTGTGTACTTGCCAGCGTCTGTTAAACATCGTTGTGTTTACAACATGTTCGAACATTTGCTTAAATCAGAGTTTCTATTTTTAGCAACACACGTACGTAGCAATTACTTCACGGCATGATGGTCACTGTTGTGCGTCAGTGTATTTATACTCCTAGTTCTACAATTAGTCGCTGACTGCAGTAAAGATACTCTAGATATGTATTATTATTCTTCGTTACTTTCACACAGGACAGTACTTGCAAACTTAGTCTCTTATCAAATTAAAAAATAGGGTATTGTAAAGTGAAAGGGGACAAGAAAATCAAACTATCTGTTAAAAGTCATATCGCGGGGAAGAAAGCAAGAATCACTAATTAGGTGGTAATTTCTTATCTGACGCTAGCACGAGAGTGGGGCCAAGATAAGCACCCGCTTGCTCACACTGAAGGGAGATAATTTTACAAAGGTGGCCTAGACACGAAAGAAAAGAAGTTAAGAAAAAAAAAGTTGTGCATAAATAAATGTCGCTCGCTACACTGACAAGAAATGTGCCAAATGCTCGAAGTGCATGACCCCACACAAGGAGACAGACAAGAGGTGGTAAGAGCGGGGTTGGGGCGGAGTGAGTGGGGGGAAGACAACGCTGTCTCTCTCTCTCTCTCACACACACACACACACACACACGAGAGCGCGCGCACACACACTCACACATACAGACGCATTCTCTCTTTCACCCACTCACTCACTCATTCAAACCCACCCACTCACACTCACTCACTCACTCACTCAAACTCGCCCACCCACATTCTTTCTTTCTTTACACTCACTCACTCACATTCTCTCTTTCACTCACTCACACACACACACATGCACGCGCGCCTAACTTGACCTTACCTCGGCCTTACGTGTGTATCAGCCTATCTCTCACTGAGCAGCAGTCACGTCCGAGGAACAGATACATGTAGTATAAGGAAACGGCTGCTCATAGAGTGACAGACGGTTTTCTCAAGGGTTCCTGGCTCTAGCTGTTCTAAGTGAGGGTCTTGGGAGGAGGGGTGGGACACAAAGTTATCTAACATCAAATCGTTTATCTTGACCCTAACACTGCGAACGACACTAACAAAGCTAACTACGCAAGCTGTGGGTTTTACGAGATCAAGACACAGAGAAAAAAAAACATTGACTATGCCTAAACACCAACAACTCTATCAACCTGAGCGATGCTTACATAAATAGCAACGCGAACTAAAGGTAACAACGTTTTTATTTTTCGTGGTGCTACCAAAACAAACAACACTAACAAGTCAGCAAAGCAAACAATGCTAACAACTTTTTTAGTTTTTTTTTTTTTGGCGGGGTTGAGTTGGCTGCTTAATTAAACATGTGCTTTCTTGTTCACCTTGCATGCGACAACAAACAAGACACACCGACAGATGTAAACATCCTGATAGAAAGAGGCGGAGAGAGAGAGAAAGGAGTGTCTTGTAGACTAACCCCGAGTCTACGAATACATGTATTTAAGACTGAATTTCACTGATCACGGTCCCTGTGTGAACTGAAATCTTCCTTTAGAGAGAACCGACTACATTTGACTACACAGGCCTACAGCACAGTTATGTACACAATCTAATCCCACTCTTACCTTACTAAAGCGTTTTTATCGCACCTGCAAATTTAGACAGCTGACTACAAAACATCGATTGCGTGTCAAAAAGTAAAGATTTTCTACAATCAATCAATCAATCAATCAATCAATCAATCAATCAATCAATTTGAGCTACGTTTACTATCACCTCAATGGAAAAAGCCAGAGGACTGGAGGAAATGAAGACTTGACCAATTATGGTCGACAGCTACAACACTCGTAGTAGTAAGGTTTGGAATCGGCTACGCATTACACAAGTATAAGTCATTCATTTCTGATAATAGACTGAAGGCAGTAACACTAGCAAAGGAGAAAATGTTGTGATTTCTGTTGTTACTGCTAAGGAAACTAGACATTTTGATTGAGAATGTTACTGATGAGCAATTGAAGAGGAGGAGGGTAGGCATGTCTGCAATCCTCTTTATTCTACTTCTATGTGCCTTTGTGTTTGTCTTCCTGTCCGTGTCTGTCTGTACACATATGTGTCTGTGTGTGTCTGCTTTTGTACACAAGTCTATGCATATGAACGACCATGACTACACGTTTGTGATAGAAACCCGTGGTGAAAAAAGAAGATAATAACATTTAACATCTTACTTCAAGTCAAAACGGACTTTTACAGATCATTAATCTTTGTCTTTCTACATCGTCCAGGGGCAGTCAAAGAGACACGTGTTGATTTACTTTAGTAGTTTACTTCAAAATAATGGAAAATGAACGATCTACAGCGCACTTTACATACCACAAGCATTACCAGGGCGCTTAGGTTCAAAGGGAAACAGCCTACACTTCATGACTTCAGTGTACGGGTAGCTTTTCACCTTCCTCTTTCTCATCGTCACTGGTTGACATACCCGACCAACACCTGCCCTGGTCAACAGCTTAGTGGAACCTTCGTCGTCATTAAGCCGCTGTTCACTGAACCGTGCAGTAATCCCCCTCCCTGTCACAGTTTGACGAATTGATTACCCTGCAGGACGATGTTATCGAAATCAGGTTACCTTGGGTATGAAATCGATAAAAGAAACAATCGAGATGGGATCGGAATTTTGGCTACCTTGATTAACGAACTGAAAACAAGGGTTCCTCATCGGGGAATTCTGGCGCCCCCCCCCCCTGGTGGTGGGTTTATAATTTTAACTTGCTAGTGGTTAGGTATCCAGAAACTAAAGGTGAGTAAATGTTATGACAGTGGCGTCACGGCGAACACAAACGCATGCACCGACAGGTGGTGGTATCAAACATACACAAGCTAGAGATCATTGTTAACCGGACAAATATTCAAAAGAATTTGACCAAGCTTGGCAAAGTTTCTGTGTAACCTCCATGTAAAAAATATACGATTCTTGGTCGAACCTTTGTCTATATTAAGCCTTACGGCAGCAAAAATCTAAAACGCATTATCCTGCCTGGCTGTGTATCTGCCTATTTTACTATCTCTTGTCCTTCCTCAATCCTCTCTCTCTCCCTTTCTGTGAAAGAACACACATTTCTACAGCAGTTCAAACACTACAACTTTGAACCAAGCCCAGTCATGGCCGCACTAACGCCCTCTCCAGTATTCCAAATCCATAAGAAACCTAGCAAGACAAGTTAAAAGGACAAGCAAGTTAAACAGTAAGTCGGGATCCTGATGTGCTGGATCACGTGCGATCAACTTTCGGATTTGAAAACTGTCGTTTACAAATAATCGCGTCTACAACACAGGTTCAGGCCGACAAATGAAGCCGCCATGTCTGCGGACTTTTTCGCGTAAGAAAACAAATTGACTCTAATTCGTGACGTAGGCGGACCCAATGGACAACAAGAAAAAAAAACAACAACAAGAAAGTACAAGTGTCACAAATCTGCAGGTGGACTAGTCAAACAATTGTTGATTGGTGTAAGAAGATATGTTTTAAGTGATCGTTTAAAGGATTTGATGGTGGGTAGATGGTGGATATGGAGGGGAAGAGAGCTCTACTATTTTACAGTAACTAAACATCTATTGACCATATGTGGATTTTCTGGTGATAGGGGTAGAGATCATACGGTCATCAGACGAATAGCGAAAGTAGTCTGGCTGAAATGTAGGGAAAGAGAAGTTTAGAGAAATTAATAGTCTGGACAGGGGTATGCAAAGAACTGGATCACTGCCTTTGCTTGTGTGTACATTTTTTACTTACAGTACAACCCATCTCAAAAAAAGTTTTGCTAAAGAAGGCTCCTTTACTTTTGCCATGGAATACTTTGACTTCTCGCAAAGAAAGATCGTTGACCTGACTACTTCTTCCACAACGATTGTCATGTAGAAGCATGCAGTAGCTGCACTGAAACTCTATTTTACTGTTTGCAACATTCTCCAGCTGTATTATGCTGAGAGATCTCAGCCGACCAACACAAGACACTGTGGATTTGATGACAAACTGTATTGACTTAACACAAACAATATGGCTGAACCGCCATCTCGAACATCACAAAATCATAATGAAAAACCCCGGATGTCCCTACCCGGATAACTCTTATCATCACACCAGCCATGCCAGCATTCTTCCGTTCGTTCAACTTTTCATCTCAGTTTTCTTTCCACCCCATCCAGCATGCAAGCGCTTTGACGACCCCTGTCAATAGACAAGCAAGGTTTAGAGATGTCACAACACAACATGACGGCCTAGCTGGGCTACTCGAGTTTGCTCAGACATGATATCATTGAAGCCCAGTCATTTGACTTGCATTTCCCTTTAAGCACTATTTGCGACATGTCCAGTCTAGAAAAAAATATTTTCAGCAGGCCGGGTTTCATGGCCACGACCTCACAGTAAGTCAATCACTTAACCACCGATAAATCCCGAACATAAAACCAGCCATAACACGCATTCATTTCACGCTCCAGCGACTGGAGGTCAACGTCGTTGTTGTAGCGAACTTGGTTGTGGGAGACCCTCTGCCAAGTCACGTCCAACCCAGCCGTCGATGTCAAAATCTTTCACCTTCATGCCATGCTACTTGAAAGAAATGTTATAAAGGTGCAGGCCTTTTACGAGGTGGGGACTTTTGTGCCGAGAACAACGCAGTAAGGAAGAATGAACGCTAAAGGAACTTGGTTATCTTGTGATAAATAAGCGCGCTGGAGACACTGCCACAGAGTTGAAAAAGAGATTTAAGGAGTAGTCATTGCGCCATCTCCTCTTTTCGAAAGAAAACAAACAAACAAACAAACAAAAACAAAATAAGAAAGCAAGACAAAACAAAACAAAAAACTACCCAAGAAAGTTGATAAAGACACAAAATGAACTAACGGATTGCGGGAATACACGAACACCAAACAAGCAAACGATAAAAAGAACACAGAATAAAATTACAAATGAACGAATGAACAATCAAACGAGTATAGGAACGTACAAATTAATAAGCGAACTTACAGACAAAATAACTAATGTAAACAAAAAACTTATGATCAGACAAACAAACAAACAACCAAACAAATAAACAAAGTCAAAGAAAGAAAGACAAGTTAGAAGACTAAAAAAACAAAAAAAAAACAAATGAATAATATTCATTATAAGAATTTTCAAATACAGTCGCTTCTCGGTATCGGAAGGTACCTCGTCACCAAGCCACCCACCCCGCATGGTACCACCCAAGAAAGTCAGTTGTGAGAGGACTAAACATTGTATCGCTTTCAACACTGACTGTCGTTCGTGACGGACGATGAAAAGCGCGTTTGAAACGCAACAGGCGTTACAAGAGCGCTTAGGTTCGGAGCGGATCAGCTGCTTACAGTTTTACCAAAATTTTGCAACGCACCTGGCAAAGGAGAAAAAAAAACCCGCAATTAAATCTGTCATCACTGTCATCGTCATTGTTACGGTTCTCAAATGCAACTATGTCTTTTCGTTGTTTTCGTCGTCCTTTTAGAAATTCACGCCACGATCTGCAGTCGCCATGCGGTTTGTGATAATTTCGATGGAAGGTGAATTCACATAAAAGTTGACACTGCGACGATTGTTCAACAGAAAGACGTACAATGATATAATGTCACCGAATCATTTCTATCTTGGGACATGGCTAAACAACAGAAGTGCTGAAAACATCAGCCAGAAAGGAAAGACCTCACTAAACATGGTTAAACATAGTTAAATATGGAAAAGCATCTTTCTGAAGTCGGTTTTATGAAATGCTGGTTAAACTGCAAATTTACGGCAGGAGAGGTATGTTTCATTCCATGTGCTAACAGAAGGCTACAGCTCGAGTCTATGAATAGTAAGCAATAGATTAAAGCTGAAACGCTAACTGCATGGCAAGTTCTTCATAAAATCTGCAATGTATTAGTCTGAGTGGTAGGGCTTAGGACATGAAATTATCAAAGAACAGAAAGAACGAATAAAAAAAAACAAACAGAGAGAATGGGAGAAGGGAAATAGCACTATGGAAAGAAAGAAAATTTACCACGAGTAATTAATGTCTTACTTTGGCAATAAAAGAGTGACAAGTTTTCAGGATCAGTATTCCAGGAAAAACACCCATAATATATTGACTTCCAAAATAAATCTCCCCAAACTGGAAATTAATTTGGAGCAGGGGTACACCAGAAGTCACGTGACATTCAAAATGTGGGACAACATTGAAAAGAAGTCAGCAAGTATTGCCTACTATCGTCTACTACAAAGAAAGGACAGTATTAGTGTTGTTTCCACTTACAAAGGCTTACTAGGTAAATCGCGATAATTGTATGAGTGCCCCAGAAAAATGTCAGCCTGAGATAGAGAATTGCTTGGGGGTAAAGAGCGATAAGTAAACATCGGTGGCGCAAGCACAACAATCGCTGGCCCTGTGAATGACCCTGGTGTGATAACATTCAAGTCAAGTGGAGACCACGGGGGTTGATAATCTCTTTTCATAACCTTCTCAGCGGGCGCCAAAGCGGAACAGAACTCGCGTCAGGCAGTCGCCTTGACAGGTGTGGCCAATATTGCCTTCCTCGCGAAGCACACGTGCAAAACTGTTGCAAAAAGGCAGCCTCAAATTGGTCATACTCAAAATAATCCTAAAAAAAACTGGGTTGTATACAGTCGACGCTTGTTCTTTTTTTCTTTTGTTGTGTGTGTGCCTGACTGTTCAAACAAGAGAGACACCGCTACAAGAGACACTGACACAAAAACACAAAATGAAGGAAGCAGAGGGAAAATGGTATGCATTGGTCTTTTTTGAACCCAAAACAAAGACAAAGAATTACAGAAATCAATAAAGACTTATTATATCTGATTTCATTAGCTACGGATTTCACTACTGATCAGTTGCTTCCCGTGTGTGTGTGAGAGAGAGAGAGAGAGTGATGGGGATCTACGGATCATTCTCGACGAAATAAAACTCGTTAGTAGAAACTTGATAATGCCAACTGATCAAGACTTAATCAAGGAGAAGGGAAAATATGTCCTCACTAGTTTCACTTGAATAATTTAGTGTACAAAATGGAAACATTAAGCCTTTAGTGTTGTGAAAAATACGCGAGAGCTCGATGAACAGTTTTCAGCACTGAACGGTCGGACGTGATGACTCTTTTTCTTTGGTAATCACGTGTATTTCCTTCATTTTTCTTCATTTAGTACACGAGAGACAGTCTGTCCGCGGTGATCTTTCAGTGGGGCAGGAGTTTACTAATTATTAGTAAATTCATCATGTGACGTTGTACACAGCCATTGGCCAGCACAGTCACGTGACTTTCGCCCTAGGGTGGGTCAATATTCAACTGGTCAGCGATATTTGGCTATTGTCGTCTGCTTAAAAAAAAAATTGACATTAACTATATCTTGGCCTCTGACAAATGCGAACGGAATATGTGCCTAACTGTCGGGAGTATAGGTTTGAGCTAAGAAAGTAAGTTTTAATAGGTCCTCACCATTTCTATATCAAATTCTCTCATGACTTTAGGAATTCCCAGGCTTAACTTTAACAGATAAAAAAAATAATCTTCCCCACTTTTTCTTTTGATGTCCACCGCATCTTATGCTTATTCATAATATGTTTGTACTATGCAAGCCATACCCCTTACCCTAACCCCTAACAATGTCTCTGGCAAGTAACTATAAATGGTGTAGACGCTGTCGCAAGAACATTACATTCTGATATAGCTAACTTCCATAGCCCCGTCCATCTATTTCTACCCCATCTATACCTTATTTTTACTTCCTTCCTTCTGTAATCTCTCTCTTTTATTTTAATCCCCTTTTGGTCTGTGGTAGGTAGTAAAGCAACGACGGCAACATTTGTAAGGTTCTTTGCTCTCTCACTCCCCCCCCTAGCTTTAATTATAACGACAAAGCAAACATGTACCACACGTTGCTAGTGTTCTAGACAACAATAAAACAAAAACTGTTAATTCAGATATCAACCAGCACTTTTGTACATATCATAATTTCTCTCCGTTTTTATTGCCTTGTTATGAACAAATGTAATGTTTTTATTTCTACCAATTAGTCTGAAATTAGTAAAAAAAAAAGAGAGCATAACTTTTGCTTATTCTGTTACCCTTGTAAATATAAAATTGTTCATTGCTGTCTCTTTCCTTTTTTTTTTTTCCTTCTCTTAAAACGCACGTGCGCTTGCAGCAGTTTAAATGCGGTCTTGAAAGAGGAATTAATTCCAATAACAAACTAACTTTTATTCTTCCTCAAATCCATCAAAAACTGTTCCAGTTTTGTTTCATTTGAGACTGGCAACACTGAGCTGCCTGAATGTCGTAATGTCTCGATGGTCGCCATGTCAGATTGCGTCCCGGCAACAAGACAACCAGCCGCTAGCAAGTCTGTAAGTCCGGTAAGCCGTAGAAACACACTAGATCTGAAGCAAAGAGAATTCTATTATTTCTGAAAATGAATTTTCTATTTAAAGTTATTCTGTCAACTATGTATGAAAAATCTGATTGCGATTTCTGTATGTTTATAAAATTGTTTAGAGAGCTACAGATATTCTGGCGCCATTTTTACGGGTGTCGCCATGAAATAAAGCGCTTGTGTGGTCTTTTGATCGTTTTAAGATTTAATTTAGTTTTTTGTATTTTAAGCATGAAGCAGATCTGTTGTTCTGTTAAACTTTCTTTTACAAAGTCAATAATCTGTTTGTTGATCAGCGACTCTCATACTTTGGATTTAGATTAAAATCATTGACTAAAACTTATAGATTCAAATCAAACTTTCCATCATGGCTTCCCACTTTAGACAGCGAATAAATATTGATAGACTACTATTGAAAATATCATATTTTCTTGCATTTCAGTGATTGTTGAAATAAGATTTATATGTGGCAGATTACTTAAACTAGTACTTCTATGACCGTAAAAACGCGTATATTTCTTCTTTTCTTTTTCGCTTGATTCACTTTACATTTCAAACTGACTGCACAGGCTCCAGGAATTCTCGATCACGAAGGAACTAAAACGATATGTGATATTGTAACTTATTTTAGAATGATGTTGTAAGAAGTTTAAGCAAGAAGAAACACTTTTATATCAGGACAGAGCAGATTTAACAAAATAAAAACTTCCCAAAGTTTCTTTGTTTTAAAAAACACTTTAAAAGTTTAAAATCCTCCACTGGTACTCTGTGAAAGAGAATATTGGAACTGTATCAAGACACCACCCTTCATGACAGCCAATTTTGATACAAATTTCGTCTGCTGCTTTTTTTTCAAACAAAACTCACTACACTTGCATGTTTTATTGCTGATTTTTAGGAATCTGAATTTTATGTCATAATAATCATGGTACGTCTTCTGCACATGATTTTAAAAAATAATTGGAGATGTGAAGGCATTAATTTATCAAAAATATATGAAAAGCTAATATGACAACAGAAAACGTTGCCATTCATATAGCTATGATGTGTATGCGTGTGTGTGTGTGTGTGTGAGAGAGAGATTTATCCTTGGTGTTACAAAGAGTTTGTTAAAAGGAGGCAACTCAATCACTTTGGTTCTGTTTGACAGAGTTGTTTCCCATGTTCCCATGTTATTATTATTATTAAAGTAGATTTATATAGCGCAATTTTCAACCCCAGAGTCGACTCAATGCGCTTATAAAAAAAAAAAAAAAAAATTGACACAGAAACCATGTTCAAACAAAGACGAATGTGATCTGTCTCCTAACCTCTAACCTGAAGGAGCAAAGAGAGTAAGCGTAATACTGGCTCTTGAGGATATGGAAAAGTCAATCATGTATTCATGTTTTGGTATTTTAGACATTTTTTCTGTTGATGGAGAGGAGTGTGTGTGTGTGTGTGTGTGTGTGTGTGTGTGTGTGTGTGTGTGTGTGTGTGTGTGTGTAACAAATGATAAATCTTTATTAACGAAAGTATTAGAATAAGCAAAGGTGATACTTTTTACGTCTAGCCCTCTAAAGCCATGCAAAAAAGAAACCAAATTCCCAACACTATAAAAAGGCACAATAAAACAAGAAGAAAAGCAGAGTATATATACAAAAATGGGGAATTACAGAAAATCAATAAAGGTGTAATAAAATGCTGTTCCACAGAACACTACCTGATTATTTTAAACTCGACTTGAAAGGAGGAATCGGTCTTTGGGGCATTTTGTATATTAGTATTTCATAGACAAATGTACATTTTTTAAATTTCATTCTATCAGTGGCAGGATCCCTAAAGTCAGAAAATTACTGGACTCTAGTGTTGTTTTGAGGAGAGTTCCACAGTGTGAAAGCGTAGTGTATGGTCGACTGAATATGAGCTGTGTAAAAGAGTTTTCGAAAGTGAAGATTTTGGAGGTGTTAGATTCTCGACAGGAGATAGGCCTTCTTTGCTTTAAGTTTTCTTATTGCTAAGATATGTTGGGAGGATTACATGTTATTATCAATAGTCACAACTAGAAGTTAATGGGTTTGTACCTCTTTTACTTGCTAAGAATTTAGTTGTACTGTAGAAAATGGGGCGCTTAGGTTTTTCCTCCATTTCCTTATTGTTAGGAGCATTAGGTTTGAGCTCCATATGGCTGTGTGTAACCCAGGACTGAAGTTCATCAGCACTCTATTGTAGGAGAGATGCGAGTGGCTCAGTGTGTTTGTAACTTACAAGTATTGTAGTGTCATCAGCAAACATGTCGCACGATTGGGATACATGAAGGGGAAGATCATTAATATAAACAGAGAACAGAAAAGGACCTAAGAATGAGCCTTGCAGAACACCAAATTTTACCTCAAACGAGAGAGAGAGAGAGCGAGATAGAGTGTGTTGTCTGAATGCATGCGTAGTATTATCGTCTTTCCAACTAAAAGAATAAAATACAATTCTAATAAGTGATCGCCAAGTCTTTTTATTTTATTTTTTTGTTCTATTCCTTTTGCGTAACTTCGTGCGTCTTTCTGAAAACGAAATAACACACTTTAGTGATTGGTAATCACGTTAATGTAGTTAATACTTTTGTAAAAGAAAGAGTTTTGATCTGCTTATGCTCATTATGCTTATTGTGCTTGTTTTTTGTAACGAGGAGAACGGTCTAAGGCCAGGCGCAAAACAGTCTAAGGAACGTTAATACATCACAAACAAGCGTGCCGCGCACCTGCACCCACGTTTGCGCTTCGACACAAACAGTTGAGTAGCTCAGATTATTTTTCTGTTAAACTTTTGTTTGTTTTTGTTTGCTCGCTTGTTTTTCTGCTTTTGATGATTTTTTTAAATAATACGAAATTCTTTTAACAGCTTTGCGTATTTGGTCTCTCCTGAACACGAAGAATAGGCAAACTTCTATTTAACTCCTGTTGATTTAGCAGATGATAGAGCGTCAGACAGGTTCCCAAATGTTTAGATATATGAGCGGAGACGATAGATTTAAACAGAAGATCTTGAGAGGCTGTTTCATTAAGTTTTACACAAAGGGAGAAAAACTGTTTTTGTTTCCCCCCTTCCACTCGTGCAGATGGCTGAACAGAAGCTGATAGAGCTAGCTGAAGCCGCCGCATCTTTAACGGATGCCGAAGCCAAAGCGTGCATCAAGGACGGTGACAACCCATGTGGCGGCGTCATCGTCGGCGGTGGCAACATCAGCACCACGATGTTGCAGCCAGTCGTTTTGGGCGACGAGACGGCCCCTGTCGTGTCCAACACCTTCTGCCCCGTCGGTTACGTCACTAAAACCCTCCCTAAATACGTCACGCGGCTGTTCGACGTCAACTTTCCTTACCCCGAGCTTTCTTACCCGTACCATGGGGGTTTGCCCATCAGCCCTAGCTTCGCGGAGGCCTCGCAGTTCTTCCGGGCCGACGCCCACGTGGCGGCCGAGGAGGACGTTGCCAAGGAAATCCCTGACCTGGAGATGGAGACGCTGGGGCTAACGTCTTCCTCTCTGATGCCTTTGAAGGCCTTGGACCTCCTGAGCGACGTCAGCAGCCGGGTAGTAGCGGCTCCGGAAGTGGCCGCTAGTAGCGGCGGGGGTTTTGATTACGTCAGCAGCAACCTGAGCGTCGTGACCCTGCGGGTGCCAGACTCGTCTCTCCCCGTCTCGCAAACCTTGGGGGCCACCGCGCAATCCGAATGTGAATACTCCCTGCATGACGTCAAAATGCGCTTGGAGGTCAAGGCCAACACTGGGGATTTCCCGCCCTCGGTGCCTTACGCTTCCAACGAGGGTGCGACTTTCCTGAGCGACGATTTGCCTATGGCATCGGATGGCAGCGGTGAAGTCGGAAACACCCATGACTACCCGCAGCAGCAGAAAGGAGGAGTGAGGTGGGCTGGGAACGCAGGACAGGTGGACTGCAGGGCTCAGAAGTACTTCAGCTATTTGTCGCCCCGTCCAGGTGTGCAGACGCATCTGGAGCCTGTCCACTACCTTCCCGCCCCGTCCCCTGCAGCAACAACGGCGGCAGCAACTGCTACGCTTCCAGAGATTAGCGTCTTTGTTCCCCCGAACGCTCAATCCAAGGCCGCCGCACATTACTCCTACAGCAACCACGCTATGGCACTACCCAAAGTTGAATACCACCGACCGCACACAACAGGCTACTACAAGGCGGAGACCGCTGCCGATGCCAAGGCGTCAGTCGTAAAATTGTTTTCAACCACGCAAGCCAAGGGAAAGGCCGTCTACAAAATGTTTCCCCAAATGCCGCCTCCTTTGATGTTAGTGGGAGGAAGGGCTCCAGCAACAGTCCTGAGTGCACCTGTAAAGCGCAGCGAGGATTTAAACCCTATGGTCAAGACGGACATCGAGACAGAGGCCGCACCTCAATTCGATCCGCTAAGCATCGCGGTTGAGGAGGTTTGCAGCCAGCCCCACGAGAAGGAGATGTTAGGTCCGTTTCGGCATTCATCTGTCGGCGGCAGTGAAAACCGGAAACGGAAGTCTGTCCTCTGCTGCCGTAGTTGCTTTCGTTGTCCGTCGTCCAGCGCCGACTTTTGCCTGCGCAGTAGTCCTGGGGAAATGCCGCGCGGTCAGGCGCGAAAGCTGAAGCTGAAGAAAGAGTCGAACGAGGCGGCGGTCAAGAACGTCTTCAGGACCACCGCTGTGACCCGGCGCTCGCGGATGAACTCCACTCTGCGTTGTCATTTCTGCCCACGGTTCTTCGCGAACACCAGCAACGTTGCGCGCCACATCCGCATCTTCCACCCGGCCGACTACAAACCGCGCCGCACCCTCATGCAGAACGTGGGCGAACCCCTCGCAAGGTCAAGGAGCAGGCGGTGCAAGTCTGCTCGCGCTGTCTCCGTAGGGATCCAGTGCACGCTGGTCTCCAGCGCCGCCGATGATACCATGATCGGAAGCGTACGCAACCCAACCACGACGACCATAACCAAAAGTGAAGGCTCGACCCCCGATTATTCAGCGGAGGGCACGGCCGGCTCTTCGGGCGGTGGACGTGCCGTCGTCACGTCATCCTTCTCCGGAACCAGTCGGAGCTGGGGCAAGCACATTCCTCGACACAAACGCAAATCGACCAGTGCAACGGTCAGCGCCGAAAGCGATGTCTCGTCTTCGCTGACGCCGCGTCCAGCGAAGACGAGAGAGAGGAAAACGAAGCAGAGGAAGAAGACTTCCGCTGCTGTCTCTATTCCTCCCCTTGCTCTGGCTTTTACTTCAGCCGTGAACGTCACCAGACGCGGCAGCGGCACTTTCTCGACACCTAGACCCAACGTCCACGCCAAACAGAAGCTGCCGTCATCAGAGAAGAAGCTATTGCACAAAGTCTCGTCGCCTTTCTCTTCAACTGGAATCTCGCCCTCAAGCACCTCCCTCCGGCGCCTCAACTTCCGGACAAAGCCGCGGACGCGGGTGAACTCCAAAATCCCATGCCCCTACTGTCCGCGGTTCTTCTCTGTCATGTCTAACCTCAAGCGTCATACCCGGATGCAGCACAGCGACGTCTTTGTCTTCGACTGCAACGTCTGCCTCCAGAAGTTCTCCATGAGGCGCACGCTCAAGAAGCACATGCAGGTAGCTTGGATTGCCTCACGTTTTTATTATAATCGTATCCGGGGTATGGGTGCACATTTACCCGCTAGCTGGTGGGCTTCTGTGCATCAGTCATCTACAACGCACGTAGTTTATAAGCATTCTAGCAAACTGCTTAGCGTTAAACAGCTAGCGGCGTAGTCTGCATCCTGGCCACAGGTAGCTACGACATTGCTTCTTTTTGATCTCTTTATGCAGGTCACGTAGCTTGGGTTTAAATTCTTTAAACCAGATACAAATTGTTACATTCATAATGAGTACCCTTGTATTATAAGTGGTGCTGAACGTACGCAAGACGGCAAATGAAAATGTAAACCAATGTAGGAAAAACCAAAAGTAAATCTGCTACACATGACGTTCGATCTTGAGCATGTGCTGACGTGATTGCAAAATAATATAATTGTAGGAGGGTAACAGCTTTTTTAAGTTTTACAAAAGAGCATCACAAGTACACATTACCGAGCACAGCTATACAATTTACAGATATTTTCTCAGTTTAAAACTTTCAGTTACAGACGTTGCTACTTTAAAACAAAGCTTTCAATAAAGAACAATTGATTGAGCCTTACAATTAGACAGGTACTAATAGGAGAAGGCAAGTCAGAGGCTTTTTATTGTAAAAATATTTTGGCCAGATCAACTGGAACAAATTCAAGCTATAGCCTAGTATACCCTGGAAGCTTTCTTTCCTGTGACATTTTGCGTGCGTGGCTGTGTGTGTGTGTGTGTGTGTGTGTGTGTGTGTGTGTCTTTGCGTGCGTGCGTACGTGTGGGTCTTGGTGGCTTTATTCGTGTACATGTGTATGCGTGTGGATGTGGGTGACTTTATTCGTGAACGTGTTTATGCGCATTTCAGGACCATGCAGACGACCGCCCGTTCCAGTGCACCGAGTGTCTGTCGAGGTTCGAGTTTCAAGATCAGCTGCGTGTACATGGACAGAGGCACGTGATCGAGAAGTTCCCATGCTACGACTGCGGGCTGACATTCTACACCCTCAACCACCTTAAGCAACACCTGCAACTCCACCACTGACTGCAACGGTGTCCGCATGACCAAAAAGTCCGTACTTCGTGTATTAACACATCGCTACAGCTTATCAACATTGAACAAAATTTTGACACCTTCAGACATTAACTGTTCGCTCCCCAGATTAAAGTTGGACAAGAAGCTATTAATCTTGACTGCTGAAGACATCGCAGGCTAACTATCAACTCTGCAATTTAACCAAGCTGGACAGAAGGCTAAACTATTTGGTGACCTATTCAAACAGTAGTAGCGTTGATCAAGATTGGAATGAAGGCTAAATTTTTACTTCTGACATCAACCGGCAAGCTCAGCAAGACTGAACAGAAGACAAATTTTGACTAAGGACTTATTAGAATTTTAAGAAAGCTGGACACAGAAAGCTTAACCATCACTGCAGATGCATCCAGAATGTAACTATTGTCTCTGCAGGTTAACAAAGTTGGACAGATCGTGAAACCTTGTAATGCTGGCATCTTTCAGCGAGAAACAAAGTGTTTACATTTAACAGTGCTATTCCAGAGGCTTAATTGTTATCTGTCTGAAGTCTTTCAGCCGTAACTATAATGTCTATAGTTTAGTAGACCTGTACTGAAGAGTAAGCCTTTATTCCGGAGATCCTCGCTTTGTATAATTCTCTATGATCACCAAATGAAAAATCAGCACCAGATGGACAGATCCCGCCGTGAACATTAACTATACTTGTGAGAAAAGAAAGGGAATTTTATTATCTAATACTGCATTTTAGAATATTATTCTAATATTAAGATACATTGAAGAACGACTTTTTTTCCTACAGATATTTTTAATTATCAGAGTCCAAGTTTCAGCTTAGAAGGAAAGTCATTTAAACATGAGAAAAATGGTTGTCTTTCAAGATTACATAGCCATCTATCTCTGGAGCTTATTATGACATGATCAGAAACTTTTTCGTCATGTTAGTATTCTCTCATGGCTTCCTGTAATCAACGAAAACATAGAAAGAAAGGTAACACAATTTTCTAAAAAAAAAAAAAAAGTTTACGTCAAAAGTGATTTAAAATGTTTGTTAAAAATATTTTCTCGAAAGGAAAAGTGTTTAATGAACGTTCACACAAATTTTTATTAAGGAATGTTCTACAGTTTAAAATTCTCGTTTTAACTGCTTTTAAATTCAGTTTGTGACAGATTAGGAGGACCGATCTTATCCAGTTGTTTGATTTTACAGTTTTAAACCTACCATTGTGGAATGTGTTTTTACTGTTGAAATAGTATTTTAAAATTAAAATTTGTAAAATTACGTCTGCAATTCAAATATAAATAAAACGGCCATTAAAAAATCAAATTTAAAGCCTATCTAGAGTGTACCTTCAACACGAAAATTACAGTGTTGACGTTATTATAAAATTACAGTATATGAAATCTTAGCGAATTATCTCTTCACTAGTCTGGAGTTAGAGTTCATCCAACGTAAACATGGACGGATAAAATTAAAAGCCATAACTCCGTAGAAGTTCATGTATAACCATATGTAATTTATGGCCTCAGCTTTTTCTACTGAGTGTAGCTTTGACGACTTTAGAATATTTGAAAAGGGGCACCTTAGTTCGCCTTTAAAAAATCTCGAAGTCAAAGTGGATAGCAGGTTGTTACATAAAAAAATTACAGGCACACGCTCGCTGTCACCTCCTATTTGTGTCAGTCAATGTGTAACAGTCATTTTTCTGGTGTTATTGCATGCCGTGTTTCGAATTTAAAAGCAAAATGTTCTAAACATTTGTCAAAACAATCAAAGGATTGAAGTTTGATAGTATATTGAAGGAATACTTGGCTTCTTTTAGAGACTGGTTGATTACTTGTAAATGTGATAATTCAAGTTAAATTTACGTTCGTTTTCACTTCAAAACGAGAAAGAAAAAACTTTGTATTCCGTTTTTTATTGGCGAGAAACTTACAATTGTATTCTCTCAATAATTGTTCATCTTGTTATGAAAAATAAAGGTGTTGAGTTAAAAAAAACCGTTTATTCCCACTGGGGTTGATTTCTAAAGCAATGTTTTAAGCTCTGCATTTATTTGAGCACAATGAAACTTCAGTTTTTTTTAGTTACAGGGTGTTTGTCATGGACTAGTAATGGTGCTGCGGCATCGATTGTTGGGTTCCACGTCACCAGAAGAAGGTTGCTGGCGTCCTTCAGTTTTGCAGTTCTCTACCTCCCTCAAATTTTTTAGGTTGACGTCAGCAGTAACCTGCTAAAATCATTTCTCTTTGAAATTCATTGTTATTGCTTAGCTGATAGCATATTTGAAAGAAAGGTTAGAAAGAAATGATAGCAATTGTCAACGTAAGTCTACATGATGCTGACAGAGAGAACACTCGACCGTGCGATACTGTCTAAAACTTAGGAGACATTCTAAATAATGTACT